>CM076582.1:365377287-366577287 GCA_034641835.2 Pinus albicaulis
TGCTTCATCCAACCTATCCTGATATCTAAACCCTGTTGATTCCATCTCAACAAGACAAGTCGAAATCCTCCTCCTCTCCTCTGCTCAGCTGCTTCTAGGATCTACACACTCCCTGTTGGAGTGAGTAAACATGCTCACAATGACTACTGATATGCTATCAGAATTTGAAATTCTGAAGCTAGAAGTCCCTTGAGGAAAAATTTCCCTCAGTGTGTGCTCTTTCTTCCTCTTGACGCTATTTTGCACTAGCAACTGCTGCAAAATATTGCGTCCAAATAGATATCTACTATCCAAGGAAAAATATTGCTACTCCCTCTGCCTCTGGTAATCTTTGATATGAAGAAATATGATTTCTTTGTTTCTCTACCAGAGAAATCAATTTTTCCTTAAAAATTAACCCTTCTGGCCAAAGGAATTGCGGTGCCTCTGGGGTTTCGAACAATTTCTTACGCAGTGCTATGAATCTCCTCTTCCTTTTTGCTATTGATCTCTATATATTTATATTTGTGCTCTGATACCATGTGAAAATTTGGGAATCCCAAATCCTATTGCAACAACTGATAATACATCTTCTGTTTGTTAAATTAATTAAACAAATTATTTGTTGTGTGTTACGACAAATATCAAAACATATACATTGCAGGCTTCACAAATAAAATATTGTAGAAGAAAAATAAACGTTGGAAGAAATATATTCACACACAAAATATGACACCGTTATTTTTAGACTAAGTCCCCAAAAAAACCCCCAAGTCGATAAAAACGATGCAACAACTAAGGGTTTTAATATTATGCAAAGTGAAATCAAAGTAAAATCTATGGATGCTTTATCTAGTAATCCAAAAAAGAGAAATGGATGGCAATAAAAAATAGTGAGATAATTTCTCACTCCACAAGCGATCTGACACTGACCTCAGGTCGAATTGAGATGCTCCTTACTCCTCAGCCTATGCAGTTACTGCGTCTCCTCTTACTGTCTCGTTAGATGTTATCTGGAAGACTGATTCTCATAGCCTATGGACCCTTTTCCCAGCTTCTAGCTCAAATTTTCTCTTGCTCCCCAGTAAAAATATAATATCCTCACTGTTGAGGAGGTAAATCCCCTCTGCGGACAGAGGCGATCCCTACTAGCCCAGCACGGGTCTAGCAACAATCGTCAAATGCTACAGCGCAAGTTCCTAATTGCGAATAAACAGACCAACGATGGAGGCCTACCTGGAGTCCAATGCTATGATTCGTAGAAGAGACAGCGTTCCCGTTCCTCAGCCTTGGCAGATCACAATCCCCACGATCTCCGTGAATGGATACCTACACATGCAAGAAACAACACGAATACAAGCATAAAATCTGGAATACGCAACTATATATCAGTCAGAAAGGATATAACTCATCATTATCATAAGTGAAAAACAGAGTGGAACCATAACCAGTAGTCATTCATTAATACAAACAATCGAAAGAGAGTACAACCAATGTTCTGACGCTGAGGTCTCCTTCGGAGGGGTCTCCAGTCGTGCACGTCTCGCAAAGCCTGCCAGGGATGGGACAAGCCTCTCTTAGAGTCTCTCGACGATAGTCTCCTTGCTTGAGTCGGCCTTAAGGGAAGAATGAGGGCTCTTGCAGCATGAAGGCTCTTGGGAATTTGGAGATTCAAAGCTTAGGCACTTCGAGACTAGCTTGCAATGGCAATGGGCAAGCTTTTATAGAAGGAGGAAGGGGAGTTGGGATCCCTATAATTGTGGGATTGGCCCTATCATCAAGGAAGCTTCCATGAGAGGTGGCAAACCACTTCCTCTCTATGGAAATCCGTAGCCAAACTTCCCAACTCAAGATAGATGCCAGTTTCTGAGTTTGTTGAAACGAAACTTCCACCATTCTTATTTAAAAAACACTCCTTAAATTGGCTGGCGCGACTGCGACTCTGGGACAGAGCGCCAGTTGGCGCGGCCTCTTTGTAGGATTTTCCTCATTGGCGCGAGTGATGAACTGGATGCCCGCGCCAATGCAAAAAGGGATGTTTTTATGGTTTTTTGCAAGGAGATGTCTTTAGGGCAATTGAAGCTCATGTTTAGAGGAATGCAATGATAATGGTTTCAAGGCATGACATTTCTCACAGGTCACATAATGGGCCCTCCAATGTGCGGGACGGGGAATGGTAGGGACGGTGACAAATTACTGTGTAACAGATGCCCCCTAAAGCATGAGGCTCGAGAGAGAGAGAGGGGTGAAATGCTTTACGAGAACGTGTCCAACTGAAGCTCCGCCGTCGGAAAACCTGCGTGGAGAAATACAACTGATATCTCAAGTACATGATGTATATGTGGTATGGACGCAGCCATCCAAAACAGAGTATACAATAATCCAGATCCAAGGTATGGTCGCAGCCATCTAGTGAGGATCGATAAATAAACTCAGGTATGGTCGCAGCCATCCAGTGAATAAGTCATGTAAATAATAATCCACAAAATCGCAGCCTGGATTACAACAGACACAATCCAGGGTCTTGCGCTCCATCTTGACTCGAACAAAGTATAAGTTCAAGCATGCAAATATGTGAGCTAAAGTCAAACATGCAAGAACATCATTTGATTACTAGCCAATGATGAAAGTTGTTAACAGACGCGATAGGAACCACCAATAATGGCGATGGCCCTCAAGGTACTACAGGTACAATCTACGACATGTGAATCAATGAGCTGGCGTCGAACACCCGTAGAATCACTCGATCGGAGGCCAATGATGAGAACCTCACGTCGAATGCGACGAACCTGCCATTGAGGCATGCAGGCTCCAAGGTACCATAAAGGAGTCTCTAAGTCAGCTTCCTGGATTATGAGCTGAAGTCGACAAGAAGTGACCTTGATCGAAGGTGGGCCATAATGTTTCCCACATCATCGACACGAGACAGAGGAACATGATGTTTTTGTTGTGAATCAAGATCGTATGAGAATCAGAGGAAGGTTGATATTTGCAGAGGCCAACTTCTCTTGAACATATAAATGGCATGACAGTGGACTTGGCAGTATTTGACATCAACGGATCAGAGGTCATGGTGACGAGGCAATGAGCAGATGAGAGGTAAAAAGGGATTATCCAAACCCACGGAGGCAAAGTGAAGAAACGAGATGAGATGTCCCCAACCCGACACGAATGCAGACAAGTGCCATGTTCAAGAGCGACATACTGCCGACACGACAATGATGATGGTTCCATTTTCCCCCACCATTTTTGGCGAGTACCCCAATTATTTTTGATGACAAGCTTGAAGGGGATAGCATATGCTTGTAATATAAATTCGCCCTTCGGGCAAATCCATCCTAGTACATTTAACGAGCCCTAGGAAGGAGGAACTCGGAGAACGTCATTTCGACTGAATCCGATGTCATCAGGGTTTAACGAGTCTGACAAAGGAAGAACTCGACGTCTTTTCATGTTTAGAGAGTTTGAAAAGATAGCAGAAAAGTAAACTCCAAAGGTCCCTTTTCGTAAATAGTTCCTCAGATCCGAAAAGGTAGAAAACAATATCCGAGAAAACCTCCTAGTCGCGATAGGCTAGGGTATTCCTTTTTTGTAATCAATCTATCCCAGCCCGAAAAAGGGGTAAACGTATACTGGGTAGATGTCGATTCGTGTCCATTTTAACGAGATCGAAACGACAAGGGCCTCGGCAATCTTTTCATGTTTAGAGAGTCAGAGAAGAGCTGAAAGATGACTCCAAAGTGACTTTTTCGTGTATTTACCGAGCCCGAAAAAGTATAAAATACAACTCGCTTTCACCGTTAAAGTCGCGAAAAGGCCTGTTGCTGCACATACCAAGCAAGTGTAAAACCCATTTCCGACATAACATATTAAAATATTTGAGAAAAATAACTTTTAAAACCTATCTTGTGTCGAAAAAGTTATAAATATGTCAAAATGGTAAAAACAAAATTACATTTACTATTTACCTTGGTGAAAAGCAGCAGTGGTCCATTTGGTGTGCAAAACTTCTGACGGTGATTGCGACAGATCCGGTTTACCATTCAGATTCTCGTCTATTGCAGGTAAGAGGCGCTTCCCTGTACTTCATTTCAATCTGCTTTTTAATAGTTTTCCCTCATGTATCAGCCCTGTGTGGCCACTCTTTAAATTTTTTAGGGCTGCGCTCATTGGCGCGGGTATCAGGCACGGACCCGCGCCAATGGGATTTTATATGTAAAGGCCTCGCGCCACCTGGCGCGACTGTTCAAAAAATAGCCGCGCCAGCGGCCGAACCCAAATTTCCGCCCAAAAATTCGAGATTTTAACCAATTTGAATGAATTTTTAAGCCTAACAGAGATCTAATTAAGGGTTTGTGACCATGTGGATGCAGGAAATCAAGAAAAATGGTGATTGAGTGGAAAGAAAGAGAGCATGGAGAAGAGGATGAACATGCCATAGAAAATGAGGCTTGCATGAATACCCTCAGAAACTGTGGGCTAAAGAAGTTCTTCCTAACACCCTGTTTACGAGCTCAGCCTGAGCTCCAGTACCTGGTGAGAATTTGGGATGAACAGGAACAAGTGTTCAAGTTACGAGACCAGGTGTTGGAACTGGAGGTCTCTGATGTGTACATTATAACTGGACTGTCTCGCAGAGGTCCGGTGCCCATCTTGACTGGGAGCCGACCATCCGGCGAGAAGATGGAGGAAGTGATGGCACGAGTGTGCCCAAGGGCACAAATGGGATCAGGGAGTAAAAAGGTGGATATCCATACCATCCCCGATCTGGCCCTGAGGGTAGTTCTACATACCATCACGCGGGCTGCAGGGTCGCAGGCACCGCACGAGGCCACGAAGGCCCAACTCCTGCTGGCCTCAGAGTGCATGACTCCACTTTTGTTTGACTGGGCTATAGCGGTAACAATAAACATGAAGAGACAGCTCACGAAGTGCAAGCAAGCCAAACTGAAACAGTTTGGCTACGGTTCCATCCTGGTATCGTTTATTGTGGAACGATTACCAATCTTCCAAGGCCAAGGGGCCATAGTAGCTGAGCCGATTCCACGAGAGCCAAGAATGGCTCGCTGGGCAGCACTAATGCCCAGAGCTGGAGGTGGCCAACATATGTCCTAGAGGCCAGAGTTTTTTGGGTGGTTACGGTGCCAGTTGATCGTAGTGGAGGATTGGCCATATGCAGGAACCGATTTCACTGGAGACCCAGATCTCCCACTGCCAGAAGGAGATGACTGGGACGAGGAGTTGGGTATGACCTCATCTCTTTTGATTTTTATGTTTTATGATTTTTTTGTTAATACACATTCGTCCTAACACATTTTATGTGTATGCAGATGTGGGCCCCGAGAGACCAGCCGGTATGTCTCCAATCGCGCGGAGGACTCTTCTCGCCCCTGATCCTCAGGCATAGGGCACAAGAGGGGAGGAGTTGATCCAGAATCTCGAGGGTATTATCCGAGGGATCCCGGACTATGCTCGGCTGGCGGATGTACTGATGGCATACCAGCGACATACAGTGGGAGTACCTAGTCGAATCCACCGACTTCTGAGACGCTTAGTGCATGCAGTTACATGTTATCATGAGCACCATGCGGATTAGACTCTTAGGGCTTTTACCACACATATTTTTTGAGAGACATATCGTCTCCGGGTGTATTTAAGACGATTATGTATATTTTGACTTTATGTGACACACGCTATGTAAACACTTCGATATCTATATATATGCATATCTATTTCTGGATGGATCTTTCTTTACATGTGATGATGATTTACAAATTGCACAAATGTCTGTCTAACACCAAATTAGCTACTGCATCTGTTAATGTATTCAAATGCCTGGGTATATGTTGATATGTAATGTAGTCAAAATTCCTTTCCAGTAATCGAATACGCAGATACAGACGTAAAATGGACGGGTTCCTTACCGAATAGTGTCCGTTCAGTTGTAACACTACAAGCTGCGAATCTAGATATACAAGCAATTCGCGGATACCAAGGTTAACTGCCTCGGTTAATAATTCTAACACAGCACTATATTCCGCGATGTTGTTCGTGGTACGTCCTAGACACACTCCTTGCAGGTTGATCAACTCACCAGCAGGATCATAGATTACCCAGGCTGCTGAAGACAGATTCCTGGTACTGCGGGAGGCACCATCCGCGAAACCAAAAAATGGATGAATAGACATCTGCACAACCAGGAAGACCCGATCAGCAGAAATATGTTTACAAGGCACACCACACCATACATGCACACAAATGAAAACACACACCTATGTACACACACCACACCAAGAAATCACTTCAGGCATAGTACTTTTTGAGGTACAACCCATTTCTGGGCTGCGCCAGCGGAACTCCTTCATAATCTATAAGCTCATAAGCCCCATTTTTCAAAACGCGTTTTACTATATAGGGCCCATGCCACATAGGTTGGAACTTACCGGCTCCAAGCTTGTCATGTGCTTGATCGTACAGGAGGACGAGGTCTCCTTCGATAAAGGAACGGGGGGAAACAGATTGATCAAAATGAGTTTTGACCCTCTTCTTTTGTGCTTCAATAACCAAAGAAGCCAGACGACGGGTTTCATCTAACCGTTCCAGATACAGAAGACGTTCTTCCTCAGCAGAAGTATTAGGTAGAAGTTCCACAGCTAATTTCAAAGAAGGAATCTCGCATTCAACCAGAAGAGTTGCTTCCAGACCATACACCAATTGAAATGGTGTGAATCCAATTGCACTCTTTGCAGATGTTCGGTATGCCCATAGAGCTGAGAACAGTTGGAGATGCCAATTGGATTTGTGAATACCAACTGTTCGTTGAAGCATAGTGACCAGAACCTTGTTCACTGCTTCAACCTGACCATTCACCTGAGGGTAATATGGTGTTGAGCTGTCGTGATGCAAGCCCAACTTTGAAGTCAGCTCCGCCATCATATAATCTCGGAAATGAGTACCGTGATCAGTGACGATGGCTTGAGGAACCCCGAACCGTGCAATAACGTGGTTGAATATAAATTGAGCAGTCGTTTTACCGTCAGCAGCTAGTGTAGGCATCGCCTCGGCCCACTTGGTGAAGTAGTCGACGGCGACAATTATATACGCATGCCCCCCGGCCAAGTGAGGGTTACACGTCATAAAATCCACGCCCCATTTCGCAAAAGGGCCGACGGTAATAACAGGATGCAAGGGGAGAGGCGGTGCGCGCATCTTGCGCTGAAATATCTGGCACGCATGACATTTACGGACTGCAATGATACAGTTTTTGAATATGGAAGGCCAGAAATAACCTCCTCGCAGAATTTTCTAGGCAGTAGCATATCCGGACATATGTCCACCATAGGCGCCACTGTGGCAGTCATTTAGGACCTTTTCAGCCTCTTCCAAGGTTAGGCACCGCCGGAGCACCGAATCTACTCCAATGCGGTATAAGGTATCTCCTACTATACGGTAGGGCTGGGACTGATGCCGAATTCGACAGCGGGCAGCTTTATCCAACTTAGACCGAAATGTCGAGGTCTGAAGATACACAATTATGTCACCGTACCAAGGGTCACGAGTATCGATGAGGAAAAGAGTTTCGTCCGGGATACGGTCCTCGAAATGTGAAGGAGCAAAGTCTGTTGGGAGAGAGCATATAAGATACGCGAAAATGAGTGATTTGGTTGACTTAGTAGTAGTGAATTCTAAGTCAAACTCCTACAGGATGACAATCCATTTGGAGTATTTGCCCCCTAGTAATTGTCGAGAGAGAATATACGTCATAGGGTTGCAATCCGAAACCACTGTTATCGTACGCAAAAGGATGTAATGGTGAAAGCGTTGCACAGCGTGTACTGCGGCTAACGCCAACTTTTCGACATGAGCATAACGCGTTTCTGGATCGAGAAGGTTCCGTGACAGATAATAAACAACATGTTCATTACCGTCATCGTCATCCTGCACCAAGACCATGGCTATGGTGCTAAATGCGGCGGCGAGATATAAAGTGAAGTCGCGGTGGTAGTCTGGAGGACGAAGCAACAGAGCATTGACAAGCAACGTCTTCAGCTTCTCAAAGGATTGCTGAGCGATTTCATCCCAATGGAAGGGAACGTTCTGCTTTAATAAACGAGTGAATCCTTTGGCCACCTCGGCATAATTCGGGATAAAGCGTCGAAGAAAGTTCGATTTCCCTTGCAGACTCTGTAACTGATACAGGGAGGAGGGTGATGGGAGATTAATAATGGCCTCAACCTTTAAAGGGTCAAGGCGAATCTCGTCTTTCGAGACTATGAATCCCAAAAGATGGCCAGAATCCACGCCGAAGACGCACTTATGAGGATTAAGCCTAATGTTGTAGCGCCTGCAACGAAGAAAGATCTGGCGGAGATGTTCAGGATGGTCCTCTCACTTAGCTGAATGAGCTGGCAAGTCGTTTAGATACGGCTGAACGATATGGCGAATGTCATGAAAAGCGTAAGACATCGCACACTGAAAAGTAGCACCAGCGTTCTTTAAGCCGAACGGGAGTTTTTTATACGCGAAAGTACCCCACGGACAGATGAATGTGGTCTTGTGCTGATCCTCAGGTGCAATATTGATCTGATTATATCCTGAGAAACCGTCCATCAAGGAATAGATCTCACTTCCGGCACATTCGTCGATGATCTGGTCTATGAACGGAGTGGGATAATTGTCCTTTGGACAGGCGCGATTGATGTCGCGATAATCAACACAGACTCTAATCGTACCCTGCTTTTTATCGACAGGGACAATGTTGGAAACCCATTCTGTGAGGGGGATGGGATAAATAAAGCCCGCGTTCAGAAGTTTTTCAACTTCTGCCTTAATTGCGGCGACTTTCCGAGGATGCATGGGGCGTAAGCGTTGGCGCACGGGCTTCGCACTAGGATAGGTTGGAATCTCATGCACTACGATACTGGGATCAATCCCCGACATTTCCTCGTAGGACCAGGCGAACACATCTCTGAATTCTTTAAAAAGATCAGTATAGACTTGAATCTCATCGGGAGAACAAGTCACTCCCACGTGAATATTCTCAACGATCCCCGGTTTAACGGAGATGTTGATCGGGATGGTTTGAGTGATGTTACTCAGGTTACCCTCCGAAAAAACCTCGTGCGTCAAAATAGGCGTTTTAAGAGGAGGGGTGGGAACCTGAGAGGCATAACGCTCCAGACAGTCAGTCATTGCCCCCAAGCTAGGCATAAAAGAGGAGCGATGATGTCCATCGCCCCAAGGCAGCTCCTCAAGAGACACAGTTTCAATGATGGCCTCATCGGAAGGAAAAGTCTCTTTGAGAGGATCAGGTGAATCGGCCTGACCAAGCCAGGGGGATTGAGAGTAGAAGTCGAGAGCCATGCTCAAAGGAGCATGCTGAGGAGGTGGAGGATCAAATGCGGCAACAATTTCACAGTAGCTGATCTCTACTGAAGTCAAGGGCATTGATTCTCCAAACTCAAACACCTTCTCAGGCGTAGGAATAAGCCAGGGGTCATTGGACCTGGAAATCATGTTAACTTGAGCGATGTGCGGTGGTGGTGCGGGAAAAATACCCATGAGGACTGGGTCTTTGAAGAGACCAGGTCCTACACTGTCCGGGGGATTTGGAATTTGATCCACGTATGGCACGTTGTTCTCAGAGGTAGAGGTGAAAAATGACAACTGATCCACCGTGACAATTTTGCCCTCGTGAGGGAACTTAAGGAGTCGAAAGACGGTGGACGACACGCAGATCATGGCATGAGTCCAGCTGCGGCCAAGAAGTATATTGTAGTTGAGTTTGGCATCAACCACTTCTACTTCCACGTTGACAGTCTTCCCTTGTAAAGTGATCGCTAGACTCTCGAGAACACCCAGGGGTTTGGATTCCCGACCATCAAATGCCTCGAGGGCATTGGGAGAAGACGCGAGGGCTGGAGAGCCAATGGCCTTCCAGCAAGCGGATGACATAACGCAGGTAGAAGCACCTTCATCCACCACGGCCCTATGAATGTTCAGACCGTTAATCCCGACTTGAATAACAAGAGCGATTTGATGTGGAAGTCGGGGAGTGAAATTCTCTAAATCGAAGGTGAGAAGACTCGAGTCGGCGGGATCAATGCCACCGATCGCAGACAGTAAAGCCTTCCGTTGCGAAGGACAACTTTGAAGAACTTCTAGTGCAGACATAGCAGAGGGTGCCTGTGCCAAATCCTCAACAATGCTGTAGTGTTGAGCAGCACGAGCATTCGGATTATAAGAAGATCTTCGAAGAACACCTTTAGAAGGTGGCTTCACAACGGGTTCAGGAGTAGGCTTCTCGATTTCCAACGAACCGGAGACAGGTGGGGGAGGCGGTCCATCCGCAACTGCCTTCCCGGGTGCCTGCCGCGATTCGCTGTAATCCTTCGAACGCGTAGCGACAGAGATAGGTGCAGCAACCTTCATCATGAAAACTTGGGACCCAAATGGTGCAGATGGTGACGGCTGTTCAACCATCTGGGTCTGCTGAGATGGGAATGGCTCTTTAAGAACTGCCGGAGTCCCTTTTGAGCCCTTGAGAAGTTGACTAACTTCGGATCGTCGTGGACAATCCTTAGTATAATGGTCTCCTTCGCAAATGAGGCAGGGGTACTTCGGTTTACGCTGAGAACCATCCTCAGTACGAGATTTAGATTCTGGCTTTGGGGCATTAGATTTAGATTTTCCTTTGCCCTTCTTTTTCCCCTTGGAAGCTTTCTCCGTAGGATTGGCCTGAACGGCATTCACCTCCGCGGTTTTGCCAGAATCGGACGGGGCGGGATTAGCAGGAGCATTGTTGGAAGAATTAGACTTCTGCTTCCCATTCGAAGATTTCTTCGAATTCTGAGAGATAGAACCAATGACACCATCCACCGCAGGGGTAGGCGGAGCCTTAGAGGTTCCGGACCGCGGGGCATCAGGCAAGATATCATAAAGCGTGCCAGACTGAGAATACACAAGATCCAGATATTGGGCACGCGCAATGGCTTGTTCCTCCGTCACACACGCTCCCATCGCAATATCTTGGGCGATTTTATTCACGAAGGAGGTGGTGAACCAGTGAGTTAGTATCTGATCAGGTATGTGAAACTTGATCAGTCTACGACGGCGCCGCCACTCATGAATGTGATCAGAGATGTGAGTGGCTTTATCCTACTTCAGAGAAGTCAGGAGGTGCGTCCCGGCTTCATAACGAACCGGTAACTGAAAGTGTGTGAGGAAAGCCATGGCTAAAGAATTGAAATCTTGGAAAATGCCACGGGATAACTCTATGTACCACTTAGCAGCAGCTCCAGTTAAAGTACGCTAGAAGAGGCGCAGACGAATCGAATCGTCGACCCAAGAGTTAGACGAACACCAAAGATGATACGTCATCACATGCGCCTGGGGGTCCTCTCCAGCTTTTCCCTCAAACTTGGGGCAATCACCTGGTATCTTGGTGGGAACCGGAGGCCAATACGGATTATGTAAAATTGGATCATTGGTCAATTTTGAAACATCCGGCAGCTCCAAGGTAGCCAGGAACGGCAATGGTGGATTAACCGTCATGCCAGGCCCGGGATGAGGTCCGGTACCCATACTCCACAATGGTTGTGAATATCCTTGCCCCCATGGGTTCTGTCCCGTAGGATTCTGACCGTAGGGGGCGTAGGTCGTATAACCAGACTGATTTGGATGCTGGTAACTAGAGTGTGGGGCTTGATAACCAGAGTACGGACCTTGATTATGTGTCGGCCCAGTGTAAGCAGCATTTGGATTTGGCTGCTGAGTGTAGGTAAAACCGGGTGGAGGAGGATAATACTAAGAGCCTCTGGGGTGGTTATAGTTCGGTTGAGACTGACCATGAGGATAATAACCACCCTGAGGATGAGTAGGCTGCCGAAAAGTGGAACCTTGCGGAGCCTGATAAGTAGGGCGTAGCTGTTGATTTGGATGCGGCATTGAATAAATCGGCTGCTGTGCAGGGTTGATGGAACGAGCGGGCTGCCCTGAGTGAATAGGTTGACCCGACTGAGAGGGTTGACCTGAATGACTAGGTTGACCCGGATAGACAGACGGCGCCGGTTGCGCAGGTTGACCTGGCTGTAAAGGAGCCCTAGGTTGTACCGGATGGGCCGGTTGGCCTAGAGGTGGAACACCGGGTTGTACCAGATAAGCCGGTTGGCCTGGTGGAAGAACAGGGCCAGGTGGTTGCTGGAAACCGATTTGACCTAAAGAAAAACCATAGGATGGTCCCGGCTGATATGCAACATTAGAAACAACAGGATACTGCGGTTGAATCGGTAGAGAAGGCTGGATTTCCCCCCCGGAACCATAGACTGGTCCCGGTTGGTACCCCGGCTGAGGCTGGATAGGTTGACCGGAAGGGTTGTAATACTGTCCTTGCGGACCATACGATGGCCCTTGCTGGCCCGCAGGGTAGCCTTGGATGGGCTGCCCCTGTGGGTCATAAGGATAGCCAGGTTGGCCCGAAGGTTGGCCTTGGAAAGGTTGCCCTTGCGAGTTATAATCCTGGTGATGAGGTAAACCTTGAGCATGGAGATAAGCCTCAGGAGCGGGTAGACGTAAAATGTCCCCATGCTCGTCATACTGACCTGGAAAAGCATACACGGGTGTACCATCCTGTGCATAGTGCGAAAAATAAGAGCGGTTGGGATCTTGGGAGGATGGTCCAACCTCGGGGTTCGGCTGTTGTAGAGACAACCGATACTCCTCCAGAGAGATGTTCTCCGGTATAGCAGTCGCTAAATAGATATCTTTAGGAGTTGGCATAGCCCTGGCAGAGGGTGCTGTGACAATAGGAGAAGAGGCGACCACACAAACAGTGGGCCGAACAGGTACAGAAGTAACGGGCGTCTGAGGGGATACCCCGAGTGAAGGAGCAGCTGGCCTCGGAGAAGGAGCTGACACTCCCATAGAGGCTGCAGGAGAAATGATCTAACCCAAAGACCTGTACCCCGGTGGTAAAGAGGGACTGGCTGTTGACATGTCAGCCAGTTCAGAGTTGTCTCCCGGAAACAATCTTCGTGGGAAGAGCTGATAGTCTTCACCAGACGTTGGGATTTCCTCACCAGAATCACTCATGGTTGAGCCTGCCGTTAGATCGCGCAATAGACGACGAGGACTAGGAGGAAATACAGCAACAACAAAAGGCGAACCCGATGTAAGAGAAAGGAAATCAGCTCCTAATCTCAATTCAGACACAGGGTCCGAAAAGGGCCAATCGAACTCAACTGGTCCCCCAAAGGGTTGCTCAGAAAGAACCGGTCCCCCGTCAGGAAACTTGGAAACAATAGGCTGCTGCGGTTCAGCAGAGGATTGGGAAACCTCTGATGAATCGTCCGTGTAAGGACTACCAGTAGACGAAACCGAAGGTTCCGCCACTGTGGAAAACGACAAGAGAAAAAGAACAAACACACACACGGGCTGAAAAAGAGTCAAGACACACGATCAAATGGTCAACAAGCAAAATCTAAGAGGGCGTGTAATCGTGGGTGATTAATTTTTTACCACATTGAAAAATAAGAAACTTCACCGTTTCATGTTTTAAGAGTCGAGAAACGATAAAAAGGTGACTCTATCTCTTTCAGATTTGACACAAGCGTGAAAGGACAAGCACTTGGCGATCTTTTCAAATTTAGGGAGTCAGAAAAGATCAAATGACTGCTCAGGAATACTAGGCAAAAGGGTGTACCAAATAACCGTGAACTGCAATATACACCTTGGTTTTAATAATGAAAGAGAAATCAACCAAGGACTTTCCGTGCGTGCAGGCAATCTCCCCGAATGCTGTGTTCGGTGTATCATGGGTATAGGGCGGCAGACTCAGCTTTTTATGGATAAAGGATTGAAAACCTAGAGGGGTCTCCCTTTATATACGCGACAGTACGGGGAGCACAAGTCCGTACTAGCGCTGTCTAAAGCCAAAAGGCAAACGATAGCTACTAGGTTTAAAGACACCGGAACACGTCTCTAGCCTAGAACTCTAAATGTGTTTCGTTAGATTTCAATGCTTCCTTAGTGTAAATTGAGTAGATTTTAAAGTTGATCTTCAATTACGTTTCATTTTTCAGGCCCTAATGAATGTGTGGTCTCAAAAATTCCTAAATGCAAAGCTACATGCCACAGTACATCATTTCGTTCGATGAAAACTAGCTACAGAAGAGTTGAGGGCTTTGACACAAACAAAATGATCGGAAGACAATCAATGATATCTCTAATGCAACTAATGAAATCGAAAACTTTTCATTCAAATCACTAATTACTAGTAAAATCGAAAAGATTTCAATTTGCACTAATCAACCAAAAGCAAAAGAGATTTTTTTTTTTTAAATTTTCAATGTTTGATGGCTAGATGCACTAAACAAACTGAAAACAAAAGAGAAGCAATTCGAGAAACAATATTAAGAGAGCAAAAACAAACAAATTTCACTCAATGACACAAACAATCAGATCTCAAATCGACCAAAGTCTCTCAAAACCAAGAAAAAGTCTCAAAGGTTCCAATGGACCGTGTGATCTAGGTCCAAAGCAAGACCAAACGAAGTTTGAATGAAGAGAAGAGTAATCACCCAAAAATCGCAACGAAATGGTGAACAACCACTAAGAGAATGCGGAGGAGCAATCAGAGAATTGACTGGACTAACAAAACACCAAAACTCCTAAGGAGGGCTCGATACACAAAGCCACTAGATGCCCTAGGGCTTAAAACGTGAAATCGATGGAGAAAAGCAAACAACCAAAGGACGAAGGCAAATTCCCAGTCAAACAGGACTCCAACACACTCAGGTAGCCGAAAAACCAAAAAGAAAAACACTGACCAGACCCAGAGAGCTCAAAACTGAGCAAACCCTAATGCCTCACAGGAGTGGCGCGACTGTGAGGTTGTAACTGGCGCTAGAAAGAAATTGGCGCGGGCAATACAAATGCAACATGCGCCAATTGGTGCAACTGTCGAGCTAAAAAGCGCGCCAGCCGAGTTCCTCAGCCAAAAATAAAAAATAACTACTCCAGAAGCAGATCAATGATATCCAAGCAAACCAAGAAGCAAAAAACAGCAAAAGAACCCAGCCCAGAAGGCTAACCAAGCAAGGAAAACCGCGAAACAATCAAAACGAGACAATCAAAACTAGACGATCCCCAGTGGAGTCGCCAAATTTTTGAGGAGGTAAATCCCCTCTGTGGACAGAGGCGATCCCTACTAGCCCAGCACGGGTCTAGCAACAATCATCAAATGCTACAGCGCAAGTTCCTAATTGCGAATAAACAGACCAACGATGGAGGCCTACCTGGAGTCCAATGCTATGATTCGTAGAAGAGACAGCGTTCCCGTTCCTCAGCCTCGGCAGATCATGATCCCCACGATCTCCGTGGATGGACACCTGCACATGCAAGAAACAACACGAATACAAGCATAAAATCCAGAATACGCAAATATATATCAGTCAGAAAGGATATAACTCATCATTATCATAAGTGAAAAATAGAGTGGAACCATAACCAGTAGTCATTCATTAATAAGCAATCGAAAGAGAGTACAACCAATGTTCTGACGCTGAGGTCTCCTTCAAAAGGGTCTCCAGTCGTGCACGTCTCGCAAAGCCTGCCAGGGATGGGACAAGCCTCTCTTAGAGTATCTCGACGATAGTCTCCTTGCTTGAGTCGGCCCTAAGGGAAAAATGAGGGCTCTTGCAGCATGAAGGCTCTTGGGAATTTGGAGATTCAAAGATTAGGCACTTCAAGACTAGCTTGCAATGGCAAAGAGCAAGCTTTTATAGATGGAGGAAGAGGAGTTGGGATCCCTATAATTGTGGGATTGGTCCTATCATCAAGGAAGCTTCCATGAGAGGTGGCAAACCACTTCCCTTCCATGGAACTCCCAGAGCCAAACCTCCCAACTCAAGATAGGTAACAGTTTCTGAGTCTGTTGAAACGAAACTTCCGCCATTCTTATTTAAAAAACACTCCTTAAATTGGCTGGCGCGACTGCGACTCTGGGACAGAGCGCCAGTTGGCGCGGCCTCTTTGTAGGATTTTCCTCATTGGCGTGAGTGATGAACTGGCTACCCGCGCCAATGCAAAAAGGGATGTTTTTATGGTTTTTTGCAAGGAGATGTCTTCAGGGCAATTGAAGCTCATGTTTAGAGGAATGCACTGATAATGGTTTCAAGGCATGACATTGCTCAATGTGTCACATAATGGCCCTCCAATGTGTGGGACGGGGGGAATGGTAGGGACGGTGACAAATTACCGTGTAACACCATCCCAAATGAAAACAACCAGACAACATCCGAACTGGAGACACAAGAACAAGAGATGCAAGAGCCTTTTGAACTTACCGCCACGGCTCAGGCGAAAATGGACCATGGGGCACCACAAAGTGGAGGAAACAAAAGACAACACAACTCAGATACTTCAGATTCAAATAAGGACAATGGAGCAATCATAGTAGAAAATAAGCTCGCCCTTATTTCCATCACACCAACACAAGGTCCATGGCGCAAGGTCGAAAAGAAGAAAGGGAGAGAATTTTAATTTCTCCCCATGTATTAAAGGTTCTATGATGCAACTTACTTTCCTGTCTTTGACAATTACTAGCTCGTGCAACATGTAATTTTGTTTTCATTAATAAAATTACGAATTTTTCCCTGTGAAAAAAAGAAAACACTTCCCCTTCGACATGCCTTGCTTCTTTCCATTCTTGGACTCGGACTTGGAATGGAATTTCTTCCCCTTCCCCTTCTTCGCCTTGGTAGGCAAAGCACAATCTTCTTCATCTTCATTCTTATATGAATATCCATCTCTGGTGTTCCGTCTGAACTCCTCCTGCACCAGATTTGACCACAATCGTTCCCAGTCTGAAAATTTTTCCCTTCCATTGACAGAGCCTTGATAGCTATGCCAACTCTTAAGAAGTCCTAGGAGAGCCAAGCTCACCAAATCATCATCAGCGATAGTATACCAACGCTCCCTAGTTCATCCTAACATTGGACAAACTTTGTTATATATTTTTGTATGGAGTCGCCCTTCTCCATCTTGATCTTCTTAAGTTTATCTTTGAGCGCCAATTTCCTATGGTCGCTGGTGCTCTGGAATAGATCCGTAAAAGCCTTCCACATTACATATGGTGTGGCTTTCCCATGAAGGCTTGAGACAATGTGGTCTCGTACTCCCTCCAACAGGATCCTCCTCACCTTTGTGATTTTATTTTTCCATGCATTAAGATTTGCAGCATTTGCCACAACGGGTTTAGGAACATCATTGTCAATGAATTCCTTCAAGCCATTATCTTCGAGTACTGCCTCCATCCTGTCCTTCCAAGAAATATAGTTTGATCTTCCCTCGAGTGCATACTTCAACCTCAAGCCATTGAAAGTCATTTCGATCTTGAATCAGCCGTAGCACCAAGAAATTCTTTTTGCAAATTTGAATTCTATCTAGTCACAAACTCATCTCCTCCTTCACACTTCACAATTGTGATTTCCCGTGCTCTGATACCATGTATTAATTATAAAACATGCATGGATCATGAAGAAATTACATACAAAACTCTTCTCACAAGATACCTCCAATACTCAACTAATTGTCTCACACTATCATACAAAAACTGACCAATACTTAGCCAATTTACTGCCTCTAGACAACCTGCCTTGCTTGCGCAATCCATGATGAATGAAATCCCTAAAAGATAGAAATTTTGGCCTTCCTTGACTGTGTAAATATCATGGGCACTCCAATGGGTGTTTGGTTGCATGGGTGCAACCCAATAATCCTACAACTGATATTCAACTTCACTTTCACCTAGATCTCAACTGGGTCTCCACTGGATCTGACATACATGCAACTAATAATAGTAAATACTCAGTTGCATGTGAGATCACTAATTGTGAATTAATCAATATTTAATTCACTTGATCTCACACTAGTGTATTAAGTAGTTACAACTAGAAAAACTAAGTTTAACTCACTTAATTGAGTTAAATTGATTACAACCTGCATTAACTAATGCACCATTGCACTTCGAACTCTATTAAAACTAGAATTACTCTGCATGCCTCACCAACTACCTCTAACTCGAAATCCACTAGCTAAATGAGTTTATCACTCTCAGTTAACTATTACAAGTTATTTTTGAGACTAGATTACATTTTATTGTCCATCTTAATTAAAGGATAACTAAAATAGACATGCACCAAAAATAGCACTGTGGGCCCCACCCTAATGTAGGTGCTTAATGCACTAGGCGTGGGTGTTGAATTTTCTTGTTGAATCTCAAAAATTGCAAGCTTATTTCAGAGTGCAACTACAAAGGATTCATGGATAAGCTAACTGATAATTTCCTCATACCACTATACAAGATGATCTTTAAGGAAGAGTTGCCTTCCATGTCCCGTGAGGTGATGGAAGCAATATCATAACTTGCTGATTGGTTTTCCTCATTGGATGGAAATTACCTTTGGGTGTTTGGTGGTGAGAATTATTCACATCTGCTACCGATGTATGCCACCAACAAATTGGTCATGCAGGATTTTATCATTAATAACAATTAGGTTGGTTAGGAATGTCATTTTTTAGGTCAAGTTGTGTTGGTTAAATAAATTCATGAAAATTTATCAAATTTCATGATTAGTGTATAGTATTATAGGTTTTATGTGACTAAAGTCTTGTCATAGGTAAATTTCAAAAAATCTGGATACATGAGGTTAAATAATCCATTTTGGACACTCGTCACTTTTACTTGAGTCCGCAGCATTTTCTGTGCAAAACAGGTTATTTTCGCTACGGACTCACTTGACAGTTCCGTAGAGAATCTGTCTTCTTTATAATGGAATTCGCTACAAACTCGTGTTTTTTCTGCAACCGGTAAGGGGATTGATGACTTGTCATTTTTTTCAATGGTTAGGGGTTAGTTTTTCATCATGCACCTACCTATTATGAGTCATTATTTGGTGTATGGCATGCTTGGCCATCATCACACCCATATCATTCGGTTTTCCCCTCCAATTTTCTTTTCCTAATTTAACCTTCATCTATTCGAGCTACATCACTTACCTTGCCATCCTTGTGAGCTGCTTGATCCATTTCCACCATTTTTTTTATTTATCCTTTTTTTATTTGTTGTCATAGGTATTTTCCAGCTCTGTCAACAAGCAGCTTGTTGCCTTATACAATTTTTTTTGTAAGTGTCAAAATTTTAAGCATGGCAGTGCAGTTTTGGAAGATATGGCTGCACATAAGAAGACCAACAAAGGAGGTTCAATACTTAGATTTGAGCCTATGGACCTGAAATTGGTTATGGAGGATCCAAGTTTTGTACAGGCCTTCACCAATGTTGGGTGCATGAGATTCTATCGAAAGCTGCAGGGTTACCATACTCGAGTTTCCAAATATCTTGCTCCCAATTTTGTTGGCATAGCTTCAAAGGTTGGCATACTGAGTTTTACAGTCCCCCCTGAAACTATTTCTCAAGCAACATGAATTCTTCGGTCACGGGAAGAATGGTTCAAAGCCACCAAGTTTAAACATCATAATTGTGATGAGTTTTTGAAGCAAGAACATGTAGGAGTGGATATGACCCGGGTATACCTAGGATCTGCCTTAAGGATAATTATTCAAAGCTATTATTGGTAATCCATAAACATTTCACATGTGAGGTAAGATTCCACATGATTTACCAATATCATTTCAGGCTCTTACTCCACTTCACAGGTAAACATCTCCTATATCTTCCATTTTTCCTTTCAGAAGCTTAGGAAATGTCTGATAAAGTTCAATCCAGACCTAAGAGTAGTGAGACATCTATATTTCATCATGGTTTAATTAAGTTGTTGGTAATGGAGGAATTGAAGAAATTAAATAGGGATTGGGCTACCTTTCTTTTTAGTGGTTATGATGTGGATGTGCTTACTCCAAAGAAAACACCCAAGCTAAAGACAAGCACTCCCAAAAAGAATAAAGAGCCCATAGGTTAAGCAGAAGTTGGACCTGAAGAATAAATACAACCTATAGTAGAACTCATGGAAATGGAAATTGAACATTTGCAGGAAACAGTGGCACCTCAGCCAACATCTACAAGCAAAAAGCCAAAATTTGACACAAGAAATTATAGGAGAATTACCAGGAGTCAGACAGAAGGAAAGTGTAAACTTGAAGACATTATGCAGGTTATTGACATTGAAGAAACCCCAGTGGTTAAACCTGTGGAGATAATAGGAACCAAAATGAAGAAGAAGGGTCTCACTGCAAAAAATATTGATTTCTCCAGTGAGGACTTTGGTTTTGTCTTCAAGCCTAGAAAACCTTTTAATAGGTCACAACTCTTCAAAGGTGGTAAGTCTGATAAGAAGCATAAGGAGGGAGAAAATAGGAAGTAGCCCATGGTGGAAGAGATTATTTAATTATTCCCTACTGAAGCAGAAATCACCAAGTCACATAAAGCTAAAGAGAAAATTCTATAGAAATCTGAAGTGGACCTTCTTAAAGAGTAAATTAAAGAATCAAGAGATGAGGTCTTAGAGACCAAGCTAGAGATAGAGTATTTCAAACGAGAAAGAAAGAAGCTATCATATTTTAAGAAAGAATTCGACAAGAAAATCATTTTTTTATGATGAAGTAGTTGAAAGGTCTAAGAAAATGCTTAAACTAACACTACCCTTGCATAGAATGATGAAGCACACCATGAGGAGAAACAGGTGGCTGCAAGCAGAGAGGAGAAAGCTAAAAAATCAAGTTAAAGAGCTAGAAATTCAAATGGTAATGGTGCTTACAGAGCTAAAGAAGAAAGGCTTGAAAATGATAGTGGTAGATGAACCTGCTGAGGATGAAACTGTTGCTTCTTGAGGAGGGTAAGATATGTTTTAAGCCAATTTTTCCCTATGATGCTTCATCTCATCATTTCACACAGTTATGGACAGTTTTTGGAGGTGAGAATTGAAAATTGAAAAATCTGGAATCTATCAGGCAAGTTCATAGCGTACTACAGGATTAAAGCCGAGTTTTCACTATGAACTCGCTAAATATTACTTTATGTCATAATTTTAAAAAAATTTCACAAAAAGATTAAGTAAAGGGATGTATTTAAGTATTTTGGATTAGTGAAGGCCCTCCAATGAGCATAGAAATCAAAATATTTGTAGAAGTGGCCAAGTGAAGAATGCTACAAACTCTTCGCTACGTACTTGCCTAAAGAGCTCTATTTTTGCAACGAGGTAGAATTTTAATGTTTTTGAAGCATAAAATGTCTTTTTGGAGCATATCAGTCATACTGATATGTTAAATTATATCAGTGGATACTTTAGTTGGTGATACCACTCAACAAGGAAGGTGATTGGGTTGCCAACTCATCATTTTGGACACATCATCAAGCATAATAGCACATCCTCAAAATTCGAGAAGCAGAACCTAGATTTCAGTGTGGTTGTTTAGTACTTAGTCATGGTCATTTCCACCTCAGGCAAAGATGTCTTGTTCTATAAACATCATCATGTATGGATCATTTAAAGGTTTTTAGTGAAGCAAATGGTGTTAGAGTCCTATTAGGTTTTAAACTCTTGTAAATAGAAATATCTCTATATTCTCTCCTTATAATCTGTTCCATTTTGGATAAGGTGCCTTTGGTAGTATTCAAAGGTCTAGCCCAACTGGCAGAATACATGTAAAGGTGTCTAATTCTATAAATATGGAGATGAGAGGATTAGAGAGGGTTGATTGATGTTATGCCATAAGCTAATTTTGTAATATTTTTCAGTTAGTAATATATAGTTGCAGAAATATTCTCTCAAACCTGAGATTCTTCATGTACTCTTATGTGTGTTTATCTTATCTACCTTTTTAATGTTCATTCAGTTTTATTTAGGTGTAATCACTTGGAATTCATGGTTAAACATTCTCCAACTTCCTTTATGCATCTAGTGTATTGTTCAAGTTATGTTTTTTGATGAGAGTACACATGCCTCAACTTCCATGATAGATGTTTTATTTCATGCAATTGAGTTCCAAATCTGACTCCATGCCCAATGGTAGCCATTAATTCACATCCTTCACCTGCATAAAAACCATTCAAAACACACTTAAGAGTTAGCCATCTCTGTTCCAAGAATTGTCTATTTAATATCATACAATTTCTTTAGAGAGCCTTCTCAGGTTGGAATGGCTAAGCTCCAACCAAAAGTGGTTTGTAAAAGTTATTTTTAATTGATTTTTGAACAACCCATCAGCTTCAGTTTGGTGATAACACAGGAAGTAGCTTATCATCTTTCCACGGGGTTATCAAGTGTGTTGTAGAGGAAGAAAAAATCACCATGGCCCACTCTTCATTTGCAAATTGGATTATACGAAATCAAGAATATGAAGGTTGTTGAGACCAAGGGCAAAGAGATATATAAATTCACATTCGGTCGCATGGAATACCACCATACGATCTCAAGATTGTTTGCAAGAAAAATACATTTCAGCTGGCCGAGCATGACTTATTCCAAACCCGAGGAGGAAAGGTTAAATAATTGTTATTATGCATCTAAGCCCCGTGCACCAGTCAAGTTTACAGGTACATCACAGGTTACTCCTCACTAAGAAGACACTCTAGAAGTAGAACCATCAAAGAAGCACAACCCAGTGCACGAAAAGGGAGACAGGAAGGTCGTGCATAGTCCAACATAAGAGTAGAGTCGCAAATTCAAAGCATATCCAATCATTTTAAAAGCGACCATAATAGTATAAAGAAAGAGGAAGCATAAGAAGCAGGAGGAAGAATTACAACAAAAGGAAGCACATGAAAAAAAGGAACCATAATAGATTTAGAGACAATAATAAGAAAGGAAAAGAAAAGAGGAGGAAGAAGCAACACTAAAGCAAGTCGAAGAAGAGAGCCAACTACTTGAAGAAGAAAGCAAGTAGTTGCAGAAAAAGGAAGTTTCACAAGAAATTGAAGATTTGATCACAATCCAAGATATGAGGTAGAACCGGAGTAGAAAAATTAGGATGTTGATCTCATGCCTTGCACTCAACATATCACCACTCAGTCTCCCCCTCCTCCTACAGAAGGGCAAGCTCCAAGTGAGGAAGAGGAAATTTCTCCTCTTGATGAAGGTCTAGTGATGGATATATATCATTTAACTTATGATGAGCTACAAAGGAAGATCATATAGGAAAGGAAGAAACACTTCCCAGACGATCTCGTGCATCCTACTTTTATTAAAAAAAATGTGATTGTGATGGACATCAATAAGAATCTAGAAGTCATTGCCACAACCAACTTGGCATTCATATGAGCCTCTAAGTCAAATATAGAATATTTTATGGTCGAGAACATAAATATTTAAAATAACTTAGAGGCTGCAAAGAAACATATTGAACAACTCCGGGAAGAGTTCCAGAAAGCAGCTCCTGTGCAGGTTTATTTAGAAGAACTCAAGGCAACCATACTTGGTGAAGTATCAGCATTGGAATAAACCATGAGGAACCTCTATGAGGAGTTTTCACCATGCACAAAGTAGTTGTTCGCTTGTACGATCAACAACATGTTTTTCTTGTTGAAGAAGGAAACTTAGACTGGTTCCAAGACCATGTACCCAGATGCAATGAAGGATAAAATCTACTTCCAGCCTGATCCCATCACAAAGTTTGGGGAAATCATCGCATAGTATAAATATTGGAATCACTATGTAACCGAAAAGCTACAAGTTGAAGTGGCTGAGCTAGAGTTTCCACAAAATCAATCTTGATATGTTGTTTTTCTTATTAGGCTTGTCTAGTTGACTCTACCCAATTTTATGATATACAGGTATTTGTAATATTTTATTTTAAAAAAAAATTGTAAGTGGAAGTCCAAGTGTCAATTTTGGAATATGAAGAGTCATTAGGTAAAAGAAGTCAAAGAGTTGTGAGGGAAGTCAAAGAGTCACAAAGGAAGATGGATATTCATCTCATTTGTTATAAATCACGGGGGCTTCACTGCAGGAGAAATACCATAGCACGTGGGTTCATATTGGGGGATATATAATGAGGAAAAAATGACATAATATATTGGGGGATATATAGGGGGTAAAGTGTTTTTATATTGGGAGGTACAAAAAAAGGAGCTCAAAATTAATGAAAAAATATAAAGGGGTATAAAAAATGTTAATGAAAAAATGGATACCTACAATATTTAATGAAAGTAGGGGATTTTTAAATTGGGAAGGTGTATTGGGTTTATATTGTTAGAGGGTTAAATAATGTGATTTTTAGAGGTATTTTCCAATATGTACTAAAATTAAGAGTATTGTTTAATATCCTATGATCACATGTGATATGATAGAGGTTTATTGAGTGAAGCCCCCGTGTTATAAATATACCCTCATAACTCATGTAAAGGGATTTTGGTTGGTATTTTGTCTTAGGATATAAATCTAGGGAGTTTTGTTGAGAGCCTTGGCTTCTCCTTTAGCATAGAAATATTATCCATCTTTGGAGGAGAAGGTGTTGGATTCATGTTCCACAATTAGGACTAGTTGTTTGTCAATTGTATATGCATGTTTTGAAACTTTCACTTTAATAAAAGCTCGGAGTTGACACATCTTCATGCATATGTCATGGACGTCGTAATACTATTATTGTTATGTTTGAAATATTTGTAACGTGTTATGTCATTTACGCTAATGCTTATGAACTATTTCATTTGCCTTAGTATGAATCTTTTTGAATGCATGTTGTTATGTTATTTCAATCATGTTTACCTTTTGAACTATTTTTCAAGTTAAGTTATGATTCTTTCACTACTCATGTGTCCATTTCAATATAATTACTATTATATAATTCTAAGGGACCCACTCTCTTTCCCTTCAGTCTGATAGAACTACTCATGCATTGCACTTGACACTTCGCAAAGTTATACACTTGTTTCCCCAAAGTTATGCATACATAATTTTGTGCGGTTATTGCAGCCAAGGCACACCCTTAAAACCCAACACTTTGGAAACTAATCATATTCTGGTTGGGGCTCCTACTCCAAATGGTGTGGGGTCTAATTGGGACTTCACATCGGCGAGACCCCCTGCACCTGTTGACAATTTCCAGCACTATCAAAAAAGTGTTTTTTAGTTTAGTTTCTTTGGAATAAAAAAAATATCCAGATTGGATCATTATACTTTTTTCATCCATTTTGATGCTTTTAAAGTGGAAAAAGTGGAGGAATCATCTCACAAGACCGTTTTTACTCGTGGGACCCAGTTTGGAAAAACAAGGTTTGAAACCTTCCGGTAGCATTTCGAGGCATCAAACAACATTTTTTGGGGGTAAAACTTGACAGCTCTAGAATCATAATTTTTTTCCTATTTTACACACATATACCTTTCCAATTACGCAAGAATCACGTCAATCAAATTTTGTATGTGAAAGTTATGCCACTTGGAAGTTGAACTTCTTATACTCACTACCATAATTTGAGAGGATCTCATGTCATCCCCCATTATTCATGAAAAAAAAGGGCTATCCACGTGATTATGATGTAGAAGTCTCTAGAAGAGTATATATTGTAACTTTGGTTAAGGGTTGAGGTAGTCAAACATAACCGCTAGTAGGTTATCAGGTTCTGTTATAACCGAGCCACTAGGAGGAAAAGGGTTCCATTATTTCAAGTTCACGTGTTCCATAACTGAGTAAAAATAGCCAAAAGAGATAGGATGTAGAGCACACACAAAGGATTTATGCATTGTAGCACCCATGGGACACAATCCATACTTCATTGTCCTCACAACCATATTTCCATTCAAAGAAAGAGAGTGGAGCAACCTCACCTTCCAGTTGGGTTTTCCTCCTGAAAGGGTTTCCAAACACATATCTTGTGTCAAATGTGTGTGTGATATTTTATTTTTCCATTCTTTATTTTATGCATAATTTTAATTTGTATGCATGCACTATTAAAAATAAATCTATAGATCCAAAAACCTAATTAAATTGTAATAGTGTAGAATTAATAATTTTAAATATAATTTTATCATATCTATTGTGACGATTTGTCTATTGGAATATCTAAGGCTATTTACAGATCATATTAATATCAAAGTAGGATGATTTGGGTGTATTTTGGAGATTTTCAAGGGATCTAGATCGGTTGGGCCAAATTTCATAAAATCCTAATCATGGCTGGCAAATACGTGAATAACACTTGTGATCCTGCAAAGGAGAAGTTTTCATTGTGGGACCAACAAGTCGCTCATATAAATCATAATGTAAATATCCTCATGGAGAACGTGAGAAATAATCTTGGGATATTTGGAGAATATGGGGGTTCAAATGCAGAGGAAAAATTAGAAGGGGTATCATGAGATTGAGAAGAAATGGAGAACCAGCCGAAGAAAGAACTCAAAAAAGATCAACCTTATTCGAGTGTGGTGAATAAATCACAACCCTTGTTTAAAATGGAAGCAAAAGTTGATATCAAGTCGTACCATGGTGAGATCGATACTATGTAGCTAAAACATTGGTTGCAACAACTAGAATTGTATTTCAATGTCCATCAAATTGAGGAAGAACAAAATATTTCATTTGCATGGTTGAAATTTGAGGGTCATGCCCTAACTTGGGGGTAAATCCACACAGAGACATTGAGGTTGGAGGGAGAGCCTCCAGTGACTAAGTGGGAGGACTTCAAAACCCTCATTAAGTTGCAGTTTTACCCTATTGGGTACGTAGAGGACCAATGGATCTTGTGGCACTACTTCAGGAAAAATTCGAGGCAAAGCGTGTAGGAGTACACCACAAAGTTTAGAAAGATGGCCATAATGTTGGGTATCTCCCTAAAGAACCCAGATGTACTCCTCAAGTATTTTGGGGGGTCTACATCACTATATGTCAAAGTAAGCTATGTTTTTCAAGCCCAAATCAGTGGATGAGGCTTGTGTACAAGCACAATACTTGGAGAAAATGGGCTTGAAGAGAGTGCAATCAAGTCCATCAAAGAAAAAGGAGCAACATGACACTTCTAAAGAGAGGAAGAAGAAGTAAAAGGGGGAAAATATAAAACGATGACAACCAGAACACAAATGTGCAAAGAACACATCAACAATACAACATTGATGACCATACAAAGGAGAAATTATGGAAGTTTCATCCAGAGCTAAACCCAAAGAACAAGAAGAAATAAAATAAGAACAAGAATCTCATTGCCACAGATTTGAGCAACCAAGTTGAAATAAGCTCAGATGTGGATGAGAAGTTCGTCTGTACGTGTTAAGATTCAACAAGATGATGATCCTAGTGAAAATTAAGCACCTACACTAGGATGGAGCCTCAGGGTATTTTTAGGTGGAAGTCTATTTTTAGAATGGATGAGCAAATTCTAGTTATAGATGATGTCTATTTATAGATGGTAAGAAAATTATATTTATAGACGATGTTCTATTTTTATATGTATGTGCGAGTTCTATTTATAGATCGCATGTCTATTTATAGATGCATGTCGACTATTATTATCCCTTAATAATAGTTGGACAATAAATATTAATCTATTTTCTTGGAGCACTTGGGAATAGTTAACTGAAGTGGTGAACCAGTTAGCTATAGGAAATTTGAGTTCAAAGGTTGGTTAGTGGGACATGCAAGTGGACTTAGTTGTGACTGAGTGATTCAAAGTTATAATAGAGTTGGATGTGTAGTTATGTGAGTTGTAAAGTAGTTTAACTCAGTTAAGTGAGTTAAACTCAGTTGTGCTAGTTGTAACTGAACATACACTAGTGAGAGATCAATGAATTAATTATTTAATTAATTCACAATTAGTGGTCTCACACGAAACTGAATATTTACTATTATTAACTACATGCATGTCAAATCCAGTGGAGACCCAGTTGAGAGATAGGTGAAAGGGACAGTTTGACTATCAGTTGTGACATTAGTGGGTGCACTCATGCAACCACACACACATTAGATATGCCAATGAGGATTGTGCAGTCAAGGAAAGAAGGATCTCATTCATTCAGGGATTGTGATCAGCATGGATTGCGCAATGGAGGCAGGCTGTCAGGAGGCAGTAAATTGGCACATGTATTTGCCAATTTTTGTATGACAATGTGAGACGATTGTATATTGTACTGAGAGCTCTTGGATTAGAGTTTTGTATGAGATTGTTTCATGATCCATGATATATACATAATATATGATAAGGGGGTTTTTAGCCTTATGATTTCCCAGTAAAAACATCTGTGTTATGTGTGATTGATCTTTCTTCATGTGTTTGCAATTGGCGATCGTGTTTTAAATTTCCGCAAGAATTTTTGTAGAAGCGATATATTTAACAGTGGCATATAATTGTTAGATCAGGAGAATCCATGCAATACATAATTTGTATTAAAATTTATACAATATGTTATTGCCGAAGGAGGTGAATCTAAGTATACTTCAGCTACAGGAAGAGAAATGAATGACCAAACTCTTGCATATAGAGATACAGGTCAGGAAGACAAAGATTGATTCTTTGTTTGACTCTAGATCACAGGCGAATATTATTGCAGCAGATTTTTTCAAGAATTTTGGGTTGGAATTTCATGATAATCCAAACCCATATCCATTAGGATGGGTAAATAAGGATGTAGATCTAAAGGTAACAAGACATTGAAAAATTGGATTTGTTATTAGTGTTGATTTTATTGATGAATTGGAACTAGATGTGATTCCCCTTGATGTATGTGGAGTCATGTTTGGGAGTCTGTACATGTACATGCAAGATGAAATATTCATGTAGAGATACAACCAATATTAGCTCATCAAGGATGGAAAATAATTCATCATCAATGCACACAAAGTCAAGTCGAAAATTTCATTGGTAAGTGCCAACCAAGCCAAGAAATTGATCAGTTTTAGAAATAAGTACATTTTATTATTTTTAAGAGAAAATTAGTTTGGATAAGAGTCAATAATAGGTAAGGAATCCCTGGAGGGGTGTACTAAGAAATAGAAACAATAGAAGGAACAATTTCTATAGGCATAGAGATATGTGTTCCGAGAGCCTAAAGGGCTACCACCTAAGAGGGAAGTGGATCATGAATTCCAACTATTTCCAAACTCCCCATTGCCAAACATTGGATTGTATAGAAAATCTATTATAGAATAAAGTGAGGTGAATAAACAATTTCATTAACTGTTGGAACAGGGTTTCATTCGACCAAGTACATCACTATGTGTGTCACCCATCATTATTGGTCCAAAGGAATATGGGACTCGGTAAATGTGTATAGATTACAGGGCGCTAAACAAAATCATGCTCAAGAAAAAATACCCTCTGCTCAGGATAGATGATCTGTTGTATTAGTTGCAACAAGAAAAATACTTAACCAAGTTAGACTTAAAGTCTAAATATCACCAAGTTTGAGTCAAAGAAGAAGATATCTGAAAGACCGCATTAAAAAAAGGGCAAGGTTTTTATGAGTGTTTGTCATGCAAATTGGTCTACGTAACGCACCAAATACGTTTACAAGATGAATGAATGACTTATTGCACCCTTTTATAGTTTCTTTTGTTATTTTATATTTGGATGATATACTTTATACAATGCTATGTGGGAAGAGAACATCTCTAATTTCATGCAGGTGTTGGAGACATTAAAGAAGCACTAGCTACTAGAAAATCTCAAGAAGTGTGAGTTTTCATAACACTCTTTGGGGTATCTGAGATATGTGATAGGTGGAGGAGAGATAAATATGGATCCTGCCTAGATGGCATACATCATGAAATGGCTAGTGCCTACTAATGTTTCTGAGGTCAAGATTTTTATTGGGGAAACATAATACCTGAGGAAATTCATAGCCAATTTTTAAGCGGTAGAAACACCACTCCATTCCATAACAAGTGGAAATAGTTTCCCAGTGGGAAAAGGGTCAAAAAAGGAATTTCGAGGAGCTAAATAATAATATCAATCAAGCACCGGTTTTTGCATTACCAAACTTGCAACAACCCTTTGAAGTGGAGACGGATGTGAGTGGGTATGTTATGGGAGTGGTCTTGATGCAGGGAGTAAGGCTTGTATGCTACCATTCTTAAGTATTTCATGGGGAAGTTCTTAAATACCCTACCTATGATAAGGAGCTCTATGCCCTTGTGCAATATATGAAGAAGTGGAAACACTGTATGATGGGAAAGGAGACAATAATCCACACAGATCACCAACCAATATAATACCTACATGTCCAGAGTAAGCTACAACAGTATAATCACCTTAAGTGGATGGGGTTTGTACAACAACTTCATTTGGTGATCAAGTACAAGAAGGGCATCACAAAAAAGTTTTCCGACATGATTTCAAGGTCACCCACACCAAATATCACAACTTTTGGAACTCTTATGCATAGGAAGCCATTCGCCCATGATGCATATAGAGAGGCATATTAATAGGATGAGGACTTCAAGGAGGTGTTTCAGTAGTTGCAAAGTCAGAGTCATGTGCATGATGTCAACAACATCGTTGACTACCATCTCTGAGATGGCTTACTCTATAGCATGGATAAGTTATGCATTCCTAAAGGTGAGTGGTTGCAGTTGATTAAAGAGGGTCACACCTCTAATGTTGTAGGGAAATTTTGTGTAGGGAATACCATGGCCAATTTGCAGAGGTATGTGTATTGGCCCAAGATGCAAGAATAGGTAGTTATGTTCATAAGAGGATGTGTGCTTTTTTGTGCCAACAAGACTAGCATCAGGAAACAGGGTCTATATCGTCCCTTACTAGTACCCACTTATCCTTGGGAAATAATTTCCATGGATTATGTGGGAGGTTTACCCAACAACCATGAAGGGACGTGACTACCTATTCATCGTAGTTGATAGGTTCAACAAGTTATGTGGTTTTATGCCCTGTAAAAATACCATCAGTGGGAAAGAAGCAACGAACTTGTTCTTTGGACATGTGTGGGTGCACTTCGGGATACCGAGGAGCATCATTTCAGATAGGGATACAAGATATATATATATATATATGTGTGTGTGTGTGTGTGTGTGTGTGTATAACATTCTTACAATATAGAGGTCCAAACTTCTACATGAAAGTCCCTATCTGAAACATTTTTTGGATTTTTATCGTCTTCACCTTTGGACACTTCATATGGGCGAAAAGGAGGAGTGAGAGAATATCTTATGAGAAATGTCTTGAGGGCTGAAAAAATTACAAAGAAGATAAGGCAAATCCGTTTACTTGTACCAGATAAACTGAAAAAAATTTGTGAGAGAAATATAAGGTTGGGCATGATCAATATAGAACAAAGAAATCGTTCAAGTGGGAGACAAAGTATGGCTACAGTTGAACAAGGAGAGGCTACAAGGGCTTAGTAAGAAAATCAAGACTCTGAGGTATGGACTCTTTGAGATACTGGAAAAGGTTGGTGATAGTGCCTATCAACTCAGTTTATCACTATATATGCACATTTACTCAGTTGTGAATGTAGATAATTTGAATCTCTAGGAGCCTTCCATGCTAGGTTAGGAAGGGGAACAAGTCCTACCTTTTATGGAGGATTTGGCACCATAACCCTCAGTGATAAAAAATACTATTTTCATATCATTTTAGGAGTCTCACTCAGAAATTTTTGTCATTCCACATAGGTCTTCATTTAAAAATTTACTCACTCATGGTAGTCATAGTCCAAAAACATCACTCTTCCTCAAAAATTCATACTTGTTGGCCCACCTTCATGTCTTGCTGAGCATACTTCAGTCATGAAAGTACTTTTCATCATGTCATTATGTCAGTAAGGTCACCATGAAGTCTGGTCACTCAAGGTCTTCATTAGTTCTCTAGGTTTCATTTTTCAAGGTCCAAATAAAATATCATTTCATTACACAAGGTCATCAAAATAATGAGAGTGATCCAAATAATATCCCTTTACCATTTAAAGAGGGTTTGCAAGCATGTAAAGATATTTTTCAAAGTTATAATTCTGCTTTCGAGTGTGAGTTTCATTCTAAAATGTAATTTTATTCCAAAAAACAAAGATGTAATTTTATTTTTCATTTATGTAATAAGTACCTACTTCCCAAGCTTCCAACTCAGTTCCACATGCCAAACAAGCACATGTCAAAGTGCAAGTGTTCTCAATCCATCCACTGATCAAATTTCAAAGAAAAAAGTTCAGAAGTGTAAGGGTATTCTACAAAGTTCAAAAGTGAAATTTGAAACATTTTCAAAGTGGGTTTATAAGGATTAAAATCAAATTCACTCAAGAATATAAACCCTCATGACATCAAAATAAACTTCATTTGTCTCCTCCATCCTTGAGCAACCTTAGCAAAATCATAATTTTAAAGTTTGAGGGCGAAATTTTACAAAACAGAGAGTGCGCTGCACGTTTTCTCTTTGCGCTACGCGTTTTCCCTTTGCACTGCGCGTTTGCTCTGTGTGCTACATATTTCCTCTTTGCGTTGCATATTTTCCCGATTTCTACAACATACTCCAAAAATCGTGCTATCACCTTCAAATCTTCAGCCAAAGTACTCCACAACCTCCAACAATCAAGTAAGTTACCATTAGCACCATTCCTCTCCTCATCAAGTCAATTTGTTGGTGTTTGAGCTTGTTTAAAGAGTTGGTGTCTATTTTTAAGTTTGAAACCCTAATATCATTCCCTAAATCCCAATTACATATAAAAATTCACTCCCTAGCACTTTCATTCCCTTCCCACATCATAATTACCCTATCCTTACTCACTATATCACATAATCCTCTTTCCCTAAACCTTTCATCCCCAAACCCTAAACCCTAGGCTACACACTTGAATAGGCTTCCAAAATCCCTAAACTTAAATTAAATTCCCTTTTCCAATTCCCTCATCATTCCTACTCCCTGTCACTTCCCTCAAAATAAAAAATCCCTTCCCCCATCTCCCTAAATTTCCTCAAACTATTCCCCACTCCCTTTACCTATATTCCACTATCATCACATCTCCCTAGGGTTTCATACTAAGACTCCTATGGAAGAAGAACATAACAGAAAATACAGTGAGGGAGAAGAAGTCAAGCAGAGGAGGGTGAATCCTTAGGCTTGAGCCAACAAATACCAGGGAACTCATCGGATCTCCCATAATTGTGACATGTTTTAAGCATGTAAGATGTTTTGAATTCTGTGAGAAAGTACAAAGGGCCCAACATCATCCTATGTTGACTAGACTATTCATCTCCAATCTCCATGACAACCAGGTAACCCTTGCTGGTGTCAGTTTCACTTTGTCCACTGCCATCATAGCAGATGCCACTGGAATCCCGAATGCTAGGGAAAAATGGTTCAAGGAAACAGACTTGGAGGAGAAATACTATGAACCATACATTAAACCTAGATACATGAATGAAAGAAAGAGGATTTTTCCTTTCTCTTACCTCCTGGAGAGATATGCTCCCATGATGAAGATAATCATGAAATACTTTTCTGGTGAAGGTAGGTTCTCTAGCCTTTATACCTATCACATTTGGCTACTTATGCACTTCACAAGGGTTGAGATGTGTTGGCTTGAGGGGTCCTAACCTAGATTTGGTGTGCAAAGTTTTCCAACAAGCCCCTATACTACTAGCCCTTTCGGCAGTGACCTGCTTGAGCAAGTCACAGTCTCACCCGAAGTAGTATAGGTGGGTGCTGGAACTAGGTTTTCGCACCCTGAGAAAGGAAGGGTAAGGCAAGCAGGGCTGCGTTCTGTTCATATTATCTCTGCACAGGGTCAATTATATGTCCAATTGCATCCATGTGCACTATATCTACAATTATATGCTTTTCATAACATTAACACAGCATTACATACCCGAACAGAACAGATTTAGATTTACTTCAATACACAGACTTTCACAACATGATATAACCAAAGCAGAATAGATCCAATCAGTCAATATACAGACCTTTGCAGTGCAAAGACAGAGAAATGCATAACATAGTAATTATCAGCAATCCATTCAATAGTACTCACAGATTCAGATCCAATAATCTTGCATATTCATTCATTCGTTACCCTTACAATTCCCTTCCCAACCTGTGCAAATAGCAGCAGGGTCCGCACACAGCTGGACTAGGATCTCCACGCATACAGCCAGCAGGAGTCCGTTCCCAAAAAACCCCAACAGCTCGCTTACACAACAGATAGCATCAATAACTCATCAAATCCTACCTCTTACAATCTGAAATGCCTCTCTATTTATAACAATCTAGATTTAACATTCCTATGGTCCGTAATCCATGGTCTTCGGACCCCTAGTTTACCCTTTAACCCCATTACAATTCTTTCGGGGCTTTGACCCACCCCAAAACCCCTGCGCTATACTAAATATAACAAAATTAACCAAAACGGACCGGTTTCATAGCTTGTTAGGAGACCCCGTTCCAACAATCCCCCAACACAATCTTGTGACTCGTCCCGAGTCACTCCACCGATGCGTCACCGACTTGTGTTCACAGAGTGTCCAGAGAGTGGGTAAGAAGAGGGAGGATCGCCTGGCATTGAGACGCAGCTTCCTGTGCGAGAGTGACCATCTTCTGGGAAGGTAGATCGTTAGTAGCTGGGGTAACACTTGCTAATAACTGATTAAGGCGCTTATTGGTGTCATCAATGTCATGTGTTAACTAGATGGCCGAAGCAGTCTAGGGCTTCAGGCATTCTGTGACAACATGTTGTTTCTATTGAAACTTCATAATCTCATCCTGGAGGTTATTGCTAGTTTTCAATCGTACTAAACGTTGGGCAGGTACCAAAGTAGACAACGTAGTACTGATTTCTTCCACAACCTTCTCATGCTGGCATAATTCCTGATTGATTTTTTGAAGAATGGGGTCACGCTAGACCCGGGACCAAAGCTATATGGCTGATTCCATTAGAGTGGTACCTTGATCTATGTTCCCCTTAATAATCGTAGTGGCTTCTGTGATAACTGCAGTACGATGGGCACGATCTTCTGGTGGAGTGCCAGGCTGCAGCCTGTTCTTCAATTCCGAAACCTCCAGGCGGGAGGCTTTGAGAGCAGCTACCAGTTTTTCCACTTTACTTCTAGGCGAGTCCTCAGCCATGATTTCCTCAGTGACAGCCGTGCACAACTGGTGGATGGCAGCCTCCAGCTCCGCCTGTTGTGACCGGGCCTAAACTACTGCCTGAGTCTCCTTGGCCAGGGTGCACTGGGTAACCGCAAGCTGTTGGGTGGTGGCTTGAGCATGATCGTTAATTTCTTGGGTGACATTGTGAAGGAGAGACTCCAGGGCTGCGGGAGTCAACCGATCGAGGGCCAGCTGAATTTTGGTGCCTTCTGAGAGCTGCATCTCGATTAGGGCACTAGTTGGGATGTTCCAGAATTGACCTGTTGTCCCGACCTGTGTTGAATTGTTATTGACTGGCAGAGGTGGTGCCTGTATGTCCTGGGATGAATATGGCTGCATGTTGATTTTGATGGCGCGGAGGGCTTCCTAGAGAGATGTAACCCCAACCTCCCACTTAGCCATGATAAGTGCCCACTGATCCTCTGTCTCTAGAGTGACCGCATCTGTGATTTGTTCCAAATATCCCCCTGTTAATGTGACCGTCATGTCATAGTTCTCGCGCTGAGCTTATTGCTTCAATCTTTTTCGGGGACCTAATGTCGATGGCCCTGTTCGCTTAGTACTGGGAGGAGGATTGGAAGTGGTAGTGGCTATCAAATTTGGGGCTTTTTCGAACTGCTGTAATGGTTTGTCTTTGGAGCCGGTTGTAACTGCTGCTGGGGTACCAGAGGGGCCTTTTGTCCATTCAGGGGGCCATATGGAAATTAGTAGATCAATTTCCTCATCTAGAACCATATATGCTAGCTCTGTCTAGGCCTGACTGGCGAGACTGCAAATCCGGACTTGATGCATAGTGATTTGAAATGCTGCAATGCCCTTGTATTTTTCGTATATTGTAGGGGATAATCGGGGCCGGGATTTTATGGTAGTGGAGATACTACTCTGGAAGAGGACCCAAAAGATCTTATTATCCTCGACACGTTGTTTATCCTTAGAATCCCATAGGTGGGCATACTGAGTACCTTCGCACATCCCAACAGTGAGCTTGGGGACTACCGACTCTTCTGGTTTGTCCCAGGTGACCAGCACGATGAGAAATAACAGCCATGAATAGAAGAAAGGGGTCCCATGCTCTTAAGACTCGCGGACATTAGCGAGAAATTCTTCACATAAATATCAAGCCCAATTAAAAAACTCCCTTTTTGCACATTGTCCGACAAGTTGGATGACATAAGCAGGGACAGTTGCCACCTGGCACCTTCGCATGAGTTTGCAGGCTAGCAGGCGAGTGCCCAATTGTGTATCAAGATCGTTGATGGTTTGGATTACAAACCCCCTTTGGTTGCACTGGACTGTATAGGTCTTCCAGACATATGACGCGGTAACAGCTTCATACTTCTTTCCAACTTCTACGAGCGGGTGCGGCCCCTGCTTTGGAAGGCTCGTAATTTTGTGGATCAATTCAACACAATAGGTATTCTGTCACAAATCCATAAGCTGTCATTGTGAATGAGGGCTAGTAGCTGGCATGCCAGCCGATCTGTGATGGTGTAGTGACCAAAGTAGGGCATTCAGAGCAAATTCAACAGTCCAGATCCTGCCAGGCCGTAGACCCAGCATTGCGGGACCATCGTGGTTCCACCATCTCCATGGAGCGTTTTGAAATATAACTCAGGGCTTAATTCAGGGAAGGCGTCCGAGTCCGCCAGATTATGGTCATCAAACTTGACTTCATGGAGACATTCACAGGGATCATCGATGATAGGGACCTCGCCGGGGGTTAGAGGAGTCTGGAGGTAAGTGATTAGGCCATCCAAATATTTTGGTATCTACGTAGATGGTCTTCGTGGGTGGACAAAGGGGGGTAACCGATTAATTGGTTTAGCTGGTAGCACCTCCTCCTGGGCATCAGCAGCTAGAGGCCTGGGACATCTTAGGGAATTTCGGGGCCGTTTTTCCGCCTTAGGTTCAGTCTTCGAACTTTGAACTTTTTCCTTGCCTTTCCATGTGGTCCACAGGGGGGGAACTTCTTCTAGCTCTGGCTCATCTGCCGGAATCTCCTCCACCTCCAGATCCGTCGGAGTGGAGGGTCCAGCAGCAGTAGTCGACATCCTTGGACAGAAGATGAATCCCAGCTTTGGTTGATTATTTTCTAACGGAGAGGGTTGCTCAGTCATGAGAGGGTCACTTTGATTGCAACAAAATTCATTGTTGGGTAGCTTCCATGAGATGCTTAAAGTAGGCTGCTTACCTTTGTGAGGCCAACCCCCTTTTAAGGAATGGCTATTGGATACTAGAAGGGGGTATTCGTCGCAGGGCAGGTTTCCCCAGGAATGGTAAAATCTCCCGGTAATTTGATCGGCTAGTTGCTCAGGATCTGCTCTACCCAACGGTAACTTCTGCTTTTTACCCGAGGTTATACTTCCAACGACTAGTTGTCTTATCCCCAGGGACTTAGGTGTATTAGTTACGTTAGGGTTATTGCTTGGCGATAGCTGTCTGCCTTCCCCTAATACAAGCTTGCTCTCTAAGGAGCTCTCAGACCAAGGCCATAAGACTTGTCGTACTTGTCTTATTAAGGCTTTAAGGGGGGTTGATACTGGAGCCAAAGGTTTGTCCCTTAGTTGTGCCTCCATTGTAAAGGCGGTCTGGCCTATAAGGTCATTACCTGTGGAATCTGTATGTGACGTTGGGAACTCGGGTCTTTTGCATGGGTCATTCGAACCCTTCCTCATGATAGGTATGCTGCAGGGGGTCAGGCCCAGCTCTTCCTCTGTCCTTCCCATAGAGGATTTAAAGAGGGGTGCCTTTATGATATGAAGGCATCACAGTGTGGAGGCTTCCCCTAACCGGTTCTGCCAAATTTCTAGCTCTTGACTAGGATCCTCAGTGTCTGTCTTGTAGCTTAATAAGCTGCCCCCATCTTGAACTGCCAACTTGTAGATATATTCCTCCTTTGTTGGTGTAGGCTCCGCATCTCTTTTATTTGGTATCCCCTTGCTGCTTATTATTAAATTTTCTAGTAAGGTCTGCATAGTCCGTAGCGCCTGAGGGTTGCACAATAGTCTTACGCATACTTGTAAGAAAATTCTAATGTCCTCCACCAGTTCCATATCTCCTCGGTGCGAGCACTTAGCCTCAAAGAGATCCCTTCGTGATTTTATAAATGTTTCCTTGATTTTACCCAAGTCTAATCCTTCTTGTTTGTCAACTGCCTTGCGGATTAGTGAGTCAACTTCATCTATTTCCTTAGTTCCCCCAGTTGCTAATCCATTGCATGTTATTATATTGACTTTTCCCTCTTGACCTTGGACCCTACGCTTATTCTGCGCAGAAAAAAATAGCTTCTCCTGTATCTTGGCTTGTAGGGTCGGGCAGTCTTTCAGTGTATGGTTCCACTGTCTACAATACCTGCAGGACTGTCACAGAAAGTATCTTGAAAAATTTCATGTGTTCCCACAGTTATAATAGACCAGATGGCCTCTACTCTGACTTGCACTTCCACTTTGGCTTCTATCCCTCTCTTCATGGGGGAAGTCATCCTTGCCCGAGGGGGTTCTTGGTGACGTAGGGTATTTTTTCCTTTTTTCTCCTTTGGTGCAGCTCTACTTTTCATGGCCAATTGATTGGCAAAGTTGGTACCAGCGTTGTTCTGGTGCGGAAATGGGGGTGCCCTGCGATCTAGCTGCGCGACTTTCCTTGCGCCAATGCAGAGGCCCCTTTGAATTCCAATGTTCCGGGCTATATGCTCCTGGTGTTGTTGGGTGACCTTGTTCCGTACCAGCCCCTCTTATGTTTCCCTGCTGCAGATCCTGGATTTCCCAGTGCATTGCTTCTACTTGTTCCTAGATTTGTTGTACTGCTAGCATAACGTCCTCAAGAGGTGTAGCTTCTAATATCATAGCAGCCTCCAAGGCCTCGTCTTGCAAACAAAAATTTTGGCAATTCATGGGTATACGTAGGTGAGGGATAAGCATGGAAATAAGCCATTCAGTATGATGTCTATCATCATACTCAAACCCTTCTTCCCTAATTGCCTTCTTCAACTGTTGATCCACCTCCCATACTGATTCCGATGTATTTTGTTTGAAATATTTTACGTCTGTTACTAGCTGGGAATAAGACTTCGGTTTTCAGAATTGTTGCTTTAGAGCATCCTTAATATCCTGAATGGAGGTGGTTCCATTCTGGGCAACATATTGCATATACCAGTCCAGAGCTTTGTCTTCGAATGTTAAAGACAGCTGCGCCCTTTTTATTGTATCGCTTGCCACGTTCAACACAGTCCAGACAGAGTCTGCAATGAACCAAAATCGGTCCATGTCCTCATCTCCTACCCCCTTAAAGGTCGGTAGTTCCAAGCACACCGTCATGGTTCCTTAGGAGTTCCTTTCCAGTCTGCCAATACCCAACTCCTCTCTCAACTCTCTTCGGGTCCCAGCAACGGAACCATTTTTTGGCTTGAGGGGTCCTGACCCAGGTTCAATTTGCAAGGTTTGCCAACAAGCCCCTATACTACTGGCCCTTTCGGCAGTGACCTGCTTGCGCAGGTCACAGTCTCACCCGAAGTAGTATTCCGCACCCTGAGAAAGGAAGGGTAAGGCAAGCAAGGCTGCGTTCTGTTCAGATTATCTCTACACAGGGTCAAGTATATGTCCAATTGAATCCACGTGCACTAGATCTACAATTATATGCTTTTCATAACATTGACACATCATTACATACCCGAACAGAATAGATCTAGATTTACTTCAATACACAGACTTTCCCAGCATGATATCACCAAAGCAGAATAGATCGAATCAGTCAATATACAGACCTTCGCAGCGCAAAGACAGAGAAATGCATAACACAGTAATTATTAGCAATCCATTCAATAGTACCCACAGATTCAGATCTAATAATCTTGCATATTCATTCATTCATTACCCTTACAATTCCTTTCCCAACCTGCGCACATAGCAGCAAGGTTTGCACACAGCTGGACTAGGATCTCCGCACACACAGCCAGCAGGAGTCCGTTCCCCAGAAACCCCAACAGATCGCATCAATAACTCATCAAATCCTACCTCTTACAATCTGAAATGCCTCTCTATTTATAACAATCTAGCTTTAACATTCATATGGTTCGCAACCCATGGTTTTCGGACCCCTAGTTTACCCTTTAACCCCATTACAATGCTTTCGGGGCTTTGACCCACCCCAAAACCCCTGTGTTATACTAAATATAAAAAAATTGACCAAAATGGATCGGTTTCGTAGCTTGTTAGGAGACCTCGTTCCAACAAGATGCTCAACATACCTTATTTTCTCTTCTGGAGCATTGAAAATATGGCATTTATTTCCCAAAAGAGAGATTATGACCACCAAATGCAAAGTATTTTTCACCATTCCCTCATCAAAATCATAGTCCTCCATCACCTCAAACAATTGAACATTCCATGGATCTCATTCATAGCTAATGACATATTCACTGCTCCACCTATTCAGCATGCCCAAGATGTACCTTCATCATCTCATCCTTCCACATCCATTCCTCCATCTCATCCCAAAGTTCATGCATCATCATAAAATCAGTCTCCTTCATCTATTTCACCACCATCATCTCCATCCCACATTGAGACTGGATCACCTAACTAAGATGAAATCAGTGAGCCTAAAAAGACTAAGCAGACTAAGATAGAGCCATTGGAAAAAAAATACTAGAGAGGTCAGAAGAAAGTGTTTTCCCCACAGATTGTGGGAGGGGCCTTGCCTTCTACATCAATAAAGCAGGTAAACAAAGGGAAGCAAAATATGACAGAGGTAAAGATTCAAGAAGAGGTCAGACATGAGGAGGAGGACCTCCATGAGATAGAACGGAATTTTAATCTTATTGACCTAGATGAGCATGATGATGATGAGATCACTATAATAATCATAAAGGAGAAAGAGGCCAATATTAAATAATTTAAAACTAATATTGACAAGTCTAAATTTGTCATTGATTTTATTGAGCAGGAGAACCAACAGTTGAAAACAAAACATGTCATTGATGAGGTCAAATTCATCAAAGCTCAAAAAGAGGGAGAAAAATCTGAATTTTTTATTGAAGAGGCACTAGAAACATATGGTGTGATTGATGAAACAAAAGAACATGTACCAAGACAAAGGCCTAAGACTAGAGGGCTGAAAAGAGCTCTAGAACTACAAAGGCAAAAAGAGGTTGAGCTTGCTAATCAACTCACTCTGAATGAACAAATTACAGTGGTAATCAATGATAACCGGAAGCCATGGCTTGATAGAGCTAACCAACACTTAGAGAAGCTTCTATAGAAGGCAAACAAAGATAATGATGTATTGATAAAGAAGGTCAAACACTATGCCCAAAAAGACAAAATTACAAGGGCCAAGCTCAAAAGAGCCAATGCAAAAATTGAGGCTTTGACCATGAAAGAAGAGGAAATAAGGCTTGACATATTGGTTTAAGCCTCACTTCATGCCTAGCCACATCATCAACATCAAATTATCAAATTTTGAGAAGTTTTTGGATAAATTTTTGAAGTTTTTGTGATTTTTTGCAAACCTTGGACAATCTTGTGACAACTAGACTATCAAACACGCAACACCCTAGGTGTTGTTATCTTCTTAGAGGAACTTTTTGGCCAAAATAAGATCACCAGTAGATGCATAATGATGAATACATGCAGGAAAACCACTTTTCTAGCCTTGTTCTGTACAAATGGAAGTTGAAAATTTGAAAAAACACTCAAAAAATCAATGTTCTTCCCATTTTTTTGCCTGTGCATTGCACATTTAGTAGTCTTGGAGAATCAAGTTTTTGTTGAGATTGCAACAAGATGATGAGCTTAGTGGAAAGGAGTCACCTTCACTAAGTGGGCCCGCAGGGTATTTTTGGCGCAAAGTCTATTTTTAGACATATGGATCATGTTCTATGAGTTGCAAGATGCTATTTGTGGATGGTTGGTCAAGTCGGGAAAAATAGATGGACTTCTATTTTTAGACATATTAAGGAATCTAATTTTTAGATTGCCAAGCCTAAAAATCAGATATGCACTAATATTATTATCTCTTAATAATATTTGGATTCTAAACATTATCTTATCCTCTTGGAGCACTTGCATGATGCTTTTTTTGGATGTGGCACATACAATTTATTGCATGAATTACGCTATTCCTGAGGGTTAAGTGGAGCTATTGCATGGACACTTCAGTTAGAACTCATGTGACAGAGTTTGGTGGAGTTGATTGAGGAGTTAATGGAGTTGTGTTCAGTTTAACTAATCTAAACATAGTTGAGCTATTTGTATCTAGTTTAACTGATTGATACAATTAGTGAGAATGGTGTGAATTAATTATTAATTAATTCACTAATTATAAACTCATTAATCAACTAAAGAATACATCAGTTAACTTCAGTGCATGGACAGTTTCAGTGGAGACCAGTGAAGAGGTAGGTGAAAGAGCAAGTGTGACTATCAATTGTGACTATACTGGTGCATGAGATGTGCACACACATTGATGGAGAAGCCAATGAGGATTGCGCAGTACATACCAGTGGGATTTGAACCTGGATCTGGTAATTATCCATATTGGATTGCGCAGTAGAGGCTGGCTAACAAGTGGAGCAGATTGGAGCATGTGTTTTGTATGATCTGAGCTTGTGTAGTGTGTAACAATTGGAGATTGTACTGAGAGCTTGTGAGGAGTTTGTACAATTATTGTTACATGATCTCTATCATTATAATATACAGATAGTTGGGGGTTTTCAGCTTTAAGCTTTCCCATAAATACTGTTTTTATATGTGTGATTGTTTATGGTTTTAATGTGCGCATGCGATTGTTTATATTTCCGCAAATTGAAGATCAATAGTAGAAGAGGTTATGTATTATGCATGAAGCTCAAATAGTGTGTGATCAGGATAATCTCGGTGAATAATTTAACAGTTATTCAAATTTCTACATGGTATCGGAGCAGTATTGATCATTGGAGCAATTGCAAAACATTGAAGCGGTTGAGTTTTGTGCTGGTGGAGTTCGAATTTGCAGCAGTGTTTTCTTGGTGTCGAAGTTGAGATGTCTTTCAACGGATTTCGATTGGAGTATGCCCTTGAGGGAAGCTTGAATTATACTGCATGGAAGGACAGGATGGAGGTGGTGCTATATGAAAATGGGTTGAAGGAGTTCATAGATGCTGAAGTCCCAAAGCCTACTTCTAGCGATGCTGCCGTAATTGAGGCTTGGCAAAAGAAGACAGAAAAGTGTCGAAGGATTCTGTTGGAGGGCGTGAAGGATCACATAGTGTCCAGCCTACATGGTAAGGCTTCTCCATTCTTGATGTGGAAGGCCTTGACAGATTTATTCCAAAGCAAGAGCGACCAGAGGAAGTTGGCACTCAAGGATAAACTCAGAAACATAAAGATGGAGAAAGGCGACAGTATATCCAAGTACCTCATGAAGTTCATCCAATGCAAGGATGAGATGGGAAGTGTGGGGCTGACTGGTGATGATGAGGACTTGGTGAGCTTGGCTCTCCTTGGGCTTCCGAAGAGTTGGCACTCCTATCAGGACTCTGTCAATGGTCGGGAGAAATTGCCAGGATGGGAGCGACTTTGGTCGGATCTTGTGCAAGAGGAGATAAAGAAGTGAGATGCTGGAGGGAATGTTACAGATCTTCATCAGACATGATTGAAGATGTAACTTAGCTGATCACACAGAACTGTGCCTGGTCCGAAAGCTTCTCATTCGGTGCGAAGGCAGAAACGGGGACATGTCTAAGTGGTGCTTTGCTGTCCTAACACGGACATTATGCCTGGTGCAGAAAGAAAAATAAAGCGGTGATGGATCTGCGGTACGGAGAGGAGCCTTAGCCTCGCAGGTTTGAGCTGGATTTTCCATTGATCGCATGTGTGGTCTCCAATAACTTTTATATCGGTGGTTTGGACGGTGGTGCGTCTTTTCACATGACAGGAGATCGAGATTTGTTTACCGATCTGGATGAGAAAGATCTTTGAGTGCACATCGAGATGGGCGATGATGGTAGATACAGTGCGATCGGTATCGGTACCATTTCCTTTGAGAGGGAGTCTGGTAAACCCTTCGTATTGAAGGAAGTGATGCATGTTCCAGGATTGAAGAAGAATCTTATCTCTGTGGCGATGTTAGAAGACAAGGGATGTGATGTTGTCTTTAGCGAGGGAAAGGCTTTCCTGCGCAGTAAGGCAACTGGTGAGACCCGGAGGATAGGGGTTTGAGTTAAGAACCTTTATCAATTCCAGGTATATGGATGTGTAGCAATGGCAGGCAAGGCAGAAGGAGTGGTGAGCCGGGATGATGACGAGTTGTGGCACCGGAGATTGGGCCACCTTCACCATGGAGCTTTGAAGATACTGTAGCAGATTTCTACTAGGCTTCCTAAAGGCACTCTTGCGCAGTCAGATCAGTGCAAGGGATGTACCTTGGGAAAATTTGTGAAAGCCACCTTTCACGAGAAGGATAGTCACGCCACGACGATCCTTGAGAGAATTCACACAGACGTGTGTGGACCTTTCTCAGTAGCTTCGACAGCAAAGCACAGGTATTATGTGATATTTGTTGATGATTTTTCTCGTAAGTGATGGATCTTCTTCATGCAGAAGAAGAGCGAGACATACTCAAAGTTCTGTGAGTTCAAGGCACTGGTTGAGAAAGAATCGGGAAAGCAGGTGAAGGCTCTAAGGAGCGACAATGGTGGTGAATTCATCTCTGGCGAATTCAAGGACTTTTGCAGCGTAGAAGGAATTCGAAGAGAGCTCATAGCACCTCATAACATGACGGAAGCGGGTTGCAGCGGAAAAACAAACATTCGTGGAGTGCGTTCAAAGGCGATAATTGCATAATCAGGGAAAATGGGAACTTTTACTGTTCCTTGGGGGTGGAGACGCTGTCTGCGATATATATGCGAACACTCCTCACAGGATACTTGGCATGAGTACACCCGAGGAGGCGTTTTCTGGTAAGAGGCCTGATATTTACCATTTAAGGATTTTTGGTTCACCTGTTTACATTCATGTGACGAAGGATGCCAGGAAGAAGCTGGAGCCGACTACGAAGGTTGGGATATTTGTGGGGTACACTGATACGCCCCACAACTATCGTGTGTATTTTCCAGACAGTCGCAAGACTGTTGTGCGACGGGATATCAAATTTCAGGAGGAGAAAGCCATGAAGTGTTCGCTTGAGAGGGAGCCACACTTGCATGCAGATGAGGAGCTATTAGTTCCTAAGGATGAGTCTCGGGATGTGGATCAGCCACAAGATGAGGTTCATGGAGTGGAAGAGACCACTCATGCAACACCAACCATCAGAGGGCGGAAGTGCACTACAGAAGCTGAGCGACTGGCTCAAGATGCAGAGAAGGTTGTAGGAGCACCTACATCACAGCGCAGACAGAGACAGTCACCTGACTGGTATACTGGATACATGGCTCTTATGAGAAAGTGTATCGTGACAGAGCCATCCTCTTTCGAGGAAGCTGTGGAGGACCCCGCATGGGTAGATGCCATGGTGGAAGAGTATGATTCGATTGTCAGAAACAGTGCATGGGAGATTGTCCCAAGACCGGAGGGGAAATCAATGGTGGGTTCGAGATGGATCTACAAAGTGAAGCAGGCGGCTGACGGGAGTGTGGAGAAGTACAAGGCAAGATTTGTTGCCCGAGGCTTCTCACAGATAGAGGAGATCGATTATGAGGATACCTTTGCACCTGTCGCAAGGTACTCTTCCATACGGACGATCCTATCTCTCTCAGCGCAGATGGGGTGGCACATCCATCAGATGGATGTAAAGACTGCGTTCCTCAACGGATTCATTGAGGAGGAGGTGTACATAGAGCAGCCCGAAGGTTTCAAGATCTTCAGTAGTGAGTCGCATGTGTGCAGACTCAAGAGAGCACTGTATGGGTTGAAACAAGCACCTCGTGCTTGGTACACACGGATAGACAGTTATTTCACCGGACTTGGATTCTCCAAGAGTAAGGCGGATCCGAACCTATACCAGATTGTGGTGGAGGGTAAGTTGCTGATCATTGTACTTTATGTAGATGATTTGATTTTGACAGGTGATGAGCTGTTGATACTCTCATGCAAGGAGGATCTTGCAAAAGAGTTTGAGATGAAGGACTTGGGCCTCTTTCATTATTTCCTGGGATTGGAAATTTGGCAGCGCAGTGGTGGACTGTTTGTTTCTCAGGGTAAGTATGCCCAGGAGATACTGGAGAAGTTCAACATGCATGGTTGCAAGCCTGTTGATACTCCTCTTCCTGGTGGTTGGAGGAAGGAGGATGCTACTTCGGCGAAGGTAGTGGATGCCACTGTTTATCGACAGTTGGTGGGGTCGCTTATGTATCTGGTCAATACACGACCCAATATATGCTATGCAGTTAACCAGCTTTCACAAGCTATGGTTAAGCCAACCAAGCTCTTTTGGAAGGTGGGGAAGCATGTATTGAGATATCTCAAAGGCACATCGAGATATGGATTATGGTACAGACAATCGGATGAGGTGAAGTTGTGTGGCTTCACGGATGCAGATTGGGCAGGGAGCCCAACGGACAGAAAGAGCACATCTGGAGGGATTTTCAGTATCGGGTCGACAGCAGTTTCTTGGTATAGCAGGAAGTAGAGATCCGTGGCACTCGGTTCAACAGAGGCTGAGTATATGGCAGCGAGTTTGACTGCATGCGAGGCTATATGGATGAGAAAGATCCTGGTCGGGTTGTTCAGTTCACACTTAGAGCCTACTGTGATTTATTGTGATAATCAGAGTTGCATCAAACTCTCGGTTAATCCAGTATTTCATGATAGATCTAAACACATTGACATCCGGTATCATCATATCAGAGATTGTGTGCAGCGGAAGATCATTTTACTTCCATACATTCCTACGGAGGATCTCCCGGGATGCGATATCTTGTGAAGGCGCTCACGAAAGTCGGAATACAAGGCGGGATAGGGGTTGCGGATAATCCTTATCTTGTTGAGAGGAATTGTTAGTTATGAAGATGATGACTTAGTGGAAAGGAGTCGCCTTCACTAAGTGGGCTCGCGGGGTATTTTTGTCGCAAAGTCTATTTTTTAGACTATGTCTATTTTTAGACATATGGAGCATATTCTATAAGTTGCAGGATGCTATTTATGGATGGTTGGTCAAGTTGGAAAAATAGACGGATTTCTATTTTTAGACATATTGGTCGGAATCTATTTTTAGATTGTCGATCTAAAAATAGATATGTCGAATATTATTAGCTCTTAATAATATTTGGACTCTAAACATTATATTATTCTCTTGGAGCACTTCGGTTAAGTGCATAGATGTGGCACAGGAGCTGACAAAAGGAATTACGCAATTCCTAAGGGTTAAGTGGAGCTATTGCATGGATACTTCAATTAGAACTCATGTGACAGAGTTTGGTGGAGTTGATTGAGGAAGTTAGTGGAATTGTATTCAGTTTAACTTAGTTGAGCTAGTTGTATCTAGTCTAGCGATTGATACAATTAGTGAGTGGTGTGAATTAATTATTAATTAATTCACTAATTATAAACTCATAAATCAACTACAAAAAATACATCTCGATTGAAAGCTATGATGCATGGACATTGGGTGGGAACTAATCCGAGGTAGGTTAAAGAGCAAGTGTGATTATCAGTTGTGACTATACTGGTGCATGAGATTTGCACACACATTGATGGAGAAGCCAATGAGGATTGCGCAGTACATACCAGTGGGATTTTAACCTGGATCTGGTAATTATCCATATTGGATTGCGCAGTAGAGGCTGGCTAACGGGTGGAGCAGATTGGAGCATGTGTTTTGTATGATCTGAGCTTGTGTAGTGTGTAACAATTGGAGATTGTACTGAGAGCTTGTGAGGAGTTTGTACAATGATTGTTACATGATCTCTATCATTATAATATATAGATAGTTGGGGGTTTTCAGCTTTAAGCTTTCCCATAAATACTGTGTTTATATGTGTGATTGTTTATGGTTTTAATATGCGCATGCGATTGTTTAATTTCCGCAAATTGGTGATCAATAGTAGAAGAGGTTATGTATTATGCATGAAGCTCAAATAGTGTGTGATCAGGATAATCTCGGTGAATAATTTAACAGTTATTCAAATTTCTACAGTTTTGACAGGGTAAATCAACTCCATTCTGCAAACTAAAGGCATATTTGGAAAGTAGACTAGACAGGCTTTCCAATGAGCCATCCTGAGTCTAATTTGGACACTAGAAAGACACTAAAATTAGGCTGCAACATGGATGATGCATTTGATAAAGGGATGGTGCGTTTGGCAGTTTTCTGATTTTTTCTGCAAATTGACTTTTATCTTGGGGAATCGTGTTTTTACCTCTGTAAATAAATGATGTAAATGTAATTATAGTGTTTCTATTGTTACCTAGGGTAAATACATTAGGTAAATGAACTCAATGAGCTGTAGTGAATCAATTCAAAAAATTTAGGGATGAGTCACTTGGACCTCCCTACACTTCAAATTTCAGCTCGGTTTTTTATGGAACTACTCCTCCTCTCATGGATTCAACCCCTGAGGCTGGGAGGAGTTTTTTTGAGGTCTATATCATGTATTTTCTCAGTCATTTCACAGTTTGGAATCATTTGGATGTTGGCATATTGATCAAAGACTCTAATGTAATCATTTTGGCAAGAGCTTAATAATAGTATTGCAACTATTTCTTTGGGATACCTATGGTATGGTTGTCTAGCATTGTTTTTTCATATGTTTCATATGTTTGAATGTTTTGTATTCATAATTCATTGCACTTCTATTGTATGATCACTTTCAAGTTAGAGAAACAAAATTCATCTCACATGCTCTGTTTTGGGGAAGTTTTCATAGTTTGTTCATCTTTCTTTCAGTTTAGGAAGAATTCATATTTCATGCTCTTCCTAGCTCCTCACTTGTATGAATCATTTCATCCCAAGAACACTAATGTGCTAGCCTTCCTACCTACCTTTCCCCATTGAATGGACTGTAACCCTAATCCTATTTTCCCTGACCTAGCCTATTTGACCTAATATACCTAGCCTAAAACCTTAATTCATCTAGCCCTCTTGGCTGTGACTCTGTGGAGAGAGCCCTCTCCGGTTTGGTAGGGCTAGATACCAAGCCAAAAGATTGGTATGTGGTTACCTCTGTTGGGCTTTCTTCTTCAGCCTTAGAAATTTGGCGGAGTGATAACAACACGTTCGGTTGAAAGGACAACTTCCAAGCAAAGCTAAATGGTACACCAGAAGGTGGAAGAAAAATTTTCTCACCTCATTCAGCATAAGATTTTGGGGACAAAAATCCTCCCAAAATGGGGAGGTGTGATCTGGATTATATCATTATTATATTTGACATCCATCTCAATGATTTTAAATTGAAAAAAGTTGACGAATCAACCCACGAGACCGTTTTAACTAGTGCGACCCAATTTGGAAAAATAGGGTTTGAACCTTCTGAGAGAGTTTTGAGGCATAAAACGATATTTTTTGGGGTTAAAAATTTCCCACTTTGGTGTTGCACCTTTTTCTTCCTATTCTACACAAAGATAATTTTCTAACAACGCAAGAATCACATCAATCTAAGTCCATATATGAAAGTTATGCCACTTAGAAGTTGACCTTCCTGTATTTACCACCATAATTCTAGAGGATGCAACGTCAGCCTCCATTATTCACTAAAAAGGGTCTATCCACATGATTATGATGTAGAAGACTCTAGAAGAGTCTATATTCTAACTTTGGTTAAGATTTGAGGTATTCAAACATAACCACTCGTAGGATATTGGGCTATGTTATAACTGGGCTACTAGGAGGAAAAGGGGTTCCATTCTTTCAAGTGCATTTGTTCCATAGGTGAGAAAAAACAGACAAGAGGGATAGGAGTTAGAGCACACAAAGAGTATTTTTGCACTGTAACATCCCATTGGCCATGGACCATACTTCTTTGTACTCACAACCATATATCCATTAAGAGAAAGAGAGTGAAGCAGGCTCACCTTCTAGCTAGGTTTTTCTTCCGAGAGGGTTTCCCAAATCATATTTTGTGTCAAATGTGTGTGTGAGATTTTATTTTGTCGTTCTCTATTTTTTGCATAATTTTAATTTGCATGCATGCACTATTAGAAATAAATCTACAGATCTAGAAACCTAATAAAACTGTAATAGTGTAGAATTTCTAAATTTAAATATAATTTTATTATATATGTTGTGACGAACTATCCAGTGGAATATCCATGGAATTTTATAGATCACAAAACCATAATTCCCCAATCCTCATATCTATTTATTGGATTGAAAAACAATTAGAAAAACAAAAATTCCAAGTGGGGGCCTATGCAAACCCAAGCATTGATATAGGGTCCCGTGAAATAATTCAAGATACAAATACCTCATAATCTTCAAAATATAATTTTAATCCTAATAGAAAAGGTACTCTTGACTCCCCTAGGAAATTTTTAGGGGGTTGGGTTTCCTCAAAGAAAAACATCAAACAACAAATGAAGGAGGAATGAAGTCTTACATGTCCTTGGCTAAAATATAAACATCTTTAGAAATAAAATGTGGAATATGGTTATCCTTGATAGAGGGTCTTAAAGAATATTCTTCTTATGAAGGTCGAAAATGATTTTTCTAACCCAAATTTATCAAGGTTTGGATAATCCCTCAAAAAACTAGCCATAAATGGGATAATAGAGATTATAAACCCATCAACTATAATGTTGTAGAAAATCATGATCAATGGGGAGAAAATTACCTATGAACTTTCAAAAATGTTTAGTGGTTGGGAATTTAATTTTATAGATGTCATTGGGAGATTAAATGGGAACATTACTAGATGGAAAAAATGTTCCTATACCCTTACTAATTTTGGGATTTTCCTACAAATCCAAGGATTTATCTTTTATCTTTAGAACTAGGGAAATATATCTCTATTGAATGTATATGGACCTTACATGGACGGGGTGGAGTATTGGTATAACTTGTTCAAGTATTCAAAGTATTGGATTGAAAAATAAGTGGATTGTCTTTCAAGTTAGTTTATAAGAAAAAATGAACAAGTAGGCCTCTTGGATATTGAATAAATTATATTAAATCCCACTTAGAGGAACAAGATAACTAGATAAGATAAAATTGATGAGAGGATTGGTTCTTATATTTGAAGGGTCCCTTGATGAAAAAATTCAATTAAAACATCGGGCCATCTTAGGAAGGAGTCTTCCCATAATATATTAGTTCTAGAAGTAGCATATGTACAAGAAAAACTTGTTAGTCCCTTTAATTAATTCTAGAATGGTTGAAGGTGGAATAATTTTTTGATCTAGGTGGATATTGGTGGCCACCCACCTATTCCACCTGGACCCCCACTTTTGTTTCTTTCAATTTCCTTAATTATAACACAATTTACTATTTTTGGCATTTTTTCAGGTCTTGAACTTTTGTAGTCATTTTGAGTTCCTAAAGACGTTTTTTTTTGGAAAATAGAAAAACCCATAAATTGTGGAATGATTTTCTAAATGAAAGTTGTAGTCCCTAGATAAATATTTCTAGTGAGGTATTGTTCGTGTCAAATGGAGATCGTATGCCAATTTTACAACCCCATGAAGTTGATGTACCAATTTACCCCAATGGGGCCCACATATTTTTGGTACTTCATCTCCTAGGGTTATGTTTTTGGATGTTTATGCTTTTTTATTGTTTCTCAATAATAAATAGGCCTTCAAGCCTCATTGTAACATAGTTTATAAGGCATATAACCAACACATCTCTTCTTAGAGATAAGAAACCAACACTTGAGCAAGTTTATTTCCATTCTGCATGTAAACAATTTCCAGTACTTTGCTATTAATGAATTGAATTTTGTTTTCGAAGTATCTCTATTGTTTTTTTCATATATGTATTTCATTTTGTTCCTTCATAAATCTATATTAGTGGTAACAGAGTGGTCTGCTCTTTATCTATTTTTTTGTGCATGTCCCCAACTAGGTTGGGGTATAGGAAGTTTGGGCTTGAACTAGTTGAACCTTTGCAAGACTGACCCTAAAAAACTCCCATGGCTAAGAAAATGAAGATGAGGGAGCAGGAGATCCTTTAAAAATATTGCTTGAAGAATCCCTTGAGCGATAAAGGAACGCAATGATGGACAACTTTGCCTAGATCCTTCAGCGGATGCTTACTAACAATGCATATTCATCCAATAGTCACTTCAGAGGCTACGCCCCATTCAAGGTAAAAATAAACTTTAATATCCATATATTCAAAGGTCAAATAGATGCATATATTGTAGATAAATGGTTGAATTTGTTGGAAGGTTACTTTTCAGTCCATAGTTTCTCTAATAGGTAGAAGATTACTTTTGCACTACTTAAGGTTGCTTCCCATGTCAAGGACTAGTGGGAAACTTACTATGAGAAAAGGGATAAGGAAATCTATTTATTTACAGTTTCCCCCTCTTGTAACTCTTTCTAATATGCTATCAAGGAACAATATCACCCCATGTGGAGCTATGAGGGCAAGTACATACAGTGGACCACACTGCGACAACAAAGGGACCAAGATGTGCATGAGCTCACAAATATTTTTCATACTCTACACACAAAGCTAGGTATCAAATACTCTGAGCAAAACATGGTGCTAAAGAACTATAGTTGTATGTATAAATAAATTCAGGAAGAAATGGAGTTCCTGGACATCTCCTCGCTTGGTGCATCATACTGATATGCTACCAAGATTGAAAAAAAAAAAAAAAACCTGACTTTGGATTTGTGAATCAAAAGTAGGGAAAGAGTGCCCCCAAATTTCAAAACAAAGGAAAAATCTAAGGTGGCATGACCCAGGACAACCCACCAAATATGAAAGAAAAAAGAAACACCACAAAGATAAAGACGGACACAGGAAAGTGGTGTGAATTCCATAAGAGCCCCACTCATAAAGCAAGTGAGTGTCGAGACAAGTAGTATCTAATGGTCGAACTAAAGGCTTTAATGTCATGCATGGTCCAAATATGAGTCAAAACTCGAAAATGGGAATGAAAAATGGAATCATATTATTGATGTGGATCCCAACGCCACCATTTCCACCACCAAGATCCAAAAGATTGAGCCCAAAGATCCAGAGGAGGGGGAGTGTCTCTTCCACTCACATATGTGGGTGAATGGTTCTTTGTTGCAGTTCATTGTTGATAGAAGGATCCAAAAGAACCTCATTTCAACAAAGGTCGTGAAGCGGTTTGGCTTACCGAACACACCAAGCCCACAGTCGTACACCATCGGGTGGCTTCACCAAGGACGAGATCTCTGCATCAGCCATCAATGTCGCCTTCCATACAACATCAAGCCATTCACATGAGGTACTGTGTGATGTTGATCCTCTTGAAGTTTTTTATGTATTTTTATGCCAACCATACTTGTGGAAGTGTCATGCTATGTATTATTCTATGTCTCACATTGTTATTATTACTCTGGGAAATAATCTATACAAGATACTGAAGGTAGCCTCACCTATCGCCATCTTTCTGATCTTTGTTAAAAAATGTAGTAAGATCATCTCCCATACCAAGAAATTTGGTTTCCTCTTGATTCGATCTCAAATTCAGGGTAAGATTGTGGTTGTTGTACCTTGGGAGACAATATTTGGCAGAATAAAGATCAGTGCCCAAGACATTTATTTAAAACAGTGAAAGAATTAATATGTTTTCCCAGCATTTTATAAAACCCCAGAAATTTAGTTAAAACCTTTTAACCCTTCATATATGAACACTTCTCCCACAGAGGCCTTCTGATGTTAAATATAAATGAAAGAAAGAGCATAAACAAGTGATGGTAGAAAGTCTTAGATAACAAGCTACCTTTCACATAATCTTTTATCTTTAACTTTAGAGGAAAAATATGAAGCATGAAATGTAATTTAGAAAAGAGAAGTGCATTGGCATTAAGGATTTTTAACTTTAACTTGCAGAAATTCAAACTCACAGCATTGTAAAATCAAAGCCCGACAACTTCATTACTCTTTTCTAAGAAGAAAACATTAACAGAAGATGTAACAATAAAGAATTATCATACCCAAAAAATTCTGGAATCATTGCGAAAAATTTATTCATATGCTCATGAAAAGTGAAAGTACAAAATTGTATTTGTCTCTGAGGTCCAAAAATTTGGAGCCTCCCTTATTATTTTTGTTATCCTCCACAATGTTCCAAGGCTAAGAATGAAAACCGACGAAGGTAACCTCAAACCACTTGGGATTTGGTAGTTATCCCTAGAAACTCAAAGAGCGATCTCTCTGTGATCTTGTAGCCAAAAGATGACTAAAAAAGGGTAAAGATATTAGGCTACATCTTAGCTCTAGGGTTTTGAAAATTTAGGGGTTTTGTTGGATAAGGAGGAGAGGCTAGGGGAATTAGGTCAGATCTAAAATATTTCAGTTACAGGGATACAAAGGGGCATGGCAGCTATGTTCAATGGCACTTTAAGGTTTTCAATTCCAGTGTAGGGTGGAAAAGCAAAGGATCAAAATGAGCATGACAAGCATGATTTCATTTATCAAAAGATGAACAGCATAAACATGAAATTCCTACCAAAACAGACCATAAGTTTAAAGAATTATGTTTAAAAACTTATAGTAAGATCATTGAAAGCATAGATATGGAAAGAAGATGAATCAATCATTCATAAAAATTAATTACATAAGAAAAACACTGCCACAAAATCATACCACATGAACCCCTATATAATAGCTGAAATTGAACTTGTATTTTTGCAAATGTCAACTGTACACAAATTTCCAAGCCTTCTACTCATAGATGTAAAACCTTTATTATGAATGAAAACTAGATACATATATATCAAAACCATCTTCCCCTCTCTCAGGAGTCGAATCCCTCAAGATAGGTTCAGTTTACACAAATTTCTCCAACTAAGCCTAAGATTAGGGAGGTTAAAACAAACTCTCCTTTTAGCCTTTGACTGAAGTGCCCATCATAAATTCCCTTCATAATTACATCAAAATGAAATTAAAAGGCCTAATTACATTCATCTACCTTAGGTAAACTCAAAACAAGATAATTTACATCACGAAAAACCAAATTTGACTGAAGAAACTCGAAAAATTGACCTCTAGGGAAAAGTGTATCTCCATCTTGTAGGGCACTTTTGAATGCCTTCTTGAGCTCCAAATGCTGATATGAATGTAAAATTGGAAATATTAGGATGTATAGTTGTCCACAGACTCCTTAAGCAAGAAAAATGGCCTCTCCAAGGTTGAGAAAAATGCATTCTCCTAAGGTCACTTGAAAAGCGCAGCGCCTTTGTCAAAAAGGCGACAGAAAGTGATTTTTTGGCATGTTTTTTGTAGTTTTCTCCCAACTTGGATGCTGAAATGGAAAAAAAAGTGGATATATGAGATATGTAGGTTAATATCTATCCATTGATGTAGATTTTATGTCATTTGGATCTCTGAGGGAAAAGTGCAACGCCTTGGCCCTGTGCTTTTGGTTGTCTGCAATTTCATGTTTAAGCCAAAAACTTCAAAAATTGTACAAAATTTGCTCCAAATTTGTTCAAAATTTCTCCATGAAGTTAGGAGATGAGGTGTTAGGCTATGAGGCAAGCCTCAGCCAACAAATCAAGTTTTTCTTTCTCCTTTTGCTTCATTAGGGTTTGCCTCAATTTCTTATTCAATTGCTTGATTATGATTTGAGAGATCTCGTTCCTTGTGAAATAGTGCATGGCCATGTGCCTCTGAATATTTTTGTTCCTGTTAGCCTTCTCAAGAAGCTTATTTAAGTGTAAATTGAACTTTTCAAGCCAAAACTCCTTATCTTTCTCAATTTCAACTACAATTAGCTCATCAACGTCTTCTTGACTTAGTGATGGAGATGGTTCAGTTTGTTGCTCTTGCTGCCTCTTAAGACCTCTTGTTATTGGCCTCCTTGGTTTTACTTGCTCTTCATGATCCTCAAGCTCATCAACATCAATCATTGTTTTACCTTTTCCAAATCTGTCTTGGGCTTGCTAAGCAAAAGTTGTTTGACTTGGAGTTGCTTGTTTTCCTGCTGAAGAAAAGTGATCATGAAGTTAGCCTTTGACAACTTGTCCCTTAGCTCTCTAATCTCAACTTATTTCTCCTTGATAACCTGATCTGGTGATTTTTCCTCCTCGTGCACTTCTAAATCTGCCATGTGAGTTTCAAATTATACCTGTTCTTCCTCTTGCAATGGTGCCTTATGTTGATGTGATGATGTCTCTTCAACTGCAGTAGGTTGAGCCCATTCCACAATGCTAGGAGAAAACATTTTTATTTCCTCTAGTGTATGTCTTATTCACCTCAACCCTAGGTGATCTTATGATAGGTTTGGTTGTGGAACCCACCTCTTGTTGTCTTGGTGAAGTCAATGGTGTAGAATGACTAATTGATTGAGTTGGAGTAGCCAAAAGTGAAGTTGAATGCATGAAACCATCCCAAGACAAATTAATCTATGTGAGGTGATGGAAAAAAATGATTTTCACCAAGCCATAATGGAACAAGCTTGAATGATTATCTTTCCCTTTGCTATCTACCTTCTCTACCATTTTGACCAAGCTTTTGTAGAGATAGTGAGGTAGGTTAAGAGCCTTAACACCAGTGAAATGCGTCAATAATCTCACATGGTATTGATATGGCCTTGAGAACTTACCCTCACATGTGAAATATTTCATGATCATCTTCATGAGAGGGGCATACTTATCCAGAAAGTGTCTGAATGGAAATATGTGTTTTGGAGCAGCTTTGTATAGAGGCTTCAAAAACATCTTGTAGTTTTCAATATCTAGGTCTCTTATATTGAACCAAAGCTCTCCATGATTTGGGATTCCAGTGGCTATGGAAATAGCCTCTGCTAGAAGAGTAAACACCACCCCTAAAATGGTTACCTTATCCCTCCTTAGACTGGTGGAAAATTTTCTTGTAATTTTATCGCTAAAACCAATTTCTTCAATCTTTTGGCAAAAGGCTAAGCAACTTGCATCCTAGAATGATTTCTTAAGAAATGGTGAAGCCGTGATATCCTGCACTATAGTGGGTTCATATCTGATGATTTTACCCCCCTTATGCATCATTTTCTCTATATTCTCTGGATCCATGGGAAACCCTAGCTCACTAGGAGTGGAAATTAGGGTTTTAGTGTAGGAAAAGAAAGGATTTCAGGAAGTTTTAGGAATGGAGGGAGATGAAGGTGTCTAAATTCTTGGGAAAATTTAATGGGGTAGGGATAGATGTTAGGGATGGTAGGGATTGATTTTAGGGAGTTTAGGGAGGTTTAATTTTGGGAAATGAGAGAGGGGAAAGGGTGCAAAAGGGAAAAACACAGTCCTAGCCTAGGAAAGTGTAGTGTAGGCTAGGGTTTGTAGGGAAGTGATGAAAATGAGGGTAAGGGATGAGGGAAAGTTTCAAGGAAGTTATATGGAAGGTGGGGGAGGATGAATGAGCATGAATTTGAGGGTTTTTCTCAGAAAATAAACCAATGATACTTGCTTGAACAAAAACACAACAAACCCTAAGAGAGGGGATTTATGAGCCTTCAAGCATGAAATGAAATGAAAGAGAGGTGTATTAGTGACCCACTTACTTTCTTTTATGTGATGGAACTTACTCATGATGTAGAAACCACTGGAAATAAGATATTTTCCTTCCTGAATAAAAACGCAACAATCTTGTGAAAAGTGAAGCGCAACCAATGAAATGCGCAGCGCAGCAAGAGAACTTAGCTTTCCAAGGCAAGAAATTGATTTCAGAGGGTGGAAAGCTCCTTGTTGACAAAATGATGTCTCGTGAAAGTGAAATGAGAAAATGACATGTTTGGTTGGTCTTTTAAAAGGCTGGAAATCGATTTTCCTCCTTGGTGGTGATGTGGCGCCACCTTATCTTTTCACCAATTGATTTAATTTCTTGTGTACTGCATATTTTAAACATTATTACATATATTTACATCATAATAGAGATCCAAATTAACTTTATAAATCATTATTGATCACTTTCCCCTATCACTACTCCTTCTAATGGTGAATTTTGATGATGACATGACCTATTTTCATGATTTTGACAGTATGACCTAATGATGACACTACATGGAAAAATAAGTTCAATGATGACCAAGATGACCAAGACACTCTTGCAAAAAGTAATGACTTGAACATGATGATGTTTATTGACCCTGAAGGTGAAATGAGTAGTAATTACCTAGGTAGACTAACCAGTGATCAATTTTTTATTTGAAAACCTATTGAAACTATAAAAAATTTCCCTAAGACCCTATCAACCATATGAAAGAGCATAATTTTATCACTGGTGCCTGACAGGACTGACAGACATTAACACTTTCAAAGTATTTTTTATACAAAAATTTCAAAAGGGCAGTTATAAAACTGTCAACCTCCTAAAATATCTCAGGACCAACTGTCCTAAAAAAGTTACATTCGGAAAATAAAATTACATTGAAATAAAAACATTTCTGCCAAACATTATAAACTAAAACTTTATTGTTGGAACACTCTTTGTCACAAGATGATTTGTACTTCAGGAATAGTAGAAGGACCTGCTACTACATCAACTACTTGGGGTGACATCCATTCTGTGCATTTCTTCCACATATTTGTGTTTTCATTTGAGATCTTAATGAACTTGACATGAGCCATCCTGAATTTGGTGATCATGTTGTATGTTGGCTTTTCAATAAACATTGTCCCTATCATCTAAAGAAGTTGAAAGTCTTTATGTAAATAATTAAGAATAGTGGCCCATTTTACTATTTTTGTCTTTTCATAGGTTGTACCAATTTTCCTTTTTCCTTCTACAAGCAGTGTTTCAAAAGTCTCCCAAGGTAGTAAATTTCCTTACTGGTCCCAGCATCATGGTAAGCCAACCCTGGTTCTTTTGTCAAAAGCAGTATTAAATTTCATTACGAACTCCTTTACTTCTTTTAATCTCTTCTCATCCATTTTCTTATATAAATTCTTCACTATCATTTTCTTGATTTCCACTACATACTCAGTCCTGTCTTTAATCCAAACTTCCTTTAATTCTTGTCCAGACTTGGAATTCAAAAAATCAATCATCTTCTTAGAAAATTGGGCTCTTTGCTATAATTTTTGCTTAGTAGACATGATTACACCCTCCAGATCCCTAAAAATTATTTTCTCCATAGAGAGAAATTAATGGATGAAATGACATGCATGGATGACAGGTGGCGGAGGGATAGGCGAAATGGTGGCATGAGTGGTGGGGCGGGCTCGCCTGCTGACGACATCATGCTTACTTGATGATGACATTGCGGGGAAAATTGTTGGTACTGGGCATCGTCAGAGGATTGCCCCTAAAGTAGATTTGAGTTGTATATCTAAAGTCAACAGGCTCATTGAAAAGTCTTTGCGGAGGCACCTCTATCGTTCACCTTTGTGAAATTCGTGTTGTCGGATTTGCCCCATCTCATGGGCCCCGTCACAAAACTCATATTCGACTTCAAACTTGACTTCCTTTTAAAATTTTGATCGTTGGTTCAAGGTCTCACTTGTCAGGACTATTTTTTCACTAAGTATGATTAGTGTGTTGAGCTTAATCATTAGTTTTAAACACATTTGGTTAATAAAATTAAATCCCAAGCATTTTCTACCTTTCTCTATTGTATTTTTGCTTTGATATTTGATTTTTTTAAAATATACTCAAAACATTTTGATAGAGAAAATTAAAACGACATACAACATCTGGCTCCACCTAGGATAGTGCTTTTCACAAGGAAAAACACTAAGAACCACATATTAGTGCCTTCAGCTCGGGCATGGAGTTAAATTGAAACTTAACACATTACAATGAATAATTCACCTAAATATTAACAATGGCCACTCTGGTATATACAATGATGAAAATACTTGCAATTCAGTGCTAGAATTAATGTCTGAGGTACTGCCCATTCAGTGGCGGTTGTATCAGATCATCATCCATATTTTCAAGAATAAAAGTGTTGTTTGCTCTAGCTTATTCTACCTTGAAAGGACCAAATCACAAAGGGTCAAACTTTCCATGTTTACCCTTGTCTTCTCTCCTTGCATCCCATCTAAGCACTAGATCTCCAGGCCCAAAAAGGAGATCTTTGGCCTTTCTGTCAAAAACTAGTTTCATTTTTTTCCTGATAACGAATCAAATTCTCCATGACTTTCTCTATGTTTTCATCAACTCTATCAACTATTCATTGTTCTAATAAGGGTACTTGATTCTTCTTGAAAATATTTGACAAATGTTGCAAGGATTTACCAACTGGCTGGGAAATAAGGAAATTGTTCCATATACAAGCTCAAAAAGTGACTTCCCAGTTGACCTTCTTGGAGTTACTTTACTTGCCCATAAAGAAAACTTCAACTTAATATCCCAATTCTTTTGATTTTCTGCAATAGTTTTCTTGGGTATCTTCACCAAAGTTTTATTAGAACACTCTGCTAACCCTTTCCCCTGAGGGTGAGAGGTATTAGAGCGAGACAAAATCACAATATACTTTTGAAAAAAATAAATCAACCTTGCAGATTTAAAAACTTGAGCATTGTCTTCTACTAAGCTTTTGGGATAGCTAAATATGGTGAAAATTTTCTCCTCCAAGAACTTAATCACCACCGAATCAGTTTCTCTTCTTTTTGGAACAACTTCCACCCATTTGGTAAAATAATATGCACACGTTAAAATCCCTTATACTGCCCACTAGATGATGGATTGATTTCCCCTATGAAATATAATCCCCATTGCCTAAAAGGTTCCTCCACAAACACAGGAATTAGAGGCAATGGTGTCAGTATTTTCTTTTCAGCAAAAAAATGACATTTTTTACAACCCCTTACCAATCTAAAAACATCCGAAAACAAAGAAGGCGAGAAAAACCCAACTTTTAAAATTGTATGAGTTGTTACCTTCCATCCATAGTGACCACCACAAAGACAACCATGATATTCATTTACTATTTCAATAGTTTCTCCCTTTGTCAAACAAAGTAAAAGGATGCCAACGAGAAATTTCCAATATAACTTCCCCTTTACTATCACATATTTTGAGCTTTTTCTCTCAGAGCCGTGTACTTTAATCTATTTAAAGAAGGGGGGAAACAAAGGAAACATAAATAATGCACAATGTATTTATACCATTAAGAAGATAGGTATTTATATTGAACTCTATTATCAGGTTCTGAATCCTTACCTCTTTTTGTTGTGGCTTTATTCTCCTCAACTTCAACCAACAAATTAATTCCCATAGCCTGAATTATTTTTTTTTGTTAAAATATTTGCCAAACCCTATCCTTTCACCAGCATGGTTATATCCATGTCATATTCCTTAATTCTTTCTATCCATTTTACTCTTTTTCCTTCAACATCACTATGACTTAGTACATCTTTTACAACAACATTTGGAACATAAGCAGTAATTTTAGATTGAAGAACGTAGACCTTGAAGGCCTTCAGTGCTTTGACCAGAGCATAAGATTGTTTTTCCAAGATATTGTATTTTAATTTTGAATCCCTTAACACTTTTCTAAATAATTCCACGAGATTTTCCTTTTTTTCTTCATTTCTTTGCAAAATCACTACTGCAATAGTAGAAGAATAAGCAAATGAGAAAATATGAAAAGTTTTTTTATAATCGGGGCTTACCAGCACAAGAGCTTCTTGAAGGACCTCCTTGATCCTTGAGAAGGACTCTCTGGAATTTGTTTTCCATGTAACCTCCACACCTCTCAACATATCAGTTATTTCTTTAATAATCTATGCATAATTTGGGACAAACCTTCTAAGGAAAATTATTTTTCCTAGAAAACTCTGAATCTCCTTTTTGCTCCTTGGCAGAGTTATGTTTTTAATTTCTTCCACTCTCTTTGGATCTATCTTAACTCCTTTTGAAAAAATGTGACCTAACAATTTCCCTTCTTTTAAAGAAAAATGAGACATTTTTGGATTTATAGATACGCCATACCTTCTACACTTCTGAAAAGTCTGCTGCAAATGATCCAAGTGCTCCTCATCCGATCTAGAGAAAAATCTTATGTCATCCAAGTAGATTACTACAAACTTGTTTTTTTGTCGTACAAGGGCTATATCCATATCCCTTTGAAAAGTGGCACTAGAATTCATTAACCCAAAGGGAATCTTAGCATACATAAAAGTTCCCCAAATAATTGTAAAATTTGTCATCTTTTGATCCTCTTTCTTAACTGAAATCTGGTTATAACTAGAAAAACCATCAATCATTGATAACATGTATTATCCTGTTACTTTTTTTGTAGGATGTGATCCATTTTAGGGAGAGGATAGTTGTTTTTCAAGGATGCTTTATTCATATTTTGGAAATCAATGCACAACCTTTTTTCCCCATTTTTCTTTCTAACATGAACTAGATTTTCCACCCAATCAGAGTACCTTAGGGGAACAATTTTTTTTGCCCGCAACAAATTTTTGGTTTCCTTCTCTATTGATGGCAGCAGTAAGGGGTTTATATATCTTAATTTACTCTTATATGCTTTCACTCCTGGCTTTAAAGGAATTATGCGTTGAATAATATTAGTTTCATATGTTTCAAATCTTCATATGACCAGGAAAATACATCAACAAACTTCTTGAAAATATTTACACACCTCTGTTTAAAATTTTATGGAACATCTTTAGCCAACCTCACCATCTTTGGTTGTTTTTGTGCTCACAAATTTCAATCTTTTAGGTCTTCTTCTAAGTCTTCCTTCTTCTGATTGACTGCAACATCATTAAAATTGAACAATCTCTCTAAAGGTATCAAGCCTTTTAGTATTACATTATCCTTATGCTGCAAAATCTTTTGATTTCCTAAAGAATCTTTTAAAAAAATCCCTCCTTCTCATTTTCTTTAGTTTATTCTTCATGATCAATCTCCAATTTAGCAAACTCACCAATCCTTCCTAGATAATATTTGATCTGATCTTCATCTTCAAACACTTTCCAATGTTTAATATTATATGGAATAGATGGCCTGTGCCTAATTTCAACTTCATATCTTAGCTTGGGATTCAAAGGAGGCTTAAAAGTATTTGATGCAACTGCTAAAGAATTAACAAGTCTATTTCCCTCTGTAGGTACAAATTGAATATTGAAAGCATCAAATAAATTTTCTATCAAATCCTAGACTTCATTCCTATAAGTTTTTAATCTTGGATTCCTTGCTTGACAATGATTAGTATTTTGTTTAACTTCTAATTCTAAATCCTTGAAAATAGAAATGCATTGGATTCCTAAATGTTTAGTAGCTTGTAAACCAAGAATCAAAGCTTCATACTCTGTAATGTTATTTGTAGAGTCAAATTTTAACTTATAAGAGAAGGGCATGAAATTACCTTTTAGAGAAACTAAAATCACTCATGCTCCACTTCCTTCCTTTAAATAAGCACCATCAAAATAGAGCTTCCAAACTCCACTAACTGCTAGCTCCTTGCTTTCAATTGCCGAAGGGAGTTACAATTTTGTGTCTTCAACAATTTCTTTTGTCTCTTGTAACATGAAATAGGAAAATCCATCCTTTTCCTGAATGTAAATAGGAGAATTACTAGAACCCTCCTTTGTAATTGTCTTAACAAACCTAGTCTCCCTATATAAAAAATTTCCTTCACCACCAAAAACAGGGATGATGGCATATGTAAAATCCAACTTCAACACTCCTCCTAATTTGGCTCCCAAGGATCTATATAGGAGCATCCAAAATGTGTTGGAATGTTTGAAACTACTACGTCCATCACAATGCTTCTGGTTGTAATTTGAGTCAGAGAAACCACCAAGTCTTTAATCAACCCCACACACTTCACCTTATTGGAATCAAAAGAATAGAGATCCTTGTAAGGATTAGTGATCTGTAAGTTCAACTGTTTCACAATTGAAAGAGGCATTAAGTTATGGGAGGCTCCAGAATCCAACATAGAGTTATGAAGAATACAAGTATTCACTAGTAGATAAATATAGAAATGAGGAGCACAAGAATCCACTTCTTCCAAATGAGGACCAAACATTACCACTGGTTTGTCCTCCTAAAAATTAATTGTGTATGTTGCATGGTTATCTTCGGAAAGATTTATAAAAAAAGAAACTTGCTTCTTATATGTTGGGGTTTTAATCAACTCAGTCAAAGGGATTTGAACTTTGATCTTTTTAAATTCCTTTACCAAGTTAAAAGAATGGCTCTGTTTTATCACCTTATTCTGTTCTTCTTCACTCACCTTTTGTTTTGAAGCCTCATGAGAATTGTCTATAGGTTGCTGGATAGACTTATTCAATACCCTTGTATCTAATTTTTCCTTTCAAATTTCTCCTTGCTGAAATTTTACTTTGGGACTAAGTTGACTTGCTATTTTCCTTTGTCAAGCTGTTTTGGGGGCTGCTGTGGAGTCGCCATATATTGAGGTGTTTGATTTTTGTGTCCGTCTACACCATCTTGTACCCTCAACCTTTTTCTTGATCTAAGTTCATACTTACTGTGTAACTCTTCCTACATGGATTTTGTGAATTTTTTGCAATAATATTCAATTTCCTCCTCATCTAGAGAGATCTAAAATTAAAAATTTAAATCTTCACTTCTGACCATACCTTCTTCTTCCCCATATAAAATATAAATGTGATTATCCCACTCTTTAAGGTTCTCCTCCACTGCCTCTTCTGGTTCATCTTCTATATACATAGGAGGTTGGATCTGATCTTGATACTTTCTCTCCCTTTTCATTATTTGTAGTAGTTGCCTCCTAAATTTAGGATTAAAATTTATGTTTTGACCTTGCTGAATCTGTCTAGGAGGATTTTTATTTTCAAGCTCCAATTTTACCAATTTTTTCGACAGATTCTTGATGATTTTAGTCATCTCTTCCAAATTATATTCATGTGAATCTTTGGGTTGATTTACAACCTTTAATTCCTCTTTTCCCTTTCCCTTTTCATCAACCTGTTTCTTTGAATTAATCTTCCCAACAGTAGAAAAAATTGCCTCGATTTCCAGTGCATCAATTTGAATTTGATCTAAGGTATGGGATCTCCTTTCCCTCACTGTAAATCCACAATCAGACTCAAAGGCTCCTGCAAACACCACCTTTGCTCCAGCAGGTGGAGGTTTTATCTCTGTTGGAAGGATATTATATAATTTATTAAATCTCTTGATGAATTCATTTACATCGTCTTCTAATTTCCTCTTAGTAGCATTAAATTGTGTTAGAAAATAATTGTGATCTTTTTTTCTCTCCACATATTTGTATAAAGGCATTTTATAACTCTTCCCAAGTATTAATTGAATTGGCAGGAAGGGTTTTGAACCACTTCCTTGCTTCTTCATCAAGCGACTGGAAAAACAACCTCATTACTACATCAAGATGTTCAACATTGAGTTTTTCAGCAAAAGCACAATATGTAGTAATACATTTTTATGTTGTCAATTCACCTTGCCCTTTGAATCTGGGACACAAATTAAGATAATATTGTGGGAGAGAATTCATTAGTAGAGGGAGATTTAAAGGAGAATATATGTTCATGAGGAATGTTGGGAAAACCATTTTTAAATTTGGATTAATCACAAAAGAACCTCCTGCTTGAAACACAAAATAATGAGGAGGTTGAACTAAAATAGGGACTGGTTGACTAATGGAAGAAACATATTGTTGTGAGGCTGAAAAATAAATTGATTATACTTATTGAAACTCTGGAAAAGAAAATGAAATTGAATCAAAATATTTATATTAAAAAGTTGGTTCGGAAAAAAATAGTTTGAGGGGATATTAAACCTTCTTGGAGAAAATAAAGATTTTTAACAATTTATTCTAAACAAAAAACAGGCAATTATTGATTAGAAATGGTACCAGGAGCAGAAAAATTAGGGTTTGGAGTTACTTGATCCAGGTAGATATTGGTGGCCACATGTCGATTCCACTTGGGGTCCCACCATTGTCTCTTTCAGTTTTTCAATGCAAATTATTATTTTTAGCAGTTTTTCAGGTCCTGAACTTTCGGAGTCGTTTTGAGGCCCTTAACGAAGTTTTTTTTGGGAAAACCGGCAGAAAAATGGGTCCATGGAATGATTTTTCTCACATCAAAAGTTGTATTCCTCGGATATATCTTTCTAAAGAGGTATGGTGCACGTCAAACGAAGATTGTATGCCAAAGTTACGTCCCCGGGAAGTTGAAACATCAATTTACCCAAACGGGGCCCATAGTTTTGGCTCTTCATCTCCTAGGGTTGGGGTTTTGGATGTTTAGGGTTTTCCATTGTTTCTAAATAATAAATAGGCCCTCGAGCCTCATTGTAACATAGTTTAGAGGACTATAGCTGCCACATCTCTTCTCAGAGATAAGCTAACAACGCCCTAGCTAGTTTATTTCCATTTTTTCTGTAAGCAAATTTCAGTTCTTTGATATCAATGAAATGAAGTGTTATTTTTGCTACATCTTTTTATTTATGGTTATATGTGCATTCTGTTGCATTCTTGCATAAATCCGGATTAGTGATATCGGAGCGGTCTTCTTTTTCTCGATCCTTCTTTGCATGTCCCCAACGAGGTCGGGGTATAAGGAGTTAGGGCTCAATCTAGTTGAACCTTTGTAAGATTAGCCTCGCAAACCTCGACGACCACCCATGGGGGCGAAAAGAACGATGAGGGAGCAGGTGATATTATCAAAATATTTCTCAAGGAGGCCCTCAAAAATAAAGGAATGCAATGATGGATAACTTTTCCCAGATACTTCAATGATTTCCCACCGACAGCGCATCTCCATCCAGCAGCCACTCTAGAGGCACAACTCCCTTTAAGGTACAAGTAAAATTTGACATTCCCATATTTGAGGATTAAATAGATGTAGATGTCGTAGATAGATGGTTGAATCTATTAAAAGGATATTTCTCGGTTCATGACTTTTCCGACTGGAGAAGATTATTTTTTCACTCCTCAAAGCTACCCCCCATGTTAAGGATTGGTGGGAAACCTACTGTGAGAAAAAGGACGAGATAGAACCCTCTCTGTTCTCTGCCGTACCCACTTGGAATTCTTTCTGAGATGCCATCAAGGAACAATATTATCCCATGGGGAGCTATGAGGACAAGTACATACAATGGACCACGTTGCGGCAACAAAGAGATCAAGATGTGCATGAGCTGATGAATATGTTCCATACCATGTGCGCAAAGCTGGGTATCAAAGACTTAGAAAAACATTTGGTGCTAAAGTATCACAGTTGTCTGCATAGATACATTTAGGAGGAGATGGAGTTCCTCGACATCTCCTCGCTTGGTACGACATATCGGTATGCTGCCAAGATTGAGAAGAAATTCAAACAGAAGAAGTGATACTTTGGATATGTGAATCAAAAGCAAGGGAAAGGTGCCCCCAAACCACAGAACAAAATACAAAGCCAAGGCATGACAGCCCAAGACAACCTACCAAAGCCGCAGGCAAAGAACAACACCGTGAAGTCGAAGAAGGACACATGAAAGTGGTGTGAGTTCCATAAGAGTTCCATTCACAACACAAGTGAGTGTCGGGCCAAGCAGTTGCTGGTGGCCGAGATGAGGGCTTATGAATCGGATGCATGCTTCGACTATGAATCAAAACCTAACAAGGGGAATGAAAAATGGAAATAAATTATTAATACGGAGCCCAATGCCACTATTTCCACTACGAATATCCAAAAGGAGGAATTGGAATATCCAGAGGAGGAGGAGTGTCTCTTCCACTCCCAAATGTGGGTAAAGGGTTCCCCTCTATAGTTCATTGTCGAAAGTGGGAGCCAAAAGAACCTCATTTCAACAGACACTATGAAGCGGTTGGGCTTGCCAACTACAACAACCCACAACCATAAACCATCAGGTGGTTTCACCAAGGAAGGGATCTCTACGTTAGGCAGCAGTGTCGCCTTCCCTACAGCATCAATCCCTTCACGGATGAGGTACTATGTGACATTGATCCTCTTAATGTTTGTGATGTATTATTAGGCCAACCATACTTATGGAAGTGACATGATGTATATGAGTCCCGACCTCATGCTGTTATTGTTACTTTGGGAAATAATTTGTACAAGATACCAGAGGTTCCACCGCCTGCCACTATCCCTTTGGTTACTGAAAAACAATGCAGTAAGCTCATTTCCAAAACCAAGAAATCTGTTTTCCTAATGATCTGCCCCCAGGGAAAGAAGAAGATTGTGGCCACGACCTCCAAACATGGCCCCTCTACATGACAACAAAAAATGGACAAGGTTGTGGAGGAGTACGAGGACATATTCACCTCATCCACAGGGGTGCCTCTGCACTGTCAGGTCAAACACCCTATTGATATGACCCTAGGTACACCGCTACACAATGGAATGATCTGTCGGCACTTTGTTCTAGAAAACGATGAAATCAAGAGGTAGATTCAGGAGCTGCTGTAGAAAGGTCACATCCGGCCATGTTCATCGCCCTGTGGGAGCCCGATCATGTTGGTACAGAAGAAGGATGGGACTTGGAGATTTTGTATTGATTATCAGGTGCTAAACAAGATCACTTTCCAGAATAGGTACCCGATGCCACAGATTGATGACCTTCTGGACCAACTCAAAGGGGTGAAATATTTCAGCAAGATCGACTTGAATTCTAGGTATCACCAGGTACCAATCAAACCCTCTGATGTGTGGAAAATTGCCTTCAAATCTAAGGAGGGCCTTTTCGAATGACTGGTCATACTTTTTGGTTTGAAAAATTCTCCCGCAACCTTCATGAGGTTGATGGACGACATCTTGCAGCCATTCACCAACTCATTTGTAGTGGTGTACTTGGATGACATTATGATCTTTAGCAAAAATTGGGAAGAGCACCTCCACCACATTCGACAAGTCCTCCAAACACTGCGGCAACAAAATTTGTGTGCCAATTTGGAGAAGTGAACTTTTGGCATGACCCAGGTTCAATATATGGGATACATTATTGATGAAAGGGGGGTGCATGTGGATCCAACCAAGATCCAAGACATTCGGGATTGGCCAGCCCCAACCACTCTAATAGAGCTTCGCAGCTTTCTATGTCTTGCCAATTTCTACCACAATTTCATGTTGGGATTCTCTCATATCACTTGGCCCTTGAGTCAAGTCACCAAGGGAGGAGTGAAAGAAAAATTATTTTGGTTGGAATCTCAATAGAAGGCATTCGTAGAATTGAAACATCGCCTCTGTTTTTCCCCAGTGCTCACATTACCAGACTTGCAACAACCATTTGAGATCGAGACATATGCCTCTGACTATGCTATTGGGGTAGTTATTACTCAACATGGGCATCCAGCGGCATATCACAATTAGACATTGTCCGACATAGTCCACAAGTATCCCATTTATGACAAAGAAATTTATTCCATAGTGCATGATTGTCGACAATGGAAGCATTACATTTTGGGGAAGGAAACAATCATCCACACAGACCACCGACCCCTGCAGTTCATACAGACTCAAGGGAATTTTAAGAACGATCGCCATCAGAAGTGTTCCACATATCTGCAATAGTTTCATTTGAACTTCAAGTAAAAGAAGGGTAGCACCAATAATGATGCAGACTGCCTCAACCGACCACCGATCATGGCGCTAACCACCGTTCTCAACTCTTTTGGGCACGAGACTTTTGATTGGCTGCTTCTCTACATGAGCGATCAAGAATTCGACCACACATACAAGGCACTCTTGGGGGGTACGCAAGTTCCAAATTTTCACCTCCAAGATGCACTGTTATGTCACCTGGGACACCTTTTTATTCCTTCAAGCGAGCATGCCAAGATGATATGGGAAGCACAGTACAGTCGAGTCGATGGGAATTTCTAGGTCGAGAAAACAGTGGCAATACAGCAAAAGTATTTATATTGTCTGAACCTTCGATAGAATGTCGGGAAGTACATCAGATCCTGCACTGTTTGCACCATTTCCAAACCGACCATCAAGAAGTAAGGCCTATATATTATGTTTCCTACCCCTAGTCGACCTTGGTAATCCATCTTCGTGGATTACATGTTAGGCCTTCCTTCTCCTAAGAATGGAAACGACAGTGTTTTCATGGTCGTCGATAGATTCTCGAAGATGGCCATTATGGTGGCCTACAAGAAGAATATCACAATAGAAGCCACTGCTGAACTCTTCTTTGAATGAGTGTGGGTGCACTTTGTGATCCCACAGTTTATCATCTCAGATCGGGACAGTAGGTTCCTCAACACATTTTGGTCCAGCCTCTAGTCAATGTTGGACACCAACCTCACCAATTCCACAACTTTCCATCCCCAAACTGATGGCTACACAGTGGTCGTCAACAAGATGACTGTACACATTCTGCGAATGTACAATTCAAAGCATCCACACACATGGGATGAAAGGCTCCTTTATGTACAACACAGTTATAATGGGGCTCTCCATAGCTCAACTAGCCACAACCCCTTTCAGGTGGGCTTGGGATTCCAGACACTATGTCCCATTGACGTAGCCATGCCATTTGCGGCTACTCAGGCCGATTCGGCTCATGTCCAGTCTGAAGCTAACAAGGCGAACAACTTCATCGAGCGCATTAAATACATCCGACAACAAGTTCATGACATATTGGATAGAGCCAATGCTAAGTACAAGCAACGATATGATCAACATTGGGTTCCACACAACTTCTAAGTGGGCGAAAAAGTGTGGCTACATTTATGGCAGAGGCCTCACTCGACCCACCCAACCTTTCCCCGTCCTGACAGTGGTCGCACAATTACCACGGGGGCTATAGGGAATAATGCCTTTGAGCTCAATATTCCACCATTCCTTGGTCTGCACCCAGTATTCAATGTGGACCGCCTTCGTCCCTACTTCGCACCTCTACTGGACACCTCTGACATCGCATAACAAATCACACCAATAGAGTTAAACCCAGACTGCATGGGACAAGCCACCATAGATTGTATCATGGAAATGAAAATCAAGAACACTCGCCAATAGAAGATCCAACTGTATCGAGTTGTCAAAGCTGGCCAACTCTTGTACCAAGGCAAGCGGTTCACCAAGGACCAAGTTCAACAGAAGTTTCCTCATCTCTTGGAGGAACTCAACGCAATGGGGACCATTGCTTCCTAAGGGGGAAGGAATGATCCAGGTGGATATTGGTTTCCACCCGCCTATTCCACTTAGGGCCCCACCATTGTCTCTTTCATTTTTTTAGTTTCGGCACAACTTACGCTCTGAAGCGCTGCGTCCGAACCTCTGAGCCGTTTTTGAGGCCCAAACCATACTTTCCTTAAAAATCGTACAACATGGGCCTACAAGACGCCTATCAGATCAAAAGTTGTTTGTAAATAATAAATAGGCCCTCGAGCCTCATTGTAACACAGTTCAGAGGCCTGTAGCTGCCACACCTCTTCTAAGAGATAAGCTACCAGCGCCCTAGCTAGTTTATTTCCATTCTTTCTGTAAGAAAATTTCATTTATTTGATATTAATGAAATGAAGTGTTATTTCTGTGACATCTTTTTATTTATGGTTATATGTGTATTCTGTTGCGTTCCTGCATAAATATGGATCACTACTAGTGATTTAGCTTTCCAAACTCTATGAGAAACTAACTTTTATGGGTCTAAAAGGGAAAGAGTTTTTTGTTGCGAGGAATCACACCTTGTGTGTGGTCTTTTTGGAGCTAAGATTTTTGTCTTGGTGAGAGACTTAGCCTAATAAATTTTTTTGCTGACCAATCAAATAAATGATTCTGGAATAAAAGCCTACGTAAAAATAACTTTGTGTCTCCATTTCCTGGCAACGACGCCAAAAAATATTATACCTTGGGAGACAATCTTCGGCTGAATAAAGATGAATGCCCAAGATATTTATTTAAAACAGTGAAAGAATTAATTTTTTGTCCCATCATTTTATAAAACCACAGAAATTTAATTAAAACCCTTTAACCCTTCATATATGAACATTGCTTTCATAGAGGCCTTCTGATGTTGAAAATAAATGAAAGAAAGAGAAAAAACAAGTGATGGTGGAAAGTCTTAGATAACATGTTGCCTTGCACAAAATATTTTATAAAAATATGTTTGCATGTAATGGAATTTATAAAAGAGGAGCGCATCATTAAGGATTTTTAACTTTAACTTACAAAAAATCAAACTCGTAGCACTATAAAATCAAAGCAGAGCAACTTCATTACTCTTTTCTAAGAAGAAAACATTAACATAAGATGTAACAGGAAAGACTTATCATACCCAACAAATTCTGGAATCACTGTGAAAAAATTATTCATATGCTCATGAAAAGTGAAAGTACAAGACTGTATTTGTCTCTGAGGTCCAAAAATCTGGAACCTACCTTCTTCTTTCAAAGTATTTTTTATACAAATATTTCAAAAGGACAGTTATAAAACTGTCAACCTCCTAAACTACCTCGAGACCAACTGTCCCAAAAAATTACATTCGGAAAATAAAATTACATTTAAATAAACATTATAAAATAAAAATTTATTGTTGGAACACTCTTTGTCATTGGTTGATCTGTACTTTAGGAACAGTAGAAGGCCCTACTCTTACATCAGCCGCTAGAGGTGACATCCATTCTCTGCACTTCTTCCACATATCTGTGTTTGCATTTGAGCTCTTAATGAACCTAACATGAGCCATCCTGAATTCAGTGATCTTGTTGTATGTTGGATTTTCAATAAAAATTGTCCTCATCATCCAAAGAACTTGAAAGTCTTTGTGTAAATAATTAACAGTAGTGGCCCCTTTTAATACTTTTGTCTTTTCATATGTTGTACCAATTTTTCTTTTGGCTTCTACAAGCAGTGTTTCAAAAGTCTCCCAAGGTATTAAATTTCCTTGTTGGTCCTAGCATGATCATAAGCTAACCTTGGTTCTTTTGTCAAAAGCAGTATTAAATTTCATTACATACTCCTTTACTTCTTTTAATATCTTCTTAGCCATTTTCCTATATAAACTATTCACTGTCATTTTGTTGATTTCCATTACATACTCAGTCTTGTCTTCAATCCGAACTTGCTTTAATTCTTGTGCAAACTTAGAATTCAGAAAATCAATCATCTTCCTAGAAAATTGGGCTCTTTGCTGTAATTTCTGCTTAGTAGCCATGATTACACCTTTCAGATCCTTGGCAATTATTTTCTCCGTAGAGAGAAATTAATGGATGAAATGACATGCATGGTTGACAGGTGGCGGAGGGATAGGTAACGTGGTAGGATGAGTGGTGGGGGCAGGCTCGCTTGCTGACGACATCACACTCGCTTGTTGAGGACACTTCGAGAGAAATTATTGGTACAAGGCATCGTTGGAGGAGTGCCCCCATAGTAGATCTAAGTCATAGATCAAAGTCAGTAGGCTCGTTGAAAATTATTTGCGAAGGCACCTCCGTTGTTAACCTTCATGCAATTCATGCTATCAGGTTTGCCCCGTCTCGTGGGCCCTGTATCATAACCCATCTCTGACTTCAAACTTGATTGTCTTTTAATATTTTGATTGTTGGTTCCAGGTCCCAATTTTCAGGAGTATTGTTGTGCTAAGTATAATTAGTGCACTAAGCCTAATTATCAGTTTTAAGCACATTTGATTAATAAAATGAAATCCCAAGCATTTTCTACCTCTCTCTTTTGTCTTTTTTCTTTGATATTTGATTTTTTTTAATACAAAATATACTCAAAGCATTTTGATAGAGAAAATTAAAATGAGTTACAACAGTGGCCATATCTAAGGGCTCTGGAAAGGGTTCCTCCATGCGGCAGAAGCAGGTGGATAAGGTCATGGAAGAATATAGGGACATCTTATTGTTACACGTCATTTTGTCACCATGAAATTTGACTGTTCATATGGGCCTATCACCACCTATATCATGTTCCCTCAAAAGTAAAAAACCCTAATATTCTTGTATCAAGTCTTGGAATTGGAGAAAAGCTCTATAAAACCCTTAAAAGTCTACCTCGGCACTTTTTCTAGCCTTTTCTTGCGGGTCCGTGGATACTTGGTCTATAAACTGCGGCAACCCCCGCACGTTTTGCTACTATTACCTGCAGACCCCCGTAAAAAGTAAAATAAAAGAAAAAGTAAATTTTAGAAGCCTAGCTGGTTGAATATTCTCCCAACTGGAAGCTTTTAGAGGCGCGATCAGTTCGAGCTTTATCCCTCCACTCATGGAGCTTATCCCTTGGTCCATGGAGCTCAAATCCCTTCATGAGAGAAATCCATCCCCCTATTCATGGAACTGAAACTACCTCCATTTCCCTATAAATTGAGCTCAAGTTTTAGTCTCAAGGGTAGATTATAGCTTAAATATTGTAAAGGTAATTGCTGAAGGAAATCCCAAGAGTGCATACTTTCTACACTAGTAAATTGTTGTTGGCATGAGAATGATCACACCCTTGTGTCTGTAACTCTATGCTAGTATTCAGAGAGGAAGGCTTGTCAAACTGAAGGACGAACGATTGTTCAGGACCTCGGGAGAAATTTGTACGACATCAACGCATCAGGTTGTAAGATTACTCTTTTTATACAAGATAATACATATGGATCTCTTTTTCTCATTGAGTTGTTCTTATGCGTATTGAATAACATCAATACTTAGACTCCTTGATCACTAAGTTGGATTAGCTTTTCTTAATTATTATATGTTGCAGATGCTTTGATTCTCTTGTCTTGTCTTTGATTGCAGATTCTACTTATTGAAGAAGCCACTTTGGAGCGACAAGATAAAAGACTACATCAAACATTTGGATTTCAAGGTAGGGGCATGTCCTCTTTACTTTCTTATAATAATTCTAAAATTTAATTTATCTAGAGAAAAAGGTTTTCAAATGGATGTTTGTTTCTAGCTATCCTTTGAATAGTAGGGAGATCGCTCTTGTCTACACGAGGGATTAATCCGCATAACAAAATGGCGACTCCGCTAGGGATTAGAACTTAGCTTTATTTATTTATTTTTCAGTTTGAATTTTAGAGTTTTCTAATTTTGACTTATCTGAGATTGTGTTGGGTAGATAAATTTTAAGAATTCCTTAAAAAGAAAAGCTAATTATTAATTTTCTCATGGTTTTTCCTTGCCTCCACGGTTTTCAGTAGAAAACAGTGCGGTAACCTTCGCAGGTTTTAGTTCAAAAGAGTGCGGTAATGCTCTGTTTTCCATTATAAACTAAGGACCCCTGGAAATTTTTTGAAAAAATTAAAATTCTCTCTTTTTAGAGCCAAATCACCTGATTCTTTGTGTTTTCCCCAGTCTATCTTAGCTGTAAAATCTTATGTGTGAATTTATTTTCAACAATTTTTGCATTTGTGTGATCTATCATCCTATTTGCCTCTTATGAGTGAGAAGTTTTCTCTAATTTATTGCTGCTCCATACAAGATACCTTCATTTACCTCATCTTACTGATATGATGATCTTGTCTTTCTGAGCCATTAAAATCATTGCAAACCTTACTTTGATGAAAATTGATCCCTTTTTCATTTACAAATTTAGAAGAGATTTTAGCTTACTAAAGCCTGATTATCACACTAAATCATTTTTGGATGTTTTCATTTCTACTGAGATAAGTAGAAATTTTTCTTAGTCTAATCACAAACTAGGAGAAAATGTCCTCAAACATTCTAGATAGACTTCAAAATTAGATTTTTCTTTGATTTTAAATTTTATGTTTTTAGAGTTTTTAGATATTGTTTTCTTTTGGAAATCGTTTGTTTATTGATTTGTAGTTTCTGATCTGATTGTTCAAGGAATTTCATTTCAAAGAGTAATTGATCATTTTTGCAAATTGAGTTCGTTACGAAAACGTCTTCTCTTCAAGAATTTTGTTTATGAATGAAAGAATTGGTGCTTTGAAAATTGTTAAATCTCTCAATCTTTCCCTTAAATAAGATTCATTGAAAGAAAAGAGTTGCACTTCTCATTTTGATGCATTTAGCGTATTTTTGAGTTGGGTCACAAACATCATTTAAGTTTCAACTCCATACCTTTTGTCTTAAGCAACAACCAAATTTAAAACAACATGTTAATAAAATCAATCTAGATATTTTACATTTTCTATGGCTCATTCCACCAGCATAGCCTAGGCTAGTGTTTTGGAACAGGTTGTAATTAACATTCCAAGACAGTTTAAACAAACAAGTAGCATCTTGCGATAGGAAAATCCAATTGTAGCATTTGTGCTCTGGGAACCTGTTCTTAAAAGAGTCAAGCACGAGATCATGTCAGAACCAGTGAGGCAATCGTACCTATCTCATTGGGAAAGATAGTAGATGTGCACATAATACAAATGGTAAACCTCGAATAGATCATTGTCGAGGAGCCTGGGGTCACTTGTTGGCAAACCTTGGATTTACCATATCAAGGATCCTTTAAGGGGATTGAGCTTGATACTCTGCCCTTGCGTGTATATCAGATCGTAGACTGTTCCCCCAGGTACATTTGTTCCCGTTGGTGACCTTAGTGACCATAATATTCAATATTTTTCCCAAGGTGATGGTGGAGGGAAGGTCCCACTGTACCTGGAACAGACGTCAACTAGACTCACTTGGACTTTCTAGAGGGTACTCATCACTTCGAGATGGAATAAGTGTAGGGACTTGCACCTGAATTTTTCATTAAGCAGGTTGTTGAGGTAACTGTTCCAACCACTAGTTTTCCACATTATAATTCTACAACGTTGGATTTCATCACCAACTAGTGTTTTTAGTGTGGAAACATACTGTTTGTGTGTGGACTATCTCCTAGATTTTGTAGGCGTGTGTTAGGTTTGATTGTTTTCTTAGCGACTTTAGGTTTATTTTGTTGACATTTTGTTTGATTTTGTGTGTTAAAATTTTAACCATAGCTGAATTATCGAGACACTCCCGCAGAATGCAGGGGAAACCCCCTGAGTACACATCAAGTCAGTTAGAAAATCTTAAATCTGAGAGAGGCCAACCATCAGGAACCAGATCAACTGAACAAGAGGAAACATCAATAATAATACATCCTTATTATGAAGTAGATCAACCTCAAACAACAAAAATTTATCCAAGAAAACTAGAAATTTCTGAATTAGTTGTACTTACTTCCACAACTAGTGAATTATCATCTACTATACCTGAAATTTTTGAACCTGAAACTGAACCTACTACATCTGAGCCTGCTTCAGAATTCATAACCCCAACCCCTGGTCATCCTCATTCACCTCGAGTGAAGCTTCACATCACTGAGAACCTTCCTCCTGGCCTCATTAATATCGAAGAGATTACTGACGCAGAAGAAGAGGTTATACTTCCTTCACGTCAAGAATCTTTAGATCTAAAGTAGAGTGAATCGATTTACTATTATAGCCCTTTCAAATAAGATCCTTGGTATTCTTAATTAACTGACTTTCTACACAATACTAGTCTCAACTATTCGCCAGCCCGTATTCCTTTTTACGCCATACCCAGAGGTAATTAAAGACCTTCATTAAACATGTCTGGTGAATCATCCATGTTTTCTGCATCGCCGAGAAATTATTTGTATGGTGGTCCATCTGTTCCTTCAAGATACCAGTCACTTTCTGGTACTTTCTCAGGAGCATCTCCCTCTCCCGAAAAAACTTTTACAATCACCTGGTCCCAATGAATCTCATACCAAAACTTTGAACACGGAACAATTATACATGATGTCTGGAAAAATTCCTAACCCTGACCCTCAAAGTAGTAATTTACCGCCTGGGGGGAAACCTGCAGGTAGTAATTTACCGCCTGGGGGGCAACCTCAAAAACAGTACATACCTCAAGGACAATATCAACCTCAAGGGAAGTACTCAATTCAGGGTCCACAACCTCTCCAAGGACAACAACCTCCTTTAGGGCTGCAATTTTATCAAGAACAACAATTGTTTCAAGGAGGTCAACCTTTTAGCGAAAATTATCCAGCAAATTATCAAACTTACGTTCTGAATTATCAACTTGGTTATGGTCCATCTTACGCATCACAACCTTTAATGGGAACTTCTTATCCTGGGTAAATACAATGTGGAATCCATCGTTGAATCAACATAATTTGCAACCTATTATGCAAGTACCTTATAATCATCTTGGTTAGCCAATTGCTTACACTCAAATATTGCAACCTATCCAACCTACGCTTCAAATTATACCTCAGGTATCTGCACCTAGTATTATTTAGCAACCTGGTCCTAGTACACCTAGAACTTCGCCCCAAACTGTTGCATTAACTTCTGTTCAACAACCTAGTACACCTATCCCTGGAGTTTCTGCAGTCCTTATTTCTACAGCCCCTCAAGTAACAATGGCACCTGTATCACAACCGATCCCTCAAGTCACTGCTCATCAACTTGGACCTACGGTTCAGACTACTGGTCAAACATATGCAGGGAAACCTGGTACAAGTACAATTGTAACAAACCAACCTTATACAGGTCAGTTTGTTTATCAACCGTATCAAGGGAAATATAAATATGGACCTGTAGGACAAAATCCAGTATACCAACATCAACCGTACCTTGGTTAAACATATCAGGTACCAGCTCAACCACAGTATGGTACGACTAATCCTGGTTATCCCAGAGGCATTCCAATCCCAACTGCACACGCTATTCTAGGTTACCCTGGATATCCTCCTCTTGGTACTGGTATAGTCCCTCAAGGTTATCAGTTTTGTCAACAGGACCCTAACCGTCGGTTACCATTCATTACAAATTTGGATTTACCAGATTTGTCACGCCTTACGAATGATCGGATTTATTATCTTTTGTTTTGGCTGCCAATGCCGAATAAGTTTCCCAGTGGATATTCCTAATTTCGGAGGTAAATCAAGAGAAGACCCCTCAAACCATGTCATGACTTACCACTTCTAGTGTGCATCCAACTCTTTAATCGATGATTCCATTCGATTAAGACTATTTCAAAGAACATTGATAGGTTTAGCTGCAAAGTGGTATATTGAGCTACCACGTGGCTCATTCAACAATTTCAACGCATTAGCAACAAATTTTTTAGCACACTTTCAGTTGCCAGTCCGTTACAATAATGGCACGGAACTCTTAACTTCATTAAAAAAATATACGTCTACATACATTTCAGATCACATACATGAATGGAGACGTAGAAAACATTAGTGAAAGTTTCAATTCTGGATCAAATCTTGGTAGAATGGTTTATAAAATCTTTACTTCCAAAGATCACTGAAGATGTGGCTAAGGGAGGTGTTGTTACAGAAGAACAGGTCATAGCTCAAGCACAGTACTTAGACCTTGTATATACAGAGTCTGGTACTTTATACGAAAAAATTCCTGACTTACCGTGTTTAGGTCAAATAACTGCAACTCCTTCTGGTTCTCATGCTGTAGACTGTGTAATTGGTTCAGTTAGCGCTAACAAGAGTAAGAAGAATTCATCCAAATATCTTCTCCAATTATAACTTTACCAGATTCAACGAAAGGAGGTTCTTCTCTTTAAACTTCTACCGACATTCATGGTGTAGACTCGCCTACAACTAAATCTAAAACCGGTAATAAGAAGAAAGGAAATAATAAAAACAAACAAAATACATCTTCCAAAGATAAAACCGAAAATAATGAACCAGTTGATGAAAAACGGAAACCTTGTTATCCCTGTCTTATCTGTGATGAGGATCACTATACCAAAGAGTGCCCACATCGGTCTGAGGTCTCCAATTTTGTCAAAGGTTCACCCACACCCGATGTCTTGAAGGATCCTTTTCCCACTCAAGATAGTAAAATGATAGGATCTTCAAATTCATCGGTAGATATTTTAATGATGTATGAGGTCATGGTTGTGACACGATCTCAAGATTATGGAACTAAAAATCCTGTAACTAGTAAAGAGTCAGAAAATTCTAGTCAAACACCAGCTATATCTCAATTAGTTTTCAAACCACTTCAAATCGAGAAACCTAATCCTGATCTAGTGATTAAACTCCCTGCTAAAGGTGTACTTTGAAAGTCAGCTTTCAATCCACATGTGAGAGTTGCTCATAATTACAACATTGTTGAAGATTTGGCGATATCCCCTTCAGCAATATTAGCCTTAGAAGCGCTACAATCATTTCCAGCACAAAGGAAATTACTATTATTAGCTATCAGAGCTATCGATCCTTAGGATTCTAAGCCCATGGTCTTTGATCTAGAAAATTTTACACCGAGACTCTCTCATCAAATGGCTTTTCAAATACCAGTATTAGTCAAATCCAGACGAGTTTTTCGTACTTTTATTGATGAGGGAGCATCCACGTGTATAATGTCATTAAAATTTTGGAAAACTATTGGTTCTCCAACACTCAACCAATCCCCAATAATCCTTAAATCCTTTGATGGAATTGGATTCCATCCTTACGGAATACTCCAATATCTACCTATAGAAGTAGAAGGCAAAATCGTTAATATAGATGTGGAAGTTGTTGATGCCCCTCTGGATTACAACCTTCTTTTGGGTCGTAGTTGGTCTTATGCCATGAGTGTTATCATTTCATTCGTATTTCGGTTAATCATGTTTCCTCATAAAGGAAAGATTGTGAAAATCGATCAATTGTCATATTATTCATAAGGTCTTCTACAGACAGTATCCAACATTCTGGAAAAATGACTATCCCATACAAAGATTTGGTGTAGGATTAGTAAAGGATTCCACTCTTATGGGAACCTTTTCTATACCTCCACCCAACGTACCGTATACCATTTCCAACATAAATATGATCTCATCAAGCACTATATCATTCGATGACACTTGGGTAGTGCCTTCAGAATCAGACCTAGACTCTTTTAATAGCGAGATGCCTTTGAGTCCTTTTGAAATGACATATGTAGCAATGAATTCATATTTTGACACACTTTCAACTACTCCTGATCAGATTAATGTGATCACTGAAGAATCCTCTTCTCTATCAAGCTCAACATTGACATCATTTTCCGATCCCTTTCAACACGTATACCATACTGATGAAAGTATTCGAGAAATTTTGTCATCGGATGAATTACCCTAGGATGATTTACATCATAGATCTTCGTTTTTACCTGATCTTGATAAGTTTGAAAAAAAATTCGTCTATTTTTACAATTGATTATGTCGAGGAACCACAGAATCCCATATCGATTACACATTCGGATTCTGAGACTAATTTGGGAAATATTTCTACGACAGTTCCTATCGACATATCAATTAAACATGGAATTATTACAAACATTCATATAGGTGCTTCTTGTACGATGGAAGAGATTAACACATACAAAGCCCTATTTCAAGAAATCAGAGAAATTTTTGCCTGGTCTTACGAAGAGATTCCAGGAATCGATCCTAAGATTGTCATTCATGAAATTAAGACATACCCGAATGCCAAACCTATTAGACAAAGATTACGTCCAATACATCCGCGAAAAGATGCAATTATCAAAGCTGAAGTTGAAAAGTTATTACGAGTAGGATTTATTTATCCAATTCCATTGACAGATTGGGTATCTAATATAGTTCTCGTTACAAAAAACAAGAGAATATATGAGTATGCGTCGACTATAGGGACATTAATAAAGAATGTCCAAAGGCCAATTATCCTACCCCCTATATCGACCAAATTATCAATGATTGTGCCGGAAATGAAATTTTCTCATTGATGGATGGATTTTCTTGTTATAATCAAATCAACATACTCCCTGCCGATCAACCAAAAATAACGTTTATATGTCCACGGGGAACATTTTCTTATTGCAAATTACCTTTTGGATTAAAAAATGCTGGTGCAAATTTTCAAAGGGTTGTCTTATGTTTTTCATGATATCAAACATATTGTACAACCTTATTTGGATTATCTACCTGCTCACTCTTTACGCAGGGATGATCATCCTACACACTTACGAGCTATATTCATGAGATGTAGGCACTACAAAATTCATTTGAACCTGCACAAATGTGTTTTTTGTGTGCAATCAAGACAATTACTTGGATTCATCATTTCAAAAGATGGCATTCGTGTCGACCCCTCAAATATTGAGGCCATCATCAACTTACCTCCTCCTTCGACACTTCGCCAACTCCAAAGTTTGCAAGGGAAAGAAATTTTTTTACGTAGGTTTATCCCAAACTATGCTGAGCTAACAAAATGTTTTACCCAGTTTTTGAAACAAAGTGTTCCTTTTATTTGGGATGAGATTGCTAATAAATCTTTTGATTCATTAAAACACGTGTTGACCCATGCACCGTTATTGCATCCACCCAATTACCACCAAGACTACTTTTTATACTTAGCTGCCTCTAATTCCACCATTGGAATGGTTTTGGTTCAAGAGGATGAATCTCACAATGAGAATGTGATCTATTGTCTCAGTCGGAATCTCAATCCAACAGAAATAAGAAATTCACATGTGGAAAAATTGGCCTTGGCAGTAGTTCAAGTTGTCCAATGATTCTGTCACTACATACTGTTGTGTAAAACAATTGTGATATCTAATTGCAACCCGATGATGTATATTTTGACAAAACAACTACTCGGGTGCAAGTACTCCAAATGGATTTTCATCTTACAAGAGTTTGATTTGGAATTCAAAAAATCTAAATCAAAGAAATCACTTGTGTTTGCAGAGCTTAAGTGTGACTTTCCCAATACTGAGACAGAAATCGTGATAGAGAATCCAATTGTAGATGAATCTCTGTTTCTTATCAGTACATTAGATCCATGATATGGAGATATCATTATATATCAAACCCATACCTTTCGCCCAGAGCTTTCACGTTCAAATCGACGAAGAATCCGATATCAATCCCAGCAATACAATATTGTTGGAGACACTCTTTATCGTCGTGGTACGGATTCTGTTTTTCGACATTGTATAACTCACGAAGAGGCTGAAATAGTTTTGAATGATTGCACTCTGGAGCGTGTGGTGGTCATATGTCTGGATTTTCCACGACCCAAAAGATATTGTGCGCTGGTTATTTTGGGCGTCATTATTCAAATATTGTATTATTGCGGTCCAAAAATGCCACAACTGCCAATTTTTTTATCGAAATATGTGTGCGCCTCCAACTCCTCTTCACCCAATATTTGTTGTCAGACCTTTTGCAAAATGGGGCATTGATTTCATTACATGTAACCCTCACTCGGTCGGGGGGCATGGGTATATTATTATCGCTGTAGATTACTTTACCAAATGGGGCGAGGCGATGCCTATATTTGCGGCAGATGGCAAAACTGCAGCTACTTTCGTATTCAATCACGTGATTGCTTGTTTCAGTGTGCTCAAGCTATTATCACAGACCATGGGAGTCATTTTCGAAATACTATGATGACCGAAATTTCCGATCAACTTGGCCTGCGCCATGATAATTCTACTCCATATTACTCGTAGGTTAATGGTAAATTTGAAGCCGTCAAAAAGGTTTTAACCACCATGATTAAACGGATTATCAAAACTCACAAATCGAATTGGCATAACATTATTTTTCAGCACTATGGGCATATCAAACCTCGACAAAAACTGTTACAGGGTTCACTCTTTTTCAACTTGTCTATGGTTTAGAAGTTGTGTTACCCATTGAATGCGAAATACCGTCACTCCAATTAGCCATTGAGTTGTTACCAGCTACCTCTGAAGAGGAAAAACGCTTTCTATACTTAGCACAATTAGATGAGACTCGGTGCACCACTGCATTGGCTACCTAAGCTCATAAGAAACGTGTAAAAGCTCAGTATGATCAAAGTGTTAACCCTCCTATTTTTTCAGAAGGTAACCTATTTTTAGTATACGATCAAGCTAACGATAGGCTGGGTGCTGGAAAATTCGAACCGATGTGGCATGGTCCCTACATTGTCAAGCGTGTGCTTGAAAAAGGATCCTATGAATTAACTGATTATGACAGGGTCTCTTTAGATAAGCCCATAAATGGTCTTTATCTTAAGAGATATTATGCTTGCCTTTTGTGTGAAGATCTCCCTTGTACAATAGTTACTTTTTATAATAGTGTGCCTTAGATTAGAAAAGTGTTCCTATATTAGTTTTTCTGTTATACTATCGCTGCTTATCTTGATTACTCTTGATATTGCAGATGTCGACATCCCTTCAAATATACATTGGTTTTGTTGATGGTGCCTGTCGTAGTACATAGAATATTTCTTCTGCGGCTTGGGTTATCTATTCACCCACAGATGAGTTAGTTTCTATTCATGGGGTATTCCTTGGTCAATCAACAAACAATATTGTAGAATATAGTGTATTCATTGAGTTATTATCTGATGCCATTTCATTTGGTATTCGATGTTTGATCATTAGGTTAGATTCACAACTCATTGTATTACATTTAAACAGGGTTTATGTGATTAGAAATCCAGTGTTATTGAGATTATTTTTGAAGGTTTGTCTCTTAGAAAAACAATTTGATTATATCGAATATCAACATATTTCAAGAAATTTAAACACATTTTCCAATGCATTAGCTAATCGTGTTCTAAATATACATTTGCTACATTAACAAAGTAAACCAAAACAACATTCAATCCATGTTGAACAAGATACTTAGAGAAAGTAGTAATATCATTGGCATAGATAGGTTTGTGTTAAAAAATTATTACATCGTCTATGATCATAGGTTCAAACACCTTATGATCTAATAGATACTGATTAAAAAAAAATGTCAATCCACAATGATCATCCACTATCCGTGATGGTGATCATGGTAATAGACTATAACACGCGCCACCTTGTTGAGAAATATCCTAAATGGACCTGGAACACCTGTTACATGTCTCTGAAGCTTGAGAGGAATATCATTTGTTCCTGTCTCAAGAATGTCTATGGTCAACCTCTCAAGGTTGTGCTCTATATCTGCTAGGATCTTTGTTGCCTAGTCTTGTGGAGGTGCTACAGGTTGTGCTTCCCGCCTATCAAAGCGGCGAAGTGTTGCTGGTCGTCATGGACCGACACTTGCATTTAAATATATTTGTCAGTATTGGACGATAAAAAACAAATAAAAATTAGATTAAAAACATCAAAACAATTCTCTTACCTGTCTCATCCCACTCTGCCCCTGGAGGCAAATATGTCTTAGGATCACCTCTGTAATCCATTCCTGCATAAGGGAAGTCTTCGATGGTGAAGACTTGTTTCCTAAGCCACATAAAGTATGCCGGAGTGAATCGAACCATTGAACTACCATCGCCACCATGGCGAGCCATTAATGCCACCCACCATACCATTTGAGGTTCCCAAGGTTCCCCACGATCTACTGGAATCAGATGAGGAGCGAGAAACGAGATTCTCTCTAAAGAAAATGAAATGAGAATGGTGCCATACCCGAAGTTTTTCAAATTCGCGTTCTTTGCTCTAGTTAATTGGCCTTTCATGTTGGCCAATACTCCTTCGCACCAATTAAATATGGTCCCTCCAAGACAATCTACTGCGGTATGCATTTGTGATTTAGTGGCCACATGCGTAGCTGCACTCCCGCACAATTTGGTTACCATAAAAGCTATCACTTTGAGATCCAATCGCAAGATAGTTTTAATATCTATGCGAATATCCTTTAAATCTGCCTCATCACTGCAATACTATTCTTTGTAGCTGGTGATAGGAAGACCTCCTTGTCTGGCCCCAAATAAGTATATGCTTCCTCCTCTTCAGGACAATCCGGTAAGGAAATAAATGTCCTCTAGCTCAATTTCGAGCTGGTGGTCCCTAATTATGAAGCATTGATCTTTAACTTCCCATGCATTTACGAGCCATGTCATCAACTCTACTTGTGCTTTCATACCTTGGATAGCCCATAACTTATATAAACCACAATTCTACAGTGCATGTATTATTGCAGCATCATCCATAGTTTCATTGTCTATAAGCTCATGTTCACATTCTTGCCACTCCAACATGGTGGAACAACCTACAAATCAACACATTTGAAATTTAAAAACCATTTGGATGCAAAATTTGAACTGTTTTTTATAGAAATTTAGAATTTTAAAACGTTCACGGCGCCCTTGCATTTTTTGCGAGCAGATAGTGCGGACGTCTGCACGCACTCCACACAAAAACAGTGACAGCCTGATAGTTTTTTCTTTAAAAAACTATCGGGGTCTGCAGTTATCGTGTGGATGACCTGCAGACCCCCAAGAGTGCATTTTTAAACACAAAATCCTCCTAAAAAATGAAATTAAGACTTAAAAAGAAAAATGAAATGGATAGAAATGAAGATTAAGATGATGTGGATTACCTGGTTCTGACGATTCAAGGAATGGGCTGTCGGTTCTCCTGATATCTGCTCCATAACTTTTTAGCCAAAAGCTCTCAATACACTGCTCTGAACACAAAAGGTGAAAATGATTTTGTTTTAACTTCTTTTTATAGTTTTTAAATGAATAAAATATTATATTATATTTATTTTTCACTTTAAAGGTCATTTTTTAAATATTTTTACTTCTTGGAAATAGGTATGTGTAATCTTTTGAGTTTTTGTACAGGATACAAGATTTTTGGTGAAAAGAATCATTTTGACACTGAGTATACTTTTATCACTTTTTTGGGCTCTTTAAAATTATGAAAAAGCGAAACCCTGTAGTTCTCTTTTAAGTCTTTTTCAGACTCTCTAATAAGAAAAGATCGCCGAGTACTTGACTATTTGAACTTGTTAAAGTAAATGAATAGTCATCCTTTTAGTATAAGTTTACCCCTTTTCCAGACTGAAATGGACTAATTATGAAAAATGTATATGTTGACTAATCATGGTCAATAGAGTTCTCTCTTGCATTATTTTATCCTTTTTCGGGCCTGAGAGACTAAATTTATGAATTATAAAACACTTCACTCTTCATAATAACCTTAGACTTCGCACTTTAGGGGGCAATCTGTTACATGTCATTTTGTCTAACCATGACATTTGAATGTTCATATGGGTCTATCACCACCTATATCATGTTCCCTTAGAAGTAAAAAACCCTAATGTTCTTGTATAAAGTCTTGGAATTGGAGAAAAGCTCTGTAAAGCCCTTAAAAGTCTACCTCCACACTTTTTCTAGCCTTTTCATGTGGGTCCGCGGATACTTGGTCTATAAACCGCGACAACCCCCGCAATTTTTGCTACTATTACCTGCGAACCCTCGTAAAAAGTCAAATAAAAGAAAAAGTAAATTCTAGAAGCATATATGGTTGAATATTCTCCCAACTGGAAGCTTCTAGAGGCGCGATCAGTTCGAGCTTTATCCCTCCACTCATGGAGCTTATCCCTTGGTCCATGGAGCTCAAATATCTTCATGAGAGGAATCCATCCCCCTCTTCATGGAACTAAAACTACCTCCATTTCCCTATAAATTGAGCTCAAGTTTTAGTCTCAAGGGTAGATTATAGCTTAAAGATTGTAAGGTAATTGCTGAAGGAATTCCCAAGAGTGCATACTTTCTACACTAGTAAATTGTTGTTGGCATGAGAATGATCACAACCTTGTGTCCATAACTCTATGCTGGTATTCAGAGAGGAAAGCTTGTCAAACTGAAGGAGGAACGATTGTTCAGGACCCCGGGAGAAATCTTTACGACATCAAGGCATCATGTTGTAAGATTACTCTTTTTATACAAGATAATACATATGGATATCTTTTTCTCATTGAGTTGTTCTTATGCTTATTGAATAACATCAATACTTAGACTTCTTGATCACTAAGTTGGATTAGCTTTTCTTAATTATTATATGTTGCAGATGCTTTGATTTTCTTGTCTTGTCTTTGATTGCAGGTTCTACTTATTGAAGAAGCCACTTTGGAGCGACAAGATAAAAGAATACAATGAACGTTTGGATTTCAACGTAGGGGCATGTCCTCTTTAATTTCTTATAATAATTTTGAAATGAAATTTGTCTAAAGAAAAAGGTTTTCAAATGGATGTTTGTTTCTAGCTATTCGTTGAATACTAGGGAGATCGCTCTTATCCGCAAGAGGGATTAATCCACATAGCACTTATCCTCACCCATAGGGGTACCCTTGCACTGTCAAGTCAAGCATTTGATCGATATGACTCCCTAGGAACCCCTACCCAATGGGCCAATATATCGCCGCTCCATTCTATAGAATGAATAGATCAAGCGACAGATCCAAGAGTTATTAAAAAAAGGGCACATTCGACCAAGTTTCTCACCTTGTGGAAGCCTGTTTGTACTTGTACAGAAGAATGATAGGACCTCGAGGCTCTGCATTGATTATCTAGCACCAAAAAAAATCACTGTTAGGAACATGTATCCAATCCCATGGATTGATTATCTTCTAGACCAGCTCAAGGGGGCCAAGTATTTTAGTGGCATTGATCTGAACTAGTCTATCTATCACCAAGTTCTAATAGAGCCCACAAATGTATGGAATACTGCCTTCAAATCCAAGGAATGCATTTTTGAATTGTTGGCCATGCCCTTTAGGTTTAAAAATTCCCCTGCTACTTTTATGAGGCTGATGGATGACATCTTGTGACCCTTCACTAATTTGTTCATTGTTGTTTATCTGGATGACATCCTCATCTTCAACAAGAGTTGGGAAGAACACTTGCAACACATTCAAGCTGATTTTGGGAGGCGAATTACAGTTGAGTCGAAGGAAACTTTAGTGTGAAGAAAACTGTGGCCATACTACAAAAGTAATTTTACTGGCCAAAACTCTGACACGATGTTGGAAAATATATAAGATCTTGCACTACTTATGCCATCACCAAGCCAACCATCAAGAAGCAAGGCATGTACACTCCTCTTCCTACTCCCAACCAACCCTGGGAATCCATCTCCATGGAATATATATTTAGCCTCCCTTCTAACAAGCATGATAATGACAGTGTCTTTGTGGTTGTGGATATATTTTCAAAGATGGATATATTGGCGGCATGCAAGAAGAGTATCACGAAAGAGGACACTGCCAAACTCTCATTTGAATGAGTTTGGTACATTTTAGCATCCCGCAAAACATTATATCAGATCGGGATAGCAGGTTCCTGAGCACATTTTGGTTGAGCCTCTGGAAAATGTTGGACATCAAGCTCACCAAGTCGACTACATTCCATCCCCAGACTCATGGCCAAACAAATGTTATCAACAAGATGATAGTGCAGATACTTCACATGTACAACTCCAAGCATCCAAGAAATTGGGATGATATCCTTCCCTATGTGAAACAAAACTATAACAAAGCTCTCCATAGCTCAACTGGTCACAATCCCTTTTAAGTGAGTATGTGATTTCAACCATTGTGTGTGATTGATGTCACCATGCCTCATGAGACTACACAGAAAAAATGCACACATGTACAGTACGAGTTTGATAAAGCAACCGAGTTCATTGAATGCATCCAACACATCCACTAGCAGGTTCACGAAATCTTGGAGAAGTCCAATGCCAAGTACAAGCAACTACATGATCAACATCGGGTGCCACACAAGTTTCAGGTGGGCGAGAAAGTTTGGTTGCATTTGTAGATCAAAGAATTCCTTACCGGATCCCATCGGAAGTTCATACTAATCCGATATGGGCCTTACACCATCAATAAGGTTATGGGAGACAATGATTTTGGGCTCAACATTCTCCCATTTCTTAGCCTTCACCTAGTGTTCAATGTGGACCGCCTTCGAACATACTTTCCACAACTGCTAGACACATCAGACATTGCTAAACAACTTACTTGGTTGGGGGGGGGGGGGGACTGATATATGTGGACATTGGTGGCCACCCACCAATTCCACCTAGACCCCCACCATTTTTTTTCTTTTAGTTTCCTGAATTGTAAGATAATTTACTATTTTTGGCAGTTTTTTAGGTCCTGAACTTCTAGAGCCGTTTTGAGGCCCTAAATGACATTTTTTTTGGAAAATGGGAAAATAAATATATGTTTGTGATCGAAAGTTGTAGTCCTCAGATAGATATTTTTAATGAGGTATCGTAAGCATCAAATGGAGATCGTATTCCAAAGTTACTACCTTGGGAATTTGATGTACCAATTTACCCCAATGGGGCCCAAACTCTTTTGGCGCTTCATTTCCTAGGTTAGCTTTTTGGATGTTGAGGGTTTTCCATTGTTTCTTAATAATAAATAGGCCTTCAAGCCTCATTGTAACATAGTTACGAAGGAATGTAGCCACCACATCTCTTCTAAGAGATAAAATACCATCGCATAAGCTAGTTTATTTCCATTCTACATGCCAACAATTTTTAGTACTTTGTTATTAATGAATTGAAGGTTTTTTTTTTGTATCTCTATGTTTCTGTTCATATTTGTATTTCATTTCATTCCTTCATAAATCTAAATCATTTGTAAAGAAGTTCAACGCTAGCTACAAATCCTATGATGAAAAATCGAGAGAATATGCATCTACTCAATTTCACAAAAATATGAATGAAGCAAAAAGATAGCTACCCAGTAGGAAAGAGGAAAAAAACATAAAGATGATAAGACCCTTAAAGAAATGAGGGATTCCCAAGAAGTGCTTTACAATAGTGATAGTTTGGGCTATTTGGAGTGAGGAACAAAAACCTAAGGTAAAACTCCTAGAAGATAAAAAGAGGAATACACTACAAGAAAAAGAGAAAGAATGGAGGCTTAAGAGTGAGGCCTTATGGTTACAAACATGTGATGTGAATACCAATCTTTGTCATAAATATGCAAATTTCTGGAAAAAAACATAAACTGAATTTTGAAAAATTAACAAAGGAGATGGTAGATGGGAAACAAATTTCAAGATTAAAGCTAAATGAGTTAATTAATTCCTATCCATGTTCAAAGAGGAATATTGAGCTACAATTGTAGAGGTAATAAGGATGTCAAACTCCTTTCCTAGTTTTTTCAATCACAACAACAATCAAAAACTAATGAAAGAGGTTGGAAAAAATGTTTTGCATCAATTTATATAGAGCTTTCAAAAGGAAAAAATTATGGGGCTAGATGGTCTTAATGTAGAATTCCTTTTAGGCTGTTATGAATTTATAGAAGAAGATTTAAGAAAGATAGTGGACGTTACAAGAACCATAGGTAATTCATGGAGATTACAATGTAATTGTTATAGCACTAATCCCTAAAGATGATAATCCAAAATCCTTTGAATTTTTTGTCTAATCTCTTTTTTCAACTGCATCCATAAAATCATCTCTAGGTTTATTGCTAGAAGATTGAAAAGTGTTTTATCAAAACAATTATGTGGAAAATAACTTGGGTTTCTAGAGGGAAGGGAAATTCATGAAGCAATTGAGATAGCTTAGGAAAGCCTTCATACAATCAATTTTAAGAACCAAAGGTTGATTGTGATTGAAGTGGACCCTTGCAATGCACGCGACAAGGCAAGCTAGCTTTACCTTAGACTTGTTATCATACACTTGAGTTTTTGTCATTAATTTGTTGTAGGTGATGAGTTTCATTGCCTCAATATCTTTCATGTCTTAATCAATATTGTAGCATCTTCCTTCTTCATGTCAAGAATATGTCTTAGACGAGGATGTCCCTTATCCCCTATCCTCTTCCTTTTCATTATCAAGGGGATGAGTAGGTTAATAAAATAAACATGACAAAATGGTAGTTTCAAAGGGGTGAACATTGGATTACCTTGTAATATCACACATATATTGTTTGTGGATGATATCCTATTTTTGATAAGGGCACAAGTAGGGTGATTGAGAAGTTTAAAGGTATACTGGATTGATTTTGTAGTGCAACTGGTGGGATTATAAATTAATATTGAGAAGTATATGATGTCCTTGTGGGAAATAATTGAGTAGGAAATGACTTATTGACTCAATTGATTCTTAATCTATTGATAAACATGGATTGTGGATTGAAGAGCTTGGGTTCATGTTTGAACCCAATCTTATTCAAAAAGTGTGATTGGAAATGCTTAATTGCCAAAGTGGAAAAGAGGTTAAATACATGGTGTGATTGGCAACTCTCTAGAAGGGGATGACAAATAATAGTAAAAGTGGAATTGGAAGCAATTATAGTAGACAATGTATCACTCACTTGGGTTCTGAAAAGATTACTAGAAGCCATCAAAATATTATGCTACAAATATATTTGATTTGGTGATTAAAGGAATAAAGGGTTTGTTTTAGTTTCAACAAAAAAATTAGCTCTACCAAAAGTAGATGGAGGTTGGGGTTTAAAAAGCCCCTTTCTCTTCTCCATGACACTAGCAATAAAGAATGTATGGAGATTGATTGAAGTAAAAAGGTTGTGGATGCAAGTAATAAGAGTCAAGTATATTGCTCCTACTTTTGCAGAGGATTGGGCGGGGAATCCAATAAGTTAAGTTCACAATGCCTTGATAATATGGAAAAATTTTAACTCAACTTTCCGATTGGTTGATTTGATAAGTTGGCAAGGGAGACAAAGTACAAATTGGACTTGATCGATGTGTAGGTAGCCAAGGAATGCATATATTAAATCCTTGAATGTTTCAAGAGATAAAAATTAAAGGCTATTATGCACTTAGTTTGTGACCCAAGAAAAAACAACAAATTAGCAATAAGATTGGTTGATTTGGGAGAAAAATGAGTTGGGCCAAAATATGCCAAGTGTTACACCATTTTTTGGTCATCTAAATTGTTACTATTAGATGGACCAAAGTACACCATGTAAGACCAATTTTACCCCAAGTAAAATTGCTTTCGCTATGAAAAATAACTTAGTAAACCACATTTATTAAGTTGTTTATGGTCTAAATAGGAAACCCCATGAAGAAATAATGAATAAATCCACATTTGTTTGATTTTGCTCAAGGAATAATTAGTTAAACAACAGTTTAATTAATATTCCTAGTCATATTTAACCTAAAACATGAAAATTAATTAGACAAATCATTATTTATCTTATTATTTTCTAGGAATAATTATTTAAACCTTATTTAAATAATATTCCTTGTTAAATTTGACTAAATCATTTATAAATAATTGAATAAATCCTTATTTATTTAATTATTACTCAACCACATCCTTAAAATAATAAATAAATCATTTATTTATTTATTATTTACAAATAAAAGGATTTGACCAAATTCAAATTCCTTTTCCCTCCAACAAATATAATAAAATATTCCATAAAAGTTGGATCTAAAATTGGTTAATAATATTTTAATTATGCACCAATCTCTAGACTAACTCAATATTTTGTTATAAATAGAAGAGTTTTTTCCATTAACTCACTACCTTTTGTTGCCTAAAGATCACTCTGGATCTATACTTTTGGTTTGACTTTGATCCACTATCATTGTCATATTTTGCTACCATTTTTCTTATGAGCTCCCTTTGAGTTCCATTTTTGTCTGGGTTTTTTACACCATCAAGAGAGAGAGACTTTAGATCTGAAGTGTTGAGGATTTACAAGGACCCATCCCATTGAGGGGTGACTGGTAACATCTTTCTATGTTCTCTTCCCAGGTATCAAAAAATACAAAAATTATTTAAAACATTTTTGTCTTGTCTATTGGATGCATGGAGAAACTCTTGCTTTTATTTACTGCTTAATGTCTTTTACTGCATAGATCTTGATTTTGCAACATTTATCTTGGTCAACTAATTGCAGATTTAAAGAAATTGGTAGCCATATTTGATGTTAGGGTTGTTTCTTATGCACAGCTAAAGTGAGCCTTTTTCGTATGCTTGCAATTAAGATTCATACTAACACCAAGACATGGAAGAGATATACAAACACATTAAAATATAATAATGTCAAAATAAGAGAAGATTGCGATTGACTAATATGGTTACTTAACTCAACTTGAACCCATGTGCCTATAACAGGTTATAAAGCTCTTGCAACGGAATGGAGGGACAATATGCATGGGGGTGGAGAACCATCTATAAATTAAGATGCCCTTCAAAAGGTAAATTTTTCACATGGTTGATTTTATGTAACATGGCTTCAACTTGGGAGGTGTTACAAAAGAAAAAATTCAATGGACTTAGTTGGGGAAACTTATGTCAACAAGTAAAAGAAAATATGGTACTTTTAATTATGGTCTATCCTTATGCAAAAGAGGCCTGGAAAGAGGTGGAAAGAGTGATTATATTAATAAGTGCCTTGGAAGGTAAATACATTGAAGAGGCATTTAAATCATGGTATACAAAAATGATATAAATAATATTAGACCCCTTCCTCTTAACATAGTCCGGGGAGCTTGATTAGTTAAGAACCTTAAGTTTTTTAAAGGGAAATATACTTTACCTCTTAAATGTGTTTTCTAGGCTCTAAACATAAATTCTTACCCATAGATTTGGGATAAACAATTCATTCATGAGATGAGAAGAAGGAATCAACAAGAACATTTGGTGGGTATACTTAGATGGTGACTCACATGGGATCAATCCTAAGGGGGATCAAGGGGAATGTCTATTTATCTCCAAATGATTACATCTATTTCATAGTTGGGATAGGATAGGAAACTAATAGTTACAATGGATTGATGGATCTCAAATTAGTTTCGAGATTGGACCAAGATTTTGTTTATCAAATTCAAAATTTTCACGATTCATTCATTGATTATTTAATGGATATGCAAGGCAACAAGACCGATAATTTTGCTTTACAACCATTGTATGGCAATATTCAACTCATTTTACAACTTTCTCACATATCTCCTTGTCTTGTATATATACAAGGACACGAACAAGATAAAGGACAGACTATCAAAAGATGGATTGGGACTAAATCGAGGAACTTAGATTATATCATGATTCATTACTCTAGGATGGGCACACAACCATTTATACTCATGAACTGAGATCTAGTTTATATTACTATAGAAATTTACTTAAGATATAGGGTAGTTTTAGGATTATAGTTCAAATGATGTAATTTTCAGGGTTGTTTGTGAGAGGAAACATATTTAATTATATGCTTATTTTATTGTCATTTTTAAAAAGGCAAGTATTATGAGCTAAAATTCTCGAGTGGCTTTAATGCACCCTTGAATTCCCTTGGCATTGGACTATATAATTTTGTTTATTTTTAATAAAGTTACATTAAAAAGGAAGATAATTTTTTTATTACTATTTGGCTAATATATAATATTACTATTGTTATTGGTCACAAGTACTAATTGGTTTTGAAGAAGAAATGTGATGACAAAAACATTATTCATGTGGCAATGTCTGTATCATTGGGCTATAAGGTGTCTTTCAGCACAAAGATTTACAATTTTAATTGGGAAAAATTTGCAAACCACTTCTACTTGTTTTGGTTTTTTGTTTATTATATATATATATGTGGTTCTCTAATTAAATATATTTGACCATATTTATTATATTTGATAATGGGTAAGTCAATATTTAAACCATGTTATTAGGGATTTTAGTTATCAAATTTCATCATTAACTATGCCCACATGATCATTTTTCTCGCGATTCAAAAATAGCTCTAATCTTTGAAAGGAGCCAAGAGTTCACACACTTAGTGTAGAAATTATACAAAAAATATGTATATCATGGATTCAATCCGATCTAACAATGTACTAAAGCTAGATACTGAATCACTTCGACAAATCAATTGCGGAAAATAAACACAATCGCCAATCACATGAAGCAAAGAAAAATCAATCAAACCACAACACATATAATTTACCGGGGAAAGCTTGCTGCTCAAAACCCCACTATCTTCTATTATATATTCAACATGGATACATGAAACAATTACAATACACTCTTCTCACAAGAGTCTCCTATACTCAGCTAATTGTCTCACACTGTCCTGGACAAAACTGACTAACACTTATCCAATTCTCAGCCTCTAAACAACCTACCTTGCTTGCGCAATTCTTGATGAATGCAATCCCTATTTTTTTAGGAATTTTGGCCTTCCTAAATTGCTCAAGGATCATGGGAAATCCAATGAGTGTTTGGTTGCATGGGTGCAACCCAATAATCTTATAACCTGTAGTTAACATCCCTTTCACCTTTGTCTCAACTGGGTCTCCACTGGAACTGACATGCATGCAACTAATAATAGTAAATCATCAGTTGCATGTCAGATTACTGATTGTGAATTAAATAATATTTAATTCACTTGATCTCTCACTACTGCAACAAATAGTTACAACTAGCACAACTGACTTTAACTCAACTGAGTTAACTGAATACTCATGCATTAAACTAATGCACCAACTGCACTTCGAACTTTGTTACAACTAGAATTACTCTGCATGCCTCACCAACTACCCTCAACTCGAAATTCATGAGCTAACTAAGTTTCTCACACTCAGTTAACTATTACAAGTGATTATGAGATAAGATTATATTTTATTGTCCATTTTAATCGAGGGAACATTAAAATAGACATGCACCAAATTTAGCCCACACCAAATGGATCCCCGTTGGGATTCGAAACGTCGACAAATGTTTCGTGATATTGTGGATAATCCGAGAAGTTCTTCAGAAGATGTCCAAACATTTGAATTATCATTTAAATTCTTTTGTATTATCACTACTAATACAATATTATTTATTATATTATATTATGATTTAGTAGCTAAAATAAGGTATCACCATATAAATATCTAATGTTAAAAAACAAGCACTTAACGTTTTTAAAATATGCAAATATTCAACGAAGTTGTCTACTGATGCAACATACTAAAAATTCAAAAATTCAAGTAGTTGGAGTGTTTAATTGCATTTTTTTATGATGGAAATAAATTTAGTACCATCAAAAACCCTTAAGACACTTAAAATAATAAAGTTTAACAACTATAAACCAAATTTTCCAAAATTTTTACCAATTTTTTTTAAAATGTTACTGAAATTTATGAGTTATTATGTAGGTTTTTTTTAAGACTATTAAGAATTACAAATATTAACACGAGAAACGGCCATTCCCTCGCAATTTATGAACGAATGATAATTATTTCAATGTTCATCAAATTTCGATGAGAATGCTACATGACGAGACCAATAGATGAGCGCGAGTTTCGGGCTTGTTTGATGATAGGCTAAAATTATTTGATTTTGAACCCCAATCATTTTACTGCTGGCAAAGAGAAGGTTTTTGTTTTGCCAGAGGTTGAGAACCAACAGAGACCGAACGTTGCATTCGGCCGGAGGAGAAATTTGAGGGGTGGGCGTAGCAGGAGAGGAAGATTCTGCCATAGATTAAATGTGCCAGATAATTGAACAAGTATCATTATCAACAGGGTCCTTCCTACCATGATCTCTCGGGAACATATCATGAAATCTTCAGTATGAATTGCTAACGGGATGAGACAGGGAGAAATAGTATCGGCAATAACAGAAGAAATGAGACTAAGAGAAACCTAACTGGAAGAAAAGTAATTGGAAACAGTCTCCTGCAATTTACATAGGAGTTCAATGGCAGCCAGATTGAGTCCATCAAGTGTGATATATTACTTGCATAAAGAAAGCAGGAATCCCAGAAAAGCTCTGAGTTTCTTCCAATGGGCAAGTCATCAGGGTTTTCAGCACACAACCGAGTCCACCTCCACAATTGTTCACATCCTTGCAAATGCCAGAATGCTCGTTGAAGCACAGAATCTTATGCAACATCTCATTGTAGGCAAGTTCTCAGATTCTCCTACTCTTAGTGCTGTCATTGATAATTTGGCAGATACAAACAAAAATTGGGAATCTACCAAAGTGGTCTGCGACATGATAATTAATATTTATTCCCATGCTAGAATGACCTCAGAGGCCCTTGATATTCTAGATAAGATGCAGAACCATGGTCTTGTTCCAACTATAAACACTTGCAATGAGCTTCTCAATGCCTTGGTGAAAACTAGCAAAATTGATGTGGCTTGGAGGATTTTTGAAGAATTTTTTAGAGAAAAGATTTTGCCCGATGTGTATACATTCAGTATGATGATTGGGGTTTGCTGCAAAGAGGGCAATTTGCAGAGGGGGAGGGAGCTGTTTGGCGAAATGGAGGAGAGAGGTTGTGTTCCTAATGTGGTTACTTATACAACATTAATTGATGGCTTTTGCAAGGTTGGCAATATCGATGAAGCGAAGAAACTGTTCGAGCGAATGATGGAAAGGGGCTTGGCTCCCAATGAGTTTACATATACATCTCTTATAGATGGGCACTGCAAGAGAGGCTTTATGCAGGAAGGTTTAAGGCTACACGAGGAGATGATGCACAAAGGGATTGCTCCTAATTTGTTCACATACAACTCATTGATCGATGCGCACTGCAAGGTAGGCAATCTGGCAGAGGCTTTTGATTTGTTTCATGATATGCAAGCCAAGGGAGTGATACGCAATGTCGTCACTTACAATGCACTCATTGCAGGGCTCTGTAGAGTAGGCAGACTGAAGGGTGCATGCAAATATTTGAAGAAAATGGTGGCTGTGGGATTGGTTCCCAACATTGTTACTTTCAATACTCTTATTCATGGGTATTGCAAAGACGGAAATCTGAGAAGGGCAGAGAGTTTTTTGGCCCAGATGAAAATTAGGGGCTTGACTCCCAATGTTATTACTTATAATAGTCTGATCCATGGGTTTTGCAAGGCCGGGAAATTACAGGATGCAGTTGTTGTCCTTGAAGAAATGCAGGAAAGAGGTTTGGCACCGACAGATGTCACTTATACATCACTCATTGATGCATACTGCAAAGAAAACAATATGGAGGAGGCTTTTAAGCTGCAAAATTATATGGAGGAGACAGGTCTAAAGCCAAATGTTGTAACATACAGTGCCCTCATAAACGGGTTCTGCAAGGGAGGCAGGATGAAGGATGCAAATAAATTGTTCAATGTGATGCGAGGAAAGTGGATGGAACCTAATGATGTTACTTACAATACTATGATTTATGGGTACTACAAAGAAGGCAATACATATAGAGCCTACAGGTTGCTCAGGGAAATGATAGATAATGGTATGGTGCCAAATATTGCCAGCTACAGTGTTGTCATCGAAATACTTTGCAAGGAAGGGAAATCACTGGAGGCTAATGAACTGCTCAAGGAAATGGTTAAATTTGGTATGAATCCCTGCAGTGCCACCTACACAGCCACGTTTGAAGCACAGCTGCAAGGCTCATAATTTCTTGACAACTGTTGAGCTTCAAATGCAATAATATCAAAGGTTCTTCTTTGGTACTTCATTCACCACACTGATGGGGAACCTTTCAATTCAAATAGAAATATGGTATCAAGTCATCTCTTGCGGAAAGGACAGTGTTTTATGTGAACATATCCAGCCCTATCAAGCAAGGGAAGATTCAGGAGAGTATAAGCACTGAAGGAAATGCTCAAGAAAGGCCATGGCTTCTACTTTGATATCACGAGTGTTCATACAAGGCATGATGCATTTGATTCTGATCATCTGTTTAGTTTGTTTCGTACTTGGCAGGGCTGTAAAGCTTATCATATTACATAATAGAGCTGTAAAGCTTACCAGATTAGATTGTTATGTCTGTTACGGTTGTTGTCTATCACTTGTTGTTGGGAAGGATATTTTATCAGATAATTTGTATTAAGAAAACTTAAGTCACTGAGCGTCAAATGAAACAGTGTCAAAGATTTTTTTTTGATACTTCACTGACCACATACTTGGGGAATCTTTCAATTTCAAATAGAATATGGAATCCAGTACACGCTTGCAGATAAGGGCTGTGTTTTATGTATACATATCCAGTTCTATCAAGCAAGGAAAGATTCAAGAGAGTATAAGCGCTGAAGGAAATGCTCAAGAAAGGCCATGGTTTCTATTGAAATCTCGTGAGTGTTCATAAAAGGCATGAGGCTTTTGATTTCTCATGATCTGTAAGTTTGTTGCATACTTGGCAGGGCTGTAAAGCTTATAATATAATTAATATTACATAGTAGAGCTGTAAAACTTATATTATAATTAATATTACATAGTAGAGCTGTAAAGCTTACCATATTAGATAGTTATGTCTGTTATGGTTGTTGTCTATCACTTGTTGTTGGGAAGGGTATATTGGATAGTTTTGTATTAAGAAAACTGAAGCTTTTATATGGTTTTGACATTTTTTTTTTGTGTTTGCTGGTTTTCAGGATTGTGTAGAAAAGTTAAAAAACACAGGTGGTTGCAAACAAGTCATAGATAAGATCCTAAACTACTATGTTGGTTGGTTGGTCATTAAAATCTTGTCTTGACTACGGGTCTTTATACCAAATTTTTGGAAAAAGGCAGTGCCATTGGTTCACTTCACAAAAAAGGTAATGGTTAATCTACAAGAATAATGTTTAATGACATGTGATGATCACCAGCATTGTCTGGTGTATAGCAACTTGGTCCAGACATGGTAAACTTATATTTCAAATGATGTAATACTTGGACTAACTTATATGATAGTGGCATTTCAAGCGAAGGATTTAACATGCTCATTGAAGATGGTAGACAAGAGTGGTCTTGAAAGCCTCTTAACTGGTATCCAAGACCTGAGTTACATCTTTAACATGCTCATGTTAGCATGGTTGGAATTTTCGTACAAAACTTACAAAAGCATCCTTCGTTGGAACAAGAATCCTGCTCCACACTACCCTTATGGTGTCACCTTTCACAATTTAGTTGATTTATGTCAAATACAAGCTATTATATTTGCGCCACATCTAAAAAGCATTCCATTATCAAAAGTTAAAACCATAATAGCAAACATCAAATAAAATGGGAAATGTGAACATCACATTATTTTTAGCTGAGTGATCTATTTGATTGAATTTCTTGAGGAGTTTAGGTATGTTGGCACTTGGGCATTCTTTAAACCAGACACTTTTTACCCTTTTTCCATTTTCAAAGAGGAACATTCTTCCCTTGAAAGGCAAATTGTAAAGGTTAAGAAAAATCCTTACATGACTTGGAGATCACCTAGAGATAATTGCGTAAAATTTAACATTGATGGAGCAGCTAGAGGAAACCTTGGACCAGCAGGAGTTGGAGGGGTGCTCAGATATAAGAAGAGTAGAGTCTCAGGAGGCAACTATAGGCACACATTCCTAGGCAGAGTTGTATCATGCACATAAAGGAGGCACAAACCATACAACAACCCAAAAATCGAGGAGAGATTCAACGTGAGTTTTGAGGGGCTGAAGTGTAACAGAGGCACAAAGTTTGAGGAGAAATTTTGGGTCTGACAGGGACGAAAATCGAGGAGAAGTCAGTCTGTCAGTGCAAATTTCGAGGAAGAAATTGTTTGACAACACAAATTTCAAGGTCTGATAATGTTGGTATGTGGCACGAAATTTGAGGGACAGATGTCTGACAACACAAATTTTGAGGCAGTAAAGTCAGATAGTGGCATTAAATTTGAGTGCATTTATCACTGGATTGGCACGAAATTCTAAACTGTGGCATGATTTTATAGGAGCTGGGCCGAATTCGAAGGAGGGAGATAAGTACCTTGTTGTGTAATTAATGCTGTACAAATTTCTTTTAGATAAAAGCAAATAAAATCCTATTCCTATTGGTTTTCCCTTTGGGGTTTTTCTCAAGCTTAAACATTATGATTAAATTGTCTAATGTCAATGCATATACCATAAGTCTCTAAATTTACATCACATTTACTCATGAATGATCACAGACACATAATGAAAATAGCAATATCGGAATATCCAAAACCAACCTTTATTATATATCCAAATCTCAAAATCAGCCTTTATTATATATATGAGGCTGCAAGTACAATAAAGACTATGAGCATGTCAAGTCAAGATTTTGTTAGAGCGATGGGTACAGTTTTAGTAGGGTTATGATAGAAGAGCTTGACAACCAATGTCACTAACATCAAGGTACATAGAGGGATTGATGCTCTTGATTAAATATGAGTTCCATACCCTAATACATGTCAAAATCCAATGGAAACATTGCAATCCCCCAATCCTGAAATCCTGAAAAACCGATAAGTCTGCTGGATTTTGAATGAGATCTAAAATTCTACTTTCTCCATATGAAATCCAATGAGGTCAGAACCACTCTCAAACATCTTGTGTCATTTCATGGTAATGTTAAAAATTCACAGTAAAAGTGTCATTCTCCTTAAGGAGAATGACACTTTTACTGTAAGATTTTAACATTACCATGAATTGCATATAAATACTAGGGCCATAGGCTTGACCATTAGAATTTTAAACACAGGAAACGCACCCATACGGCTTGGAAACACATTTCCATCCGTACTTGGCACGTTTCCCCAACGCGAAACGGCCCAGTACGAACATAAACACGTTTTCAGGCCGTACGGTACGGTGAAACGCGTTTCCGTTTCGTTTCTAGGGGGACACGACCCTCTAGGCAACATTTTCTGCAACTTAGATGTATAGCAAAAGTTTTGAGAGGGCCATAATTTTGAACCCTACATAGTGTTTTAAACATCTAGATCCATGGTTATGTATTAGACATGATTCAATGTCAAAGATGGAGGTGTAAAGATTTATGGATCAAGTTGCAGAGACGAGGCCTAGTTTCCAAGTCCTTATCATGAATTAGGGCTATGTTCTTGTGCAGTTTATGCTCTCACGTAAGCCTTTTCGAAGATGAGAACGAGCTTCATAAAATAATCATAAATCTTGCCTGCAAAGATCAAGGCTTGAACTTGGCCGCATAGGGTTGAAACTTTAGATTGCTAGATGTATAGGACACAAATATTTTCACCATGAATCAAGATGACAAGGCCGTAAAGAGTTCAAGGAGAGGGGCCCAGGCACTACAACTGCTCCAAAGACCTGTGGGAAAATCAGGGAACATGTAGATTCTCCTTATTTGATAATTACTTGTGAAGCTAGTTTTCTTTTTATTTATTTTTTTAGTTCTCTTTCATCAAGCAATTACCAACAAAATAAATACAAGAGACAAAAACACCAAATATAGGCTCCACGCCAGGGCAAAACCCCATTTTTTGGGGAAAACCCAAACAATCTCCTTCTTATAGAATTTAGATAAAAAATGATACAACTTCAAATTCCAATGACCAAACCTGCTAGCCACAAGTCAATTCTCCAAAGGAAGTCCTCTTAAGTCAACAAAGGGATGCCACCTCCTTACTGTATCGATCAGACCTCTTGAAATACCACTGTAATTTTGGATCACTGCAACTATACTGTGATTATTATTATACCTCTGCAACTTTCGGACCTTCTGCAATATGAATGCCACTGTACCTGAAACGTTTTCAGACCTCTGTTTCTCACTGTAATTTTCAGGTTCCTGAGACACTTTAGTAACTTCGGATCACTGTGATGACTAGCTCTCAGACCTCTGCAACTATTGTTTTCGGACCTCTGTAATATTCCTATTCCTTTTGATCTGGGCAGGCTTATTTATGATTCGGTTAGGAGCAGACTTTGTGTATTCGCCCTTGTCTTCCATTTTGTTCTGTCTTCTTGTTATCTTTTTCTTCGAGCTTAAGATTGCTTAGAACTGATCCTAGCTCCGTCTTATATATATTCCTTTTCCAGCTAGTTTAAGAGCCAGACTTGAATAGGATCATAGGCCAACATGTTGTGCTTTCAAAGGCTAATTTGTTGTGCATCCATAGGTCTTGCTTTGGTTAACTATGATTTCTTTTGACTCATAACAAAATCCTAGAGGCATGCAATGGATGCGTTGACCTATTTGACCAATGACCCAAGCATGAAACCCATACTTTATAAACAAATAAATAATTTTCTTTCTTCTTTGCATCATAATGACATTAATACAAAGATATTTATGAAGATCGAACCTAGTTACTTTTCCAATACTCACTATTAACTAGGGAGGTATTCATAATGACTCAATAGGTCCATCTCAAATTGAAATATTCTCATAAGAAGGGATCCAGATTAATAAGCATCACTCATCATAGCTAGCATTGTCATATTACCCAAGGCCTTGATAGGTACACTATCTCTCACAAGATTAGAGCTCAATGCTGGGAGGCATTCCATAGGACACCATACTGCCTCATCATGGTACATACTCCACCTATGATACTTGGAGTAATCCTACCATCAGACCAATCTTATCGAAGTCTATGTGACTTAGGATCTCCATCCTAATACATCACATTACATGACTCTAAGAATGTCTGTCCAAGATGCTTATCCAATCCAACGTTCTCGTTATCCATGTCTATGTACTTGACTTATGACATCAGTCTTAATCCATCAAAGTACCTTACACAAGGAGAACCAAACAAGTTATCATTCTCCCTATCTGTGATGCATGCACTAGACTTCCGCCTGTTAGTGTTGGTCTAGTACATGACACAGGGAGAACCATTGTCCAACCGTACTCCCTCTCAATCAGGGAGGACATCTCTATTCTCTTTGTAATCATAGAATAGATCTTGCTCCTATTCAAAGAGACTCCTTTTACTCCCTCTCAAAGCTAGAGGAGATTCCCAACTTTGAAGTTTTTGCCACAAGTCTTTTTATGGCTTGCATGGCTCCCTCTTTCCTTTGCATCTCATTGTACAAAGCATGCTTCCTTTCATGGTTTCACCATCTTTACACGACAAATTCCAAGTCATCCATCTTCCACATCACTTTCATTTCGACTTTATTAATGCAGACTTTATATTGAACCTTCCCAAACTTCAAGTTGATCATAGCTTCTTCATGAAAGTGATCTCCCTTTTAGACCTTCAAGTTATCTACTTACACTGCTACCTTCCAATCAAGATGAGCACATCTTGTTCTTTATAGATATTAGTTACCAGATGTTGAGTTTTCCCTCAACATCCATATAGTTGAACTTGTCTTATCTATCATCTTGTACCCCTACAACATTTTTCCAAGTAGCAAAAACAATATATTAACAAGATAACCTACAACAAATATTAACATCAAGTTCACCTCACCATGACAATCTAAATCATCCTCATGGTTCATCTTCATATGAATCTAGCTTTATCAGAGTGCCTAAGGATCCAACTTGATTACCAAGTTACGATTCCCTCCATTCATCATGCTCTTCATGGCATAAGGTCAACTTTGCTTATCTTTCTCATTTTGCTTTCTTTATTATGTACCTGCAACATTCACTGACAAGTACCACCAAGCAAAATATACAAGTGCAAGAGCATGATTATGATTTTGACAATCTAGGGATTCCATGGAATCTTTAGAGAGGGAGAATTCCTAGGGTTTTCAGATCTAAACCCTAAGTATCTCGATATTTCCTTTTGAAACATCAATTCTAGGGTTTGAATCTCAAATCCCATTCTACCCTCACTAGAGTTTGCCATTCATCCTAGACTATTTGTTCAGAAATTAGGGCTTTTATCAAATTTCTCTTCTTTGATAATTACTTGTGATTTACTTTATGCTTCTTCCTTAGATCTTGTCTCTGTTAGATTATTATGTTCTTCTCATCAAGTCAATTATCAAATACACAAGAGACACAATATTTAGGCTAGCAAGGCAGGGCCAAAACCTCTCACTCTTTGAGAGGAAAAACCCGATCAGAAATTCTTCTTATAGACCTTCAATTGACGAGTACCAAGACCATGACCAAGACCCTTGACATAAGTATTCCTCCAAGACTCTTGTCACTATCCTTCACTGCTCTTCTCGACTCCTTTTCCTGCACTGTACTGCACTGCACCTTTGACTAGAGAAACTCGATCTCTATTTCAGTAGCCCTAGACAAAGTACTTCCTTTGGCTTCCTTCGATTTCTTTCTCAGCTACCTAAGGTCCTCTTCCTTAGTCTTCTTTCTATGCTCTTATATGTCACCTTTTATCCAAGGCCAAAGTCCTAGAATGCTGCAACAGGTCTCGACCTATTCTGAGTTTATGCGAGATATAAGTGCAGACCCAAGACCTAATTGTGGAGACCTTATTACAATGCAGACTTATTTCAGAGACCTTAATCGTATTTCAGAGATTTTCGTGAAATATGAAGTTATTCCTTCCTCCCCTGACAACTTTAGCTTGTATAGTTCTTGCCTTAGATAGATTACTTCTCCTGCAGTACTTACAGAAAATAGCTCCACCAATTTGTCATATATTTTTTTTGAGGTCTCTAGTTTTGATACATATGGGATGAGAGAGTCTTTTATGGATTCTATAAGAATCCTTTGGGATCTCACTTCTCCCTTCATGTATTTGGCATGTGCTTGAGTATCTTCTTTTGAAGGTAGAGTTGTTGACCCTTTGATATGGTCATGACTTCATTCTCAATAAGATTTAAATCTGCCCTTTTTTTCCATGCAAGAAAGTTTGAAACCCCAATCAATTTGTTGCTTTCTTTGCAAAAAGACATTTTGACAGATTCAGATGAAGTCATAAATATACTTACTTGTGTTGATGCTTTCATCTCTTCTTGCTTTCTCCTTGAATTTGATGATGAAGTAGATAGTTGAAAGACTCCTTCTTGATGAAGATAGTTTCCTTTGATGATGATATAAGAAGGTAGATCACCTTAGACTTTTGATGATGAATCGATGATAGCTTGATGATCTCTTCAATGATGGTGATCTTGCTTCAACAGGAGAGAGGAACTTTTGAAGATGAAGATCACACCTTTGATCTTGCTTTTCTTTGGAAGGAGCTTGAAGTATAAGTCCTTCAATTTTGAGAGAGGATCTTTGAGGTCTCTTGAGATGTCTTGAAAGTTTTCTCCAACTTCTTTTGCAAACTTCTTCCTGTATGATGATCTTTGATGCCTTCTTTAAAGCCTGATCATTGAGTCTCTTCTTGCTAGACTGCCCTTTCTTGTCTTCAGCGCCTAAGCTCTGATACCATGTTGAGAAATTAGGGCTTTTAACAAAATTCTCTTCTTTGATAATTACTTGTGATTTACTTTATGCTTCTTCCTTAGATCTTGTATTTGTTAGATTATTATGTTCTTCTCATCAAGGCAATTATCAAATACACAAGAGACACAATATTTAGGCTAGTAAGCCAGGGCCAAAACCTCTCAATCTTTGAGAGGAAAAACACGATTAGAAATACTTCTTAGAGACCTTCAATTGACGAGTACCAAGACCATGACCAAGACCCTTGACATAAGTATTCCTCCAAGACCCTTGTCACTATCCTTCACTGCTCTTCTCGACTCCTTTTCCTGCATTGTACTGCACTACACCTTTGATTAGAGAAACTCGGTCTCTATTTAAGCATCCCTAGACAGAGTACTTCATTTGGCTTCCTTCGATCTCTTTCTCAGCTACCTAAGGTCCTCTTCCTTAGTCTTCTTTTTGCGCTCTCATATGTCACCTTTTATCCAAGGCCGAAGTCCTAGAATGCTGCAATAGGTCTCGGCCTATTCTAAGTTTATGTGAGATATAAGTGCATACCCAAGACCTAATTGTGGAGACCTTATTACAACACAGATTTGTCCTCTTTTTCGCACTCTTTGTAACCCCTTCTCCTCGCAGATTTATCCTCTTCTTCTTCACATTGCACTTCGCACTTTTATTGTAGACTTGACCGAATGGATCATGCTACAATGAGACCACATTGCGTTATATATATAGTGACTGTCTTCTAGCTTTTAGGCCGACCTGGTCTCTTGTAGGGAAGCCAAATTTATCAAGGAGAATTTATAACATATTCTAGGACGACTTAAAGAGGCCTAGTGATAAGGTCTTGGAGAATACTCGTACATAGAGAATGTGCCTTTTTATAAGTGTAACACTACTTCATTTACATGACAATGACTCTAATTATATTTATGACAAGATGACAAAATCCTAAAGACATCAAGAAGAAGTCTTTGACCTATAATAAAATCTTCTTGCTCATGAAACCCATGATGCAAGTATTACAATAAATACATTTTATTTTCTTTTTCTCTTCTTTACATAAAATCATAATTACATGTCATTATGAAGACCGAACCTAGTTACACTTTTCAACACTACCTACAAACCCTAGAAACCAAAAGGTAGGGTTTCTATGAGGGAACAAACATATTAGGGTAAGGGTTTCTCTCTAGACTAGGGTTTCCAAGTTCCAACCAAGGGTTTTACAAAACTTAGATATCAATAACCTTCAACAAGATGAAGACTACAAACCCTAGAACCAAACATGTCTAAAAACCTTAATATGATTCATGTTAGACCTTATATGCATATAACGATTGAACATGTCTACATACCTTAGTTCTTCAAGATCACTGGAAGCTGCTGCAAAGCCTTCATCTCAATCCAAGGTAGTGTTACTTCCACGATTCTTCTAAGCATGGTTGCAGGGGAGCCCCCCCCCCCTCCAATTGCTCTTGGAGCGCACTTCGAGTGGGAGTGACTCGTGAGTACGCTCCCGGAAAAAAATTCGCTCCCAATTTTTTTCACAAATATGTTCCAAACACAATTTTTTTTCAAAGAAGCAAGAGTTTTTGATTAGGGCAGCTTAATATTCAAGCCTATGGCCCTAGTATTGATATGCAATTCATGGTAATGTTAAATTCTTAAAGTAAAATTGACATTCTCCTTTATCTTTCGTTTTCATCCTTTTACTTAAATTTTTAACATTACCATGAAATGACTCAGGATGTTTGAGAGTGGTTTCGACCTCATTGTATTTCATATGAAGTAGAATTTTGAATCTCACTCAAAATCCAACAGACTTTTCAGTTTTTAAGGATTGGGGGGATTGCAATGTTTCCATTGGATTTTGTCATGTACTAGGGTATGGGACTCTTATTGAATCAAGAGAACCAAGCCCTCTATGTACCTGGATGTTAGTGAAATTGGTTGTTGAACTCCTCTATCATGACCCTACTAAAAATGTATCCATCACTCAAACAAAATATTGACTTGACATGCTACATTTTTTCTATCTTATGTTAATTGCTTAGATGGTGATATTAATTACAAAGATCCCAAGACAGACAATGATTTTGATGATATGTAGCTATTTGTTATAGCATGATTTTTTTTGGATGCTAGAGGCCATCTAGAGCTTATTTCAATTTGTTGATGTATTTTTGGTTCAGATATAGATTGCACTCGATGCTATTTTGGTTATGTGCGCCCTTACATGCTATAAAAAAGAGAACTTGTAACTTATTGACGTGGTTGATGAAGATTATAACTTCTAGATGATTGATGTTATATGGTTTAATCCATGTTTTTATGCTTTTTATATCTAATTCATCATTCTTCATGCTTTTGTTGACATATATGCATCAAAATATATAAAAATATATATCATTTAAAAAATCTCTCTCGATTCACTCCCAATCTAGGAGCTTTTGAAAATGTCGCTCCCCGCTTCCGCTCCCGCTCCTAAGTAACCTTGCTTCTAAGAGCAATCTCAAATCAAGATGCTCTAGTTCTTCCTATTTTTACTAGTTTTGATGAGAGATAAGATAAGATAAGATAATTTTATTAATGTCCAACGAATGACCACAAAAAGGTCAATGGGACTGTTGGTTACAATGATTATAGCATTCTAGCTGGTGGACCAAATGGTCCCCTTTCTTCATAAAAGTGGGAAATACAAAGCTATAGGGAATGTAAAAGTAAAGTCTGGATAACTGAATGACTGATACATTATGGCAATGAGTTGTGATGAGGAAGTCTTGGAGGAGAAGGATGAGCCTCCTGAATGGGGAGAGAATTCTTCTCCTAACACCCGAGGCCGATAGAAGAGGACTGAAGGAAACTTGTCAATGTTTGCTGCCTTGAAGAGGAAGAGGAAATGGATCTGGATTGCAGCCGCTGTTGCCTGGAGGATTTGGGGCACCCTCTGGGTGGGTGGGGGTGCCTGGTTCTGGAATGCTGATGGGTTTAAGTGGGATGAGATAACTAGAGCCGCACTGATCTGGAATCATGGTGTATGGATCGATCAGAGGTTCTCTTGGTGCCCTGTGGTGCTGAGAGTACTCTATAGAAATCTGTGATCCTCTGTGTGGTGGCCAAAGTAGATGGAGGCTGGAATAGAGTCGAATGGAATCTGAAAGTCTCTTGGAGGTAGAGAGCTAGGCACCATTGATTAGGGTATCTAAGGAAGCTGGCCAGGCTCTAGGGGCCTCTGAATAAGCAATAAAAGCGCTCGCGAATCTCATAGTAGATCGGGCATCTGAAGATGAAGTGTGACTCGGTTTCTACGTCCTGCAAGTGGCAAAGTTGACAGATCCTCTTCGTCCTGTCAATATGGTGGTCTATTTCCACCCGAAGCCTATGCGATCCCACTCTGAGCTGCCCCAAGGGGATCCTAGTGGCATGCACCCAATGCTGGAGGGTTTAAGGGGGTCGAGTGATGAGTCCATCTCTGATCTCCAGAAAGTGTTCAGCGTAAAAGGCCATCTTTGGGCGCAAACCACTCGGAGGATTGACCCATGTGGTTTGAATGTACTGCCTGTGGATGTCCTCCCTGATTATTTTGTTAAGTTCCCGCTGGTTTGGAAGAAGGTGCCCCAGGGCATTCAATGAATACTGGAACGGGGGGAGATGATCTGTCTGAATACCGATAAGACCAAGGAGTCCTGTCATCCCAGTGAGCCAGTTTTTGGTGCGGCCAGTCTGCGTATGAGCGATATTCTCCGAGGAGCAATAGGCTAGGTAAGGGTACCTGTCCCTCCCCTCTCTCGTGTTTACCAAGCCACGAATCCAATGAAGATAGGAGACTATCTTGAAATTGCCTCTAGACGGAAGGGTTTAGCTCCGAACTCTGCTAAGATGATGCTTTGCGGAACTGTCTGTTTGCACTGGATGAAGCGGCGCAAGAGAAGAATTTGGACTCGCTCAGCCGATGCCCAATCTGACTCTAGTAGTGAGGGGCCCCAGACCTCCGATCCATAGAGCACAATGGGGCAGATCAAGGTGTCCATGATGCTCATCTTGGATGGTATATCCTGAAAGTGGCGTTGGAAGCACTGTCTCTTGAGAAAGGCCAAGGAATCGTATCCTTTGTTTATCCTGGGCTGGAGGGCCGACCGAACGCTGAAACGAGGACCCAAGAATTGCACTCCCAAGTAGGTGTAACTGCTGACGACTTCGATTTCTTCTCCCTTGAATATAAAGTGAAAACTCGAGGATTTCTTCACCCCATTGAAGATTATAACTTTGGTTTTGCTCAGGTTCACCGTCAAGTGTCGAAGGTCACAAAAAGCTGCAAGAGCGTCTAGCTGTCTCTGTAGCCCTTCAGGGGAGGAGGCTAGGAGAACAATATCATCTACAAAAAGTAGGATGGAGATCAGGACCTGGTGGAGGAGGCACCCATCAGACTCCTGGATATGCTCTCGGAGAAAAGATTCCAACTCATCAATGTAGATCCCGAAAAGAGTGGGGGAAAGCGGGCACCCCTGCTTGACTCCAATAGTGCTTCAGATGAACTCCGACATCCCTCCAACTGTGCGGAGATGGCCAAGTACGGACTCGTAGAGACACATAATAGCAGTCAAAAGAGTTGAAGAGATGCCAATCTCTCTTTCTCTGGAAGAGGTCCTCCCTCGGGACCAAATCGAAGGCCTTCCTGAAGTCCACAAAGCAGTACTACACTTTGGAGGATCTATGCCGGGCCTCCTCGATTGTTGCTCGAAGAGTGAAAATATGGTTGGTGGTCTGGTGATCCGGTCTGAAACCAGCTTGGCCCCTGGCCCTGAGATGTTTCTGTTCTAGGAAGCTGGAGAGCCCCTTGTGGAGGGCAGTAGCATACAGTTTGGAGAATGTGTGTCCAACCATGATCGTTTTGTAATTGTTCGGGTCAGAAGTGGGCCCTGCTTTGTGGATAGGGTAGATAATATGGTGGGACCATTCCTCAGGGAAGCCATCACGAATGACATGGTTGAAAAGATCTGCTAGATAACCAACAAGAGGACGAAGCCCGAATTTGAGGAATTCTGCCTGGAAGCCTTCTTCGTCTGTGGCTTTGCTGTTCTTTAAAGCCCTGATTGCCTCTCTGATATCTTTGTCGGAGAAGAAGTGGCAAGTGGCTGGGGGGGAAACAACCTGAGTGGAGGGTTGCCCAGGAATACATACAACTTGGAGGTGGGGTTGAGGTCGGTCGGAGTGGGAGATTGCCTTGACAGGACAGTGCTCTAGAACTCCTTAGGAGAGTGGAGAAGAAGATCAGAAAGAATCTGTCTCTGGTGGGAGATAAAATGACGCTTTTTGCAGTGAAGGAGGCGGCGGTAGGCCGAGTAGATGGTGGGGTATGACGGTAGGGAGTGTTTGAAAGCGTGCCAGAGATCCTGGTGCAGAGATTTACACTCGAGGTCATACCATTTATTCATAGGACATCCTCCTGGCCTAGAGGGTGCAGAGGTGGAGTGGGTGGAGGATGGGAAGGATTGGAGAGCAGCCTCCTAGATTGCAGATGAGAGGCAGTGGTATTTAACGATGGCGGAATCAAGGGAGGCGAACTGGGCTACGGGAGGAAGTGTGTGCCTGAGGGTAGAGGAGAAGACATCAGGATCACCTTCCTCGAACCTGAAGAGGGTGCGAGGTGGGCCGTGCTGGGTGAGGGGGGGCTTGCGCGGGATGCTGAGCTGAAGAGAGAGTGAGAGAAGCGCATGATCAGCTAGGGGGATAGGAATGATAGAAAAGTTTTGGATGCGCGGAAGGAGATCCAGGCTGGCAAGGGCATAGTCGACCACACTTGCACCCCCCCGGTGGGGATTGCAAGTAAAGAAGTGGGAGGAGGGAAAGCAAGGGAGGCCGTTCAGGATGATCAACTCGTGAGACTCCCCCATCTGTAGAAGGTGCTTCCCGTAGGCTGTCATGGGGCCCAAGCTATCCTCTAAAGTGCGGTGCATGTTCACCAATGTGGGGTCAACCCCCTGAGTGTAGAATACATCCACTGAACGATCATGGATGGGTATTTGGAGGTCTCTGGTTCGGGCATTAAAGTCACCCATGATAATGATGTCACCCACTGCTGAGTATTTGGTAATGTTGGAGTACAAGTCCGTGAAGGGGTCGCTGTCACTGTTATGGATGGCAAAGGATGATGAAGTGGGGGGGAAGTAGCACACCGCAATATAAATGTCTCTTGAAGGGGGGACGCTGGCCCTGACCTGGATCCACATGAATCTGGCACGATCATCAGTCGCCACAACAGACATTCTGTTTCTGAGATCATCTCTGGCGAGGCACGCTACTCCTCCAGAACCTCTGACTCCTCCTGAACTCCGTGTCTCTTGTCTGCAAGCTGAGGTCCACTGGTATCCTGTGATGTCGGGAGAGGGCGGACAGGGCTTGCGTGTGTTTCGGTAACAAGCAAGATGTCTGCTGAGGCAAGGGCATCATAAAGTAGGCCAGGTGATGACCAAAAAGAGCCATTTCCATTCCAACAGTGTACCGAAATACTCGTGCCCCGTCTCCTCTCCGCTCGGGCCCGTCATTTAGAACTACCGGTTCGAGGGACCCACCCCGGGGGGAAGGAGTCTCGAATAACCACTCGAAGATTTCTGATGATTGCCCACTTTCCTGCCTGTTTTGTTGCCGCGACCTGTTCTCTGGCCTGTTTAAGTTTAGCTACCTGTGTTCTTGTGAGGTCCTCATCTAGGAATACTTTGGAGTTTCGGAATCGGAGAAAGAGAGTGGAGTCATGTCCTAGCCATGTCCTATCGAGTGTTATATCAAGTATGTCCAGTGTGCCACGAATAAATCTGTGGCTTAGCTCTAGTATGTTCGATGAGGAGGTGTGGGGAGGAAGTCCCCTTACTTTGAGGTTTAGTTCTCTTGCTCTCCTGGTCCTTTCCTCCACAAGTTTGGCCTATACCACCTCTTCCACCACTGTGAGGGGTGGGACCTTCTCTTTCCCTCTGACCACCTGTGCCCATGAGCTAATATGTGATTCTATTTCTTGCTTGAAGGATACCTACTCTGATCTGATTTCCTCCTGTTTATCCTTAAGAACCTGAATTTCCGCCTGTAAGGCCTCATCCGGCGAGCGTACTGCAAGAAGTTCCCTGCACTCTTGCAATTGATTCTTTAAGGATGAGTTGTCTTCCTTGACCGTCCTGACCCTGTTGGACAAGGTGCCAAACTCGGAGCGCAGCTTGAAGTTTTTTGCTTCAAGGAGTTCTGTTTTCCTCAACAATTGCTTGATTTGGAAGTCCAGAAGACGAAGTTGGTTTCTAGCGCGATGTCGGTGGGACTGTACACCGTTCCAGGCTCGTTGTGGCACTGCTTAAGGTACCTGAGAGGCCCCATGTCATTGAAATTCGGAGCTCCAAATGGCTCTCAAGTCTCTTCTTATAGTCTTCCTGCTGACGAATCAAAGGCCAAGATTATATCGTTAATCAATGGCTCAGATTAAAAGATGACTTGATCTTCGTTTTCTAGAAGATTCACACTCTACTCTATTAATACCCTTTAATTAATTAATTTCCCTAAGTTTAAACTTAGGTTCTACATTAAAATAATTAATTATTTTAATAAAGTCATAATCGAGTGGAATTTCCACAAACGATTTCTGGGTTCTCTGGATAACTGATGTCCAAGCCTCTCTACCAAAAATGAGACTTAGAACACTTTCTGATGCTATAAAAATCAACAAGTAGTTGATCTCCTAAGTCACCTGATACAGGGATACGGGGATTCGAGAATCGGATTCGGGATAAGGTGACCCCCGGAACAGGACACTTTTGGGATACGATACGTTATATATTATTTTATTAAAAAAAATATATATATATATATATATATATTAAAAATTAGATATTTTTTACACAAATTCATACAAATTCATTGATTCAAACATAGATTTAAGATCTTAGATACTCATACAAGATACATTGAAATTTGATACATTGATACATCATACAATTGTCAAATTTACTCAGAAAGACAAGATAGTAAGATACTGTAGTTTTCTCATTAAGTCATCAGAATCAAAATGTGTTACATAAGTACACTGCCAATGGCAAATAGAAATAGAAAATACAAAAAAATTACAGTCTCCAAGACTACAAGCCTGAAGCCTCAATGAGTCAGAGTCAATGAGTCATCAATCCTCATCATCATAATCAGCATCACTATCCTCATCCCTATCATCATGCTCACCACTGCTCTCCTCTGGCTCTGATGCATCCTCCTCCTCTGTCATCTCTGCATCTGCTGGTGTGGAGGATGACACCTCTACTCTATCATCAAATGTGACATGCTCTAGCACTGGCGCATTGAGATCCAAGTTGGCCAATGCCAACTCAACACTAACAGCAAACTAAATGCAAAATATAGAGGGACAATGCACTTACCGGATGCTCGAATCTCTTCGAAAGAACTCCCTTTCTCCTTGCTAACCCTTTCTTCTTGCAAATCCTTGCTCCTTACTCACTTCGCAAATAGAAAATGGTGACAAAGAATGAGCAGATTCGGGGTTTTATAAAGAAAAATTGCACTTTTTTGAGATAGCGAATTTGGCCGTACAGGGTACGGCCATATCCGTATAGGGTACGGTCGAGATTTGTCGTACCCTGTACGAATACGTCCATATCCCATGAATCGAGTATGAATCCTGGCGAATCGTATCGGATTCGCCGGATTCAGAATTCAAAACCCCTAGGGGACGAATCTGGTTTCTTAGTTGATCTATTGCGAAAATCTCCATTTGTTATGGATTTATTCCTTCCTTCGTTATTCTCAATTTGTATAGTTTTTGTCTCAGGGATATTATTTCCTTTGTAGAACCTTTCGAGAATAGTTCCACCAATTTATCATATATTTCTTTTGAGGATTCTAACTTTGCTACATAGAGAATGAGAGAGTCTTTTATGGATTCTATAAGAATCCTTCGAGCTTTTATGTCTCCCTTCATGTATTTGATATATGCTAGAATGTCTTCTTTTGGAGGTTGAGTTGTAGATCCTTCTATGAAGCCCATAACTTTATTTTCAATTAGCTTTAGATCTGTTTTTTTCTGCCATGCATTGAAGTTTGATAACCCAACCAATTTGTTGCTCTCTATACAATAAGTCATTTTGACAGATTTAGATAAAGTCATAGATACTTACTTGAGTGAGTGACTTTCTCCGTCAGCAGCTTTCTTAATGATGACGAAGGAGTTAGGAGCTTCTTCTAAGATAGAAATCTTCAATCTAGGTGTTCTTGAATCTTTGATGGCAAGGGATATCTTCAAAAGATGATGTCCTCTTCAATCAATGTCTTGAATGAAAATCTTTGATGGCAAAGATTATTTTCTTGAAAAGTTGATTCTTTGAATGATATAAAGATCTTTCTCAAAAATAGCTTGAGAGTCTTCCTTGCAAACTGATTTGACTTTTCACGCAAATTTTGACTTTTGCTTCCTGGAATTGCTCTTTGTCAAGCAACCCTTGAGTTCAACGCCTTAGTTCTGATACCATGTTGAGAATTTGGAGGGCTAGTGATTAATTCAAAATTCTCTTCTTGATAATTACTTGTGAGGTTACTTGAGATACTTATGTCTTCTCTTCGTTAGCTTATTAAATCTTTCATCAAGTCAATTATCAAAAGACACGAGACACAAGAATTAGGCTCCTAGAGCTAGGGCAAAACCTCTTTCTCTTGGAGAGGAAAACCCATGAGAAATTCTTCTTATAGATTTTCAGATGACAAGTACCATGACCAAGATTTAGACCCTTGACCTATATATGCATCCAAGACCTTGTCCTTGCTTCTTTGATGTCCTTCAATGCTGATCCTTCCTTCTTTTGTCAACTTGCACTGTTCTGCACCAAAACTTCATTCGAATATAGTTGAGACTTTCTCACTGCTCCTTCCCTTTGGAGTATCTTCAATATTTTCCCAACTGCTCCAACTTTTCATGAACTAGAAATCACCCTTTTAACAGTGGTTACACTTCAAGATAGTTCGCAAACAATCTCTAGACAAATCCGCACTTTAACTCTCCCTTTGAATTGACCTTGTCTTGCTGTAGCTGCTTCAGGACAATCTCTTAACCAGACCTGAAACACATCAGAAATTTGCACTGAAACTTGTCCTTTAATTTGCAATGAAACTGTCCTTTAATCCGCACTGAAGCTTGTCCTTTAATCTGCACTTAAATCCGCACTGATGCTGTCCTTTAATCTGCACTTAAATCTACACCGAAGCTATCCTTTAATCCGCACTTAAATCCGCACTGAAGCTGTCCTTTAATCCGCACTTTAATCTGCATTGAAGTATGCACTTCAGTTGCAGAGATGACTGAAAACTTCTGTGATTTCTGCGAGGTTTGCTGGGGTATATATAGTTGTTTGCCCCTGTATATAAGCCGACCTAACATGTGAACCGAAGTGACTATTTAGGGAGCTGACATGACTGTTTTGAGGCCGACTTCTCCAGATGTTTGAAGGCCAACTTGACACATTATTTAGGCTTGTCTATCAGCGTTCAATGAGGGCTGAATAATGGCCATTCTTCCACAGTTTATTGGACTAGGTCTTGGAGCATTCCATGACTACTAGGTTCTTCATATACATGACATTAAATACATTTATAAGCCAAAGATAAACCCTAAATAGACATCAAGAAGAAGTCTATTAACCTAAGATAAAATCTTGCTCATGAAACCCATGAAGCAAGTCCAACACATATACATTTTATTATCTTTGAATTCTTCTTTACATAAAATACATAATTACATAGTCAATATGAAGACCGACCTAATTACACTTTTCAACACCCACTGCTATATATTACACATCATGCTCTCATCTCCTGGAGCCCCGAGTAGTTATGAAGAAAAAACAAGCAAAGGCAAAAGGCATATGAAGAAGGGTGGAAAAACAAAGGCCGGGGTAACTCATGTACCACGATTTGCTCCCTCCTACATTATACCTAGGTGTGGGCTTCCCTCATTATAACTACCCTTGCACCATGACATGTGGTTTGGATGATTCCCCTGATCCCCACTCCGTTCCATTACTATATCATTTGCCACCTACCACTTGAGGGATCTACCATGGACATGTCACTCCCTTTATAGGTTGAAACCACTTAATAGAGTCCTTGATTAACCCCCTATTGAGCTTGGAGACATTTGTATATGCCGAAGCCTACTATGGAAGGGCATGCCACTATGAAGTGCCTCATTGGTTCCATGACTTGTAAACTCTTTTACTTGATTATTTTAATGATTTGTTGTATTGGAGGGCCAGGGGACACATTGGATCTTATGTAGGATTGCAAGTGGGTCTCCATTTGGGGCTTAGTCTCTTTATACAGGGTCCTAGCCCTCTAGAGGGCCACATTGGGACTTGTAGGGTGAGCATTGAGAGCCACGGGCCTCCACTATAGTAGAGAGTACTTCATGGATCCCAAACACCACTCGTTGATTGCTCGTGTTCCACCTTATGGTTGAGGGTGAGGCACCTGGTTCACCATGCCCAACGGACTCCACACATGCACCATACACTTGGCAGATGTTCCAGGGTCCGGAGGATGTCTCTCGTTGCAAAGGGAGGGGTTATGTCATCATCCTAGCCCTTACAGATGGTCTACAAGCATTTTTGATCCATTTGGAGACCCATGAGGATGTCCTTGTGCCCCCACACCCACTTGGGAGCACCACATGTTCTTGCTTGGAAAACAAGGGGCCAACCTCTTTTCCACTATGTTTGAAGTCCATTTTTACATCATGGCACCCCTTGGACTTCATTAGGCTTCCTCAAAGACCCAACAACTCACTATATTGATCATTTTGCCCTATTGAGAGGCTTATTATTATGTTATTGAGCTATTTTGGTGGGCTTGTCACCAAAAGTATCGTTGTTATGCACATTATTTTATTTTAGGGGCATTATTAGTCCAAATTAGGCCATTTGTCTCCCTTAGAGGATCGTATAAATAGAAGTGAGATGATTAATTTTCATCATCATCACTTGGATTGGATTAGTATCTCTTGAGAGATTTTCACACTTTTTGTTGGGTAAACTTTTGGAGCTTTCTTGATGCACTATGATGTTTGGATTTTTCTCTATTATCTTTGGAGTTTCTTTCTAATGCAAAGTTGATGAATGGATATACTCTCTCTCTCATGTAAGTCGAATTTTGATGCTATTCTTGTTATTTGACTAGTTTACTGCATGTTATGATTATCATTATTCTTGTATGGGTTAAAGTAAATGCGAAATTCTTTTGGGAACCTTGAATAAATGATTTAATGCATGCATTGTACTTGAAGAGAGTAGGTGACTGTTCCTAGAGGCACCTCATAGGTTGAAAGACCTCGAAACTTCATCTCTTTGACAAATTTGAAGTATAAATCCCTATTTGTCTAGTTGCTGCCCTTGGAGAGGCTAGCAAAGATCAATTAGGGTTCCTTAGCACACAAAATTCTCAACCTATGTGTATCTTGACTCCATTAAGCCCAATAAATAAAACACTGATCCTCGTATCCCTTTGGTGGTCAAATTACCCTCTCTTTTCATCACTTTTCCCAATTCTACGACTAACCCCAGAAGGTATCCTAGGGCATCACACGAAATCTTTTATAGCCATCCAAACACCTTGAAATTTGGTCCACAACTGTGGTGGGGTCTTCTCAAAGGGTCCTCCAAATTTGAGCACAATCCGACGATGGAATCCCGAGATATCGGAAGCCCTAGCTCAATGATCATTTCTCTCCCTAGGTTGATTTTGGGTTAGTGTCCTCACTTGGATCATTGCATTCAAATTTCAAAAGAAAATTAGTTCTTTGATCCTATTCTCTTCTCTACTTAGTTCAAGCCCCTCTTTGGCCGATCAATTCCATACCCTTGACCTAGTTTGGGTCTACCTAGGTTCTCCGTGGTCCCGCAACTTCATAACTCAAATTCCACAACGACTACATAGAATCCATTTTTCCATAAGGATCCTTATGTCTTGGAAGCCCCTTGTCAAGGCATGTCCTCCAATCCTAGGCCAAGGTATTCTCATAGCCCTTCTTAGAGAGCCCAACACCTTGCTTCTCAAACAAGTAAGCTATTTAATTGAGTCTCTCTTATGAAAAGGCTTTAGGAATCAATTTTTATTCGATCATTGATCCATTCGTCATTGTGATTCCTCTTATACCGGGTATCCTCCCATCGGTGAAAGTCCGTAAAGAGCAGGGAGCCTTAACTGAGACAACATTGGGCTATCGCTCCATTGTTGCCCCTTGACCTAGCAATTTCTCTATAGGATCCCCTCCTAGGACCCCTGCTAGTTTGAGCGGTAACAATCCTCCAAGAAAAAATCCACTAGACCGCACGCTGCTTTGGAAATGGTCCTGCAAAATGAAACCCTATGCCCAAACATAAACTTTAAAACCTTGCTTCTGATTTTCCTTTATTCCACCATGCCGAAATATTTCAAAGCTCTCTCAAATATCTTTTGTGTTCAAGTGAGATCCTTATATAGATTTAGATGATACGGTGGTTGGGCCAATCGACTTGAGGATTTTGAGGGAATCCAAATTTTAATTTTAATTTTATGGAGCAAAATTCTTCCCACTTTATTGGATCTTTTAATTGAAATATTTTTCTTTCACTTTTTGGACCATAATAATTTTGAGCATAATCATCAACCTTCTATATATTAATTAAATTTACTTTATCATAGAATTATTCTCCTTCTCGTAAGGAAGAGTACCTTAGGCTAGTCAAGGTTGGATTGCCACATCATTGAACCAATAACCTAATTCCATATCATCACCCATTGGGGTTATTGACTATAATGAGGGTGTACCAACTTTGACTGGTCTTATCTCACAAACCATGAAGGCCCACGAGATGCTCCACATATCAATGGAATCAACATGACGAGGAGAATCCATTAGCGAGGGTCTCCAAGGCGAACTCAGTGACCTGCATCATCAAAATCTCCAACAAGTGTGGGGTATATCCATCGTTCAGGAAATCTAAACCCTAGAGCTAAGGTTTCGTCAGTTGCATTATCCTGTGGACGTCATCAAGTTGCATCATCATCTCCTGCATCTGCTATAAAATTTTGTACTAGCTCGACATCATACACCTGCTCGACATCCCTCACTTGCTCAACACTCTACACCTACTCAACATCTTGCACCTACTCAACATCCTACATTTGCTCCCACTTTGACATCAATGACAACATACTCAACAATTTATGCCTAAGAGTATCTACATCTCTAGTGTTCTCTATAGTATGCCTAAGAGTATCTACATCAATGACAACATACTCAACAATTTATGCCTAAGAGTATCTACATCTCTACATTTCTGAATGTTACTTATGTAGAAATCTACTGTTAGATCTGGTTGTGCTTCTCCTACTTATCTAAGTTATTAATGTTGAAACTTCAGATTAACATCGAAGCAAACACATAACAAACTTTCACCGATCCAGATCTAAAACAGAAAAGTACATGCACACATGGACAAAGTGACAAAAGGATTTTATGGACAATAGTTCGCGGAAAAACCCAATGCGGGAAAACCGGTCTTCTAGCTGCTGGAGGGTTTTATTATTAAGAGTTTTTTGAATACAACAAATCTGGGTTCCAAATTTGGAAAACCTGACAGAGAAAATATAGATCTGTAGCTAACCTACTGTTTTGAAGTCAAAATATTGACTGATCCACACCCTCAAACGAGATTTACAGGACTCAACCAAATCTTGGCCCTAAAAACCCCAACGCTGCCCCTGAAGCCCTTGCGTCAACCTCTGCAGCCTCTGCGTTGGCATGGAGAGGGCTATGTAACCCCAAAATGGGTGACACAGACCCTACACTGCCCTTGAGGGACTGCGTAACCCCTTAGGGTCTCTTGCTGCCCAACACTGCCCTGGGAGAGATTGCGTAGCACCTGCGTAGCTGAAGCTGCCCCTGCATTGCGCAGCTTCTGCTGCTCCTACTTCTTTGCGCTGCCTCTGGAAGCTGCTCTCTGCCTCTTGCTGATTCTAGGCACTGGGATCAGACCATCCCCTTTGCCTAAACTCCCCTCTTTGCCGCTGAAACACTTCTGAGAATTTTTAGCAAACCCTGCCCTAGAATCTCAGCTTAGCTTCAGTGCTCTGCCTCTCTGCATCTCCTCCAAATGACCCCAAGCCTTTCCTTTATACTTTTCTCGTTGGGAAACCAATGACTATGATCAGATCTTGAATCAATGGCTAAGATTAAAAGAAAGCTTGATCCGTGTGACTTAAGATAATTTCATCACATGTTTAATTTAATTAACTTTAATCTTTTAATTTCCTACGTTAGACTTAGGGTCCTTAATTAAAAAGATTAATTAATTTAATATCTACCAAACTGGATGAAATTCTCGAATCCCTTTCTGGGTATTGGAGAACTCATGTACTCTATTCCCTCCACAAATTTTGAGAGCTAGAGCACATCCAATGCTACCCCATCACACAAGAAAACTCAACACTCCCTCTCAGTGAGGAATGTGCTCTAGTACAAACTCTGCTTCACCTTGAAGCTCTGCACTGATCTCTGGTGTGGGTCTCTGCATTGATGCTGGACCTGCTACCCTTGATCACTGTGCTGCTGCTGCCATTCTGTACTACTGCCCATGACGCTGCCACTACCGTTGCTACATCTATACTGCAACTCCCTCTCATTCCGCTGCATCCGTGCTGCCATCTGCTGCACTACATCTTCAGTTGCTGAGAGAAACAACTGAATCTCCTACCCAATCTTTGACAGACAAGTCAGTTGGGCTGCATCCTCATCACTGAAGCTCCATCGGTTGCTGGTCTATGCTTGACATCTGGAGGATGATGCACAACTATAGCTCTGCATTGCGTAAGCAGACTCCCTCTGCACTGTTGAAGTCACATCAGCTCCTTGTGCTGAAATCTCTCACGCTGCTGCTGCACTGCGCTGTCTTCCTGAAGCCCCTACGCTGCTGCAACTCTGCTCTGCACTGTTGAAGTCACATAAGCCCCTACGCTGTTGCTGCATCTGCACTCCACTGCTCCTTCCAGCCTTCATATTTTCCTTTGCTTCATCCATGATTCTTTTCACCAACTGCTCCACTTGTCCCGCTACTGTCTGGCTCCCGTAGCTCGGATGTGATCCAAGAGATGAGCTGCTCAAGGATCTTGCCCCCATTCTGTAGTTGCTCTACAGATCCATGTCGCCCTACTTTTGTGGTTCATGAGCGCTCATGGCTGCATCGTCTTCTGACCTATCATCCGCCACAACAGCCTTGGAAGAAGAAGCTTCCTTGTCCTTTTTCTTCTGAGGACAATTGCTGGCGAAATGTCCTAGTTCACCACACTAGAAGCACTTGATCTTTGATAGATCTCGCTTCGTCTTCCCTTGCTGCCTCTTTGATGCCAAGGCTGCATCTTCTTCATATTCCTTCTTCACCTTACTCAATCCCGTGCTATACTGCTTCTTGGTGAATCTGCAAAGTTCTTCTTGATGCATGATTGCCCACAAGTTGTACTAGTCGGGAAGGTTTGCTCTGCCCAAGATACTTTGGACAAAGGTTTCCCACTCATCTGTGACCGCATTGAGAGAAATCCTGGCCATCACATCATCCTCCACCTTTGCACCTGTGGCAGTCAACTGGTCTCTGATCGATTGTAATGTGAAGAGAAAATGTTCCATGTCTTCCCCCTTGGTCATCATGAATGACCGCATCTGAGTCTCCATAAGCATCTTCCTCTGGACAGACTTCCCTTCATATAGGGCTGTTAAGGCCTTCCACATCTCATTAGTTGTTTTCTTCTCAGCTATATGTGGAATAACGTGGTCCTTAACTCCATCCATTATCAGCCGCTTGGCATGAGCGGCAGCTTCATTGTGCTTCTTCAGGAGATTTGCATCGATCAACGTGACCAGGACTCTTCTGCATGGTCTCTTAGACAATATGCCTCAAGGACTATCAGGATTCTAGCCTTCCAAACTGCAAATTTGGATAGACCATCCAATCTATCCTGATCACGCAGTCCGTGAGGTGCCATCTGCTCAGAAATCTGTCGGAGTTCCTCTTCTCTGTGCTAGAGATCTGGATCTAAGGTCCTTGGAAAAACATGCACCTTCTGCTCCCTCTGACAACTGATTTCCCTTCTTGGAAATCTGCCAAATCAAACAATGATTCAGCTCTCTTCGATTCTTTGATCGATCTGCAAGTTTCTTTGCCTAGAAACCCTTTGAGAAGTTGTTCTCCTCCCACTCTTTCTCCCTAGTGCTTAGGCTTAGATTATGAAAACTTCAGAAATTTAACCCTACCAACACCTTCTGAAGTTCTGCAGCTCTACTTCAGGCACTTCTGGATCAGACAACTTCAAATCTGCGTCACCTTGGCTACCTTCAGACAATCCCAGCACTACCTCTGCATAGTAAGTACGTGGGCCTGTGTGGAGACAGCGTAAGATTGCATCACCCTGTCGTTTGCGTGATTCTGCTCCCTCTGAAACTATGCCATCCCTTCATATTTGGCCTTCTGTTGTTGCTGCTGCTCTTCGTGCTGCTTTCTGCAGCAAGATCCTTCAGTCTTCTTCTGGTGACCCTGCTAGATCTGCAATCGCTCTAATACCATGTGAACATTTATGAATGATACTTATGCAGAAATCTACTGTTAGATCTGGTTATGCGTCTCCTACTTAATTAAGTTATTAATGCTGAAACTTCAGATTAACATCGAAGCAAACACATAACAGACTTTCACCGATTCAGATCTAAAATAGAAAAGTACATGCACACATAGACAAAATGACACAAGGATTTTCTGGACAATAGTCCTCAGAGAAACTGGTCTTCTGGTTGCTGGAGGGTTTTATTATTAAGAGTTTTCTGAATACAACAAATCTGGGTTCCAGATCTGGAAAACCCAACAGAGAAAATATAGATCTACAGCTAACCTGTTGTTTTGAAGCCAAAATATTCACTGATCCACACCCTCAAATGGGATTTACAAGAGTCAGCCAGATCTTGGTCCTAGAAACCCTAGCGCTGCCCCTGAAGCCCCTACGCCAACCTCTGCAGCCTCTATGTCCCTCTGCGTTGGCCTGGAGAGGGCTGCGTAACCCCAAAATGGGTGACGCAGACCCTACGATGCCCTTGAGGGACTTTGCATAACCCCTGAGGGTCTCCTGCTGCCCAACGCTACCCTGGGAGAGACTGCGTAGCACCTGCGTAGCTGAAGCTATCCCTGCACTGCGCAGCTGCGGCCCTCTCTACTGCTGCTGCTCCTGCTTCTTTGCGCTGCCTCTGGAAGCTGCTCTCTAGCTCTCGCTGATTCTAGGCACTGGGATCAGACCGTCCCCTTTGCCTAAACTCCCCTCTCTGCAGCTGAAACATTTCTGAGAATTCTTAGCAAACCCTGCCATAGAATCTCAGCTTAGCTTCAGTGCTCTGCCTCTCTGTCTCCTCCAAATGACCCCAAGCCTTTCCTTTATACTTTTCTCGTTGGGAAACCAACGACCATGACCAGATCTTGAATCAATGGCTAAGATTAAAAGAAAGCTTGATCTGTGTGACTTAAGATAATTTCATCACATGTTTAATTAACTTTAATCTTTTAATTTTCTAAGTTAGACTTAGGGTCCTTAATTAAAAAGGTTAATTAATTTAATATCTCCCAAACCGAATGAAATTTCCCAAATCCTTTTCTGGGTATTGGAGATCTCATGTAGTCTAGGCCCTCCACAAATTTTGGGAGCTAGAGCACATCCAATGCTACCCTATCACACAAGAAAACTCAACAATTCTCTCTCTAGCACATTTATGATCAACACTAGTGCTTATGTTTGAAGCTTATATTGGCTATTGTTGCAAATTTCTCTTTCCAATACTCTTGTGCTAGGGCACCTTTTCTCGCTAAGGAGTGCATTTCTCTAGTGTTGCTACTTTCTCCATTTATTGCATATTTTAGAGTTTGTTGGTGGTTTCATTCGATCCTTCTCTCTTTCTTGGTGATGTTAGCATGGCATTAGAGTGGGTGTAAGCCTCCCTTACCCTCTTCACTACTAGTCATGTAACGTTCCCAGTACCCTCTGCTCACTAGTGAGGATACAAGGTACCTCTGAATTTCACTAAATTTTCTTTTTTTTACTTTGATACCAATATTTTGTCTTTGTTATGGATTTGTGAATGCACACAATGTGACAAGCAGGCTTATGTAATTATAATTAGACATTCTCTAGTACAGATGCATACTTACTATGTGAACAGAACAACCACTAAAAAATAACACAAACATCATCAAATTCATCATAAACATAATTAAAACCATAATACTCATTTCTATGGAAATAAGACACCAATTGGCTACAAACTAAGGATGTTCTGCTCTAGTGTTGCTATTTTCTCCATTTATTGCATATTTTAAAGTTTGTTTGTGGTTTCATTCGATCCTTCTCGCTTGCTTGGTGATGTTAGCATGGCATTAGAGTGGGTGTAAGCCTCCCTTTCCCTCTTCACTACTAGTCATGTAGCATTCCCAGTACCCTCTGCTCACCAGTGAGGATACAAGGTACCTTTGAATTTCACTAACTTTTCACTTTTTTACTCTGATACCAATATTCTCTCTTTGTTATGGATTTGTGAATGCACACAATGTGACAAGCAGGCTTATGTAATTATAATTAGACATTCTCTAGTACAAATGCATACTTACTATGTGAACAGAACAACCACTTAAAAATAACATAAACATCATCAAATTCATCATAAACATAATTAAAACCATAATACTCATTTCTATGGAAATAAGACACCAATTGGCTGGAAACAAAGGATGTTCTACCCTGTTATCACAGAAACTCAGACTTGAGATAAACTCAGAAAGCTATTGTGTGATCTGAGTAAAACTGTCACCTCACCAACCCTCTTCTCACTTCGGATCAACTCTTCTCTGACTCAAGGGGACCATTCCTTATGTTAAGGTTGCTGGGATTTAAGGTAATGAAGCTCAAGGTGATATGAAAAGTAAGTCCAACAAAATGGCTTTGATAAGATTTAGAATATGGTGTTTGATTGGAGGATTGGAGACTAGTGTCTTTTCATTGAACATACGGGGTCAACCAAGTCTCCCTTGAGAAGGTGAATGGATTAAGGGTGATGACTAGAGTTGTTCACTACTAATGCTAGTGGATCCTTCTATTACTTTTTACAAGCTCCAAAATGACTTCAAGGGGAAGGTCTCCACTAGAAGTCTTCCTAGGGTTTACAATATAGGACTTATCCAAGGAAAATTTGAAGAGAATGCACACTCACCACTAGATAAACACATTTGCACTTAATACATTCAACAAATAAATTCCCAAGACTTAGAGAGATCACTTACTCAAGAATCATTGCTCATCTGTAAACCCTAGCCATAGATCATCAAAGAAATTTACAAAATTAATCCACAGATTTTCTCCTCAATGAGGTGCATTAGCCTTCCATCCATAGCACCAAATCCAAGACAAAAGTAATCCATCAAAATTTCAGAGATATGCTAAAGGGTTTCTCCTCCAATCCAACCACTAGAAAATGAGAGGAAGTGCATCTCTATTTATTGGAAGATGCTTATCTTCCTTTTACCATAAAATATTAATTTCTTGAGTGAAAACCCCTAATCTAGCCTATGGAGGGGCATAAGGCCCTTTTATCTAATTAATCAATTTTATAATATAGAAATATGGGCTTCTATAAGCCACATGTACAATGACCCAAATTTCAAAGAAAGGTATCTCCACAAATGCTGGAAAGAAGGGGATTTCTGTTGAGATTTTGTGTATTTTGGGGTAGCATCAGTTGTGCTCTAGCTCTCAAACTTTGTGGAGGGACTAGAGTACACTTGATCTACAAGACCCAGAAATGGATTTGGGAAATTTCAGTTGGTTTAGGAGATATTAAATTAATTAATTATTTTAAGTGTATTTCCTAAGTTAAAACTTAGGGAACTTAAATAATTAAAGTGAATTTAATTAAACATGTGATGAAATTGTCTTAAGTCACACGGATCAAGCTTTCTTTTAATCTTAGCCATTGATTCAAAATCCGATCATGGCCGTTGGTTTTCCAACGAGAAAAATATAAAGGAAAGGCTTAGGGTCATTTGTAAAGACGCACAGAGGCGGAGCATTGAAGCTAAGCTGAGATTCTAGGGCAGGGTTTGCTAAGAATACTTCGAAGTTTTTCAGCTGCAGAGAGGGGAATTCAGGCCAAGGGGATGATCTGATTCTGGGGTCTAGAATACACAAGAGGCAGAGATCAACTCAAGGACAACGCAGAAAAAGGCCGCAGCAAGGACAACGCAGTCCCTCCAAGGATAGCGTAATTTTCAGCCGGAAACCCTCTGGGTTACGCAGAGACCCTTCAGGGGCAGCGTAGTGACTGCATCACCCATTCTGGGGTAATGCAGTCCCTTCCGGAGCAGCGCTGAGGGTTTGGAGGACTTCAGAGGTTGATGCAGAGGCTTCAGAGGCTGACGCAGAGCCTTTCAGGGGCAGCGCTGGGGTTCCTAGGCCCTAATCTTGGCTTAGTTCTGTAAATCCCGTTTGAGGGCGTGGATCAGTCATTATTTTGGCCCTAGATCAGCTAGTGAGCTGTAGATCTAGTGTTTTCTCTGTCGGGTTTTCCAGATCTGGAACCCATATTTGCGTATTTAGAAATATTCTTAATAATAAGACCCTCCAGTAGCCAGAGACCGGTTTTCCCGCATTGGGTTTTTCCGGGGACTATTTGTCCAGAAATAACTGTCACTTTGTTAATGTATGCATGTGCTTATTCTAGATTTGGATTGGTAGAGATCTATTATGTGTTTTGCTTTGATTTTAACTTGAATTTATTCAGTTAATAACTTGTCTAAGTAGGAGGAGCATAACTGGATTAACAGTAATAATTTCTGCATAAAGTATAAGATTCAAAAATTTCTACATGGGATCAGAGCAATTGCAGATCTAGAAGGGTCACCAACAGAAGAGACTGAAGGTTCTAGCTGCAGAAAGCAGTTGGAAAAGTAGAAGAAACGCAGAACTGAAGGGACAACACAATTTTCTGGAGCAGATTCACACAGAGGGAAGGGTGACTCTATCCAGCGTTGTGTCCTAGCAAGCCCACGCAATTACTGCGCAGAGGCAGCTCAGAAACAATGCTGGTTTGGTCTGAAGCCAACTAGTGTGATTCAGCTCTGAATCTGTCAGGTCCAGAAAAGACTGCAGAAAAACTGCAGAACATCAGAAGAGCTGGTGGGGTTAAAATTCTGAAGTTTTCAGATTTTTAGCTTTAGCACAAGTGACAAAGAGCGGGAGGAGATCAGCTTCTCAGAGAGTTTCTTGCCAAAGAACACTTGCAGTTTGATCAGAGGATCAAAGAAGAAGCTGAAAAATAGTTGATTTGGCAGATTTCCAAGAAGGGAAATCAGTTGTCAAAGGGAGCAGAAGGTGCCTATTTCACCAAGGGCCTTAGATCCATTTCTGTAGCAAAGAGAAAAGGAAGTTCCGACAAATTCTGAGCAGATGGCTCCTCATGGACTGTGTGATCAGGATAGGCTCGATGGCCTCCCAAACTTTTCAGTTTGGAAGGCAAGGATCCCAATTTTCCTTGAGGCATACAATCTAAGAGACCATGCAGAGCAAACTCTGGCCACATCGACAGATGCAGATCTCCTTCGGAAGCATAAGGAAGCTGTTGGGCATGCCAAGCGACTGATTATGGATGATATCAAGGACCATATTGTGTTGAGATTTTGTGTATTTGGGGTAGCATCAATTGTGCTCTAGGTCCCAAATTTTGAGGAAGGACTAGAGTTTTCCTGATCTACAAGACCTAGAAATGGATTTGGGAAATTTCATCTAGCTTAGGAGATATTAAATTAATTAATTATTTTAATGTATTTCCTTAGTTAAAACTTAGGAAGATAAAATAATTAAAGTGAATTTAATTAAACATGTGATGAAATTGTCTTAAGTCACACGGATCAAGCTTTTTTTTAATCTTAGTCATTGATTAAAGATTTAATCTTGGTCGTTGATTTGTCAACAAGAAAAGTATAAAAGAAAGGCTTGGGGTCATTTGTAAGACACACAGAGGCAGAGCACTGAAGCTACGCTGAGATTCTAGGGCGAGGTTGCTAAGAATTCTCAAGTGTTTCAGTTGCAGAGAGGGGAATTTAGACCAAGGGGATAATCTGATCCCGGGGTCTAGAATACACAAGAAGTAGAGAAGAGATCAGGAAAGACAACACAGATGAAGGCAGGAGTAGCAGCAATGACAACGTGATTTTCAGGAAACCCTTCAGGAGTTACACAGAGACCCTTAGGGGCAGTGTAGTGACTGTATCACCCAGTCTGGGGTAACGTAGTCCCTTCTAGCGACAACGCTGAGCATTTGGAGGCCTTTAGAGGCTGACGCAGTGTCTTTCAGGGGCAGATCTGGAGTTTCTAGGCCTAGATATGGCTAAGTTCTGTAAATCCCGTTTGAGGGTGTGGATCAGTCAGTATTGTTGGTCTTAGATCAGCGAGGGGCTGTAGATCTAGAGTTTTCTCTGTAGGGTTTTCCAGATCTGGAACCCAGAGTTGTGTATTCAGAAATATTCTTAATAATAGAGCCTTCCAGCAACTAGAGACCGGTTTTCCCACATTGGGTTTTTCCGGGGATAGTTTGTCCAGAAATAACTGTCACTTTGTCTATGTGTGCATGTGTTTATTCTATATTTGAATTGGTAGAGATCTGTTATGTGTTTTGCTTTGATGTTAACTTGAATTTATTCAGTTGATAACTTGTATAAGTAGGAAAAGCTTAATTAGATTAATAGAAATAATTTTTGCATAAGAATTAAGATTCAGAAATTTCAACATGGTATCAGAGAAATTGCAAATCTAGAAGGGTCACCAGCTGAAGAATCTGAAGGATCTAGCTGCAGAAAGCAGCTGGAAAGGCAGCAGAAAAGCAAATCTTAAGGGACAGCGCAGATTTCAGGAGCAGAATCACGCAGAGGGAAGGGTGACGCTGTCCAGCGGTGTGTCCTAGCAAGCCCACGCAATTACTACGCAAAAGCAGCTCAGAAACAACGCTGGTTGGGTCTGAAGCCAGCCAGTGTGATCCAGATCTGAATCTGTCAGATCCAGAGAAATCTGCAGAAAAGTTGTAGAAATTCAGAAGAGCTAGTGGGGTTAAACCTCTGAAGTTTTCAGATTTTTAGCCTTAGCACAAGTGACAAAGTTTGGGAAGAGATCTGTTTCTCAGAGAGTTTCTTGCCAAAGGAAACTTGCAGTTTGGTCAGAGGATCAAAGAAGAAGCTGAATCATAGTTGATTTGGTAGATTTCGAAGGAGGGAGAGGGTGCCCAGTTCGAAAAGGACCCTAGATCCAGATCTCTAGCACAGAGAGGAGGAGCTCTGACACATTCTGAGCAGATGCCTCCTCATGGACTGCGTGATCAGGATAGGCTAGAGGGCCTCTCAAACTTTTCGATGTGGAAAGCAAGGACCCTGATTGTCCTTGAGGCATACGGTCTAAGAGACCATGCAGAGCAGACTCTGGCCACACCAACAGATGCGGATCTCCTACGGAAGCATAGAGAAGCTGTTGGGCATGCCAAGCGGCTGATAATGGACAATATCAAGGATCATATTGTGCCACACATAGCTGAGAATAGGACAACTAATGAGATGTGGAAGACCTTGACTTCCCTATATGAGGGAAAATCAATCCAAAGAAAGATGTTGTTGGAGGCCCAAATGAGGTCATTCATGATGACCAAGGGAGAAGACATCGAGCATTTCCTCTTCAGATTGTAGTCAATCAGGGATCAGCTGACAACAATGGGTGCAATTGTAGATGATGCAGTGATAGTCAGGACTGCCCTCAATGCAGTCACGGATGAGTGGGAAACCTTTGTTCAAAGTATCTTGGGCAGAGCGGGCCTCCCAGATTTGGACAAATTGTGGTCGATCCTGCGGCAAAAGAACTACGAAGGTTCACCAAGAAGCAACACAGCCTTGCGTTGAGCAAGGTTAAGAAGGAAGAAGAGGAAGATGCAGCCTTGGCATCAAAGAAGCAGCCGAAGAAGAAGAAGGATATTTCAAAGATCAAGTGCTTCCAGTGTGGCAAAATGGGACATTTTGCTAGCCATTGTCCAGAAAAGAAGAAGGACAAGGAAGCATCTTCTTCCAAAGCAGCGGTGGAAAATGATGGGTCAAGAGATGATGTAGCCATGAGCGCTCATGAACCACAGAGGTGGGGTGACATGGACATGTAGAGGAGCTACATGCAAGTAAGGCGGGATCCTTGAGCAGCTCATCTCTTGGATCACAAGCAAGCTACGACAGCCTTAAGACAGTAGCGGGACAAGTGGAACAGTGGGTGCATAGATCACAGATAAGGCAGAGGCAAAGGCAGATCTAGAGGCTGGGAGGAGCAGCACAGAGCATAGCAACAACATCGTAGAAGCAGTAGCAGCGTAAAGGATGATGTGAATTCAGCAACGCAGTGCAGAGCTGCAGCAACGCAGAGAGCTTCAGAGGGACAGCGCAGTGTAGCAACAACGTGATAAATTTCAGCATAAGGAGCTGATGTGATTTCAGTAGTGCAGAGGAAGTCTGATTACGCAGGCAGAGTTGTAGTTGTGCATCGTTCTTTACATGCCAACACATATCTGTAGCCTATGGAGCTTTAGTGATGAGGATGCAGCCCATCTGACTTTTTTGTCAAAGATTGGGCAGGAGATTTAGTTGTTTCTCTCAACAACTGAAGTTGCAGTGCAGCAGATCAACAGTGATAGTGCTACGAATAACACAGATGCAACATATTGAGAGGGAGCTGCAGTACAGTGGTTGCAGTGGCAGTGGCAGAGTCATGGGCAGCAGTACAGAATGGCAACAACAGTGTAGAGTTGAGTGGCAGGAGGCCAAGCTTTAGCAGCACAGAACTAGTGCCCAAAATTATGTAATGCATAAGTGTGATGTATTGCTAGAGCACACCCTTTATGCTAACAGGGAGTGTTGAGATTTTGTGTATTTGGGGTAGCATCAGTTGTGCTCTAGGTCCCAAATTTTGAGGAAGGACTAGAGTTCACCTGATCTACAAGACCCATAAATGGATTTGGGAAATTTCATCTGGTTTAGGAGATATTAAATAAATTAATTATTTTAATGTATTTCCTAAGTTAAAACTTAGGAAAATAAAATAATTAAAGTGAATTTAATTAAACAAATTGTCTTAAGTCACACGGATCAAGCTTTCTTTTAATCTTAGCCATTGATTAAAGATTTAATCTTGGCCGTTGATTTGTCAACGAGAAAAGTATAAAGGAAAGGTTTGGGGTCATTTGTAAGACGCACAGAGGCAGAGCACTGAAGCTAAGCTGAGATTCTAGGGTGGGGTTGCTAAGAATTCTCAAGTGTTTCAGTTGCAGAGAGGGGAATTTAGACCAAGGGGATGATCTGATCCCGAGGTCTAGAATACACAAGAAGCAGAGAAGAGATCAGGAGAGACAGCGCAGAGGAAGGCAGCAGCAGACAACAGTAGCAGTAGACGGCAGCAACAATAGTAGCAGACGACAGCAACAATGACAGTGTGATTTTCAAGCAACCCTTCAGGGGTTACGCAGAGACCCTTAGGGGTAGCGTAGTGACTGCGTCACCCAGTCTGGGGTAACGCAGTCCCTTCCAGTGACAGCACTGAGCATTTGGAGGCCTTCAGAGGTTGACACAGTGTCTTTCAGGGGCAGATCTAGGGTTTCTAGGCCTAGATCTGGCTAAGTTCTGTAAATCTCGTTTGAGGGTGTGGATCAGTTAGTATTGTTGGTCTTAAATCAGCCAGGTGCTACAGATCTAAAGTTTTCTCTGTAGGGTTTTCTAGATCTGGAACCCAGAGTTGTGTGTTCAGAAATATTCTTAATAATAGAGCCCTCCAGCAACTAGAGACCGGTTTTCCCACATTGGGTTTTTCCGGGGATAGTTTGTCCAGAAATAACTGTCACTTTGTCTATGTGTGCATGTGCTTATTCTAGATCTAAATTGGTAGAGATATGTTATGTGTTTTGCTTTGATGTTAACTTGAATTTATTCAGTTGATAACTTGTATAAGTAGGAGAAGCTTAACCGGATTAACATAAATAATTTCTGCATAAGGATTAAGATTTAGAAATTTCTACATATTGTACCACACGTAGCTGAGAAGAAGAACTAACGAGATGTGGAAGGCCTTGACTTCCCTATATGAGGGAAAGTCTGTCCAAAGTAAAATGTTGTTGTAGACCCAAATGAGGTCATTCACGATGACCAAGGGAGAAGACATGGAACATTTTCTCTTTAGATTGCAGTCATCAGAGATCAACTGATTGCAACGGGTGCAACGGTGGATGATGCTGTGATAGTCAGGACTGCTCTCAATGCAGTCACAGATGAGTGGGAAACCTTTGTCCAAAGTATCTTGGGCAGAGCAGACCTCCCAGATTCGGACTTGTGGTCAATTTTGCGTCAAGAAGAACTCCACAGATTCACCAAGAGGCAACACAACCCAAGATTGAGCAAAGTGAAGAAGGAAGATGAGGAAGATGCAGCCTTGGCATCAAAGAAGCAGCTGAAGAAGAAGAAGGATATTTCAAAGATCAAGTGCTTCTAGTGTGGTGACCTGGAACATTTTGCTAGCCATTGTCCTCAGAAGAAAAAGGACAAGGAAGCATCTTCTTCCAAAGCAGCAGTGGCAGATGATGGGTCAGAAGATGATGCAGCCATGAGTGCTCATGAACCTCGGATGTGGGGTGACATGGACATGTAGAGGAGCTACATGAAAGAGAGGCGGGATCTTTGAGGAGCTCATCTCTTGGATCACATGCGAGCTACGACAACCTTAAGACAATAGCGGGACAAGTGGAGCAGTGAGTGCATAGATCACAGATGAAGTAGGTAGAGGCAGATCTGAATACTAAAAGGAGCAGCACAGAGCAAAGCAGCAGCAACGTAGAAGCAGTGGCAGCGCAGAGGCTGATGTGAATTCAACAGCGCAGAGCAGTGCTTCTTACGCAGTGCAGAGCTGCAGCGCAAAAAGCTTCAGAGGGACAGCGCAGTGCAACAACAATGTGATAGATTTCAGCACAAGGGGCTAATGTGACTTCAGTAGTGCAGAGGGAGTCTATTACGTAGGCAGAGCTGTAGCTGTGCATCGTTCTTTAGATGTCAGCACAGATCTGTAGCCTATGGAGCTTTAGTGACGAGGATGCAACCCATCAAACTTGTTTGTCAAAGGTTGGGTAGGAGATTCAGTTGTTTCTCTCAACAACTGAAGTTGCAATGCAGCAGATCAGCGGTGGCAGTGCTATGAGCAGCACAGATGCAGCGTATTGAGAGGGAGCTGCAGTACAGAAGTTGTAGTGGCAATGGCAGAGTCATGGGCAGCAGTACAAAGTGGCAACAACAGTGCAGAGTTGAGTGGCAGGAGGCCAAGCTTCAACAGCACAAAACTAGTGCCCAAAATCATGTAATGCATAAGTGTGATGTATTGCTAGAGCACACCCTTGATGCTAAGAGGGAGTGTTGAGATTTTGTGTATTTGGGATAGCATCAGTTATGCTCTAGCTCTCAAACTTTGTGGAGGGACTAGAGTACACTTGATCTACAAGACCCAGAAATGGATTTGGGAAATTTCATTTGGTTTAGGAGATATTAAATTAATTAATTATTTTAAGTGTATTTCTTAAGTTAAAACTTAGGGAACCTAAATAATTAAAGTGAATTTAATTAAACATGTGATGAAATTGTCTTAAGTCACACAGATCAAGCTTTCTTTTAATCTTAGCCACTGATTGAAGATCTGATCATGGCCGTTGGTTTTCCAACGAGAAAAGTATGAAGGAAAGGCTTGGGGTCATTTGTAAAGACACACAGAAGCAGAGCACTGAAGCTAAGCTGAGATTCTAGGGCAAGGTTTGCTAAAAATACTCAGAAGTGTTTCATTTGAGAGAGGGGAATTTAGGCCAAGGGGATGATCTGATCCCATGATCTAAAATACACAAGGGGCAGAGATCAGCTCAAGAAAAGCGCAAAAGAAGGCAACAATAGCAGCAGCAAGGACAATGCAGTCCCTCCAAGGACAGCGTAATTTTCAGTAGGAAACCCTTTGGGTTATGCAGAGACCCTTTAGGGGTAGCGTAGTGATTGCGTCACATAGTCTGGGGTAACGCAGTCCCTTCCGGAGTAGCGCTGAGGTTTTGGAGGACTTCAGAGGCTGACGCAGAGCCTTTCAGGGGCAGCGCTGGTGTTTCTAGGCCTTAATCTTAGCTTAGTTCTGTAAATCTCATTTGAGGGTGTGGATCAGTGATTATTTTGGCCCTAGATCAGCCAGTGAGCTGTAGATCTAGTGTTTTCTCTGTCGGGTTTTCCAGATCTGAAACCCAGATTTGTGTATTCAGAAATATTCTTAATAATAAGACCCTCAAGCAACCAGAGACCGGTTTTCCCGCATTGGGTTTTTCCAGAGACTATTTGTCCAGAAATAACTGTGTCACTTTGTCAATGTGTGCATGTGCTTATTCTAGATCTGGATTGGTAGAGATATGTTATGTGTTTTGCTTCAACTTTAACTTGAATTTATTCAATTAATAACTTGTCTAAGTAGGAGGAGCATAACTGGATTAACAGTAATAATTTCTGCATTAAGTATAAGATTCAGAAATTTCTACAATTTCAAGATGTCACATCCAGCCTCCAAAGGCCTCCCAAGGGCTTCTTTTCCACCAAAAAGTCATCAAGTACATTCTTCAAAGGGGGCAAGTGGGCTTCCAAGGTGCATGATCAGCCTTCGAAGGCTCTTCAGGGTATGTGTCCTCCATGAGTGGCCATGTGGATCTCTAAAATACAATGTGTAATATTTCAAAACCCTTCAAAGAGAAAGCTTGGGCTCCCAAGTGGCCTGTCGAACCTCAGACTCCACAAGTGGGGGCAAATTAGGCCTTCAAAACAAACACTTGGCATCCATATTCACCAACAAAACCACTCAAGAAGGTGTCGGCTCCTCAAATACATATAGTTGTATTCAGGCCCTATTGCATGATAGTTGATTCAACCCAAATTACAGGTCGGCCCAGTCAAGTATCTAATAGATGATCACTGTCCAAGCATGTATATGTATCACGTGTTTATTTAAAAGTGATTTAACATGATCTGAGATTGCATCTTGAACCACCCGAGGGTATCTTCCCTTTCTTTACATGCTGAGTTGAGAAAGCTAACATCACATATCTTGACAACAGAGGCCATTCCTATATGGTGTAAAGCAACAGTTAACATAAACCTGTTGTTGTTTCTGTTTTAAGAGCAACATTCATCACTCAAATGAAGTTCTTGTCATGACAGGCATCATATCCAGCAGTCAACCTTGAATTACCAGCCTTTCCAACAGAAATTGCTTGAGAGTGACATTCAATTCAAACCACTTTACCACAGATCGAAAGGAGTCCTGTAAAACAAGAGCAGCAAGAGTTTCCAGCCTATTGTTCCATCCCTCGAAACCCTTTGCGAGAGAAATAACTGTGAACCATAAAAAACAACCTGTCACTAATGTTCCTTTACTACGTTCTTAGTCATTTGATGTTGAAGAGGAAGAGTACACCTCGAACAGCAATCTTCAGATTTCGATCTGCTTTACCACCCTTTGTTTGAAACCAGTCTGGTGGACAACTTGAAGCTACATGAAATGAGATGACAGTGAATCTGTCCTCACTTTGACAGTTAACTTTGGTGCTTCATCCTCAAAAACTCATAACAGATCTCAACATTCACATGATCAGTTTGAGCAATGCGTTGTTCCCCACCTGACGCAGTAAGTGGAGCTCTCAACATAAGTGGGCAACAAGCACTCTAGGCTCAAGTTTCAAAGCTTAACCAGCTCTTTCAATCCATGGAATCTCCTCTATTGGTTATATATGACCTTCAAAGAAAGACAAGTGGAGTTGAGTTTTGTTGGAAGGTTCAACATTTAAATTGCAGCTTCAGCCATATGAGAATCTTCTCCTGTTTAAGCATTGGTGACCTGTGAGCTGACATTAGCTTCTTGAGAATATGCTGATCATTGCTACAGGTAGTGATCTGGAGAGTTAGCAGTGTGATTGGCAGCATAAAACATCTCAAAGCAGGGCATTCATGATCATGTACAAGCCACCAGCAACCTTTTCAGAATCAAACATGAGGAATCAGGTAAACTTGTTGATGTGCAACTGCTGTAAATGTGTTTAGTCCCCTAGATCTGTAAAGCATGATTCCCAGTTTCCAATTCACATACAAAATTCTGCATACTCAGACCATAATATCAACAGCAGATCCAGGCAAAGAGTTGATTTGCAGTCTTCACATAACTGCCATCACCATCTCTACCCTTGATGATATACGGTTTTATAATCAGAGTTTGATGGGATAGCACCAGCGTGTCTTCAGAGCCTGATCTGCTACCTCGGTCATGACCTTCGAAACCAGTGGCAAGCTCATCTACAAAGTCAAGAAAGTCTCTGTACCCATTCTTTACTCAACGAATTTCTGCTGAACATGTTGTCTACAACATGGAACTATAATCAGGTTCTTGAATCAGGAGATGGCATTGTATGCAAGGCATGCCTTAACTTCTGCAGAGCTCTTTTTCAACCCATGCTACTTCTTTAGATTGTGACCGCAACATCCTCCCCATATCATGGCTCATCAAAGCATAACAAGGCCTCATCATCAGGTACATCATCTACAAATTGTATGCCACGGCAAGGCAGCTCATAGAATAGTATGTGGCATCTCTCCTAATTTACCAAAGCCCATACAGCAGTCAACCGTTCATCCAAACAAAAGAAACTCTGCTTAAATAGTGTGGCTACAACATTACACAATCAAAGCAAATAGCACAGACTATGTTGTCAACCATAGGTGGTCTTACAACACCATCCCTGACTTCATACAAAACCATTACCATTGTCCAAAAGGGTGCTGTGAGGACCCTTACATTTTCCAGACACAATAGTGGATAACGCACCCTACCATAGGGTCTCTTTTTCTCATACCCTTTCTCCAACAGGAACATCCTCAAACTGAGGCAATGAGTCCACATGGTGAATTTATTCTATGGCTGGCTCTGGTCCTCTCATGCAGCCCAATTTGCCAACAAATTATAGTATGTTAACTCCTACAGCAATTCCAGTGCACCAGCTCTTTTTTCCTTCAACATACACAACCCAACAAATGGGATCCCCTTCTCTGCCATGCAGTCCCGCGGGCTGTCCAACTTCCCTCTAGGGCTCTAGCATAGGTTGGCCAGGAAAACACTCTGTTGGGGATTTCAGGAATTCTCAGCTGTAATGGAGTTTCTCAATGATAGTAGTTCCCATGCTTATGGCATAATTCTCTGTAATGTCCTAAGGTATTTTTTAGCCCTTAGGGTTTCAAATATGAAATAAATATTGCACTAATTTCACAGTAATATTTACGATTTTCCCAATGACCATTAAAATGCAACAGTGAATAGATAAGTATCATAAGCCTAATACATCAGTTGTACCTACGCTATATATAAACAACATTTAAAACTTTAAGTAGCTTATATTGGTTCCACAACCATTTACTAGGGCTGTTACACCCCAGCGGTGTTAATCCTTTCAGTACTGCTAGTATAGTCACAAATTAGCCCTAGTCAATTAAGCAATCTGATCCAAATACTAATTTACAGGACTTGTTGTCTTAGAGACAGCTTGACAACGACTTTACAGTTATGATAATGATCCTTTAGTAGCCCTTATTGTCTAGCTGTTGCCTTCTGCAGTATGCCCTGCTGCCACAAACCCCATTTGATGCCCTGTTTTATCCACAATTTCCTTCTCTGTCTTAGAAAATTCTTAACAGGCATTAGACTGCAGCTCAAGATCGAATCTTCGGCCCTGTGGTACTGTGGCCCTTGGCCCGGATTTTTCCTCAATTGCTGATTTTGTGATTCGGTTGTATCATGGAAACACAGGGGATCTTTGCTGTCTATAAAGGTGACCTCTGCTGCACCATAAACAGAATTTGCTGTCCTGAAACCCACAGAGAGTTTTGCTGCTTCCAATTCGCTTCAATCAGAGTCCAGACCCTTGGTGACCAGACAAACCACAGAAAATCCACTTCCTTGCTTTGCCCAAGCCAGATCAGAGATGCTCCAAGACAATCTGCTGTATGATGGTAAGAGAGCGGAGATCAGCCGGGGTGGAATCTTTCGCCACCGAAACCAACCAGAAGAGAAGATTAGCTAGAGCGGGATCACTACTGAAACTAATCAAGGAAGAAGGGGTCTTAAAACCCTCAGAGCCTCAGCTCAAAGAAACAGATATATTTTGATTTTTGTCCAAATCGATGATGAAAATTGATTGCAACTCTCCTTTATTTATAGGTTTTCTCATGGGGTTCACTCTCATGTGAGGGGTTGCAAGTGCAACCCCCAATTTGGGCTTTGTGCCTCCAATTGATCCAAAATTTACCCACTGTTGCTCTAAATATTGGATAATTGGGTTTTAACGGTAAGTTTCGTTGGGTGAAACCCACGAGACGGAGGTTCAAATTTCATTGAGTATATGGCTTGTTGTGTCTTGGCTAGAAGAGTAGGCGACCCCATAGTGGACGTCTCGGCTCTTGTTGAGGTATAAGTTAATTGCTATTGTGTGGCTTGCAAGTTGTTGCACCTAGCCTAGGTTTATAGTGGCAGCCAGTAGGATTTGATTCTAGGCCTTGTTCAAGAAAACTCTCACGAGTTACTGATTATCCTAGATTTAAAAAAAAAAAAATAAAAAATAAAATAAAATAAAACATTGGATAATTGGGTTTTCCCTTTTTATTAAGACTATATTACACTTGGGTGTATAACCTTATTTTTCAAAGGTTCTTCAATTTACATCTACAATTCCTTTAATTCTAATATGCTCGCTCTATAGGTAGTTTTAGACACTAGTGCAGCCCTAGGCACCAAATTGACAGAGAATTCAATGCCCCTCTTTAGTGGAAATCTTAGTATCTCCCCAAACACATCTTCATACTCTTTCAAAACCGGATGGTCTTTAATACTTAGCACTTTATCCTTGGTTTTCTCTTATATGAGCTATATAATTTTGGCATCCTTGGTTTCCTCTTCCATATGAGCTATGTAAATTTGACATCCTTTCATACAACTCCTTTTCTTGCATGACTAATATTTCATGGATGAATATGGACCTTGTAATCCCTTAAACTTTCATTTACTATCCTTCCTTATCAATACAAGTGAATGTCGTGTTGTAACATTCTACAATATCATGGTGGTTATCTAAACAATCTAAACCGATTAGGCAGTTATATGAGCTCAAAGATATGTTGTTCAACTCTATCTTTGTACAAATTGCATTTATGTCCATTGGAAATTTCCTAACTAGCTCATCGATCCTTCTTTTGGCTCTAGTAGCTAGCAAAACTAACCAATATTCCCTATGCTTGCTTCTTTTCAAGTGAAATATCTCAAATATATTAGGATCTATATAACTATGGCTACCTCTAGAATCTATTAAATTAGCTATGGGATAGTTATTTATCTTACCTTCTACCTCAATCATATGAGAATGATGGTTTTCTTGCATGTTGTCCAAGGCTTCATAAATTCTTAGCATATCCTCAACTATATCATCATTTTGAATGTTATGAATAGTCATCATCCCTTCTCCTTTATGAGGGCAGTCCTTGTACACATGATTTTCCTCACATCCCCAACATTTGTTGGGCTACTATATAGGCCTTGTTCCTAAAGTATCTATCATTTTTTTCTCATTTTGTGCTTTTAATTGGGAACTATTTCTGAAAAATGATGGCTTATACCCTTTCTTTCTTTACTCCAATTTGCCTCTCTTCTTGTCATCCCAAGCCTTTTGGAAAGTTATCTTGGCTTTGTTTTGTTCATAAAGATGCTTTGCTTTCCTTATAGTTTTTTTTCTAGAGTCCTAGGTTTATTAACATGAGTTTTATCACTATAGAAAGAATGTATCCTACTCAGAAATATTTGTATCTTAACCTTATCATCTTTAATGAAACCAACATACATCAACAACTCTAGAAACATCCTCTCATGTTCATCCATTGTCATGCTTACAAGCTTGAGTTAAAAGAACTCTTACATCTTCTTATCATAATAATGCTTTTACAAGTATTTTCTTTGAAAATGCTTTTTCAGATGCTTATATGATATTGTCTTCCTCATCAACATGTTTAACTTACTTGATCTAGTCCCACCACATTGAGGTTTTTCCCTAAATGTGATGTATTGCAATGTTGACCTCTAAATTTGATGAACAGTTATGCAGTTGGAGATATTTCCCCATCCACGACAACTAAGCCTCGGCATATTCACCTTTCTTATGATCGTAATCAAATGTAGGAGGCTTAGTATTCCTAAGCTCTCATTTTAGGTCATCCACCTCAGACTTCCTTCTTTGATGTCTGATAGGATACCAATTTAGGATGTTTTCAAATCCAGAAATTGCATGTACCCTTCTAGATGAACGCCTTAGTGAATGGTATTTATATATACTAGGAATTTTAGAGTGCCTTAAACCTCTAACATCTTCCTTCCTAACAAGAGATCTATGTTTTGATGTCTTCCTTAAGCTCTATTCTTCTATTGTTTGCCTTGAGATTCTTATTGTCTTCATCACCTCTATGTTTTCTATTTTTCCTCCTATATGCCCATTTGATTTTATCTTTGCATTAGCAAAGATTATATTCTACCCTTTGATTTCCTTCCCATGGATACAAGGTCCCTATGCATCTTCCACATCTCAAGTCTTCAGTCAAGACCTATTTTATTATTCTTGTATCCTTACTTATGCACATATATTCTTGTATCAAATTTATAATAACTCTGCAATTTTTTGAAAAGTTATGCACAATTTCTACTCTTTTAGGATAATAGTTTCCCTCCTTTGATTTTCTCCGATTTTCTATTGTGAAAACCCAAATTATTGGTAGATAGATCAATTCTAATATTCATTATATTTCCAATTACTACTCCCTTGCTCAATTATAAGCTCTCAGCAAAAATTTATATTCTTTTGAATTTTGCAAATTTTACTTCCTTTTTTTTATAGTTGTATCACGAACATAATTAGCACACAAGTAAAATTATTCCAGTTATAAAGGGAAATATAACAAGATTCAGAAAATATTTTGTAGGATACATTGATAATACTCATTATGTTGATTTCACAATATCTCTCATATTTTCAAATTGATGCTTCAATCATAATCTACAACAATCTATGTGAGGTCCCTATAATACTAGTGTATCCCCTTATTGTTATTGTTAATATAGCCCCCTTATTGTTATTGTTTTTCCCATGTAGTCCCCATATTGTTATTATTGTGCCACATAGAATCCATAGTTTTAAAAAACGGTCGATTCGAATCGGACCAGGCCTGGTCGACCGAGCCATTAGGCTTTCCGGTCCGACCAGGCACAAGAAACGGCCAGTTGGCCGGTTTGTTACCGAGCCGGTCGGTTTTTGTACCGGCTTGGTAACAAACCGACCGACCAGGCCTGGTCCGAGTTAACTCGACCGAGCCAATTCCACCGGCCGGTGGGCTCAAAAAATCGATTTTTATGGACTTGAAACCGAATTTAATTTTGCTGTTGGGTTTGTTTGAGGTTTTCTGAAGAGTCGTGGAGTTGGTTTTTGGAGCAGCTACATGGTAATGTTAAATTCTTAAAGTAAAAGGATGTCATCCTTTTACTTAAATTTTTAACATTACCATGAAATGACTCAGGATGTTTGAGAGTGGTTCCCAACTCATTGGATTTCATATGGAGAAAGTAGAATTTTAGATCTCATTCAAAATCCAACAGACTTATCATTTTTTCAGGATTTCAGGATTGGGTTATTGCAATGTTTCCATCGAATTTTGTCATGTATTAGGGTATGGAACTCGTATTTAATCAAGAGCACCAATCCCTCTATGTACCTTGATGACATGATGTTAGTGACATTGGTTATGTTTTTTGTTTTGATCTCTATATCATCATTCTGTATTGGACAGTGCACTAGGTGCAATTTTGATATAATGGATATATTCATGAGCCTACTTTGATCATATGTTGTCTTTTGTGACTTATCTATATTGTAATGCTTTGTGTTTGGAAACATGAATAAAATTCTTTAAATTTATGTTTTTGTACAAAAAATTTAATATTTAATGTATTTTTTACAAAAACCGAGTCATTGAAACCGAGTCGACCGAGTCATTGAAACCGAGTCGACCGAGTCATTACTGATTTGGAGTCATTACCGAGTCATTACCTCGGCCTGGTAGTTGACTGATTCCGTTTTTTAAAACACTGATAGAATCCCACTATTGTTATTGTTGTGCCCTTAAATTGTTATTGTTATGTCGGCTAGGATTATATTGTGACCCATTGGACTCCTATATATAGAAAGGAGGTTTTTTCATTTGTATCATCCGAGAATTGTTCATTTATGTAATTTAAATGAGGTTTCCCCCTCGAAGTGGCTGATTTTTAATTCATTGATCTCTCTTTTCTTATATTTTTTGGAGTTGGTTTCCTAACAATCTAGAAATGAAAACTTTGCACCTTTTGCACTTTGTCCATACTTGAGTTTTTAGCCAAATTGGCTATCTCAAAAATTAAGCAATTATGGATAAAATTCACTAAATGAAATTCATCTGGATTAATGAATAAATAATAATTTCCAATTTTTCCATATGGCATCTCTTTTCCTCCTTGGAAAATCCAAAATATACTCCATAATTGGCTCAGAATAGTGACTTTTTCCCTGTTTTTGCATCTCCAGTCCAAAATCCTTACAATCTAGTTGCAATTTCTTCATTGGGTATTTCTAGGTCTAATTTTATAACATCTTGTGAATTCTCTTTAGTAATAGGGCTTCTACCACTCAACACAACCTCGTTATTTAAAAACATCTAATTTGGATTTTCTTGAAAATGGATGCATAATTAATGGCTAGTGGCCCTTAATGGCACTTACGTGGTTCCCCTCAGATTTAACCCCAAAATTTAATCTAATACAGAGTTATTTTTCTTTTTTCATGACTAAGATAAGATTTTAGCTTTAGACTTGGTTTTTTTTCAAACATAGGGCAACTTTTTCTTATAGGTCACCCTTGTTAATATGGCTATCAATATGGCACTTAGGGTCCACCTGGGACCCTGAGGCAATGCCATGTCACCTCCTTGGCCACCCTAAACCTACCTCGTCATCATTCTATCACCTCCCTCTCTTTTTGTTCCAATTTCTCTCATCTTCCTTTTTTCCTCTTTCTTCCTCTTCATTTTCTTTTGTTTATTTTATTTTTCTATTTCCCTACCTTTACATTCCAATTTTTATTTTACTTTATTTAGGAAGCACAAATTTACGTAGTTTCCCACCTAGCACCTTATGATTGGTAACAGTAATGTGTGGATCCCATCCCACACCTTTACCCCTAATGCACATGTTTTTGCGATAGATATAAGATCTATGGGGAATTCAGGCCACTGAAATGCACCCAAGTTGAACCAATCAAATTGGATCATGTGTTGAATTAGATGGTGGAGAAGGTAAGAAGAGTAATGACCATCATGTGTCATCGAGGTTTTATTTGTTGGGAGTTTATCTTGTTCCAAAATTCATGATACCACTTATCGTTATTATTAAATGCATCACCATTGAATTGGTCGTGGGGATTTTTTTTTTTCTAATATTTTCCGCTATAAAGTCTCAATACCACTTATGCAATGTGGCCTTTACCTCATCCCTCAATCCCACCACTACACATTAGACCCTTGACCTTCTAACTTTATGGTATTTGCCACAAGTACAAAAACCCTGCCATCTACCATCATGGAAATCGACATCACCTCACATGTGGCTTCCATGTCATCATGGAAGAAATTTTCCCAATATTTCAAAACAAAATTGCCAATAATTCCTATTTTCAAAATTTAATGCTTATTTGCCATGGAAGTTCTAGTTAAGCTTATGATGTAAATTTTGGCACCACACACGTCAATTCGACCTCTATGCCTAAAAATTGAACCTTAGCACACTTATTTTTTTTATGTATTTTACTTAGAAATTAGATATTTTGCCTGATTTCTTCTAAGGATGTTATGAAAATTCATAAATTTGGTCAATTCTAAGTCAATTCTAGGAATATAGTCATTCGTAGATAAGTTAAAATTGTGGATTTTGACCCCTAAGACTCAATTTTCTCAATTTTCCATGAAATTTCCCTATTTCAATTCAAAAAGATTGACAAATAATTGGCAGACATCCTCTCTCTCTCTCTCTCTCTCTCTCTCTATATATATATATATATATATATATATATATATATTATCGGGGTGTTAAATCTAGCCCATGCAAACCTAATGTTTAATATATAGCTGTAATACCACATTGTAAGCACACCAAACTTATCCCTGGGCATATGTTACTTCAAATCAACTTTGTACACATAGTATTGTAAAAAATCTTCTTATCTTGGTTGTACTATATCATTTGACACCATGATTAATTATGTCCAACAGGGATCTAACACCAACTATAACATTTATTATTATAATACCAATTTAGTAACAACTCAAACACCTAATGTGATCTCTAATAGCACTAGGTAACAATATGCCCTACGTACAAAAGACATATGTAGTTTAACAACATGTAATTCCATGCATAATTTGTAATAGAAAGCATAATTGAACACATAAACAAATATTAAACACATAATATAAAAGCATACAACATGGAACACTTATCTTTGTGTAAAAGCACCAACTATATATAAACCTCAGAAATTCCACCCTAACATAGACTCTATTATTCTAGCTCTCTCAATGGTAGGTCACCCCTAAGATGAGGCTATGACTTCACTAGGGAAAATATTGAATAAGCCAACTAGGTTTTGGATAGTGAAAACAATGGCTAGTCCAAGGTGCCAAAATCTTATAGAAATCCAAACATATAGCCTCTCATTCCCCATCATCTTGCACAAGCCAAGGAAGTGTAACCCATTTTTTTCTTAGCAATCCCTTAGGTTGTACCATTTCCCCTCCAAGGCTTCAACATAAGCTAGCTAGGAAGTCATAGAGCTATGTGGCTCTAGTAACTCCAACTATAGGCATCCTCCAAGCCTCACATATGGGAAACACATACCTAATAACTCTCCCTCTATGGATCCAACTTTCCCCAAGGAAACTAAAGGTGAATTGTCTACTCGAATCCTCCTAGGATCCATAGGATTTCACAAGTTAATAATGTTATAGGGATTCCTCAACTCACACATAATATACCAAAACAAGGATGGATAGAAAGAATAATGGAATGGAATATTTTTTTCCATTAAGTTTTTAGCTTAAATATGCATGTCTTTCTCTTACCATGTGGTGCATAAAGAAGTACTTCCTCCACCACTTGGGAACTCATCCCATCACTTGGGAACTTATGATAAAATCATACAATAGTAATGAATCAATATTATATACTCCTCAGCTTAAGCCCCTTGGCTTAGCCCCTTTCTTTAAGCCCTTGGCCCCCTTTTCGTCTTATGGAGTCCTAGGTCTTCACACTCTCCTGTTTAACTTGGCCTACAATAATGATGTATATGACTAAAATTTACATGATAGGCTCACTATCGTTTTAGGAGACAGACCCTTTGGCCTAATATCACACATGAATTCCAACCCAATATATATATACATAAGCACTTTGGCCCAAAAATCATACTAGTTCACCAACATATAAAACCTATGTACATTTGTAACCTCAAGGTATTATAGATCAAGGGGGATAAAGGAGATTATATTTCAAATAAAATAAATTGCATCAAACACAACATTCATGTAAATGAATGAGATAGATATAATTCCCTTTTCATTGGGTTTTTTCTTCTTAAGACTCCCTCTAGTCCAATGGTCTTCATGAATGTGATTGATTACTTCTTCTCAATATTCTACAAACAAATTGGACAAATAAAAAATTTAAAGATGTAAACTAAACATTCTTTTATATAAGAAGAATAATAATCCAAAATTATGATATAAATAGAAAATCAATAATTTAAGATACCATCTCTAAAATATCATCCATCTAAATACCTAACTCCATGTAAAAGAGACATTTTTTTTAAAGAGGCTTTATGTGCTTTAGGCAAACCCCAACTTATCAAATTTTAAAAATTCAACATAAGGGTATATTGTGATTGAGTTTGACTTTGGTTTGGTTGATTAGGATAAATCTATATAAAAGAGACTACTTTAGAGTATATTGTCTTGGAAATAGTATTGCATAATAAATATAAATAATATTTTATAAAATATTAATTAATAATATATATATATATATATATAACAAAAATGAGTAGTATTGGTATTATGTTCGCGCTCAGTCGCAATAAATACACGGGTGATTACATAGCTCTTTTTCAGTACAGACTAATTGACCATAACTCCATTACATTTTCTATACTATCCCATTGACAATTTGACAGTAAACCAATTACATAAAGAGACTTTCTATCAGAAGCTTACAAAAAACCTAAAAAGACCAAAAGACACTTTCTCCTAAATGCAAATCAATCGTGTTCAGTTGTAGACATGTTGAGGTCTATGTCTTGTTTTCCTAGAGCCCCATGTCGCCGGTCCTGACCTGTGGGTGCATCTCTACTGAGATGGAGGTCCATAATAATTACCCTGAGTGTGTCCACCTCATCTTCCAGTCGTGAAATCTGATGCTAGAGGGCAAAGATTTTATCTGCATGTTCTACTTGTGAGTGATACATATGACATAATTTGACTTACAGGTCATAATCAACCCTCTGCAAGGCTTCATGAGCATATAAGCAGTTGGAACATGGGCTTCAAATAAAATAAATTGCATCAAACACAACATTCATGTAAATGAATGAGATAGATATAATTCCCTTTTCATTGGGTTTTTTCTTCTTAAGACTCCCTCTAGTCCAATGGTCTTCATGAATGTGATTGATTACTTCTTCTCAATATTCTACAAACAAATTGGACAAATAAAAAATTTAAAGATGCAAACTAAACATTCTTTTATATAAGAAGAATAATAATCCAAAATTATGATATAAATAGAAAATCAATAATTTAAGATACCATCTCTAAAATATCATCCATCTAAATACCTAACTCCATGTAAAAGAGACATTTTTTTTTAAAGAGGCTTTATGTGCTTTAGGCAAACCCCAACTTATCAAATTTTAAAAATTCAACATAAGGGTATATTGTGATTGAGTTTGACTTTGGTTTGGTTGATTAGGATAAATCTATATAAAAGAGACTACTTTAGAGTATATTGTCTTGGAAATAGTATTGCATAATAAATATAAATAATATTTTATAAAATATTAATTAATAATATATATATATATATATATATATATATATATATATAACAAAAATGAGTAGTATTGGTATTACGTTCGCGCTCAGTCGCAATAAATACACGGGTGATTACATAGCTCTTTTTCAGTACAGACTAATTGACCATAACTCCATTACATTTTCTATACTATCCCATTGACAATTTGACAGTAAACCAATTACATAAAGAGACTTTCTATCAGAAGCTTACAAAAAACCTAAAAAGACCAAAAGACACTTTCTCCTAAATGAAAATCAATCGTGTTCAGTTGTAGACATGTTGAGGTCTATGTCTTGTTTTCCTAGAGCCCCATGTCGCCGGTCCTGACTTGTGGGTGCATCTCTACTGAGATGGAGGTCCATAATAATTACCCTGAGTGTGTCCACCTCATCTTCCAGTCGTGAAATCTGATGCTAGAGGGCAAAGATTTTATTTGCATGTTCTACTTGTGAGTGATACATATGACATAATTTGACTTACAGGTCATAATCAACCCTCTGCAAGGCTTCATGAGCATATAAGCAGTTGGAACATGGGCTTGTTTTTTATTTGGGTAGCATCAGATGTGCTCTAAGTCTCAAAATTGGCAAGGAGGCTTAGGCACATGTATTCCAGAGAACCCATAAATCAGTTATGAAAATTCCAATCAGAATGTGTTTTATTAAAATAATTAATTATTTTTAAAGGGATCCTAAGTCTAAAATTAGGAAAATAAAATAATTAAAGTGTATTAATATAACATATTCTGAATGTTCTAGAAAAGGCGTAGATCAAGTTAAAAGTTAATTTTATCCGTTGATTAGATATTTAATCTCGGTCGTTCAAGTTCAACAAGAAGATTATAAGAAGGATTTGAAGGGTCATTTGGAAAAACACACAGAGACAGAGAAATAATCCAGAGATCGAAATTATTTAGTGAGCAGTGCTCGGGGAGAAGATCGATCGAGAGGATTCTCGCAGAGAGGGGCAGAGATTATGTCTGGTTAGATATTTTCCTGAGTCAGAGAATACGCAGCAGAGAAGACAGAGAATGGTACTAACAGAGGCAACATAGCAACTACGTAGAGCCAACAGAGGCAACACAGTATCCTATAGGAAGTTCGTGATTCAGGTGAGGATTAGTTAGATCCAGAGTTGGAAATCAGAGGTGTGATACTGGAAGGGGTCAGAGGGTCAGATCCCAATAGCATAAGAGCCAACATGCAAAAGCCACACAATCCCCACGCAGAGTTACACTGAGACTGCGCAGAGGTTGTGGAGGGCTTGCCAGTCCGAGGTTTTGGCCAATTTGGCCTTCCAGTGTCAATGTGAGGTTTTCCTCACTAACTCTTTATCAGTGAGATTCTCTGTCAGGATAAACAACAAGGCATCCAGTTTGTATTCAGAAAATTACTACATAATATATAAACACTCAATTGTTGCACCTATTTTCCCGCATTGGGGTTTTCTAGTGACATTAGTCCAAAAAAAAATGTTGTCAGATGTGTCTATGATTTTCTATTGCTCAGATCTTGTTTCCACACTTTCTTTTTTTTCCACAGTTTTATTTGTGAATGCTATAGTGTATGGATTTTGATATTTTCTTGTAGAACACAGTAAATAATTTGTTAAGTAAATAACAGATAGAAGACTTTCCATCAGTTGCTGCAGTAGGATTTCGGGTAGTATGAATTTTCACATGGTATCAGAGCTTGTGTAACTTAGTGCAGGAGGAGCAAGAGAGCAGATCCAACGTCGTAGCAGAAACCGGGGATCAAAGATTTGCATAGGCAGCAGATCAATTCCCCATTTAGTGTGCTATCCAAGCCAAGAGGGCTACAACTAGTAAGGAAAATCTCTCTCTGAGTGAATCGACGGAGAGGAAATATTTTTCCAAATTGTAGTTTGGCAGAGGAAGAGGGATAAGTGTAGCATATCAACGCAGATCAGTCACTGGAGGGATGTAGTTTTCTGCGTAGTAGTGATTGTTGGTGCAGAAAACATCAAAAGAGATATATGGAGACACTTCGATGGAATTCCAAGCCAAGGAATTCTAATTTTTGAGAGTTGATCAATAGTATTGGGTGGTAGATCTACCATCTCCAATAGGGAGTGTGTATGCCAAGCCAGCAGTTGCGCAGAAGAGAGAGAGGGAGAAATTCAACAAATTTGTAGAGATGGCCTTAGATGGGTAGGATCCATATAAGAGTAGCAGATTAGATCCAACTGTTGCATATTTCTCACATGGATCAATATCCTTGCTACAGGAGTCCAGCAGAATCAGTAGCAGGAGGATCATAGTGTCAATAGGAGTAGTCAGTCATTTAAATGAAAGTTGCATAGCTAGTTACAGTCTAGTTTCAGAGGGAGATAGTTGCAGAACTAGTTGCAATGACACAAGCAGTGTGAATTTCCCAGTTGCAACATGCAGGTGTAGTTCCATCCAGGAGATTCCTAGTGTAGAGTTATGTAGTCTAGTTTCTAGCACAGGAGAACAGTGCAAGTTGTCGGGAGGGATTAAAGAGATTTCCCATTGGGAGATAGAAACTCATAGGGAGTCTAGTTTTAAAGGGAGTAGTCCTATGGAAGCTACTACTTCAGGATCTGAGGATACTAGACTCATTATTGAAGTAATTGCAGCAGTTGTACAGATATGTAGACACAGTAATATGAGTAGGTCAGAATTCGCCGTGATCACTCACATATCACCATGGGAGTGTTGGGGTGATCTAGAGTTGTAGCTCAACAAAGTTGCAGTTGGGAAGGATCCTTGAGGAGTCCACCTCTCGGATCAATACCTTGGTACGGGAGCCCAAATCAAATGTAGCAGGATGAAAGAGTTCTAGTTGGTGCAGAGGAGTGCAGAAGTGACATTTCAATGGTTAGTAGCGCAAAGCAGAGTTGGCAGCAATGCAGGAAGGCATAGTGCATAAGTCAGCAATGGTGCAATAGACTCAGAGGGACAGTGCAGAGGCTAGAAACAGTTAGATATTCAGTACTGAGATGCATCATGTTGAATACTTGTTCAATTTTGGATGTTTTTTTTTCTCTCTCTTTATTGCAGTAAGCAACAACGTTGCAGTACAGTGGCAGTTGGCAAGGGTAGGGACAACAACAACATGGATGTAAAATTTGAGAAAAAGTTGCAATACGAATGTAGTGTTGACAGTGGCAGGGTTAGCAACAGTGCATATGCAACGTTTGCGTAGTGTTGGTGGGCAGTAGTGTTAGACATCAACAACACAGAGGGAGATGTTGCAAAGTCATAGCAATACTTAGGAGGGTGTATTGCTAGAGCACATTCCTCGCTAAGAGGGAGTGTTGATTTGGGTAGCATTGAATGTGCTCTAAGTCTCAAAATTGGTAGGGAGGCTTAGGCACATGTATTCCAGAGAACCCATAAATTGTTTGTAGAAACTCCACTCATACTGTGTTTTATTAAAATAATTAATTATTGTTAAAGGGACCCTAAGTCTAAACTTAGGAAAATAAAATAATTAAAGGGTTTTAATAAAAATGAGTGTGAAAGTTCTAGAAAAGGTGGAGATCAAGTCAAATTTAATCTTAGACGTTGATTAGAGATTTAATCTCGGTAGTTCAAGTTTCAACGAGAAGATTATATGAAGGATTTGAAGGGTCATTTGGAAAAACACACCAATATGGAGAAAGAATTCAGAGATTGAAATTGCTCAGTGAGAAGTGCTCGGGGAGAAGATCAATCGAGAGGATTCTCGTAGAGAGGGGTAGAGATAATGTTTGGTTAGAGATTTTCTTGAGTCGGAGAATACGCAGCAGAGAAGACAAAGATAAGTATGAGAAAAGGAAGTGTAGCAGCTACATAGAGCCAACATAGGCAGTGCATTAGCCCAGACGAAGTCCGTGATTCGGCTGAGGATCAGTCAGATCCAGTGCCAGCAAGTCGGGGTGTTATACTAGAAGGGGCCAAAGGGTAAAATCTAGCTAGTAGAAGAGCCATCCCACAAAAGCCACGCATTCCCCACGCAGAGTGACACAGAGACTACACAAAGGCTATGGAGGGATTTCCAGTTTGGGGTTTTGGCCAGTTTGGGCTTCCAGTGTCAGTGTGATTTTTTTCTCTCTAACTATTTATCAGTCAGATTCTCTGTGAGGATAGCTAGCAAGGCATCCAGTTTGTATTCATAAAATTACTGCATAATATATAAACCCTTAGCTACTACATCGGTTTTCCCACATTGGGTTTTTCCGGGGACATTAGTCCAAAAACAGCAATGTTAGATGTGTCTATGATTTTCTATTGCTCAGATCTTGTTTCCACACTTGTTTTTCTTCTGCAGTTTTATTTGTGAATGCTATAGTGTATGTATTTAAATATTTGCTTGTAGCACACAATGAATAATTTTAAATAACAAATATAAGACTTTCCATCAGTTGTTGCAGTAGGATTCTGGGTTGTACGAATTTTCACACTTGCTACCGAAGAAAACTTGGAATTGGAGTTGATGTTCATGATATTACACGGGTAGAAGCATCGACTGAAGCAAGATTCATGAAAGAATGATCCCTACCACCTCAATCTAACTGTATAAGGAATGTCTCTTACGAAAACTGAAAGAGGAAACTAAATTGTAAAGACAAAACTCCTATTGGTGATACCCTTCTTGTATAATGCACCATGTTGGTCAAATAAATAACCTTCTAGGTCCCCAAGACAGAGAATTGGTTGACAGGATTTAGACCTATAATTGACTGACTTCCTCTAAACCAAAGGATTCCTCGGGACATCTAAAAGGAAATAGCTATAGACAATTGGTTGTTGAGCCTCTAATAACTCTAAAAAACTAGAATTAGAGCCCAGAGCAACGAGATAGGAGAAAAAATTGGTAGGATTCCATCAAGGCTCTATTTACTGTAATTTTCTGAACAAAAAACAAGGAACCCAGATTTACCTTCACATAAAGAACACTAGGAAAGTTTGAAGTCGACTATTTAGGAGAGACTAGGCACTGCCAAGGTGGTTTAAGAGCCAAATATACCCTTATGCCAAATTAACCATGAGCTAAAGTGTCGAGCCCACAACTTCATTATCCCAAGGATGAGAGTCTGAGAGATGGAGCTCTTCGTAGAGCTACCTGGAGGATGAATGCCATAGTGAAATTCATAGACATAGATATTACTAGTTTATCAGGCCACAAAGGTAGTGGATCGATGCACATAACATACTCAATCATGAATGGGGAAAGATCCATACTTTAGACAAATTTATCGCCAATTCACCTATCCATCCACACGATTATCATCATTTTATCATTAATTTCACAATTGCAACTACCAAAAAAAATCATCATGGTTCTGAGCGTAGGTTGATTCCAAGATTTTGGCAAATGAAGACCCTAATGGCAAGTATGCAAGGAGGATGGAATAGCATATGCATGGTGGCAGACCACATGTGTTTCCATGTTAAGAGAAATACAAGTGTGATCGATTAACCATATAACTAAGCCTTTAGGGTGCCTAATGAGGGGATATAAGGCATCGCATGGGGGTAGATGGAGAGTATAAAGGGAAAAGGGAGGGTAAAGGGGATAATTAATGGGACAAATAGTAGATTCTAGGAGACATTTATTCATAGGGGGTCCAAGCATAATCCCAAATGAAAAGGGGCATACAGACTTGGGGAATTGGGCATGAATAACTCAAGTCGTTGATTTAAAGCTTTGCCTTCTCCATTGAGAAAGCTTAATTTTCTTGCATATCGGCCTCCATGTTGTTGATTCTAAGGACATGGAAGAATCCTTTGGAATGAAAGGATGCAACCAAACCTCTGATCCTTTGAAGCACCAAGGTAAGGGAATTTTCCTATAGGCTACCTTCCTTAATGAGATAGTGGATTGTTAACAGCGAGTATCCAAAAATAATAATGTCTTTAATGCCTTTGTCTTTACCAATTCAAAGTCCTTGAAGGAGACCATACAATTCTGCTTGGTTATTGGTTTTCCTTCCCAGACTCCATGCATATTTGATTTCTATAATTCCATCGGGATTAAGTAATACCCTTCCCCCTCCTACCACCATTAACATTAGTTTTACTTTAAAAAGATAAAATATATTTTAATTATATAAAAAATGGGAATATATTAAAAGAAGAAGAAGAAGAAGATATGAAAAGAAAATGAATATTATATATATAAATTTAATTTTTTTTATGGTAAATATCATTAAGAAGATTTATACTTATGCAATATGTAGGTTTTTATTTTTACAATTGTCATATTGATACAGAACTTTTTAGATTAAACTATGCTTATATATATATATATATATATAGAGAGAGAGAGAGAGAGAGAGAGAGAGAGAGCTTTTCAGTTTAGTTATCTCGATATGTGCTTCCCAATCTAGTGTGATAAAGATGTTGTAATATAATGTAATGTCATGTAAACATTTTGACTTTGTCAAAATAAAATGAAAATGAAAATAACCTTATGTTAAATAAAAATAACTTCAAACTAAAATAATAAAAATAAAAATTGTAGGTTATTATTATTGTTTTTATTATTTTTTGTTGGGAAGTTAAGCTAAACTTGACTTGGTCAAGTTATAGGTGGTTTTTGAGCTCCAAGTTTGTGAGAACCCATGGTATTCATGTGAAATATAGCCTATTCAAAGGGGGAAATTAAACGAGTTTAAATCCATCTTTATTTCTTTTTAGACAAGGAAACTAGCAACCTCCACGGATATATGCAACAACTTGCAATCCACATATATCAAAAACTCATAATTCATCCTAGGACTGACACGTCCAGAGACCACTGGAACTAGAGTCGAGATCCCAGACTCCAATGGGACTCTTATCCTTCCAGCCTTACCATGACGGGCCATGTCTCTGGGGGCTTGAACCCATGTGGATGGGTTGGAAAACCACCATCCCTACCACTCAAGCTAAGCACCTGTTGACTAGTATAAATCATTCTTTACTTGGGATCTAGCAAGCATCAAGAGGGATCAAATCTCTTTTCACTCTAAAAGAGGTTTGCATCTCAAGATATTTGCTTGGATATTCAGAGTTATGATGGATCTAGGCTGGTATAGTATAGATGTTGTAATGTAATGTCTTATAAAAATTCTAACTAAATCAAAATTGAAAAAAAAAGGTAAAATAAAATAATAAATAATCATAATTATTATATAAAACATTTTGAATGGTCAAATTATATAAAAAATAATAATTAATTAATTAATAATGAAACCATCCTAGATCCATCTTAACTCTCGATCTACCAAGAGGGATCAAATATCTTGAGATACAAACCTCTTTTAAAGTGAAAAGAGATTTGATCCTTCCTGGTGCTTGGTAGATCTAGAGTTAAGATGGATCTAGGCTGGTTTAGTTTGAATGAATGCATGAGAAATCCTGTTGTACTTCCCCACATTTTGTGGATGGTAAACTGGGTAAAATCGTCGGCCCTAAGTACGAGATCTCACCCCAAGGGAATCAAATAGAGTAAAATGTGTGATCATCAACAACTAGCAACAATATCAAAGAACTTCATGTCTAGCTATAAACCACTAAAACTAACCCTTGGGAATATTATATATATATATATATATATATATAATCAAAAAATAATTATATATTCAAACTTAAATAAAATAATTTTATAATTAAAAAATAATTTTGGAATTTAAAAAAAAATATTTTTATGATATATTTTTTGAAATAATAAATTACCTAAACTAACTTAGCAATAATTTTTTTCAAAAAAATAAATTTAAATATTTCAAAATAAAATTTATAACTATCTATTAAATAAAAAAATAATATTGTAATAAGTATTAACATATTCAAATATAATTAGAATAAATTTGCAATAAAATTTAAAAATAAAATAATATATATATTCGTGTATCTTAGAGGAACCCAACAACCAGCATGACACTCTGCTATTAGTAAATCTCTAGGAGTGTCTAACTTCCTCTCTGTAAACCGAGTCATAGTCGAAGGAATTTGAACCTTGGATCTCTTAGTTTTCTCAAGACTCACATACTTCAATCATCAATTGAGCTACTCCTTCGGATATATATATATATATATATATATATATATATATATATATATATATATATATATATATATATATATATATATATATATATATATATATATATATATATATATATATTCTTAAAAAAAAACAATTGTAAGTCAACTTTTTATTCCTCGACAGAAAAAGTTTTACCTCATTTACCAACATGCCGCATTTGTTGGCACAGTTTTCCCTATACTAGAATATCATTAAGAAACATTACATTTTCTCTCTTCCTGGATTTAGGTTCCAGTATTATGCATTGGTTTTTACCTTTTTCCTTTCCTTTTTTGAACATCTACTCAATCTAAGGGTTTTTCAGAATCCTGTAGAGATTCTAAAACTCTTTCATTTCCTTGATATGTCACTTATGCCTCATGCTCCAACATATTTGTTGGCTCTTTATCACTATTAGAATGGTCAGATTCTTGGGTGCATTTGTGGCCACTCATTTGTGGTCCCAAAATACTAGCTACCTCATGCAATAAATTGGCCAATGTGTGATAGTTCTCTCTCGTTGGTTGGGATGTCACATCATGGTTTTGCGTAGAGTTTGAATGAGTGGTTCCTTCATTAGGTGCATTATGGTTTCGAGGTATCTACAGCCTGTGACCTACATAGGACTTTGAATCTTTGGGTCCCTTCTGATCTTGCCATCCATGATTCTTCTTTTTTTATTTATGGTTGCAAAGGATGACTTTGCAAATAAGGACATGCATCCTAAAGGTTGCGAGGTTGCTGACAATTTTTACAATGAAAAGTTGTGTTCTCATAATCCATTGGTTGTTCATAAACCTTACCTCTTTATTTTGTTGATTTCTGGTAGCATTGGATGTACTCTAAGTCTCAAATTTTGCAGGGATACTTAGACACATGTATTCGAAAATACCCAAAAAGCATTTTGGGAAATTCCACTTGAAGGGGGTTTTATTAAAATAATTAATTATTTTTAATGGGAACCCGAGTCTAAACATAGGGAATTAAAAGAATTAAAGTATATTAATAGAAATGGGTGTGAAACTTCTATAAAAATATGGAGGTCAAGTCAATATGATCTAAGCTGTTGATTATGTTTTAATTTGGTTCGTTGGTTATCCAACGAGAATATTATAAGGACTTCAATGGGAATTTGGAAAACACTCTGAGTGAGTCTAGTGATCGAGTTTCTCAAGTGAGCAGCACAAAGAAACCGGAGGATTTGATCGAGTTGATTCGATTGCAATGAGGGGAAGTGATAGTTTTGGTTGGAATATCTCTTATGAGACAGGAATACTTTGCAAAGAATGCAAAGGGCAGTACGCAGAAGAGGCAACGCAGTGCCATGCAAAGGAAACATTGGAGCCTTGAGGAGATCCAATATTTTGCTAAGGATCAGTTAGATCCAGTGCCAGAGTATCGGGGTGTGAGACTGGAAGGGCCAGAGATCAACATTCAGCAAGCAGAAGATCCAACAGAAGGAGGTGACGCAGTCCCCATCCAGAGTGATGCAGATCTGCGCAGAGGCAGTGCAGAGGTTGCGTGGGGATGTCCAGTTCAGTTTTGGGTCAGTTCTAGATCTCCAATTTCAGTGTGAGGTATTCCTCACTAGTTCTATATCAGTCAGATTCTCTATGGATAGCCAGATTTGGGCATCCAGTTGTATTCAAAAACTTCTGCTTAATAATATCAAACCCTCATCTGTTGTGTTGGTTTCCCACATTTAGTTTTTCAGGGGACATAGTCCAAAAATAATGGTGTCATGTGTGCTTAGTTTTCTTCTTTCTCAGATCTTATTTCCGCATTTATTTTTCCACATTTTATTTATGTAGTGAAGGTTGCAGTGTATTTGCTTCACTATTTACTTGTAGAACACAATAAATAACTTAAATGATTAATCAAGTAAAAGAAGTAATATCAGTTTTTTGTAATAGGGATTACAAGTTTGGGAATTTTCACATGGTATCAGAGTTGTCATCAGTGTAAGAATAGTGCAGGTGAAGCAAGAGAGAAGACCGGAAGAACTCAACATTGAAGAGAAAGAGGTAGATCGAAGAGTTGTGTTGGCAGCAGATCAAATCCCCAATGGATTACGCAATCCAAGCCAGGAGGGAAAGATTTGCAAGGGAATCTCTCTTTGAGTGATTCGACAAAGAGGTACAATTTCCAATTTTCAATTTGTTTGCGACAGAGGGAGCAGCGCAGCAACAGCTTCAACGTAGACTAGTTTTTTGTGAGATGTAGTTTTCTGCAGCATTTTTGTGGGTAAAAAGTGCAAAAATAAGGAAGAAGACGTTTTTTTAGGCACTTTACTTCTTTAGTGAGTTTCGAGCCAAGGAATTCTAATTCTCAATTGCTGAGCATCATTAGCGAGGAGAAAATATACTAACTCCAACAAGGAGTGTGTAGACCAACCTAACAGTTGCATAGAGGAGAGAGTGGGAGAAGTTCGACATTATTCAGACGACAAAGATGGCAACAAATGGGTTGAGAGATCAAGATCGGTTGGAGGGTACCTCCAACTATGTGATTTGGCAAACAAGGATCACTTACCTATTAGATGAGCATGATCTTAAGGCCTTTATCGAGAATCTGGTAGCTGTCCCCGTAGATGCAGATCTATTGAAAGCCTACAAGAAGAATATGGCAAAGGCTAAGTGATTGATCCTCGACAGAGTGAGGGATCATGTTGTATGTCACATTGTTAGCAAAGGGATAGCCAAGGAGATGTGGGACGCCTTAGATAAATTGTATCAGGGATATTCTGAGCATCAGAAGATGTACTTGTAGGAGAATATGTGATCTATGAGGATGCATAAGGGAGAACACATTGATCCATTCCTTGCAAAGCTTTAGGAAACCAGATATCAGTTGGCAGTTGTCGGATTAGCACCTCAGGCCACTGAGATGGTCATATTGTCTCTAAAATCTATATCAGATGAATGGAAAGTTTTTTTTCGAGAGCATCCTTGGTAGAGAAATATTCCTGATTGGGAATAGTTGTGGGCCGCTCTTTAGCAGAAAGAGAAAAGGCAAGATATGATCAAGTGAAAAATTTAAGGCAGCCACAACAGAAATGGGTCGAAGCCTAAGGAGGAGAAAGAGAATGCAACCCGTGCATCCAAGGGGAAGCAGGAGTAACAGAGGCAGAAAAAGGTCGTCTCAAAGATCAAGTGTTTCTAGTCTGGTGAAATGGGTCACTACGCTACGCAGTGTCCTCTCAAGAAGAAGGAAAAGGATGAGAAACAAGATCCGCAGGCTACAACTACAAGGATCAAGGAGGAGGAGTTCACCATGATTTCCCACATATCTCTAAGGGAGAATTGGGGTGATATATAACTATAGTTCGAATGAACTGCAGTTGGGCAGGATCCTTGAGGAGTCCACCTCTTGATCAATACCTTGCTACGAGTTCCCAAATCAGAATTAGTAGGATGGACTAATGTCATTTGGTGCAGAGGAGTGTCAGAGTGACAACACAATGGCTAGAGAGTGCCAGAGTTGGAGCAACGCAGAGCAGAGTTGGCAGGAGTGCATTAAGGCACATCTCTCATCCAACGACAATGCAACAGCTTCAAAAGGTTAGTGCAGAGTCTAGTTGAAATCAGATCTTCAATATCAAATGTATCATGTTGAACACTTAGTTCAATAATTTTGGATTTTTTTTCTGCTGCAGTTGCATAGCAGCAAAAAAGTTGCATTGCATATGTAGTTGGCAGTAGTATGCAGGGTCAGTAGCAAAATAGATGCAACAACATAATAGTTCATGGGCAGAAGTGTCAAACATCAGCAACGCAAACGGAAATGACGCAGAGCTAGTGTAGTGCTTCAGCAGGATGCATTACTAAAGCACATTCCTCGCTAAGAGGGAGTGTTGATTTCTAGTAGCATTGGATGTGCTCTAAGTCTCAGATTTTGTAGGGAGGCTTAGACACATGTATTCCAAAATACCAAGAAAGCGTTTTGGTAAATTCCACCCGGAGGGGGTTTTATTAAAATAATAATAATTTTTAATGGGAGCCTAAGTCTAAACTTAGGGAATTAAAATAATTAAAGTTTATTAATAGAACTGGGTGTGAAACTTCTAGAAAAAGACGGAGATTGAGTCAATATGATCTAAGCCATTGATTATGTTTTAATTTGGGTCATTGCTTATCCAACAAGAAGACTATAAGGACTTCGATGGGAATTTGGAAAACACACTAAGTGAGTCTAGAGATCGAATTTATCAAGTGAGCAGCACAGAGCAACCAGAGGATTTGATCGAGTTGATTTAATTGCAGTGAGGGGCAATGAATATAGTTTTGGTTGGAAGATTTGTTCCTAAGTCGGGAATAATTTGTAGAGAAGGCAGAGGGCAGTAGAGGCAACATAACGGCTACGTTAGGCAGCGTAGTTCCATGTAGAGGCAGCGCTGTAGCCTTGAGGAGATCCAAGATATTGCTAAGGACTAGTAAAATCCATTACCGGGGTGTGAGACCGGAAGGGCCAGAGATTAGCATCCAGCCAGTAGAAGATCCAGTAGAAGGAGATGATGTAGTCCACAACCAAAATGACGCAGATCTGCATAGAGGTAGTGTGAGGTTGTCCAGTTCAGTGTTGGGTCAATTCCAGATCTCTAGTGTCAATGTCAGGTAATCCTAACTAGTTCTTTGTCAGTCAAATTCTTTATGGATAGCCATATTTGGGCATCCAATTCTATTCAGAAACTTCTGCTTAATAATATCAAACCCTCATCTGTTGCATCGATTTTCCTGCATTGGGTTTTTTAGGGGACATAATAAAAAAATAACGATGTCATGTTTGCTTAGTTTTATTCTTTCTCAGATCTTGTTTCCACATTTATTTTTCTGCATTTTATTTATGTAGTGAAGGTTGCAATGTATTTTCTTCAGTATTTGCTTGTAGAACACAATAAATAACTTGCATGATTAATCAAGTAGAATAAGTAATATCAGTTTGATGCAATAGGTATTATGGGTTTAGGAATATTCACACATTTAAGGAGGATTTTTGTTGGCAAACCTTTGCTAAGGTCCACTTCCACACATATACAAACAAAAGTCATGATTCCCTTTGAAATCCACTCAACATCAATTTTAATGAAACACCCAAACAAATTTCCTATATCCTTCAAAACACCCAGGTGAGCCATATGGACGGGAAAATTGGGAAGCCAAAGATGTCATAGAGAGAGTGTTAAATTCTGGGAACCAAGGTTGAAAGGAAAGACCAACCTAACCCCAAAACCAAGGACCCTAGTCAGAAAACTTTTACATGTCCTCCATCTTCTCAAAGACCACAATAAAAAATCCTTTAGAACAATTCTGATAAAACCACTCTTGAAGAGTTGATGATGATGAACAAAATCCATTAAAGTGACAGATAATCTCTTGTCACTCATAATAATTGGCAATGAAGTTGCATGCAATATTATTAACCTCAAGAGAAGGGTTTTCAGCCTTATGATCCACCAAAAATGTAGGACTAGCAAGATCTTTTGGTTTTGTGAGGAAAACTCAGGATTCAAAATGTCCTTACTAGATCTCGTTGAGGTTGAGGAAGATGCACCCCCTCCTTTGGCTCCACCTCTAATTATAGCAACAATGTGAATCTAGGCATCCTTGGAAATGTCGTAATCCCTGAGGGGTTTTTCCTCCTAAAGCTGACGACCTTAATGAATAAGTTAGAAGCATTCACGAGGGATTTGCACCTTCTCTTGAATTCACAATGATAGAGAACAAACAATATTTTTGTTTGAGACCTAAAAACCAAATGAACCCCCGGAAATTGGGTTTACCAAGATTGAGTAAATTGCTAGATGTGGAGAAGAAAATGAATCATTGGCGTAGAACTCGCTTGGTCCATATGCGGATCTAGAGACATGAGGGTTTCTACTCAAATCTAAGGGAAAAACTCACAGACCTGGGATTGCATGGAGTAGATCTATTCATAGAGCAGAGATAGATATGTCCTTCAAGCCATTATTGGGGTGAGGAGCTCACGAAGATGCATTTCATTCGAAATCTAGGGTTACAAAGCTCACAGTCATGATTCTCTATTGTTTTCTAAAATTATATTTTGCAATGTGTATATCAATGAACTTATCTACATATATATTCTTTATAATTAAAAACTATTTTTATAATAAAATTTTTATTTTACTCTTAAGGGAAAATATAAATTAAAATATTATTTTTTAATATATATATATATATATATATATAATTTTTTTTATATTAATATAAAGTTAAAATACAAATATTAATTTTACAATCTACTAGACACTATGTTAACATGAAAGATCACAATGACTTAGAAGCGATTCCATTGACATGTAAATATTTTCACACTCTTACAAACTTGCCTTCTATTTAATGTAAGATATTTAAAAATGTAACACTATGTTAACATGAAACATCATAATGACTTAGAAGTGGTTCCATTGACATGTAAAGATTTTCACACTCTTACAAATTTGCCTTCTATTTAAGGTAAGATATTTAAAAATGTAAGATGAATATTATTGTATGAGAGACACTTTTTAGTCGAGTGTAGAAGAGATGTTATAATGTTTTGTCATATATTATTATACCAGTATAGATCCATCATAACCACTGATTTAGTAAGTGCTGAGAGACCAAATCTTTTGAGATGTGAACTTTATATATATACATATATATCATTTTTCATGGTTTAAATGATATTTTATGAGTCTCTTTGGCCACTTGGATTGTGTAGAAGACTTGACTTAAACTTGCAATTCTAATCAATCTTTACTTACTTTCATACAAAATTGACAAAATATATATATACCTAAAAAGAAACCAAAATGTAGAATAGTAAGACTATTTAAATTGTTTTTTAGCTTTTTTTTTTTCAAGTGCTATCTATATATATATATAACTTAACATGGCCATTAAAATGTGGCCCACTTTGAATTTTTAATCATTAATAACATTTTTAAATGCCACACATTAATTTATATTAAGAATTGAATGAATTATACACCTTGCTTTTATTAGGAACAAATTGATTTTTTTTACTTTCAATTTTTTTGGGGGGCATTGAAATATTTTACTGTGGTCAACATTTTTTTTTTTTTTGTTAATCGATTTCTATTATAATAGAAAAACAAGATACATTAAGATACCATAGAATTCATATAGCTTCTTCAACATTTCTAGTGTCACACATCATAATTGAATAGGGTTTTTCTCTTTTCCCTTTTCTCCTACGTACATCTACCCATCCTGCGAAAGTACCAGTTACAATTAGAGATAAAGCCACATTCTCATCTTCTTGGGCAAGCTCCATCGGAAATGGCTCCACATAGCACATGATTTCCTTTTCAATATCTAAATGGTTGAACTCGTGGCAACATTTTTTCCCACTAGACATTGTAGGCATAATTAGATTTGATACTCCAACATTCTCCCTAGCCATGGGATTCTCCTCAACAGAAGGATGAGATGAATCAACGTGGCACTGCCTTTGCTCTTGAGAATTTGAGGTGGTTGAATTTGTCTTCTGTTGCTCAAAGGAGTAATTATTCTGGCTTGTCACATTCGATACTATGGACGATGGTTTTTTCTCCCTCCACCTGCGGCTGGGTTTCGTGGATCCGAGGAATGAGGCTGCTCTTTTGAGGTAGGGCGTGCATTATGGAGATGCTTTGGTTGTTAATAAAATATCCATATAAAGGTTGTGTTCTCATAGTATAGAGGTTGCAAATACTCCTAACCACCCCCTTTTAGACTAATTTTAGCTAGAATTCCATCACTTAAGTCCACTTCCACACAAATGCAAACAAAAGAGATGAATCAATTTGCTAATCTGGCATTGTCAATATTGACAAAATGACCTAATGCATTTCCAATAGCTTCTAGGAATTCTGACTGAATCAATTGGAGGGGTAATTTGGGAAGGCAAACCCACACCAAAGTAGCCAAGGACTTCATGGAAAGGGGATTGAACTTTGGGAATGAAGGTTGAATTGAGAAACCTACACGACCCTAGAAGAAAGGGCCTTGGTTAAAGACCTTCTGCCACTCATTAAGGTCCTTGAAAACAACCATGAAATAACCTTTGGAGCATAACAATAAATACAAGCTCTAGATCCATTAATTCTGATAAACCCAAGCCCTAAGGGCATAATTTAGTGGCCATAAACCGTTAAACATGAAAATGACCACACGTCATTGATAACCTATAATATTGAGCAAAGTGTAGAGCTCGTTTATCTATAGCGAAGGGGTAACCGATGAATGCTCCATCACAAAAGCTTGACCTGAAAGAGCCTTGATGGGTTCAAAGCTGGAATCATGCTTAAGGGAATATTTAATATAAGGGTTTGGATGTCAAGGCTACCCCCTTTCCTTTGGCACCTCCACTTAACCTTGCAATAAGGGAAACAATGGAATCTTTTTTGATGCCGCACTCTTTAAGATCCTTTGACAAATTTAATTGATTTCATTAAAAAAGGAGACAAAACATCCCCGAAGGGACTCCAGTCCTAGTATGAATGTTAGTTGTAAGGGAGGAGACAACATCTCTCTCATTGACCATGAAGTAGAGGGATATTCTAGCCAAGGTTTTGACAAAAATCATAAAAGATACAAGCTGTGGAGACTTTGTATCCTGATCACAGGGAAAACAACTCGGTATTTGATAAAAATACGGAAAAGGAGTTGTGTCAAACACTTTGCAGGTGAACCTGCTCAACCTTTGGAAAGTTTGGACAAACATGTCATCAAACACTTTATGGTCATACTTCTCGAGTAAGTGTTCCACACTCACTGTTGTTCTCAAACAAAAAAATTTAGATGCATCTTATTAGGTCCCTATAATACTTGTGCATTCCCCTTGTTGTTATTGTTATTGTAGCCCCCTATTGTTGTTGTTGTGCCCATGTATCCCCCATATTGTAATTGTTTTTTTTTGTAAATTCTGGAGGGACTATTCACATTAATTAACAAAAATAATGTTACAGAGAAGAGCCAACTTGGCTACAAACCATGGGTCTACATCTTAGCTATAAGGAACCCGCACCTAGGGAGAAGGTATACAGGGAGGGAGAAGCTAGGTGGGGAGAAAAAAAACCAAGTCATTAACAAAATCTGAGCACGCAGGCTCGAGACAGCATAAAACGAGCACGCAGGCTCAAAACAAACAGAAAGAGAGCACAACTGCATATCAAGAAAAACCAACAAGAGTTACAATCCAGGAGGAACAGAACCAGCAGGAGAACCATCCTCATCAAAGCCAACCTCGTCGATGTTGATCGGGTGCTCCAGGGTGCCATATAGCCAGTCAGTGGGGGAACGACGAGAAGGTCCTGCATCCTGAGGGGAGGGCTGCGAAGGGCCATCCTCCGTTTTGATACTCGCACTCTGATGAAGCCTGGATCGATTCTTCAGAAGCTCATAATGCGGCGAGGTGCTCTCCACGAAGCGCAGGTGATGCACCGTGCGAACATAGGTTTCAAATTTATGAGAGAGGGACTGTATCTTCTTTTCAAGATTCCTGCTGATTTTGTTTTGCTCTCGCAGAGCGAGAGAGAGGAGAGTTTTAGTACTCCAATGCAGGTCGACCGCTCTTGTAAAGAGGTTCTCTCTGCTCCGAGTCAGGCTAGGATCCGGGATCCACTGAAATTCCTCGACCACCGTCTCCATATTGCTATTGTTGTGTCTCATATAATCCCACTATTTTTATTGTTGTTCCCTTACATTATTATTTTTATATGGGCTCTGATTATATTGTGACCCCTTAGACTCCTATATATACCAAGGAGGTATTATCATTTGTATCATCCAATAATTGTTCATTTATGTAATGTAAAGGAGTTTTCCCCATCGAAGAGCATAATTTTTAAATCATTGATCTATCTTTTCTTCTATTTTGTGAGCTAGTTGCAAAACATTTGGTATTAGAGCTTTGGATTCTAGGGTTTCGCTACTTCAAACATGCAATCTTGGAATTTTCGCCATAAAATTTTTTCTACGAGGCTTCGGAAGCTGAAATTTATGTCATATGGATTTGAAATCTTGGTTAACTTTGTGTAAAAAATTTATATATTGGTTCGTTACAGTTTTTGAGATATGGTCCAAAGAAGTTAGGGTTTTTACAGATCCCATATTTCAATCTCAAACGGGTGACCTAGGGAAAAATATCATAATTTTCTCTCTGAGCATTGGATTTGGATTTCGTAAAAAGTCGTTGAAATTAAATAGACTATAGTTTTTTTTGTATCATTTTTAGGTTTGAAGGTTGAAACAATGACACGTGGAATTCTGTACAAGTCCGCTCTACTAAACCAGTATATAATTAGACCATCATGGGAGATTGGGAATAACTCTTTCTTGAAGAATCCAATATCAATATGAATTGTGGGGTTAGAAAGAAGACTCAAAGGGCTACCACAAGAAAAAATTCCAGACCTTGGAGAGCATAAATTACAGAGTTACATCCATTCCAAGATCAAGCTCCTAAAAGTAAGAAAAATGTGTGTATTTTTTTTTAATTGCATAATTTTTGTTTGAAAAGTACGCTGAAGTCATTCCAAGGGAATATTGAAGCATAGATATCAGTATTTGGTTCTAAAATTCCTCCCAAAAATAATAACTCTACACAAAGCCCTTAGAAATCTCTATTATGACGCATGAAGAGGAATAATTGCAACATGATATATCAAAATTACGAGACCAAGTGCAACAAATTTCACTCTCACAAAGAGAAACCAAAGATGACATGGATGGCTTAAAATGGGACATGGATGGTTTAAAATCATAAATAAAAGGTTTTAAGGATGGTTTAAAATTAGATGTGGAAGCAATGATGAATGTCAAGATGGAAGGGTTGACAAAGTTGCCGCAAGTTTTCCAATGGTGACAAGGTAATACATGAAAATCATGATGAGGACAAAAGGGATATGAATTATGATTTTAGAGACTCCCATGTTGTGTTTAAGACCCACTACATTCCAAATATCAATATGATGAAGTTTTATGGAAAGGATATGGTATCATATATACTACAAATGGAGCAATATTTTGATATTCATGATGTGCAACACACACAAAAGGTATGCATTGCATCTTTATATTTAGAACCCAATAAGTTTGTATGGTAACGATGGATTTTTTCTCATAAATCACTTGTCACTTGGTCAATTTTTACACAAGAAATGTTAGAACATTATGAGGATACAATGAGAAACACCTTCTTTACCTAATTGATAAATCTCAAACAAAAGGATTCAATGGTGGAGCACATTGAAGACTTCCAAAAATTGAATATCAGGGTAATTGATATTCCAGAGGAGCATAGGATTGATGTCTTCATAGAGACTTTAAAGGATAACATCCAACATGAGGTTCACCTTTGGGAACATGATTCATTGGAGAAGGCATTCAGGTTGGTAATAAAACTTGAAAGAAAAATTATGGCAACAAGGAAGTCTACCACTCAAAACTATAAAGATGGAAGTGTTGCTGCTCATAGCCTTCCACAACCTACGTCGAGGTTGACACCACAATAATTGGAGGAAAAAGGAGAAAAAGGGCTTTGTTACAATTGTGATAGAAAATACACTAAAGGTCAAGTGTGTTGAGAAGAAATTATTTTACATAGAGTTTGAAGAATAGGAAGAAAAGGAAAAAGAAACATCAAAAGAGGAGGATATACACCAGGAAACAACCCCACAGAAAGAAGAAATGAATCTGACCATAAATTGTAATGCATTGGAAGGAATTTCCACTCCTCAAACTCTCAAAATAGAAGGATATATCAAGAAGAAAAAGGTACTATTGATGATTGATTAGAGTAGTACCCATAATTTTATTCATTGTAAGATAGCTAAGGAATTGAATTTATTCATATATCCAACACCATAGTGTCAAGTGACGGTTGAAAATGGAGGAACTATAAATTGCTCTGGAAAGTGTCATAATATCAAACTAACTATGAGGTAATATGTATTGAATAGTCCAATGATTTCCATTCTAATGGGTGGTGTTGATGTTGTACTAGGAGTCTAATGGTTAAAATATTTGGGAACGATAAATTTTAATTACCAAAACTTTTCTTGAATTTTTTTTTGGGAGGAAATGAATTTTAATTAAGGGGTATCGTAGGGAAACCGGGAAATATAATTAAATCTAATGGCATGACAAAGATTTTGAAGAAAGAACAATGGGGCGTAATTGCACAATTATGCTCACTAGAGATTCAAACATCAAAATCATCTATTTCTCCATATCTCCAAAAAGTCTTGAACAATCACTCCAAGGTATTTGAGACTCCCAAAGGCCTACCACCTATTCGTGATCATGATCATGCTATTAATTTGATTCCAGGAAGTGTTCCTCCAAACATTAGGCCTTATAAATATCCCTATTCCCAAAAGAGTGAAATTGAAAGTATGGTTGCAAAAATGCTAGAGGTCGGTATAATTCAACCTAGTCAAAGTTCTTTCTCTGCTCCAGTAGTATTGGTGCACAAGAAGGCTGGATCATGGCGTATGTGTCCAGATTATAGGGAGATCAATAAACTCACTATTAAAGATAAATTTCCCATTCATGTCATTGATGAATTACATGGAGCAATTTACTTCACCAAGTTGGATCTTTGTTCAGGATATCATCAAATTAGAATGAATATTGAAGTCATTTCGAAAACAACATTCAGAACTCATAAGGGTTATTATGATTTTTTTGTCATGCCTTTTTTCCTTACTAATGCATCTTCCACATTTCAAGGTTTGATCAATTCCATTTTCAAACCCTTCCTTACAAAATTTGTGTTAGTATTTTTTTATGATATACTATTCTACAACAAGTCTTAGAAGGATCATGTTCAACATGTTGACAGGGTGCTCAAACTATTGGAGGAGAAACAATTATATGCAAAAACCTCCAAATTTTTCTTTCGAGTCCATGATGTGGAATATTTGGGCCATATTGTATCTCTTGAGAGTGTTAAGGTAGACCCTAACAAAATTAAATCCATTAAGGAATGGAAAATCCCCACAACCATAAAGCATCTTCAAGGATTTCTCGGGTTGACACAATATTATCACAAATTTGTTAAGAATTATGGGAGAATAGTAGCACCTCTAACAACATTAATGAATAAATATGCATTTTATTGGAATCTAAAAGCAACTAAGGCCTTTGAACATCTTAAAGATGCAATGTGCCAAGCACCGGTCTTAGCTATTCTAGAATTCACAAAAACCTTTATTGTGGAATGTGATGCATCTGGAAATGGAATTGGTGTTGTTTTAATGCAAGAAGAAAGACCCAATTATTTTGAAAGTCGTCCAATCAAAGGAAAGTATTTATAAAAACCTATTTATGAGAAGGAAATGTTGGCAATACTACATGCACAAAGCAATGGTGAACTTACCTAATGGGAAGACACTTCAAGGTAAAAACAAATCATGATATTCTTAAAAACTTTTTGGAACAAATATTATCTTCAAAAGAGCATAAAAAATGGGTCACAAATATGTTAGTTTATGGCTTTGAAATCATCTACAAAAAATGGAAGCAAAATGTTGTTGTAGATGCACTCTCAAGAAAGGATGAGGATGTGGAAGTGTTGCTTTGTGCCATTTCTATTATCCAACTTGATTGGATAACCAAAGCAATGGATGAATGGAAGAATAAAGAAGCAGTGTGGACACTTATTCAAAAGTTGCAGCAAGATCCTAGTACAATTGATACATTTAACTGGAAAAATGATTCATTATGGTACATAGATGACTTGTATCTTTGTAAGAATTCCCAACTAAAATAAAATATTCTTTTGGAATCACACACATCCTACTTAGGAGGGCGCTCAATATTTCTTAAAACTTACTACAGGGTCAGGAAGGATTTTTTTTGGGAAGTCATTAAATATAATATTTAAAAGTTTGTGGCAGAATGTTTGGTTTGCCAACGAAATAAAGTTGAGACAATTAAGACCCTAGGTCTATTACCGTCCTTTAGTCATTCCAAGTCAGCGTTGGGAGTAGGTCTCAATGGATTTTATCACAAGTTTACCCAAGTCTGAAGGAAAGAGTGTCATCATGGTGGTAGTTGATAAACTTACCAAGTATGCACACTTTTGTGCGTTATCTTGTCCTTTTAAAGCCAATACAGTTGCTACCGCATTTATGGAAACAATTCAAAAGATACATGGAAACCCAAAGATTATTGTAAGTGACAAAGATCCCATTTTCACTGAAAATTTTTGGACAAATTATTTTCTTTTCTTGGTAGTCAATTAACTCATAGTTCATCTTATCATCTTCAATTTGATGGGAAAACTAAGATAGTGAACAAATGTTTGGAAGGATATCTTCGTTGCTTTGTATCTTATAAACAAACACAATGGGTCAAGTGGTTACCTCTAGTTGAATGGTGGTATAACACTTCCTTCCATACTGCAGCGAAAATGACCCCATTTATGGCACTTTATGGATATCATCCACCATCCATCACATAATATTTAAGGGAAAATTCTAAGGTTCGAGCAGTGGAAAGCACATCAAGCATCAACAACATGTTCTCCAACTCTTAAAGGATAACTTCACTGTGGCACAGAATTGAATGAAATAATAGGAAAATCAATGTCACAGAGAAAGAAGTTTTGGTGTAGGCAACTGGGTATTTTTACGGCTACAACCATGCAAACAAATGTCCCTCAAGCAAGTTAAGAAGGATAATAAATTATCACCCGAGTATTATGGTCCTTACAAGGTGTTACAAAAGTTTAGTACTATGGAATACAAATTGGAGTTGACTGCATCTTCCCAAGCACACCCAGTTTTCCATGTTTTATGCTTAAAGAAGGTTATTGATGACAAGCTCCCAGTTCAAACAGTGTTGTTAGAACTTGATGAAGAAGGAAAATTCATATTTGAGCCTAAAACAGTCACGGAAACAAGAACCCAACAACTAAGGAATTGATTAATTTCAGAGTATCTCATTAAGTGAAAGAACTTACCCACTGAAGATTCCACATGGGAGGATGAAAATTTTATACAGAAGCATTTGGAACTACTCAAGCATTAAGGACAACACTTTTTTGAAGGAGAGGGTCATCTTCGGTCCCTATAATACTAGCATATTCCCCTTATTGTTAGTAGCCCCCTATTGGTATTGTTGTGCCCATGTATCCCCCATATTGTTATTGTTGTGCCACATAGAAGCCCATTATTGTTATTGTTGTGCCCTTACATTATAATTTTTATGTAGGCTTTGATTATATTGTGATCCCTTAGACTCTTATATATATATATACCAAGGAGGTTTTATCATTTGTATCATCCAAGAATTGTTCATTTATGTAATGTAGAGGAGGTTTCCTACTCGAAGAGGATATTTTTTAAGTCGTTGATCTATCTTTTCTTGTATTTTGTGAGTTGGTTGCATAACACATCTGATGAAAGGGATAACCAATGGCACTGCCCTTGCCCAAACAATAAGGGATTAACAAGGCAAGACAAGACCATGGCAGAATTGACCTCCAAGTAAGGTCATCTGCAAGAATCCCTCCCACCTTAGAGGGACCTCCAACTATAGCGAACCATGTCGAAAGACCTTCCAATGGAGAAGCCCCTTTGATGGAAATTGCATGGACATCAAAACTATGATTGACGACAGTTGCATCATCCCATTTTCGACACAACACAAAAACATGGCTTTCATTGCGGCACCCATTGCTCATTATTATGGTCAACGTTAACATCATTCTTTTTAACTCTCTAGACACACATATATATTATAATAAATTAGATAGTGAAGATATTCAAACATATTTAAATGTTTTGAAATATTTTTAAATAGAATAAGAATTATACATCTTGCATCAAAACTAGAAATAGAAATATAAGATTTTACTTTTGTTATTTTATCTCTTTAAAGTTAATATAAAACTACGTTTTTTTTTTTTACAGTAACGATTATGGAATATTATATCAAACTTGGCCTGAATGCCAAAAATCTGGTTACATTGAGAAGGACTATATCCTGTTGCACCTCACCACTAAGGATGAGTGTGGAGCTAATGCTTGGAGTTTTCCTCCTTAGTGATGTAACTATAGATTCAATTTCAGAGATTTTTCTCAATTTGAAGATACATGCAAATTGACTTAAGAGTAAACAGTAAAACATGATAGCCATTTAGCTTATGGGATGGGTTCCCATGATTCTTCTTCGTCTTTCATCTTGGTCCCAGCAGAGAGGAGGGCAGCTTTATTGGCTTCAATGTCTGCCTCTTTATTATGAGTTCTCAGCACATGATAGAAATTCAGCGTCTGAAAAGCGTTCTCCAAGCCCTTAATTCTGACTATCAGCCTTGCGAGTTTAAGGTCCAAAGCTGGAGAGTTGGACACCATTGCATTGATGATGATCTGGGAATCGCCAATTACATTTGCTTCACTTATGTTTAAATCTTTGAGCAACTTGAGACCTTGAAAGATAGCCAAAGCCTCAGCTTGAATGCTGGTTGAATGGCGTAGCCCCCATGCAAAATAATGATTTTTTTTCCCATCTAGATTTAAAACAACGCCTCCTGCACTAGCTTTGCCCGGATTGCCCTTTGCTGCCCCATCAAAAAAGAGGGAGTGTCTTGAATGTGTTGTAAGCCAATCTTGAAAGTCTGTTTCAGGTTTTCTTATTTTCCAGTCTTTGGGAGGGGGGATGTTCCTAACTGCTGTTTGAAAATGCAGATCAAGAAATGAACCCCAAGCAGTGTCCTGTTGGCTGAGATTAGAATCATCTTTTAATTCAATCAAGCACTCTTTTAGATGGCATTTGATCTTGATTTCTAATGCATTGTGGTTCTGTTCAATGTTTCTGAAGATTCTTCTATTTCATTCAAGCCAAATCTGCCAGCATATTACCTTTGGGAGGACAGACCATGCAGCTTTGATTATCCGATTTTTTGGAGGAGGACCAGGATACCTGTTCGCCCATTTAGAAAATAATTCAGCAGTGGAGCATGGAAGCGTAATGTTGGGATCCAGCTTGTGGATGAATGTGAACCAAATCTGCATAGAGAATCTGCATTCAAGCATTAAGTGGACAACACTCTCTGCGTTTTCATTACACAGTGAACATTTGGAGGGGCCGTGGAACCCTTTCCTCTGCAGATTATCATACGTGAGGATTTTTCCATGGCATAGAATCCAAGCAAAGAAATCCACTTTGGGCCACGAAGGAAAACGCCAGACTCCTTGCCAAGGTGCTGGGTCAGGGGGAACGAAAGGTCTCTCCCTCAGCTTAACGTAACCCAGGGAGACAGCGTACCCTCTAACATTCGGCCCCCAGCCTCTCGAATCTCTTTTTCTGATGTGAGAAGGCGCCAAACCGTGGAGAAGGTCTAGTAGCGTGATCCATTCATGATGCAGGTGTGCCGGCACAGCAATGCATTTCCAGCATGCCCAATCAGATTCTTCCACAGTGAAATATCCCACAATGTGTGCAACCCTTCTCCTTCCATCCAGCAGCGCAACGCTCTAATGGAACCTCTGTCTTCTATAGGATCCGTATTCATAATTTTTTCAGTCCATATATTTATCTTTCTCCCGTTTCCTGGGATCCAAAAGGAGTGCAAATTGATAAGAGCAGCTTTAGCATAAAGCTTGAGGAAAGACGAGTTGGGTAGATGGATCAAATTGTCTAAACAGCTGATGCATGGACCTCTGAAATATTTTTTCCAGAGAGCCAATTGAGCCCAGCCTGGCTTGGGTGCAATAATCTTCCATATTAACTTCGCTCCCATAGCTATGTTCTGGTGACAAAGATTTTTGAAATTCAATCCGCCCTCCCACAAAGGCTTGGAGATGGTTTCCCAACTGACTAGAGGCAGTTTGTTTTCATTCTGTTTGCCTCCCTTCCAAAAGAACCTCCGAATGTACTCCTCCATTTTTTTTAAGATACTTGCCGGAGCGAGAAGAACAACAAAATGAAATAGAGGGAGACTGGTGAGCACATATTTTATTAGAATAGATTTACCAGCAATGTTGAGCTAGGAGTAACCCCAGGCTTGGATCTTGGTATTAAAATTTTCAAGTTGTGGAAGCCAGTCTTTACTTACGGATCTTTTATGGTAAACAGGAAGGCCCAAATATTTAAAAGAGGTCCAAGAGGAGGAGGCTGCAAAGCCCAAACATCTAGCAATAGCAGAGAGAAATTTGGGTGATGTGTTCCAGCTGTAGATGTGACATTTGTTCTTATTTAAGGCACTGCCTGAGGCCTCAAATAAATCATCCAAAACTGATTTGAATTTGATGGCTGAGGAAAGAGTGGCAGCTCCCAATAACAGGGTATCATCTGCGAATAGGGCATGATTTATGTTTTTGACCCCTCTTGCTATACAAAGTCCATTAATATCTTGATCTTGCATCTTTTTGTCTAACAGAAAGATGAGAACAGAGACTTGGATGACAAAGAGCAGAGGGGAGAGTGGGCACCCCTGCCTAAGCCCTCTCAAAGCTTTAAAAAAATCTGTGGCTCTGCCATTTACTAGAGGTGCAATCCATGGCTTCGAGATGCATGCCCGGATCCAATTTATGAAATTTACTCCAAAACCAAACTTGCTCATGACTTTTAACATAAAGCTATGATTTACTCGATCAAAAGCATTTGCTAAGTCGAGTTTGATAACCATACTTTGTTCATTTCGATGCAGACTTGAGTGAATTTCCTCTTGTACAAGGGTGAAGTTGTCCACAATTTGCCTGCCTTGGATGAAGCCTCCTTGATTCTCCGGAATGATTTTGGGAAGGATGAGCTTCAGTCTATTTGCAATTACTTTGGTGATTAGCTTGTACCCTGTATTTCACAAGGAGATCGGGCGAAATCTGTTGAAGTTGTTGGCACTAAAAAAGCTGAGTTTGTGCTGCCTCCGATTTTCTGGCAATCTTGAGATTTTTGGACCATTTTGAAGAGGTCCTTTTCCACTATCAGCCAACAGACTTGGAGGAACCTGGCAGAAAATCCATCCAGTCCAGGGGCCTTATCCGGATCCATGGAAAACAGGGCTTTTTTAACTTCATTTTTGGAGACTTTGGCCTCAAGGAGCGCATTCATTCGAGAAGAGATTGAAGATGGAACAATATCTAACAAATCTAAATATTGATCCGGATTCGTGTCCTCACTATACAAGTTTTGAAAATGAGAAAAGACTGCTTTCTTGATGTCCTCAAAGTCCTTGTGGGTGACATTATCCTCCTTGATCTCAGATATAGTGTTGAAGCATTTCCTGGCCTGGGCTTGTTTATGGAAGAAAGAAGAGTTCCTGTCCCCTGCTTTGAGCCAAAGACTTCGAGATTTTAATCTCAAGTATTCTTCTTCAGCTAAACAGGCCTTATGAAAAATCTGCTGCAGATGAGCCTCTTTATCTAAGAGCTCCTCTGTGACGACAACATCCTCCACTTGAAGTTGATGAGAGGCTAGAGAATCTTTAATGATTTTTCTTTCTGTAGCTGGGTTGGGCAAGGTTTTGGCCCATTGTTTTAGAGCCCCTTTCACCCTTCTAAGTTTTTCCTCCCAGACAAAGAAAGGGGATCCTTTGACTGGTTTTCTTTAACAATCCTTGACTAATTGCATGAAATCTGGCTCCTTGACCCAGAGGGGACTAAATCTGAAAGGAATAGGGCCCAGATCTAGATGGGACAGGAGTTCTAGCTTGATGGGCTTATGGTCTGAGATGCTGTTAGTGAGAATATGAATTCTAGGTTCTAATCCTAGTAACAGAAAAGAGCTTTGGATGAAAAATCTATCTAATCTGGCAGCAATATGACCTGGGCCAGCTCTTTTGTTAAACCAAGAGTACTTACCGGAGGAAGGTTTGATATCCAGCAGATCCTAGTCCTGCATAAGATCCTCCGCCCATTCCCTTGCCGGATCTCGGATTGCGTTGCCTCCTCTTTTTTCAGACGAGTGAAGAGTGAGATTGAGATCTCCAAAAATGATTATATTTTCCAGGTTTGCTAGGTCTGCTTGATGCCTTATAGATTCCCAACAATCCTTTTTCTCCCCAACATTGACTGGGGAGTATACGTTGAAAAGGCAAAAAAGTTCTTTGGTGTCCAGATTCTGCATTTTAAGCAGCAACCATTGAATATTGCTAGCCTCATAGATGACTGAAAATTTGCTGGCATTCCATAGAGTGCCAAGCCCTCCCAAGGCTCCCCAGGCAGAGATTGCTCTTGCTTCGCTTTTGATCCAAATTTTCTTACTTGCATGCAGAAAGACTACGTCTTCCAGCTTGGTCTCCTGGACGAGAAGTATGTCTGGAGATTCTATTCTTATTAAACTTCTAATGGCTTCTTCCTTAGTTTTTCTCCCCATACCTCTACAGTTCCAGGAGGTGACCTTCATTATTTATGTTTCCGATGGGCTCCCTTGGAGCCTTGGGGCTGATTTTTCATCGTCCTTGGCTTTGAGGCTAGCAGATTTTCTAGAGTTGGCTGGCTGCCCTGAAGCTTGTCTTTGTAAGTTTCCTGCTATCTTTTTTCCCTGTCAGTTTTGCGACCTCTTGTGGATCTCCTTACCGAGGTTTGAGACTCTCCTATTTCTCCTTCCTCCTCTGACTCGTCCGATTCCTGTTCTTCTTCCTCAACTTCTATAGGTATGCCTTTGGGTTTTGCAACACTTGTTCCTTTAAGGGAGGAATAAGGGGTGCCTTTGCTTGTGAGACTGGCTTTTGGATCTCGATCTCCTGAGTTGCTTCTGTTTGTTGGCTTAGAGAATCGAACTTATTTTCTTGTGCCTTTTTGGGAGGGGGGCATTGAGCATTGGCCTGAAGAGGGCCTTTACCATTGGGGTCTCCTGGTTTTTGACCTTTGTGATTGGTCTTTGAATTCTTAACTTGGTTCCAACCCTCTTCATTTCCTTTCTCTGGCTCAACATTGGATGGTTAGCTTCTAGCAAAGTGTCCATGAACATGACATTTCCTGCATTTAAATGGCAGCTGCTCATAGTCCAGTATCTGCACATGAGACCAACTGCTGACATTGATTTTGATTGCCTCTGGGAGACCCACCTCTAGATCTACTTCTACGCAGATTCTAGCATAGTCATACTGGTTTGTGTTGTTTGCTCGATCTATGAATTTCCAAGAGCGTTGCCGATGTGTTTCAAGGAGTCCCAGTTCCAGCAATGGACTGGGAGATTCGGGAGCTGAACCCACACCGGAACCACCGTGGGAACATTTACAGCCGGATCGAAATCTGGTGTCCATTTGTTTAGGTAGAGGCCCTGAGGGCCCATGAAATAGGGCCCATTTTGGAAGATCATATCTTTATCTTCTTGGAAGAGAATTCAAAGAGGAAGAACCCTCGCCCAAGAGAATAAGATGTGACATTTTGCTTGATCAGAGGAGCCCAGTTCCTGTTAACCCATTGCTTAGTAGTTTTCGGAGATGGCCAAAGTCCCGTGAATTGGCCAATGAGACCACGATAAGCCAGAGACAAAGCTACTTGGATGGGGGTCTCTGGAGGCAAAGAGATCTCTGGGATATCTTCAAGCTTCTTTACGAATTTAGCTGCTTCACTTTTTTTCTTCTGGGGCAAACTAGCTAGAAGATGATTGAAAGCATCAATAGCAGGGGAAGAGGGCGGCAGTGGAGGCTCCTTGGGAGAGCCCTGCGCCTCCATGGAAGCGGACCTTAGGCAGGCTGCCGCAGGGAGCAGCCACGCTGCTCAGAATCGCTTGACCTAGCAGCGCTGCTCAAAAACTAATATAAAACTACGTTACTTCACAGGGATATTGAAATATTTTATTTATAGCTGAGAGTGAGAGTGTGAGTGTGAGTGACATTAGTGGACATTGTTTTTTTATTTAGATAATATTTCATTTTTATTTTAAAAAGAGCATGTGTCAACTCTATGTTGAGCACAGACACACATCGCACTCATACTGGGCTGCAAAATGTGTCTCTAAGTGCAAAAAACAAAAATAATAAATTAATAAAAATAAAAATAACAATACATTAAAATAAAAAATAATGTATTGATGATATTCACCCATTGTATTGACTCACGGTATTCATGTGGAATATAACCTATTTAAAGGAGGAAACACTTTTTAACTGCGAAAAAGCAACCTACAATCATCTTAACTCCGGAGAGGGACAAGTACCGAGAGGGATCAAATCTCTTTTCGCTCTAAAAAAAGTTGCACCTCAAGAGATTTGATACTTCTCTCCGCTTGGTAGATCCGGAGTTAAGATGGATCTAGGTTGGCTAGGCCGAGAGGCTCTCTCCAACCCAATATAAAAGAGATGTTGTATTGTCATGTCTTGTCGTTTAGTGTTATGTAAAAAAAAATAAAAAAAAATAACTATATGTTAAAATAAAAATAATATATTGATTCATGGTATTTATATGGAATATAACCTATTGAAACCTAGAAAAATTCAACATAAATTTATCATAACTTTGAACCTACCAAACATTAAAAAATTTACACCTAGATACTTCATAAATCCAAAATTAAAATAAATTTAAATTAATAATTATAAAAACAATATTAAAAAACATATAATATTGAAAACACATGGGCCAACCAACCGCCATTTGTCTCCATTTTTAATCACACACATACCCACATCAACATATATGAGAAGGGAAACTTCGTTTGAGTACGTATTTACCTAAATCACATAACCTCAATTTTTAGAAGAGGGATACCACACGCTTACATTATATAATCCAAGTACACACTTGTATCATATTCTTTGCGTGTACACGCACTCATATCATACACTCTTCATGGAAGGAATAAGTAAGTTTTATTTAAATTTACATCGGACAACTCATTTCCATATACCATACCAAAATCCATATCAAAATCACAAAATCTTTTTTTCAATTATTTAATTTTGAAAAAAATTATTCTTATGTACACAAAATCTCTTTTTCAATTATATAATTTTGAAAAAACATATTCTTATTTACACAAAATCAATCACAATTTTTTTTTTTCAATTATATAATTTTGAAACAGCATATTCTCATGCACACAAAATCAATATAGAGAAATATTTGGATTTTATTCCAAAGCCTGATTATTTATTGATTTGTGTATTGATTATAGATGATAAAGAAGGTTGAGACTTGTATCTTTATTTGGGTAAACAGGTTATCATCTTGAGGAGGTAGGTTGATCTTGGTATAGTCAGTTTGGGAAGTATCCATGTCTTATGGATCTTCATAGTAGTTGTTCCAAAAAGAATACTGACCAAAATAATAGAGGCCAATTTTCATTTTTTATGGTCTAGTTGTAGGTAAGTTGATGAGGTTTCATTAATCAAATGAAACATTGTTGAAAAGCCAAAAAAGTGGGACGAGTGGGGATTAAAAATCAATTTTGTTTTCTCTTAATCCCTAGCAATTCATAGTTTATGGCACCTCTCACAAAATTCAGCCCTATGGGGTTGGTTTATGACCTCAAAATACTTGAAAGATTAATGATAGAGCAATGATTCAAGATGCCATGAAAATCCTCAAAAAATCAATCGATAATATGGAAAGCTTTGGTGGCTTCTTTTCCATCGATGGGGCCATGGGTTTCTTGGAAAATTGGAGACAAGTCTAAAATTTATATTGGAGAGGACCCATAAATGGGAGTAGGAAACAATTATGTTCTCTTAGATGACCTTTGTGTGCTCTTCACTCTCTATGCATTTGTAAGCTAGTGGATGCAAAAGCTTAGAACCCCCAGGGTATGCGAAGGGAGGGGTGGAAGTGAGAGGAGGATCTTGGGTTGGATGGAGAGCTAGTAGAAGAATGTCATAATTAGGTTAGCCTTTTATGCTTTAGTTTTGTCAAGTTAAGGGAGGATGCAGAGGATATGCTATGCTAGTAAAAAATATCAAGGAATGGAGATTTTACTATCAAATTGGGATATAAAGCTCATTGGGAATTATAAACGCATGAAGAAGATAAATGGTGGTAGGATAAGATTTGAAAATCCCATGGCCCCATCAAATGTAAATTTATTTTGTGGTTGGCTCTAAAGAACAAACTATTGGCTTGGTACAATGTTCAAAAGGGCATGGTGTGGCCTTAATAATTGTCCTCTATGCAAATCTAAAGTTGAATCAATTTCACTTTTCTTTATTTATTTTTCTTATACAATTAAGGTGTGGGTAGGGTAGTGGTTTCTTTCTCTCCAAAAGTATGATGGAATAAGTCATCATTGGAAGAATATGTGTTGAGTGGATGCAAAACAAGTCAGTAAGGGAGTTCAGTTCTCTACCTAGGATCATAGTCTGTGGTGAGTGTGAAATATGAGTCTATTCCAAGACAAAGATACCCCGATGGAGAAATATATTAGTTTGGTTGTCAAGTTGACAAGAGAGTATGAAATAGAGCTAAAACAATCAAAGCATAGGGTGTCAGTAATGCCAAAGATCGATTATGACATTCCATGGAAGTAGGGGTGGTGTTGTTTAGAAATCAAAATCATTACTACCATACACTCCCCAAGAAGAGGATCTAATACTAAAACTAAGTTTGCTAGTCTTTAGACATTGTTGCACTTTGGAAATAAACAAGATATTCAAAAAATACACATTAGGGTGGATTCGAAATTGGTCATTCACTGGACACACAAAAAAGTGGTAGTAAAAATTATAGATCTTGCCTTCCCGCTATAGGATATTCACTCTCTAGTCCAATATTTTCAGTGGCTCTCATTCATACACATCTATAGGGAATGTAAACAAAAAGCTTATGAATTTAAAATTAAGCATTCCTCCTACCAACATGATCTTTTGGTTGTTATGAATTTTGAGAAGGTCAAGAGGTGATGAAATTTCATTTCTAATCCATATATCTCTTATAAAGAATCTTAGTTAGAAATTTTTATGTTTATTCGTGGGTAAATTGGTTACTCAGGCTTTGTTTATTTTTGAATAATACTCTCATAGTTTTGTTTTAGTTTCTTAAATAGTATGAGTTAAGAGTGTTTCTTGTTGTCTCGAATGAGATGAAAAAAGACCAAGTCTCAAAGATTATATTTAACTATTGGTTAAAAAACTTTATAAAACTTTAATGAATCCTAACTAAACAATAAAATGTCTATTTTTTTTTTTCAATTTTTTTTTTTTTTTAAAAAACTAAAAAAAATAAAAACCAAAACCCACAAACATAATTAAACAAAAAGCATATTCATCTTATTGTAAATCTAACGAGATATCAGTAAAGAGATTAGAATAATAATAAATTCATTTCTAATCACATAAAAGCAATTTTTTGAAGAATGAATAAAGAAATATTCTAATAAAATGAAATATTAAAAATAATCAATATTTATGATAATAAAATAGAGTAGTTATAAGTAAAGAAAAAACTTTTATAGTGGTAGGTTTACATTTAGGGAACAAAGAATAAATAAAGCCACACAATGAGTACATAAAGAGACTTTCTCACGTGGGGCCCTTTTTCACGTGAATACTTTTCTCTTGTGCATATCTATTTGATAAAAAAATAATATAAATATTTGGAAATATGGAAAAAATTTAAAATACTAATGTTTTTTTTCAACAATTTATACTCTCTCCTTATTGTTCAAGTTGCAAACCTTTTCTATTTGCTTATGTTCTAAACACTTTCCTATTTTGGGGCCCAACTTTTTGTTCTCAGTCCCCAACTATGGAATACCATTCCTGTGACTGTGACTCTTAGGTATAAACGTGAAACATAAACATACCCACTCCCTTGAACCCAAAGTAATTTATACAGAGATTTTCACAGAAAACCATTCATGTTGCCCACCACATTCCAGTGCAAAGCTTGTAAAGTGGGCTACTTTCTGCATAGTATTTGCTTACATCAAAGTCCATCACTGTGTTGTAGCCTGCATTTTGGTTAACCTTGTCGTCTCCTCATTTGTCAAAATTGATACCAGAAAAAATCTTCCAACCAGGTGGCCCACAATGATCGTCTAAAGAACGTGACCTGCTTCAGGCTTCCTGCTCGTTTACTTTCATGGAAATTGCATTGCTATTACACCAACCAAGACCAATAAGAAGTTTTCACATTCCTGCCTTCCACTCCACAGAAAGGACTGTTGTGCATTTGAGGACCATGAGTTTTCCCAGGCCTGTTACCAAGTTTCCATGCTTTACCCCCATACTGCACCCTTCTCCATCCTTTACCACTGCTGTTGCATCCAGGTCTGTAATATAAATTCAACGATTTTGATCAATCTGACATTAATTATGTTCCCACAATCTGAAACTATCTGATTGGCTTAAGCGACTTCTTTTTCATATATGTGCAGAACAGAGGAGGGCGAGCGGTTCGATAGGAGTGATACTCTGACTCTGGATACTATCAGGGAATCCCTCATTAGACAAGAGGATAGCATCATCTTCAATCTTCTGGAAAGAGCCCAATTTTGCTTTAATGCCCCCACTTATGATGCTTCCAAATTCCCATTCCCTGGCTTCGTGGGGTCCCTCGTTGAGTTCATGTTCAAGGAGACTGAGAAACTTCACTCAAAGGTATGATCTGAACTTTTCTGATTGTGTTTTATCATTTGGGGTATCATTTATCGTGCATATAAACAGTGAAAATGCATATAGTTAGATTTCAGAGGAAAATCAATGAAAACCTATGGTTTTATAGCCTGTGATTAGGTTTCATTTGACATTTTTTAACCTTGAATTCAGACCATATTGGTCTGTCAAACCTAATGCACCTCTATGCATATAAGTTTTCTTTGTTCTGGCTCCTGATTCCATACACATGCCTCTTACAAGTTTATAATTTGATTTTGAGATGGGGAACCCAATGGCTGAAATGCAGTGTTATCTAGTAATATGTTTGTAGGACAGGCTACACCCCAACAAAACCCCCTCCCTTGACATGAGTTTTATTTATGCTGTCATCGTGGCTTTGTTGGGGAGCTCTGTACTGGCCACTTCTGAAATTATGTTCATCACATTTTAACTGTTTATTCCTTTGCTCATAGTGATCCTTGTCATCCAGAGCACTCTCCAATCATCCTGCCCAGAAGGTTACAACAAATGCACTCAAAACATGTAGGTGAATGGTAAAAACCCATTAATCTGTCTACGCATTCCTTGAAGAGAGGATAATTTCTATCCATAATGGTATTGGCTCATTGATGTTGCACACTGTTATGGGTTATGTTATACTTTATAGGAATATTTTCATAGGCTGGGCATTGGAGGAATATGTGTTCTTAGTCTTTTACCTTATTCTTTGCATAGTTTCCAAATCAAATTTCCCATTGCTTGGTATAGTCAAGCCCGTCAGAAAGATTGCTTATCATAAGAGTATAATGCGGGTCTGGAAGTATTTTTTTTGCATAAGAGTACACGCCCTTCAGCAGAAAGTTGGAATGCTCTCAAACTCAGTCACTTTCTTAGTAAAGCTCAAAATGGGCCTCTAGCCCGCTTCTGTCATTAACACAAAAATTTCTTAATATGAAGTCCATCCCAAACCCTAGATGCAGAACATGAGATCCTTCAAGCTGGACAACACTTTAAAGCTCAGAAGATGCTTTTAAACACACAAGTTTTACAATAACACCCAGTTCTTCTGTATGAAGCATGTCTAAAACCCTTAATATGTAGCTCAAAATGAATCAGAGCAAAATGTATTATGAAGCCCAAAAGGTCCTCAAATGCAGAACTCAGCTGAACTAAACTAGTCAGTATCAAGTTCATTTGAAGCCATCAACATGAAGCTTGAAATCACTGAAAATTGACAGCCCCCACTTGAAGTTCAAAAGGCCTGCAAAGACAAACTCATCCAAAGCCCTTGGCACAAAGCTTTAAGGCAGTCAGAAGCAAATATCATGTGGTCTGAAACTAAAAAAACAAAAAGGCCTGATAATGTTATGTTGATGGCTTCAGCAAGCAGCAGGAAGGAGGGGAGCAAGCGCTTAACATCTAAAGCCATCGATACTAATCTTTTAGCTTTGAACCACTTTGAGCCTTATATGAAAAGCTTTGGGTGTTAACATCATTTTATAAGGATTGACAAGATAGAGTTAGGCCCTCCAATAGCTGAAGTTGTCTGTGTGAAGTTATTTGCACTCAGAGCTTCTTTGTTGCCCATGTAAAAGGACTGATGTCTAGGATCAGGGAGGGAGATGATAAATTTAGCACTTTGAACTGTTAAATTTTCTAATTCATGCTAACATATCTGCACTCAGTTTTTACCACATCTGAAAATGAAAATATGAAGAAACAACAATAAAAAAATTCAAAATTTTAAAAACTAAAAGCGTAGGAGTATAGATCAGAAGTGTAGACACTACATACAAGAATTTCAGATCAATCTGGCAAGCGATGGAGTGTGGATCTGAGAAATACTGAATCTGCAAAACAAAACTGGAAAGTTAAAAATCTATGTCACCGGAACAGAGGTCTTTAATGCAACACAAATAGAAAACTTCTTAGATGCATGACTCACCCAAAATGTAGATTTAAGTGCTCTAACCTTTTCATCTGCATCCTGTAATCTCTGCATAAGCCCTCATCTTTCTAGCTAAACTGAAAGGTAGTGAGGTCTCTTTTCATTTGCTCGAATCTGGTTTCTCTTTTAATTTTAGATCTAATCTGAAACAACAAGATTTTTGCTTCCGTCCCTCATCATGGGAGGCTCTTGTAACCTTGAGGACTGCCCACTCTTGTCAAACTTCACATCCCTGCTCACCACTGTCTTCCACTGAGCTGGAATGTAGATCTACCACACTTTGCAAGTTTCAATATATCCAACAAAGATCCCATTGACACTCGAGGGCTCAAATTTAGAATGTTTCTCATCAAGAACATGAATATAAACTGAACTACTATATACTCAGAAATGGGATACCTATAGGTTCTCACCAGTAAAGCATCCTCTAATGTTTTGTCCTTGAGGATCCTCTGTGGACATCAACTCAAGATGTACACAACAATATTACATGTTTCTACCCAAATACATTAGACAAGTCCATGTCCATCATCGTGAATCATGGCCTTTGCTGTCTCAATGATAGATATGTTGGTGTGTTCAGCAACCCCATTCTGTATTGGGTTCTATGGGATTATAAACTCCTTATTGTAGTCTCCTTTATTAGTGAACCAAAGAACCTATTTCCTCTTCCCTATCTGATTTTCAACCAAGGCTTTGAAATTTTGAATTCAGTAATACTTCATCTTCAGTTTTCATCAACAAATCCAAGGTTTTTGAGAAGAATCATCAATGAAAGAAACATAATATTTATTACATTCCAATGAAGAGGAAGACATGGCCCACATACATAGAAGTGTATCAACTCAAGAATCTCTTTCGACCTCTACTCGCTGGATGAAAAGAAAGCTTAGAATGATTACAGAGTACACATCCTTTGCACACACTGATTTTCCCTATCATGAAATCCGGCAATCCTTACACCACGTCTTTCAAGTGAGAAATAGATCCATAGTGCAAGTGACCAAGACACTTGTTCCATAGCATGCATAATAGTATTATGCACTAAGATATGATGTTTTATGGTATCAACTAGGAGCCTATAAATGCCTCCTTCACTCACTCCTCTGTCCAAAAACTGAGGAAGTTCTTGGTTGCAATCTTTTATAATGCATTGGTGACCAATGAACTCAACTATACACTTGAGATATATGACCTCTGAGACAAAAAGGAGAGTCTTTGTTAATCTAAGCACAAAAGAACATCGTGAAAATTGAGAACTAGTGGTTCAAGAGCTTGAGTTTTGAGCTGTAACTTTAGCTTTCTGTTTTCAGAATCAACAGCAAATCAGTGATGCTGTTTTGATTGTTCAGATTTGTATGCTCGTTGTTTTAATTATCAGAAATGCGGATTTGTAGGCTAAAGTATTCTTAGCATAAATTTTGATTGGTGTTTTCAGCTTTAGCAATCTATAGTTTTTAGGTTAGTTCCAATAGTGCAGAATCTGCTTGCCAAGCTCTGATTTTTTACACTTATTCTTCAAGAGCATCTTCCTGGAAATATTGACACTCTGATATAGAGTTGTCAATGCATTGAACATTTCCTTTGTTGATTTCCCTGCAATGTGAGCGATTAGGTGGTCCTTCACAGAGTCCAAAATAATCATCTTGACCTTAGCAACCCTCTTCTTGTATGGAGATCGCTGTTGAGGATTGGTAGAAACTATAACTTTTCCCTGTACCATACTTTAAAGATCAATACCCTCATAGGCATCTGCAACCTGCACTTCCAAGGTGTGAAATTGGAGGCTATTTCTAATTGGTCACTCTCTCTGAGACACACCATTCCAAAGTTCACCTGTCCTAAAGCCCATTGAATCACAATTCAAACAAAAACAGTTCAGCCAAAATTAGCAACCTTTCATAGGTTCAATTTGCCCTTTACAAGCATAAAAAGTAGTTCAATCTCTCAAAGATGCTCATGCTTTTCTCAGGCATCACTTTAACCATTGGATCTTGTACGGGATCACGCCTGCTGAAATCCTTCATTGTTAATTCCCTCTCACAGGTGATTTCCTTCTCCATTCATTAGACTGTAGACTGCCAGCAATACAGCTCTGATACCATGTTAAATTTTCTAAATCAAGATTACAGATCAGCACTGAGATTTTAGCATACTGCTGACACTAAAAACTTTAAGAAGCACCAATCAAAACTTTAGATTTTGGAAACTAAAGGCATAGGAGATAGATCCAGAGTGTAGACACAGCATTTCGGAATTTTGGATCAATTTGGCAAGTGATGGAGTGTAAATCTAAGAAATACTAAATCTTCAAACCAAAACCAGAAAGCTAGAAATCTGTACAATTAACATTTCTCATTAGTACTAAATTTTCTTATTAACACTGAAAGAATAATTACAATGACTATTTGTTTGCTATTGCACCTTCCATCTCTTTTTATAAATTAAGAGAAGGATCCATGCATGCAAAATTGTCCAAGAATATAAAAGTGCAACTACTCAAGTAATATGCCCCACATGTGCTAAGAATAGGTAGACACATGCCAAGCACTTAACTTTTTATTTAAATGCAAATAACTCACTAGCGAACAATTGTTGATGTTTTGGGTAGCATTGGGATTCGGGAGTATTCTCACGTGTGGGACAAGTGGGCTAAGTGATGGGGCTTTGCACACACAGACTCATGGTATTCTGATGACCCATGGTATTCTGATAACCCATAGTTTGGAGTCTGGACCCATGGTATTGCACCCTTTGGAAAAGTATAAGGGTGAGCAATTCATTCTGTGGTCAACGAGAGAGCATCTTGTGGAGGAGAATGTCGAGTAGGCCTCAAACCTGTGGAAGGCCAAGCGGGCATATGCCAAGTTGGCAAGAGAGCATCTTGTGGAGGAGAAGGCGGAGTAGGCCTTAGATCTGTGGAGGTCTGAGAGGGCCTATGGAATGTGGCCTGTGAAAGTCAAAGTAGGTCTCAAACCAGTGGAAGGGTCGAGTAAGCCTCAGAACTGGAGCCAACGGTGGTAGAGGTTTAGGAGCAAGAGACTCCTAAGGTTGAGCAGCAGAGCCTGCACATTAGGAGGACGAGCGAGATGCTCCTTTGAGCTCTACCAGGAGAAGGCCGAGAGGGCCAAGAGTGCTGTTGACAGCAAAGAGGGCCGAGAGGGCCTGTTGTTGTCTGTTGTTGGCAAAGAGAGCACAGAGACGTGCAGGGGAACAAGACATTGATAGAGAGAGATTCTCTCAAGCAAAAGATCTACATGAGTAATATTGCAGGTTTGCTGTGAGTGAGATACTCAGTTGCGCCAGGTGTGAGGAAAGAGCACAGAGCAGCAAAGGAGATACAGATCAGCCAAATTGAGGACAGATCTTGGACTTGATCCACTGGATCAGATTCCATGTAATTGTTGTATATGTAATTTCCTCGAGGGCCATTATCCCAGTAAGGGAGCCCGAGTAGGTTCTGAGAAGAATTTAATGAAGAACTGTTGGTAGGGAAAAACTGTGTGTAATATGTTACTGTGCATGATCTAATTGCTGGTTTTATAAGTTTCGCTGTGCTAAATTTGTTTATGGTTAGGCACATCTGTGTGTTTCAGTTAATTAGTTATTTTGAGACTGTTACCAGATATGGTGTGTGTGTGCACTGAGTCTAATGCCCAAAATCTAACCATAATTATTAGTCAACCATCCAACTCTAGTCTATAAATAGAACTGCTAAAAGTAGATAATTCCTCAAAGTCGGAAATGACAGAAACTGACACTTAATGGAGAACGGGCTCAAGCAACAGAAAAAATAACATGAACATTTAATGTGAAGCTCTTGGGTTCAAGAACTTTCAGTCAACTGTGGAAAGGATTGTTACTTTTTGAGATGAATTTTTAACTGAGGCTAAACTTTAATCCCATTAACATAGTTATTCAGAACAGGTAATGCTCTACACTCTAGAATATTCCATATTTGTTTGATTGAAGTTCTCAAAGAGAGGGAAACTATCATGACCTATAATGTGTTAAATGTGCAGGTGGGCAGGTATAAAAGCCCAGATGAGCATCCATTCTTCCCTGAGGACCTGCAGGAGCCTTTGCTACCTCCCTTACGATATCCACAGGTTAGTTTTGGGGATACCCATTGATTTGCCTCGTTATACATTCCTTATTCTTAAAGCTCCTTCATGTTTAAAAGGGCAACACTATCTGATATTATAGGTGCTGTATCCTGCTGCTTCCAATATCAACATAAATAAGGAGATTTGGACTATGTACTTTGTTGAATTACTTCCACGAATTGCAGCCATGGGTGATGATGGAAACTATGGATCTACAGCTGTATGTGATGTCGCCTGTTTGCAGGTTTGGCCAGCAGTCCTTTCAGATATCACATAGCCTGGGCTTGAGTCTTTGGTTTAGTTAGTGGTGCACTTTCTCGTCTAAAATATAACTTATCTAAAAAAACACACAGTAGTGTGCTTATCACACCTAGTTGTAGGATAAATTCCAGAGGACCAATTTGATATAGACTTCTAAAAGCATCATCTAGACTATTATTTATCATTGTTTCTCATTGGCAGGCCATCTCTAGAAGGATCCATTATGGAAAGTTTGTAGCTGAAGCAAAATTCCGAGAGTCCTCGAAAGAATACGAGCCTGCAATCCGAGCACAGGTCTGCATTCTACTTTCTACCTAAAGATTTATGGTATTAATTCTGTATTCTTGCATGCTTCTTGCCACTTGGGCATTGAGGGGCAGTCAATTATGTTGTAACCACCTTCTTTAATATCCTCCTGATTGTTGCTACTGTGTGGCAATGTTTTCTATCCAACCCTAATAGATGATAAATTGAACTGATTTCTTGTGGATCACTACTGTTTTGCAGGATAGGGAAGCACTAATGAATCTATTGACCTTTGAAAATGTGGAGGCAATGGTCCAGAGGAGAGTGGAGCTCAAAGCAATGACATATGGTCAGGAAGTCAACCTGGATGGTACAGCAGTGACACCGGTATACAAAATTCAACCTTCTTTGATTGCTGGTCTTTATGCAAAATGGGTTATGCCTTTAACTAAAAAGGTTCAAGTTGAGTACCTTCTACGACGGCTTGATCAATAGCCCTCAATAGTCATATAATGTTTTCCAGTTGGTTTTGCATCATATATAGTATAGAACTTCCATGGATATACCTGCAAGATAAATACCAGTTGCAAGTATCTCCAGGTGAAACAGTAAATTCTGATGTAATCAATAATTACTGAAAAAACATGAGGGGACAAATGCATTTGTTTTTTGCAGTCAGCAAATTGAATAGCTCCATATGTAAAATTTTGAATGCTTACTACAAGATATGACATGCTTTGATGAAAGCATTTGGGTGTTGAGATGCTTAAGTTAAATAAAGAAAAATACATGCCATTGCAGAAAAGCTAAGGCATATTTTCTGCTGTTGTCATAGTCAAATGACTCGGCTTCAGAAACAATTTAGCAAGCTGACGCTTAAGAGTCAACTCATTACTGGACCAAAGTTCAGCAGAAACATATATATGATATTCAAAGTTTGATGTAATTACAGAATTCCATCCCATGGCAGATCCATGATCTAGACATCAAAATAGAGATATGTTTGCTTAAATAGGTGATTGAAACTATAAATGTAGTGCCTACTTGATAGTTCTATGTTTATAACTCATGGCCCTTGACAATGTAAAAAATAATGGCAGATGGCTCTGTAATTACTTAACACTTTTACATGTTTACCATTATATGATACAATGTTATTACTTGAAAAGTTTCTTCTGCTGTGTTTTAATATTGTAAAATTTGTTAATATTTTCAAGTATATTCATTATCACTTTTTGAAAACAGCAACATATTCAGATAAGCCTTTTAGACTACAAAATCTAAGAAGTAAAATAATTGGCAGATTGTAACATGAAACATGTGGAAGCAAATTTATTGGAAAATTTGATTGAATTTGTAACATGAAACATGTAGATGCAAATTCATTGGCAAATTTGATTGAATTTAATTATTTTGATTTGCTTTGGTCGATTGACTTGATTTATAAAAACTAATATGTTTTCATGAAATTCACACTGAGTGATTAGCAAGTCTCAATACACTGATAAATTTGACAAAGTTTGATAATTCTAGCCTATTTATTAGTAACAAAGGTATGCTTATTTATTTATTTCAATGGAACGGGTAGCAATTTTGTTAAATTTGGACAACTAGGTCCAAACTCCATGTTATGATGCTCAGATTAAGAGGCTAATATTTTTGTTGGATTCCTCTTTCGGAGAGGTGTAAAATCCATATATAATATGTCTTAATCCGATGAGCAGAACATTTATTTTGAATTTATTTCATAATAAATTATATGTGCAGGTCGGCCTTAAGGTTTCACACCCCCAACAGATGTGTCACACACCCTAATGATGGATATAAATACAGGCAAAGTTGGAGAGCATTTCATCACAACTCAACACACATCTTCTTCTCTCATCTGATTGAGTACGAGCTCCTTGGAGGACATTTCCAGCCCACACGTGTGAAGAAGAAGGACGAATTTCTGTACGGCTGAGCTGAAGGACGAATTGTTGCGGCTAGGGTTTTGCTGGAAGTTTGACCAGCATTGACTTTGGTCAACGCATGGTCCGAAAGGGCTGAAAATTGTTGGGAAGTTCGATTTTGGAAGGCCGTACTGTTTGGCACAGAAATCGAGGTCAAAGGGTTGACCAAACTGATGCTGCGTTGACTTTTAGCTTGCTGCCCTGCGTTGACTTTTCTGGACATCGTTGACTTTTTTGGAGTTGACTTGGGTTGACTCGGTTGCTGATTGGAGGACTGTTGTGACACATTCTGGGTTGGCTGACCAAGGAGACTTTGCTGGTTGAAGCATCCTGTTGACCGCCGTAATGCACCATCACATTTTTCTGTTGCTGGTTTGTCTTCTATAAGATCCACTTATATGTTCTATCAGCATTTTACTTAACTATTTGTGTGATTGCTGTAAGAAAAGTAAAGTTGCTTCAAGCATAGAACATCTACAAAAATTTACATGGTATCGAAGCTGAGGTGAAGACAAGCCCTATCTTTAGCAATCACCACCGGAAGAAATGGGTTCCACAAGTTTTGAATTCAAGGAGAATGACAAGTTGACTGGAAGGGATGACTTCCATGCCTAGAAGATGATATTAGATCTCAAATTGGAAGACCATGACCTCTTGGATCATGTGCTGGGTAAGATTCAAGAACCTCCATCCAATGCTACCGCTGCTGTTAGAAACAAGTATAAAAAGGGTGAGATCAAAGCAAAGCTGATGATCAGAGAATCCATACATAAGAGTCTGGTTGCTTATATATCTGAACTAGGCACATCCAAGGAGATATATGATAAATTGATCCTTATGTTCAAAGTAAACAATGTGAACCAAGTGCTATTTCTCAAGAATAAGTTGAAGAATATGAAGAAGGGTCGGGATGAGTCTGTTCAAACTTACTTTCTGAAATTGACTGAAACAAGGAACAATCTGCTGGCTATTGGGGAGACAATAGCTGATCGTGAGATGGTTCTCACCGCACTTGGAGGACTCCCATATGAATGGCAAGTATTCACAACTACCATTCTCAATAATAATACCATTCCTAACTTTGATGAGCTTTTGTCTAGATGTATGCAAGAAGAAACAAGGATGAAGGAATTCGATAATGACAGAAATGTTGCCTATGGTGCTCATTCTCGAAAGAAGAACTCTGGTGGTTCTAAGGACAAAGGAAGAACAAGGACTCAAGAAAAGAAGGGTAAGTGTTTCACTTGCCATAGGCCTGGTCACTATGCTAGAGAATGCCCCTTCAAGAAGGATTCTCCCGATAGTGATGATAACGACAACAATCGAAGGAATGGGAATCGAAGAAACGACAAATCCAAAGGAAAGAGGAAGGCTCACTTTGGTGGAAACAATCAACCTTCTAAAAGGTCTAGGAACACCAGGTATGAGGAGTCTAATGCTGTTGATAAAAGAAATGAGTATATTCTTGTATCTGCTCTCTCTACTACATCTCCGCCCGACACTATGGATGTCTGGCTAATCGATAGTGGTGCCTCAAGACACATCACTGGATTCAAGGAAGCACTCTCCGACATGGTTGAAAGGGATACTAATCTAGAAATTATCCTTGGAGATAATGCGACATATCCCATGAAAGGGACAGGGACTGTGACCCTCCACTTGTCTCAAGGACAAGTCCTACGTTTGCAAGATGTACTCTATGTACCTAAATTGAAGAAGAACCTTGTGTCTGTATCAGCCATGGAAGACAAAGGGTTCAATGTAACATTCTCTGATGGAAAAGTGCTCATGTGGAAGGAGAGCTTCAAGGAAGCTATCTCGATTAGTTTTAGAGTTGGTACACTCTACCAGGTTGGAGGAAGTCCGCCGGGAGCAATGACTTGTGATACTATCTGACAAACCGAACTATGGCACCGAAGATTTGGACACCTTCATTACAAGGCCCTTCCCGAAGCAAGGAAGGTGGTGACAGGGATGCCTGACTTTGGAAATAATCATGAAGGTGTATGTAAGGGCTGTGCCGAAGGAAAACATACAAGGGGACCTTTCCCCTCAAGTGTCACAAAGACATTTGATATTTTGCAACTAGTCCATTTTGATCTATCTGGTATGTTGCCTGTGACATCCCTGGGAGGATGTTCTTACTACATGACATTCACTAATGACTTCTCTTGTAAAACCTGGATATATTTTTTGAAGAAGAAGGATGAGGCTTTCATGTGGTTCCGTACCTTCAAAGCCCTGGTGGAAAATATGACCGGAAAGAAGATCAAGATTTTGAGGACCGACAATGGTACTGAATATGAGTCAAATGAGTTCAAAGACTTTTGCAGAGAAGCTGGCATTAAGAGAGAGACTACCACTGCATATACTCCTGAGCAAAATGGTGTTGCTGAACGCAAGAATAGGACTATTGTGGAAGCTGCCCGTGCCATGCTATGTGACCAGGGTCTCACAGGAAGTTTACGTAGGAAGTTGCAAATGTTGCGTGTATATTCAAAACCGATGCCCTCATTCCGCTCTGGACTCCAAAACTCCCGAAGAGGTTTTCACTGGTAAGAAACTTGACGTCTCACATTTTAGAATTTTGGATGTCGTGTTTATTTTCATGTGCCAAAAGAAAAGAGAAGTAAGCTAAATGCTTCTGGGAAGAAAGGAATGTTTGTGGGCTACAACGAAACTTCTAAGGCCTATAGATTCTATGTACCTGGTCAAAGGGAAGTAGAGATATGCCATGATGTCACTTTTAGCTGAAAGATTACTTCCCACGAAGAAAGTAGTAGATCTTCAAGATCTGAGAAAATCATGAAGAAAGGCACGGAAATCAAGAAGAGCATGAGATGAGACAATGCACCTGATGCACGATATTGAAGGACCGATGGACCCTATTGATCCATCTCCTTCACTAGGAAAAAGATAATGTAAACAGGACACCCTCGAAGATCTTTGAGGGTCCATGCTGCCCCAAAGGGGGACAGGAAATCAGAAACGAAGCGTGTAGGATCTGTTACTGGCACCATGGCTCACTATTGTCTGATACGAACCTGCCTCTTTTGAGGAAGTCGTAAAGCATCAAGTCTGGAAGGATGCTATGCACGAAGAGTATGAGTCCATAATGAAGAATGATGTATGGGATGTGGTTCCAAGACCGGAGGACAAAGTAGTTGTCACCTCGAAATGGCTCTACAAGATCAAGCATGGATCTGATGGAAGTGCTGAAAAGTTCAAGGCAAGATTCATTGCCAGTGGCTTCTCTCAAAAGGAAGGAATAGACTATGATGACATATTTGCACCTATGGCACGATATACCACCATTCAATCGCTTGCTGCTACGCAAGGATGGAGTCTTCATCAGATGGATGTCAAGACCGCTTTTCTGCATGGTGCAATAAAGGAAGAGGTGTATGTAGAACAACCTCTGGGATTTGAAGTTGAGGATCGAGACACTCATGTCTGCAGGTTGAAGAAAGCCCTCTATGGGTTAAAGCAAGCACCTAGAGCTTGGTACGAGAGGATGGATAGTTACTTGATGAAGCTGGGCTTCACTCGAAGTAATGCTGATCCGAACCTTTACTTCAAGGTTGTGCAGGGGAAGCCTCTCATTCTAGTGCTGTATGTGGACGACCTCTTCCTGACAGGTGCTGACCCTCTCATTCATCAATGTAAGAGGGAGCTCGTTCCTGAGTTCGAGATGAAGGACCCAGGACTGATGCACTACTTCCTAGGCCTGGAGGTCTGGCAGAGACCTGGAGAGATTTTCCTTTCTCAAGGAAAATACATTGTGAAGCTTCTGGAAAGATTTGGGATGGTGGACTGTAAGTCCGTGTCGACACCGATGGAACTCAACTTTAAGAAGTTGAGTGGCAGCGCTGTTGGGCCTATCTTGGCCAATCCTACTGAGTATCGTCAACTCATAGGAGCTTTGATGTTCTTAGTGAACACCCAACCGGATATATGTTTTGCAGTGAACACTTTGAGTCAACAGATGGTTGAGCCTCATCATTTTCACTGGGTTGGTGCCAAGAATCTTCTGAGATATCTTCGGGGCACGATAAACCATGGGCTGAGATACACTGTTGGGAGTGTGACACTCCGTGGATATACTGATGCCGATTGGGCTGGCAGTGTGGTGGATCGTAAGAGCACATCAGGATGCTGCTTCAATCTTGGTTCTGCTTCGATCTCATGGATGAGTAGGAAGCAGAAGTCGGTGGCTTTGAGCACCGCGGAGGCCGAATACATTGCTGCTAGTATGGCCTGTTGTGAAGCATTTTGGTTGCGGAAGCTCTTTAGTGAGCTGTTTGGACATGTGCTAGATACCACTGTGATACTCTGTGATAATCAGAGTGGGATTCGTATGACTGAGAATCCTGTGTTCCACGACCAATCCAAGCATATTGATATCAGGTACCACTTTATCCGGGATATGGTACAGCGAGGCGCCGTAAGGCTCGATCATATAGGAACTGATGAGCAGGTCGCGGATATTCTCACTAAGCCCTTGGGGAAGGTCAAGTTCCTAACCTTCCGTGAGAATCTTGGTGTCGTGGAAAGACCCTATGATGTGGGTCCTGTTGGACGATGAGCTCTGGGAGCTCTGGGGGGCTTTGGGGAGAGCTTCTTGGAGCTATGGGCAACCACAAGGCTAGGCTTGCCAACCTTGGTGGTGTGCTTGGACCCCACCGTTGTGATTTTGAGTTGGTTCACCTCTCATTTTCTGTGCCCAGTATGCATCCTACCCATTGAGTTCAGGGCTCATGGGAAGTACCTCTCATTTGGCCAATGAGGTGGGAAAAGCTAGAGACTAGTAGCAAATACTGATGGACGCATCAGAGATTGCCGTACTCTCTATCTAGGATGGCACGGTCCAACCACTTGATCTGGGATCAAGTATAGTGAGGTTTCGGACCTCCGCCTGACTTCGAGTCAGATGAACCAACTTCGGGTTGGTTGGAGACTCTTTGTGAGTCTGATAGAGGTTTCGGACCTCTGGGCTGAATTTTTCAGCCGGGGGATGATGTCTTTGTGACTGACCCACTTCTGTTCTGAAATAAAGAGGCCAGCAAAGCAAGTTACGGCGGGATGACGCACGATGTTTGATTGCACTGATGGATGGAGTTCTCCCTAGTTGAAAGGGAGTGTTAAATTTGGACAACTAGGTCCAAACTCCATGTTATGATGCTCAGATTAAGAGGCTAATATTTTTGTTGGATTCCTCTTTCGGAGAGGTGTAAAATCCATATATAATATGTCTTAATCCGATGTGCAGAACATTTATTTTGAATTTATTATTCATAATAAATTATATGTGCAGGTCGGCCTTAAGGTTTCACACCCCCAGCAGATGTGTCACACACCCCAATGATGGATATAAATACAGGCAAATTTGGAGAGCATTTCACCACAACACAACTCACATCTTCTTCTCTCATCTGATTTAGTACGAGCTCCTTGGAGGACATTTCCAGCCCACACGTGTGAAGAAGAAGGACAAATATCTGTACGGCTGAGCTGAAGGACGAATTGCTGCAGCTAGGGTTTTGCTGGAAGTTTGACCAGCGTTGACTTTGGTCAACACATGGTCCGAAAGGACTGAAACTTGTTGGGAAGTTCGATTTTGGAAGGTCGTACTATTTGGCACAGAAATCGAGGTCAAAGGGTTGACCAAACCGTTGTTGTGTTGACTTTTAGCTTGCTGCACTGCGTTGACTTTTCTGGACAACGTTGACTTTTTTGGAGTTGACTTGGGTTGACTCGGTTGCTGATTGGAGAACTGTTGTGACACATTCTGGGTTGGCTGACCAAGGAGACTTTGCTAGTTGAAGCATCCTGTTGACCGTCGTAACGCACCATCACATTTTTCTGTTTCTGGTTTGTTTTCTATAAGATCCACTTATATGTTCTATCAGCATTTTACTTAACTATTTGTGTGATTGCTATAAGAAAAGTAAATTTGCTTCAAGCATAGAACATCTACAAAAATTTACAAATTTTCATTAATAAAGCTGGAAACAGGTCAGGTCCTTTACAGTTATGGAGTGCTTAGTCTTAGAATTGTTCAGATTTACAAGCAAAGAGACCCTATTGCTACCTATTTTATTCATATATATACTCTTTACATCTTTCAGATTATATATCTTCCAAAAAACTCCACAATACACTACTATTCGACAAAACATAGGATTAAGAAAATAAAAGCAGCTGCTACCTGCGACTTCCAGGCTCGAATTCTTCCAGTGCCCTTTCAGCCGGCATACCCGGTTCCTCATTCCCACCAGAACTAGAATCCATGCCTGGTTCCTTGCTCTCACCTGCACCACGATCCATGCCACGATTCACAGCGCCAAGATTACCCTTTGTTGAAGGAGCAAAGCCATAACGAATTCCAAATACTTCTTTTAGAATGCCCATGGTGGTTGTCTCCACCTGCAATTCAATGTTCTCCACTTTATGTCTTAGGTTCATAATACCAGTACTCAGATTTTCCATAGTTATTTGAATCACGTCCATATCCTTCTTGAGGCCAGACAATTGATTAAACACGAGGGCCATATTTTCATTTATCGCCTTGACGATCTCCTTCACAACCTGCTTACAAGAACTGTCTACTATTTCCCCTAAACTCCCACTACGGCCAGTCTCCTCAGCGTCGTTGCCACTTCCATTGCTCGCAGATTCCATTTACTTTGCTATTCTCCCCTGCACCAAAGAAATACGATGATTAATCTGCCTCAACCAGTAGTTATAAATAATCCCCTGATCCTTCCTAACATTCCTTCCCATCTTGTCAGCCATTAATGAATTTCGTCTCTGCACCATTGCTGAGTTAGTTCCCTCCTCCATCACCATCGATTTCTGCTTGACTCAAACCGTGATGGTACCATACCTGCACTCATCTGAAATCTTATTTATTAACTAAGTGAATAACCAAGGTGTTAAAATTGGACAACTAGGTCCAAACTCCATGTTGTGATGCTTAGATTAAGATACTGATATTTTTGTTGGATTCCTCTTTCGGAGAGGTGTAAGATCCATATAAAATATATCGTAATCCGATGAGCAGAACATTTATTTTGAATTTATTATTTATAATAAATTATATGTGCAGGTCGGCCTTAATGTTTTGCACCCCCAGCAGATGTGTCACACACCTCAATGACGTATATAAATACAGTCAAACTTGGAGAGCATTTTCACACCAACTCATCACTCATCTTCTTCTCTTCTCTGATTTAGTACGAGCTCCTTGGAGGAAGATTTCAGCTCACACGTGGGAGGAAGGACGAAACTATACAGCTAAGAGGAAGGACGAAATTGCTGCAGCTAGGGTTTCCAAGGAAGTTTGACCAGCGTTGACTTTGGTCAACGCATGGTCCAAAAGGGCTGAAATTTGTTGGAGAATTCGATTTTAGGAGGCCGTACACATTGGCACAAAAACCGAGGTCAAAAGGTTGACCGAACTTGGAGTTGCGTTGACTTTTATGTTGCTGCCCTGCGTTGACTTTTCTGGACAACGTTGACTTTTCTGGAGTTGACTTGTGTTGACTCGGTGACTGATTTGAGGATTGTTGTGACACATTCTGGGTTGGCTGATCATGGAGACTTTGCTGGTTGAAGCATCCTGTTGACCGCCGTAACACACCATCACATTCTTCTGTTTCTGGTTTGTCTTCTATAGATCCACTGATATGTTCTATCAGCGTTTTACTTAACTGTTTGGGTGATTGCTGTAATAAAAGTAAAGTTGCATCAAGCATAGAACATCTACAAAAATTAACATGGTATCGGAGCTGAGGTGAAGACAAGCCCTACCTTTAGCAATCATCATCGGAGAAAATGGGTTCCACAAGTTATGAATTCAAGGAGAATGACAAGCTGACTGGAAGGGATGACTTCCATGCCTGGAAGATGATATTAGATCTCAAGTTGGAAGACCATGATCTCATGGACCATGTAATGGGTAAGATACAAGAACCTCCATCCAATGCTACTGCTGCTGCTAAAAACAAGTATAAGAAGGGGGAGATCAAAGCAAAGCTAATGATCAGGGAATCCATTCATAAAAGCCTGGTGGCCTACATCTCTGAGTTGGGCACATCCAAAGAGATGTATGATAAATTGATTCTTATGTTCAAGGTAAACAATGTAAACCAAGTGCGATTCCTCAAGAATAAATTGAAGAATCTGAAGAAGGGCCGGAATGAGTTTGTTCAAACATACTTTCTGAAATTGACCGAGATCAGGAATAATCTGCTGGCTATTGGGGAGACAATAGCCGATCGTGAGATGGTACTCACCGCACTTGGAGGACTCCCATATGAATGGCATGTATTCAACACTACCATTCTCAATAATAGTACAATTCCTAACTTTGACGAGCTACTGTCCAGATGCATGCAAGAGGAGACAAGAATGAAGGAATATGAAAATGACAGAAATGCTGCCTATGCTGCGCATTCTAGAAAGAAGAACTCTGGTGGTCCTAAGAACAAAGGAAAGAAGGGAAAGTGTTTCTCTTGTCATAGGCCTGGTCACTATGCTAGAGAATGTCCCTTCAAGAAGGATTCTCTCGATAGTGATGACAACAACAACAACCGGAGGAATGGAAATCAAAGAAAAGGAAAGAGGGAGGCTACCTCTGATGAAAACAATCAACCTTTCAAAAGGTCTAGAAACTCTAGGTATGTGGAATCTAATGCTGTTGACAAAAGAGATGAATACATTCTTGTATCTGCTCTCTCTGCTGCATCCCCGCCCGACACTATGGATGTCTGGCTGATAGATAGTGGTGCCTCAAGACACATCACTGGGTTCAAGGAAGCACTCTCTAACATGGTTGAAAAGGATACCAATCTGGAAATTATTCTTGGAGATAATGCCACATATCCCGTGAGAGGGACTGGGACTGTGACTCTCCATTTGTCTCAAGGACAAGTCCTACATTTGCAGGATGTACTCTATGTACCAAAATTGAAGAAGAACCTTGTGTCTATATCAACAATTGAAGACAAAGGCTTCAATGTGGCATTCATTGAAGGAAAGGTACACATGTGGAAGAAGAATCTCAAGGAAGCTATCGTGATTGGTTTTAGAGTTGGAACACTCTACCAGGTTGAAGGAAGTCCTCTAGGAGCTATGACATGTGATACTGAACTATGGCACCGAAAGGTTTTGACACCTTCATTACAAGGCCCTTCCCGAAGAAAGGAAGGTGGTGACAGGGATGCCTGATTTTGGAAATAATCATGAAGGTGTATGTAAGTGTTGTGCCGTTGGAAAACACAAAGGGGACCTCTCCCCAACTAGCATTTGATGTCTTGCATTGATACATTCTGATATGTCTGGTATGCTGCTCGTGACATCCTTGACAGGATGTTCCTTTTATGAGACAAACATGTTCAGGAACGTTTGCAGAAGAGCTAGCATCAAGAGGGAGACCACAATGTGTGTGGACTACTGTGAAATCTCTCAGGCTTATAGAGTTTATGTGCTTGATCAAAGGAAAGTTGTAGATCTTCCGAGATCTGAGGAAAATCATGAAGCAAGACCTGGAAATCAAGATGCTGAGGGACATGCTGCCCTGAGGGGGACATTCTGAGAAAGCTAGAAGCCGTACAGATACCAAAGGGCATCTAGCTGCCATGAGTACTATTGTACAATCTGAACCTGGATCTTTTGAGGAAGCCGTAAAGCATCAAGTATGGAAGGATGCTATGCACGAAGAATATGAGTCCATAATGAAGAATGATGTATGGGATGTGGTTCCAAGACCGAAGGACAAATCAGTTGTCACCGGGAAATGGCTCTACAAGATCAACCATGGATCTGATGGAAGTGCTGAAAAGTTCAAGGCAAGATTTGTTGCCCGAGGCTTCTCTCAAAAGGAAGAGGTGTATGTAGAACAACCTCTGGGGCTTGAAGTCCAAGATCGGGACACCCATGTCTGCAGTTTGAAGAAAGCCCTCTATGGGCTGAAGCAAGCACCCAGAGCTTGGTACGAGAGGATAGATAGCTACTTGATGAAGCTGGGCTTCACTCGAAGTAATGCTGATCCGAACCTTTACTTCAAGGTTGTCCAGGGGAAGCCCCTCATTCTGGTGCTGTATGTGGACGATCTCTCTCTAACAGGTGCTGACCCTCTCAGTGTAAGAGGGAGCTCGATACTGAGTTCGAGATGAAGGACTTAGGACTGATGCACTACTTCCTAGGCCTAGAGGTCTAGCAGAGACCTGGCGAGATTTTTCTTTTTCAAGGAAAATACATTATGAAGCTTCTGGTATGGTGGACTGTAAGTCCGTACTGATGGAACTCAACTTTAAGAAGTTGAGTGGCAGCGCTACTGGGCCCGTGTTAGAAAATCTTACTAAGTATCGTCAACTCATGGGGGGGCCCTGATGTTCTTAGGAAACATCCGTCCGGACATATGTTGTGCAGTGAAAACTTTGAGTCAACACATGGTTGATCATAACATTCACTAGGTTGGTGCCTAGAAACTCTTGAGATATCTCTGAGGCACGATAGACCATGGGCTGAGATACACTGTCGGGAGTGTGACACTCCATGGATATACTGATGTCGATTGGGCTGGCAGTGTGGTGGATCGCAAGAGCACATTTGGATGCTACTTCACATGTAGATCTGCTTCGAGCAGGAAACTGAAGTCGGTAGCTTTGAGCACCGTTGAGGCCGAATACATTGTAACATGTATGGCCTGTTGTGAAGTCACTTGGTTGCGAAAACTCTTTAGTGAGTTGTTCGAGCATGTGCTAGATGCCACCGTTATCCTTTGTGATAACTAGAGGGGGATTCGTTTGTCATAGAATCCCGTGTTCCACTAACGATCCAAGCATGTTGATGGCTGGTACCACTATCCGGGATATGGTACAGCGAGGCGCCGTAAGGCTCGATCATATAGGAACTGATGAGCAGGTCGCGGATATTCTCACTATGCCCTTGGGGAAGGTCGTGTTCCTAACCTTCCGTGAGAATCTTGGTATCGTGGAACGACCCTATGATGTGGGTCCTGTTGGACGATGAGCTCTGGGAGCTCTGGGGGGGCTTTGGGGAGAGCTTCTCGGAGCTATGGGCAACCACAAGGCTAGGCTTGCCAAACCTTGTTGGTGTGCTTGGACCCCACCGTTGTCATTTTGAGTTGGTTCACCTCTCATTATCAGTGCCCCGTATGCATCCTACCCATTGAGTTAAGGGCTCATGGGAAGTACCTCTCATTTGGCCAATGAGATGGGAAAGGCTAGAGACTAGTAGCAAAGACTGATGGACGCATCAAAATTTGCCATACTCTCTATCTAGGATGGCACGGTCCAACCACTTGATCTGGGATCAAGTTTAGTGAGGTCTGGGACCTCTGCCTGACTTCGGGTCAGATGAACCAACTTCGGGTTGGTTGGAGACTCTTTGTGAGTCTGATAGAGGTTTCGAACCTCTGGGCTGATTATGTCAGTCGGGGGATGATGTCTTTGTGACTGACACACTTTTGTTCTGAAATAAAGAGGCCAGCAAAGCAAGTTATGGCGGGATGACGCACGATGTTTGATTGCATTGATGGATGGAGTTCTCCCTAGTTGAGAGGGAGTGTTAAATTTGGACAACTGGGTCGGAACTCCATGTTGTGATGCTCGGATTAAGAGGCTAATATTTTTGTTGGATTCCTCTTTCGGAGAGGTGTAAAATCCATATAAAATATATCTTAATCCGATGAGTAGAACATTTATTTTGAATTTATTATTTATAATAAATTATATGTGCAGGTTGGCCTTAAGGTTTTACACCCCCAGCAGATGTGTCACACACCTCAATGATGTATATAAATACAGTCAAAGTTGGAGAGCATTTCACACTCACTCATCACACATCTTCTTCTCTTCTTTGATTTAGTACGAGCTCCTTGGAGGACGATTTCAGCTCACACGTGGGAGGAAGGACGAATTTGTACAGCCAAGAAGAAGGACGAAATTGCTGCAGCTAGGGTTTCCAAGGAAGTTTGACCAGCGTTGACTTTGGTCAACGCATGGTCCAAAAGGGCTGAAATTTGTTGGAGACTTCGATTTTAGGAGGCCGTACACATTGGCACAAAAACCGAGGTCAAAAGGTTGACCGAACTTGGAGCTGCGTTGACTTTTATGTTGCTGCCCTGCGTTGACTTTTCTGGACAACGTTGACTTTTCTGGAGTTGACTTGTGTTGACTCGGTGACTGATTTGAGGATTGTTGTGACACATTCTGGGTTGGCTGATCATGGAGACTTTGCTGGTTGAAGCATCTTGTTGACCGCCGTAACGCACCATCACATTCTTCTGTTTCTGGTTTGTCTTCTATAGATCCACTGATATGTTCTATCAGCATTTTACTTAACTGTTTGGGTGATTGCTGTAATAAAAGTAAAGTTGCATCAAGCATAGAACATCTACAAAAATTAACACAAGGGAAAAATTCCCACTTGTCGTGGTTCATGGCCACCTTTCTACCGCGCAACCACCTATGCATTAACTTCCATCTAATATTTCCCTCTCCCGAGGCTCCCCATCGTATCCTCGATATGTTGTCAAGCTTAATTTCCCGCCTTTTCTTATTAGGTCTCGTACTCCAACTGTAATCCAAAAGGATTACAATAAATAAAAACTTTAAGGGATATGACATATATCACTAATATGGTTTATTAGCAAGGATCCTTGCTCTAATTCCACTCCAATATTGGCTTGGACATTCATCGATTGATTATTGTCTCTTTTGACATGGAATATTTTGAATTCATCAATTTTTGTAAGAAGATACACTATCCTCATGTATAACATAGAGGTTTTAGAGTCAACGATGTTCTCATTTTTGGTAAGACTCAAACATTTTTGTATAGCCACCATTGAATCACCCATAATGGCCAGATTCTTGATGCCCTTGGAGATGTTGATCTTCAAACCTTGCCACAGAGAGAGTGCTTCAGTTTGATTGTTCGTGGCTTTGCGGAGACCCCAAACGAACTTCAATTCAGTGTTTTCTTCGAGGTTTAAAAGCACTCATCCCGCTCCAATCTCCCCAACAAAGGTATGTTTATTACAAAGGTATATTATTGATGACTTTTTTACATGTTTATTGTATAAATTTATTGATGTAAACATAGCCCAAGGGTTAGTTCAATTGGTCGAGTTCCAGTTTCTAAAGCACCTCGCTAATGGGAGGTCATGGGGTCAATTTTACTAGGCGCCCCCGGGGTTAAACTCTGCTAATAAGCCAACGAAATGTGATCCCTTTGGATAGATTTACCCCACTAAAAATAAATAAATAAAAAATTATTGATGTAAAAATAATATGAGTTAGTATTCTTATATCATCTCCAAACTTGACCTTCTACATTTCAATATTACATTTTTTTAGGCAAAGGAAAGTAGTTTACCTATCAAATGATGAATATAAATTATTCATCTGTGTAAATGTCCTTTTTTAATGGTGAGTTGTAAATGGATTTTGAAAAAAGATACGAAGAAGAGAACTTTGCGAAAATGGTGTGTGGCGCTAGGGTTTTAAGAACAAAGGCCTTCTGCAACTATGCGGTGACACCTCCCAAGCTCGCTTCTACCCGACTACGAATCCACGGCGAGAGGGTCACCGTCCTTGGACACTCGTTCGATGATCTGGGGTGGTTTCCTCGCAGCGATGGATGTGCAGGGTACCCGACACACATCAACTCAGCCCCACGTGTTTTTAGGACTGACCTGGGGCACCTTCACCGACGAATGGCAGATCCGAAATCATTTCTTCACTATCGGGCTCCCACAAATGGTGGCTCTCGACGGTGGCACCCGATGGCATCTGGTAGAAAAGGCCGCGACACAATACGGGACCGAAGACGGGATTGCAGCAGAAGTTCAGTGATGGGCGGTCCTGCCCACAATCCTTGTTCTGAAGTAGTCAATAAGTGCAAATGGGACTTAGAGAAAAGTCTTTCAGGCGACGGGGGTCAGGATCTGCAGGCCCGTCTTCACTGGATTCAACAGAATTGCCATCTGCAGGTAATACCTCCTCCCAGAGTTTTTTCTTTCTCTCGCCTTTTTTTTTTTCACAGTCCACAGAAGGTTAAAAATCGAATGGGGCCGTTGGTTCGTAATAAGGGCAGTGCAAGGGCTCATGACCCACTGCTCACTTTTGCGGCACAAAACATGGGATGGGTGTGAGGTTGCAGCCATATATGGGCACCCCATGAACTTTGCCACTTTAGACCTGAGACAAAGCAGACACTTAGATGATGGAGTCAATGCGGAAAACTCCATTCCACACAGTCAAGAAGGGGATTATACTCCCCTAACCAGTTTCCAGATTTTCATGAATTTTTTTTTATGGGAAAACAAAAACCCTGTGGGTACAGGAGGAGGACTTGGTCACAGATCTGAAACACAAGATCCAAGCGACAACAGGTATCCCGACCTCACAACAAAGCCTGATCTACACAGGGAAGGCACTGCAGGAAGAAGCCCAATTAAAAGAATATCACATTCAAAGGAATTCTCCCATTGTCCTGAACCTAAGACTTAAAGGGGGAACCCCTGTAACAAAAATATCTGTAAGAATTGAACAAAACAAATCTACAGGACCAATGAGGGGTGCCAATTCTGCAAAATATGGCACCTCAAGTGGACCCTCATATAGGAACATCCTGCAGGGGAAAAACACAGTACCAACAACTTCAGAACCAGTGGAAAACACCCCAAAACCATACATTGTGGAGCAACTAAATTGCGTGCCAAAACTAAATATTAATGTAATAGAGATCGACGATCATCGATCCACATTTGAAACACAGACAATAATATGCAGGTTTAACTGTTTTTGGCCCAAACCAATGGAGCTTTTCCATTGGATTTTCACCAACTGGACTATGGATTGCGATATCCATCTTTTCTCCAAGGGGTACTTTATTGTCAAGTTCACCTCTACAGAAGCCAAAGATATAATACTCAGGGCAGGACCATGGTTATGGGGATCAACTGGTCTCTTTATCACACCTTGGTTTCCGGATTTTGATGCAAACAAGATGGAGATTACCAAAATGCCGGTATGGGTCTGGCTGTATAATCTCCCGCTACATTTCTGGAATGAATTGGTACTATAAGGCATTGGAAACACTATAGGGAGATATATTAAAACAAACATCCAAAGGCTGGAGGAGAGAATTTTTACCTTTGCACGAATCTGCGTTGAAGTGGATCCTAGCAAAGGTTTACCAGAAAGTATACAACTAATTCATAATCAACAAAAATGGAAGCAACACCTTGATTATGAAAACACAACATTTAGGCGCAGGATCTGTAGGAAAATCGGCCATCTACAAAACACATGCTCGGATGGCAAAAGAGAAAATAGGAAGAAGAAGAAGACAGGGAAAGTAACTAAGGGTTGGCAATTCCCCTCCGGTGGCGCAGAGTAAGAAACATAAGATGAAGGGGACATTCCCATTCAAAACTAAAGCACATAGGTTTCCACTAATCTAGGGGCATTGAACCAAGAAGAACAAGATCCAATTGTGTCCAACACGACGCCTCAGCCGATGCAAACCACAAAGGTTTTAACGGCCACGGGGGACGATTATGCTATAAGTACAGGAGTGAATAAAATATCGCATGTGTTAGAAAGATCAGATTCTGAGAAAGAAAATTCCATGAAGAATGATGAGCTGACCCTGGTTCCTTCTTCCCTACATTCAGGGACTTGGCAGATAGTGCAAAAGAGAAAGGGCAAACATGAAAAACCCAGCCCTGTTGGCAAATTGTAAATTTTTTCGGTAGCCTCGCTACATTGACTAGTGTGCTTGAGCACATGGGCTCTTTGGGCATCTCTAAATGCTTAAATGCATCTGCAAAATGTAACTTTCATTAATAATTAATAGAAAGTTGCTGATTTTTTCTTTGGGAAAAAATGTCATTTTTTAATTATAAAAATTATAAAAGAAAATTTATTCAAATTATTTTATCCATTATTGACTCACTAAATTAAATTCAATTTTTAATCAAAAAGTGATTTACAATCAAGAAAATAACTAATTATATTGATAATTAAATTAAAATTTTAACCATTATGCATCGAAACTTTTATTAAAAATAACTCATTAAAATAGATAAATATGTCTAATAAAAAAAATTATATTAAATATCTTCCAATTTAAAATTTATTACCTAGTAAAATAACTAATTAAATTAAAACTTTAAACATAACATATCTAAACTTTTATTATAATAATGGTTTTTAACTGTGACTTTTTAATAGAATACAATGGACATATCTAAACTTTTATTATAATAATGGTTTTTAACTGTGACTTTTTAATAGAATACAATGGACTTAAGATAAGAAAAATACAGTGAATTTTACATTGGTTTTTCTCATCTCATACCTTGTTTAAATTATATGCTCTATATTGTAGATTGAAAAATTGTAGCTTCAAAATATGTTTAATTATGGAGTCGAATTAAAATACAAAGTCACTTGGTTCTATAATTAATTTTTTTTTTTAACAAATTTACACAGTGTAAATAAAAGTATTGCAAATGTAATATTAACAAATATTAAATAATAAAATAAATATATTATAAATTTTTCGAGTGGAATAAGAAGGTGGATATAAATTTAGGTAACAAAATTATATATATATATATATATATATGGAAATTTATATAAAAAGAGATCTGTGATACAACAAAATTATATATATATATATATATTTATGTGGAGATTTATATAAAAAAGAGATCTAGGATACAGTGCAGAACCAATTATATTTCTTCAATGTTGCCAATATCCCTTGTGGATTTAAAATTGAGTATAATGACTCAATCCAAATCTCCAAGCAGGAATGACATATTATAAACATTTTATTCTCTTTCCAACTAAAGATTTTCCAAAATAATCCTAAAATCTAAATCCAATTATGTTCTATTTCTCATTGCTTGGTGGTTTGATTTTCACTGACTTCTTAGTTTCCTTGGTGAGATACTTATGGCCTTTTTCCAAACATGGATTCAACTTGTATTTTTAGCTTAAATTTGAGGGGTCGTCTGTTTGGTAGTGATCTTTGTTGTCTTTGTCTCGTTTAGTAGATTCTTCTTCATCTGGTTGATCATCACAAGAAGATGCTTTTCTCGCTTTATTTTTTGAGAATTCAAAGGAGCATCCAACATTCACAAGGGGTTGTTGGATATGGGCTTCCTCTATCATTCAGTCTAAAGGAACTTTGTTGATAGGCATTTCTTCCTAACTTATTTGTGTTTCCTCTGGTGAATCCTTTTTGACAAGAACTTCTTTCAGATTGTTTTTTGCTTCTTTTTTATTATGAGTTTCTTCTTCCTTGAATACCCTATAATGTTCACTCTGAGATCCTTCCCAACATTTGGGTCTTCGACTACTTTTCCAGACTTTGTTATGTTGCAATCGCTTGGGGCAATTTTTTATTACATCCTACTGCATAACACACTTGACATCAAAATCAAACACTTTCATAATCAAGCTTCTGAACCCATACATAGTCCGGTGTTGTTAGATTTATCTCAATAGGAAAATCCTTATTAAAATCCATCTCCACGCATATTCGAGCGTAAGTGGTCTTAAAAAAAATTCTTTAGTTTCTTAACTATGAAAATAAAATTTCTTTATTGCATTTCCAATAGAAATTGACGATGGGAGATTTCAAAGATGTAGGGGAAGAGTTGGGTGTCTCACTGAAACTAGAGCCATAGAGATTAACGCCAAAACTAGATCAAAAGTAGGAGTTTAGGGATGCATGAAGATATCAACACTACCCCAAAACCAGTGCCCAGAATCATAAATAAGTTTCTTATCCTCAAGAGAATAAAAACAACAACAACAAAAACCCCGAACTAGTTGGTAGCTATTAAGCTGTTGAGACAATAGAGGTTTCCAAGTATTGGAGATCCGGTTATGGAGATCAATCAATCATGGCCAAAACCCATTAAATCAATAGATCAAACCAAGGTCGAATAATAATAATAATAATAAAATAAAAAATCACAATTAAAGGCTTCATATTCTAAGGGGAAATTGCAAGCAGGAGCTTCTTGAACAATCAGAAGAACATATTTGGATTTCAACATGGAACTATAAGAAGCCTTGGCTTACATGGAACTATAAGAAGCCTTGGCCTGATTTGGCTGAGAAATGGGACTTGTTGAACCAACTATCATTCCTTCAAAAGAAACACTTTGCTAAAACTTTGGAGTTCACCATTAATTAGAGGGATTGCGAGAGCATTGCAACATGTGGTGATCGATGGATTCATGCATCAGAGATAGGAACGACTAGCTAAAGTGAAACTCTAGTTTACGAAGCTATCAACACCATCATTTTTTTTAAGTTATATTTCTTTATATATATATATATATAAATTTATGTTTTTGTTTATTTTTAAAATATCGAATAATATAAACAATTTTTTTTTTTTAAATTTAAATGAGTCAATCTAATCTTTTTTGAAAAACAAACCTTCACCTACACACAACTCAAAAAAACAAAAAATACTTAATTAAAGCGTTCTATTACGAACATAATATAAAATTAGAAATAACATTTACTCAAAATTCGAAATTATTTTTGAATTTATGTAAAAATAGAAATATTAAGCATTTTTTCTGAAACTCTGGTTAAAATTCAAAAGCGTGATCAAATAATACACAGTCAATGCAACTTGACCACAAGATAAATGTTATAATTCCTTACAAAACAATATATATATATATATATATATATATATATATATATATATATATATATATATAATTATAATTATAATTCTCAAAACTATTTGTACTTTATGAATAATAACTAAAAATATTATAAGAGTGCTCATTTTTATGAAACATTTTATTTTTATAAATTTAATTTTCAAATCGAGTATGGAGATAAGTTATTTAGAACCCATTGAGTTATGTTAAAAAGAGAAAAAATAGAGGGCTTCCTTCCAAAATAGATTATTGTATGAAATTTTTTAAAAGAGAAAATAACAGGGGTTACATGGAAAATAGATCATTCGATGGGATTTATTGAATTTTTTTTGGTTCAATGGATTATGTAATATAAGTATTTAGGTGTGTAATGTGATTATATATATATATATATATGGAAAAATTAACTTGTATTTGTGATGTTTAATAAATATATTTTAATATATTGTTGAAGTAAGTTTAGTATAGAGATTTACAAAAGAATTAAAGATGAAAATAAAAGATAAAATTTAAGGATAAATATTATTTGAGAGATTGATAGAAGAGATTATTGTGAAGATAGTTACATATTTGGTTGAACTGAAAATCTAATTATGAATTAGTTGTTATTGTCACCTAAAGTTGTATAAAGGGGGAAATTGTACAATATAAACACACATAATTGATTTATTTAATATAATTTCCCCTTCAGGGGTTTTTTGATTGTAAACTCTCAATGTCCCTTGTTTTGTATATGTTTGCTTTTGGCTATTGAAGCCCACATTATTCTATATGAGCTACAACATTTTATGTATAGTATGGTTTGCAAGTGAAAAAAATTTGAAAACAAGCTTATATTCTTATATTTGAGTTGTAATTATTGCAATCTCAACATCCAATTATTGTATGAAGACCTTCAACATCAACATATAGTGTGTTCACCAATAAAGAGAAATTGGATTGATCAGAATATGTAGACCCAACCTATGTTGTAAATGAGGAGAGTATCCATAACACAATGAAAATAAGCATGTCCTAATACATTAGGTGAGGAAAGGGAGCTTAACATGGAGAAACACCAAGTTAGGTGTTAGGGTCCTACACCCTTACTTAGGATACTTTATTAATTTCTGAAGTTGTGTTTGTTGAATAGCATTTGTTAAATAGTTAGTTAATATTATCTTTATTGTAAAAAGGGTCATTTTTATTTAATAAGGCTTATAATTGTCAGTAGGCCATAATTATAAATGGGCCCATAGGTAGCTAAGATTCTCTATGTATAGTTATATATTGAGTAGAAGTTTATGCAATGTTTTTGTGGAGAATTGTATTTGGAGCTTTTGCTCTAGGAGATTCCCTCCTTGAAGGAACAAGTGAACGTAGCTATCTATTTTTATTATCAAGAGATATTTTTTAGGGTTTATATATTTTCCTTATGTTCTTTGGTTTTGCACTACATTTTATATGATTGTTTTGAAGTTTTTGGGTTGCATACATTACAAGTGGTTTCAACGCTCTTTCTAGGTTAGAAAGGGAAGAAGTTCTTCTCTCTTTTTTCAATTTTATTAGTAAAAAAAGATGACAAAAACATTCATATTGATTTCTAAAAAAATTGTGAAGAGTTTGAAGAAACTAGTTGTAGATAAAAATTCTTCTAAAAAACAATACCCAGCTTCATTAAAAAAAATGTCCAAAAGGAGAGAAAGAAGCAAAGTTATGATTGATTTAAAATCAATTTTTTAGAGTTTTTCGGTGACAACTAAAATTTTTGTAGCTTGGATACATTTTGATAAAGTGCATAGATTTCGATCAACAAATATATATATATATATATATATAGTCGTGGAATTTCATAATTGGGGTCATGATAGCCAATATAAGATGTATATAACAATTATTTATGATCATTTTACCTTGTGGCTTCAAACCCTACCTTTACAATTTATTTCCAAGTGATTGTATAGCTCTTTCTTAGGTCAACAAGCTCTCCTTTTTTGAATATTTATTGTAGAGATTTGTTTTAATGTCTTGATATAACACATTGATCTGTCATTTAGTTGGTAAAAATATAGTTGGGGAAGGATACATGTAGGAAATACAAGTGGAATCACATTTTAAGACACCCTTATAACACCTATTGGTATCCTTTCGAGTAGTATTGATCAGGTGCTCAAAATTATGCTAAAAAATGAAAGTTGCAGGAATGGTGTGGAACCTGAATGACCGCATAGATATCGTCGTTATGAATCCGACACAACTCGTTTCACGAAAACCGACACCGTATGCTCCCTTTTTAAAAACGCGTTATGTTCATTTTCCCAAATAGACAAAGATTTGGCAAAATTGTGCAGGTTGCCCAGTCAGCAGTCTGTACAACTGACTGGGCATGGTTGACTGGGTTTTAAGGGGAAATTGAGCCTCGGTACTTGTCTAAATCTCATTGGTGCTAGTTAGCGGATTTTGATTGGTTGGGTTGACGGCCAACCACATGATGCCACGTGGCCCAACCAGAGGCCACCACGTGGTAGCACGGGGGCCACCAAAAAATTGTTTGTAGTTTGAATTAGCCTCCGCAGGATTCGACATGGTGACCTCATTCATAACAACGCCAAGCCTTAACCAACAAACCATTGTTATTACTTGTTAAACCTAATGTCAAAAACGTTATATAAACATTATTATGGCGAAGGTTGGGGGAAGGGGCCAGGGCTTAGCCCCTACCGCCCCATACTATTGCGCATATGACTACCGGCGGGAACCATTGGCACAACGGAGGCAGAGGCCCCACCACCATATTTTTAATTAAAAAAAAAATTAACCATGTTTTATGTGGTTTTAAATTCGGGTTTAAGGCACCATTATGCATTTTAATGATCCAACAATTTCGCCCAAAATTCTGCCAAAATGGCGCTCGATTAGCGGATTATGGGGCGAATTTGTAGGATCGGTCCGTATTTTGGGGAATTTGTGGTGTGGTTAGCAATAAAACTAGGGAGGCTCATGACTTCTTCTGTTTTTGACCAATTTTGGAGCAGAAAGAGGCTAGACAGACATTTTTGGGTCTTCTGGAGCTGATGGAACATGTTTTGAAGCCATTTGAGCATTGTAAATGTATTTAATCACCATTTTGACCATAATGAAAGAGGGCCAAGCCATTGGAAGCTAGACCAATTAGACTTAGCTTAGGAGGGGTGAACTCCTTCATCATTTGTTGTGTTGTGATTATTTTTATGGTGTATTTGTCTGTTGTTTCTGCATATTTCAGATTTTAGTTTCATGCTTTATGTGTTTAAAAATTAACATAAAAGCTCACAAAAACTCAATTTTAACACTTGCAATTACAAACCTTCAAGCACATTTACATTAAGATATCATACAGATTAAGTTTGATATTAGAGCTTATGTTTTCTTTGATACTGTGAGGATTCAGTTATTTTCAAGTGTTTATGATGCTTACAAGGTTGAAGCTCAAGAGAAGCGAATGAAAACTTGTAGTTGCAAGTCCTCAAGTTAGGTCAAGGACAAGGAGAGCAAGTTTGCCCTAATCTCCACCAAAAATTATTCCTCAAATTTTAGTTGAAGCTTCACAAGCATGTCACATGAAGGAGGAGTTGATAATATGTTAGTTGAAGAAAATACTTTCAGAAAAACTTTCTTTGACATCACTGAAATGGTGAAGGTTCTCTATGAAGAGAGAACTTCATGATTGCAGGGCGAATGGTCCAAGCCTTCAAAAGGAGAGGGTTCTTCTGGAGGAAAAGGAGGAGACGATGATAAGCCTTCAAAAGGAAATGGTGACAAACCACCCACTTCTCCACCATCATCTTCACTTCCATCCTCACCTTCATCTTCTTCCTCTTCCACAAAAATTGTTACTCAAACACATCCACATACCCCAAGGGTGCATGTTAAAACTCCCTTATTAAAATTGATATAAAATTCGAACTGCCTATGTATGAATGTTGAAAGACTTGATAATTGGGTTCGTCAACTTGAAGTTTATTGCAGGATTCGGAACATCAAAGATGATGAAACAAAGATTCAATTGGCTTCATTAAGGTTGGAAAGTGCTGCTTTGATTTGGTGGGAAGCCGAAACACAAGAGGATATGAAAAATCATGGTAAGGTCTCTACCTCTTGGTTAGATTTTGTTGTTGCACTTAGAAGACAATTTTATCCATTAGCTTATATGCAAAAGGCTATTATGGATTGGGAGAATTTTAGACAACTAAAGGGTCAAAGTGTGCAAAGTTACACTCAAGAATTTAGATGAAGGTGTTTGATATTAGGTGTAGACTTGAATACACAAGACACTTTGTTGAAATATATTGGGGGTTTACACAATTATTTAAGACATACTATCCTTATGTTTAATCCTACAATTTTAGATGAGGTTTGTGTCCAGGCAACACATCTTGAAGCAAGAGGGAAAAAAATTTCACAAGAGGGTAGCAAGAAGCCATTCACAAGTGGAGACAAGGGTAAGAGTAATTTCAAAGGGAAAAGAAAGAAGAATGCATCCATCAAGAAGGAAGGAGAGAAATTAAGATGAAAAAATTGGTCTAGGACCCATCATGATGAAGCTCATTGTTGGAAACTTCATCCTAGGATGAAACCAAAGAAGTTTAACAACAAAGGGAAGCAAAAGACAACTGCAACTACACGACGTGACTTAGGCTTTGATTCGGGAGATGAAACAAAGATCACAAAAATGGTAATGAAAAGTAAGGACATAGAAAGCACTAGCTCTTCAAGTTGTCATAATACTCAAGATGAGAAAACTAGAATTGAACTTTTCCATATTCAGGTTATTTCAAAGCACACCAAAATTGTTACTTTTTGATAGTGGTTCACAATAAAATTTGATTTCTGAAAACTTAGTAAAGAATTTACATTTAGATACCATTCCTCATCCAATAACTTATCCTTTAGGCTAGATATGAAAGAATTCAAACTTACAAGTTACGAGGAAATGCATACTTAAATTTTCAATGACAACGAACTTTCTTGATGAAGTTTAACTTGATGTAGTTCTACTTGGTATTTTCAGAATTGTTTTGGGAAGCCCATATTTGTATGATAGGAAAGATATTTTCATCGCCATGAAAACAAGTATCACTTGTTCAAAGATGGTATAGAGCATTATTAGAGCACATCGACATAAACTAAATCTTTCACTTGTAAATGTCGGACAAATGAAGAGACTCATTAAATCTAGCAAGAATTTTGTGCTTTTAATGGTAAAACAAAAGAATGATGTTCAGAATGAAGCTTTTCAAGGTTGTGATTCAAGATTAAAATCTGATTTGGTTAAGGTTGATAACCAATATGATGAGATGTTTCAGGAGCCAAAAGGATTTCCTCCCAAGAGGGGAATCCAACATGAAATACAATTGCAGCAAGATTTTCCTCTTCCTAACATTGGCATGTACAAGATGTCAATGATGGAAAGTGAAGAAATTAAAAATAAAATTCAAGAGTTGTTGGACAAATGGATCATCATACCAAGTACATCGCCATGCAGGTCACCTATTGTTTTGGTGCCAAATAAGGATGGAACATGGCGCATGTGTGTGGACTTCCGTGCATTGAACAAAATTACGGTAAAGAACCACTACCCACTTCCTAGAATTTATGATTTACTTGATCAATTGAAAGATTCAAATTATTTTACTAATTTGGTCTTAAGGAGTGGCAATCATCAAAATTAGAATTTCTGAAGGTTACATATGGAATAAAACATTCAAAACAAAACAAGGTTTGTTTGAATGGATTGTTATGCCTTTTGGTATTTGCAATGCTCTAGCTACCTTTATGCGTGTGAGGAATGATGTATTGAGGCCATTTATAGATGATTTTATGATTGTATACTTAGATGACATCTTGATTTTTAGTAAATATCGCGAAGAACATGTCATGCATGTCAAAAAGGTACTTGATGTCTTTATGAAATAACAATTGTTTTTAAGGATGTCAAAGTGTGATTTTGGAAAAAATTCTTTAGTGTATTTGGGTCATATTGTTGGAGGAGATGAATTGAAAATAGATCCCTCCAAGGTTGTTGTCATTTTGAATTGGCCAAAGCCCAAAACAGTTACAGAGGCAAGAAGCTTTTTGGGAGCAACCCAATATTGGAGGAAGTTTATTGCTAACTTCTCTTCTATCGAAGCTCCATTGCATGCATTGACGATTGTGAAGCGGGTCTTCCAGTGGGGAGGTAAACAAAAAAAGGAATTTTATGCATCGAGGGAAAAGATCAGTTCAACCCCAATTCAGACTTGAGACAATCATTTAAGATTTACACTGATGCTAGTGACTATGCCATGGGTGAAGTCCTCATGAAACATGGTAAGTCCATATGTTTCCATTCGGAAACTTTAATGTTGCAGTGATTAATTATCCTACATATGACAAGGAGTTGTATGCATTGGTGAAAAGTGTGAAAAATTGGAAACACTACCTGATGGGTAAGGAAACAATCATTCACACTGATCATCAACCATTGCAATACTTGCAATCACAAACAAAGTTGCAACAATCAAGGCATTTTCGATGGATGGGTTTTCTTCAACAATTACACTTGGTGATAAGGTATAAGAAAGGTATCTACAATAAAGTTGCTGACATGATTTCTAGGCCTATTGTTAATGTTTCTACTATTATTAAGAATAATTATGTTTTGCTTGATAATTATGTTGAAAAATATGCTTTAGATAATGATTTTCGATAAGTATATGCAACTTTGAGTCAGGGGAACCAAGTAGAGGAATCAGATTATCACATGCACGATAACTTCTTGTACCATCTTGGTAAGCTTTGTATTCCACAAAAATAGAGAGTCAACATCATAAGTGAGGCACATACTTCTATTATTATTGACCATTTCAGTGTAAGTAAGACGGTGGCACATCTACAGAGGTATTGTTATTGGCCTCGTATTCTTGAAAGTGTGTCATGTTTTATTAGAGGTTGTTCATTATGTGCTGTCAGTAAGCTTAACAATAGAAAGTTGGGATTTTACACACCACTTTTAGTACATTCTCTTCCATGGGAGAGTGTTTCTATGGACTGTTTTGGAGGTATTCCTATGTCAAAAAGGAATCATGATCATCTTTTTGTAGTTGTGGATAGGTTCAGAAAAATGTGTATTTTTATGCCATGTAAAAATCAAATTACAACTTAACAAAATACTCATATATTATTTCAGAATGTATGGGTGCATTTTGGATTTCCCACATCCATTGTTATTGATCGATATTCCCACTTTGTTGGGAAGTTTTTGTCAAGCTTGTGGGGATTCATGGACACCAAATTGAAAAAGAGTACAACATTTCATCTGCAAACAGATGGTCAAACAGAGGTGGTGAAAAGGACGGTAATGCATCTTCTTCACAGTTATTGCAACAAGCATCCTAAGTTGTGGGATGAAAACTTGCACTATATTCAACATGCTTACAACTAAGCCAAAAACTTTCCAACTCAAACATCACCATTTGAGGCATGTTTGGGATACTTGCCTAAATCACCTTTGGATTTAATTTTTGGAAAGGATGTTTCTATTGATGGTCATAGTGACATAGACAAAGCTAAAAGGTTCAATGAACAAATCCAATTGGTGCATCAAGAAGTTTAAGAACAAATGGAAAAGAGCCAAGTAAAGTGAAAAACAAGGCACGATAAGCATTGTGTAGATCACAATTTCCAAGTTGGTGATGAAGTTTGGCTTCACATTAGAAAATAAAGGCTTCAAGGAGAAGGTAAAAAACTGAAACCAATTCGATATATTCCATTTAGAATTTTAGAAAAGATTGGTGATAGTGCCTTCAGGTTGGATTTGCCTTCATGTATCCAAATTTATGTTGTTGTTAATGTTGAGAAATTAAGGTTTTATGAGCCGTATTTGATTGAATATCAAGGAGAAAATGTTCATGTTCCTTCCATTGAGGATTTTTCTCATGAATACCTTGATGAAGTACAACAAGACACCATTCTTGATAGAAGCACAAGTTCTCCAAAACGAGGGAATATGGAGTACCTTCATGTGGGGCTCAAAGGAACAAATCCAAGAAAAACCAAATGGATAGAGATTGGAAAGGTGAGATAATTTTACCCACATCTACTGAACAAATGAAAGTGATATTCTGGGGTCCAAAAGCTTCCAGTGGGGAGGAGTGATCAGGTGCTCAAAATTATGCTAAAAAATGAAAGTTGTCAAAATGGCGTAGAACCTAAATTATCACGTAGATATCGTCGTTCTGAATTCAGTGCAACTCATTTCGCGGAAAACTAACACTGTATACACTTGGAAACATGTTCTGTTCGTTTTCCCAAACATGAAAAAATTTGGCAAAATTGTGCAAGCTTCCCAATCAGCAGTTCGTACAGCTGACTGGGCATGGTTGACTGGGTTTTAAGGGCCAATTAGGCCTCGCCACTTGTTTGAATCTTGTTGGTGCTGGTTGGAAGATTTTGTTTGGTTGGTTTGATGGCCAACCACATGTTTCCATGTGGCCCAATAGGAGGCTGCCATGTGGCAACATGGGGGCTACCAAAAAATTGTTTGCAATCCGAATTAGCCTCCACAGGATTCAACATGGTGGCGTCCTTCATAACAGCGCCAAGCCTTAACCAACAAACCGTCATTATTTCTTGTTAAACCTAATGTAAAAAACATTATATAAACATTATTATGGCAGAGGTTGGGGGAAGGGGCCAGGGCCTAGCCCTGACCCCCCATACTATTGCGCATATGACTACTTGTTACACGTCATTTTGTCACCATGACATTTGAATGTTCATATGGGTCTATCACCATCCATATCATGTTCCCTTAGAGGTAAAAAACACTCATGTTCCTGAATCAAGTCTTGAAAATTGGAGAAAATCTCTGTAAAACCCCTAAAAGTCCGCCTGTGCAGTTTTACTAGCCTTTCCCTATGTATGCATTGATGATCCTTCCATTAGCCGTGGATATCTCCACTCTGTTTGCCACTAAAACCTACACACCCCCATGAAAAAAAAGTAAAAATAAAAAGTAACTTTTAGAAGCCTATTTGGTTGAATATTCTCCCAACTGGAAGCCTTTAGAGTCACGCCAGTTCGAGCTTTATCCCTCCACTCATGGAGCTTATCCCTTGGTCGAAGGAACTCAAATCCCTTCATGGGAGGAATCCATCCCTCTCTTTATGGAGCTGAAACTACCTCAATATCCCTATATAGTGAACTCAAGTTTCAGGTTCAAGGGTAGATTGTGAATGATAGAAATTTATCTGTATAATTTCTAAGCCGAAGAGAGTTCATAGAGTGCATACTTTCTATAGTAGTGAGTTGTTGATACATTGAATATCACACCTTTGTGTCCATCACTTCATGCTGGTCATTCTAAAGAGGAAGGCTTATCAGACTGAAGGAGAATGATTGCTCGGATCCCGGGAGAAATCTGTACAACATCAAGGCATTCGGTTGTAATATTTCTCTTTCTAATTATGATAATACATATGGATCTCTTTTTCTCATTGTCTCGTTTCTGAATTCATGGGAATGATGCCAATACTTAGATTCCTTGATCACTAAGTTGGATTAGTACTTTTTGATTATTATATATTGCAGATGCTTTGATTATTTGTCTTGTCTTTGATTGCAGGTTATACTCATCATTGCAGAACTTCTTTGGAGCGACAAGACAAAGGGCTACATCAGACAATTGGATTTCAAGGTAAGATCACGTCCTCTCTACTTTAATATTATAATGATCTTAAAATACAAATAATATAGAGAAAGAGGTATTCAAATGGGTCTTTGTTTCTAGTTACTCGTTGGAGTACTAGGGGGATCACTCTTGTCTGGAAGAGGGATTAATCCTGGTAACAAATTGGTGACCATACTGGGGACTAGAGCTTAGTTTTATTTGTTTATATTCAGTTTGAAACTTTAGTTTTCTAATTTTGAATTCTCTGAGTGTGGTTGGGTAGATAAATTTTTAGAATCTCTGAAAAAGAAAGTTGATATTTTATTTTTTCCAACTTTTCCTTTGCTTGCGCGGTTTTATTTGGATGACAGAGTGGCAACCTGCGCGACTTGTTAGTTTAATCCGGTGCGCATGCACACTGTTGTCAACTGATAAGCAGCGCAACCCCTAGAAAATTTTGAAAAAAGTAAATTTCTCTCTTTCAGAGCCAGATAACCAAATTCTTCAAGCTTTCCCCGATCCATTCTAGTTGTCAGATCCTGTGTGAGAACTCCTTTTCAGCAATTTTGAGTCTTGTGTGATTTATCACCCTGTTTGCATTTTACAAGTTAGGGTTTTCCCTGGTTTACAGTTGCTCTGTATGGAAGATACCTTCATTTGCATCAGCTCATTGGTGTTATGATTTGTCTTCTTGAGCCATCATAATCATAGCCAACCTTACTTTTATGAATATTTGTTCCTTATTCATTTTCAAATCTGGAAAAAATTCTAGATCACTGAAGGCTGATTCAACACCAAGCACTCTTGGATGATTTCATTTCTGCTGGGATAAGTAGGAATTTCTTAGTTTGATTACAACTAAGAGAAGTCATCTACAAAACATTCATAGGTATCCTAATTAGGATTCATAATTAGATTTTTGATTTGACTTTGAAATTTATATATTTTTAAGGTTTTTTAGGAATTTCTTTCTTTTGGGAATTGATTGTTTGACGAAATTGTAGTTTTTGACTTGGTTGTCAATGGAATTCTATTTGAAAAGAGAAATTGATCACATTTGGAAATTTAGTTCTTAATGAAATTTTATTATTTTCAGAAAGGATTTTGTTTATGAATGAGGAAGTTTGTATTTTAAATTCAAAAAATCTCTCAAGTTTCTCCTAAATAGAATTCATTGAAAATAAAGAGTTTCATTTGTCAAAGTGATGCATTTAGAGTATTTTTCATCGGGGCACAACATAATTAAAGTTTCAACTCCATACCCTTTTAGCTAAATAATGGCCAAATCAATACAACGCCTAATAAAATCAATCTAGACATTTTTACATTTTTTAGGGCTCATTCCACTAATATAGCTTAGGCTAGTGTTTTCGAATAGGTTGTAATAAATGTTCCAAAGAAGTTAAAACAAACAAGTAGAATCTTGCGGTAGGGAAATCCAATTGTTGCATTCGTACTCTGGGAATCTCTTCTTAAAATATTCAAGCACGAGGTCATGTCAGACCCAGTGAGGTAATCATACCTATCTCATTGGTGAAGATATAAGATGTGCACATAATACAAACGGTAAACCTCAGATTAACCATTGCCGAGGAGCCTGGGGTCACTTGTTGGAAAAACTCAGATTTACCATGTCGAGGAGCTTTGAAGGGGATTGAGTTTGATACTTTTCCCTTGTGTGTATATCGAATCGTAGATTGTTTCCCCAGGTGCATTTGTCTCCATTGGTGACCTTAGTGGCCATAATATTTAGGATTTTTCCCAAGGTGACGGTGGAGGGAAGGTCCCACTGCACCTGGAGCAGACGTCGGCTAGACTCACTTGGACTTTCCGGAGGGTACTCTTCACTTCGAGATGGAATAAGTTGAGGTATTTGCACCAGACTGTTTAAGTTAAGCAGTTTGTCAGGGTAACTGTTCCAACCACCAATTTTTTCACATTAATTTCCGTGACGTTGGATTTCGTCACCAACTAGTGTTTTTAGTGTGGAAACATATTGTTTGTGCGTGGTTTGTCTCTTAGATTTTGTAGGCGTGTGTTCAAATTTATTTTTTTCTTAGCGACCTTAGGTGTATTTTGTTGAAATATTTTTTTTGATCTCGTGTGTTACACATTAACCGTGGCTGAATTATCGAGACACTCTCGTAGAATGTAGGGGAAACCCCCTCAATATACCCCGGGTCAATTGGAAAAGCTTAAATCTGAAAGAGGTCAACAATTAGGAACTGAGTCTACTGAACAAGGAGAAACGTCTGTAATAATACATCTTGATTTTGAAGTCAATCAACCTTAGATAGTAGGAAGAAATCAAGAACAACCAGAAATTTCTGAAGTAATCATAGTTGAGTCTGTTACTAGTGAGTTATCAGATACTCAACTCATTGAACCTGAAATATCTGAAACTAAATCTGGATCTACTTCGTCTGAGTCAAACTTTGGAGTTCATAGCCCGAACTCCTCGTCATCTTCATTCACCTCGAGTGAAGCTTCGCATTACCGAGAATGTTCCTCCTGGCCTGATTAGTATCGAAGAGATTACTGACATGGAAGAAGAGATCACAATTCCTTCGCGTCAAGAATATTTAGATCTAAGGTATAGTGAACCGATTTACCCTTACAGTCCTTTTCAACCGGACCCTTGGTATCAACAATTTACCGACTTTCTACATAGAAATGTTCTCAATTATTCACCACGCCATATTCCTTTTTAATCTATACCCAAAGGTAGTTACATGGATTCATCAAGCATGTCAGGTGAGTCATCCATGTTTTCTTCATTGCCAGAATATTTTTTGTATGGTGGTCCATCAGTTCCTGCTGGATACCAGTCGCTCTCTGGTACTTTCTCAAGAGCATCTCCCTCTTCTGAAAATCTTACACAATAAACTGGTCTTAATGAATCTAATACCGAAAATTTGACTATGGAACAAGTCTATATGATGTCTGGAAGTAGTCCTCAAATTGGTTCTCAAGGTGGAAATTTACCGCGTATACTCCTCAAGGGAAGTCTCTTAAAGGGCAGTACCCTATGCCAGGGCCACAACCTATTCAAGGACAACGACCTCCTCAAGGGCCACAGTTTTATCAAGAGCAATCATCCTTTCAAGGAGATCAACCTTTTACTAGAACTTATCTGGCAAATTATCAAACTTATGTTCCAATACCTCAAACTGGTTATGGTCAAAATTATGTACCACAACCTTTAATGGGAGATCCTTACCTAGGCATTAATAATGTGTGGAACCCATCATTGAATCAAAAAAAATTGAAACCTACTATACAAGTATCTTATAATCAAGCTGGTCAGCCGGCTGGAAAATTTGGTTATACCCAAGTCCAACAACCTGTTCAACTCGCACTTTAAATTACCCCTCAGGTATCTGTACCTAGTAGTCAGCAAGCTGGTCCGAGTACTCCAAGTACTCTTATCCAGTCTGTTGTGCAAACTTCTATTCAAAAACCAAGTACACCTATCCCTGGAGTTTTTCAAGTCCCTATTGCTACAACCCTTCAAATGAATGCATCAACTGTTACACAGAAAATCCCTCAAGTCACTGCTCATCAAACTGGACCTACAGTGCAGTCTACTATTCAAACCTCTATAGGAAAACCTAGTGCAACTATAGTTCAAACAAGCCAACCTTTTGTAGGTCAATTTGTGAATCAACCATTTCAAGGGAAGTTTGAATATGGACCAACAGGACAAAATCCAGTCTACCAAGGTCAACCATACCCTGGTTATACATATCAAATACCAGCTCAGCCTCAATTTGGTATGGCTAACCCTGGATACCCTGGAGGTATTCCAATCCTGTCTGCTCAGGTTATTTTAGGTTATCCTGGATATCCTCCTCTGGGTACTGGTATTGTTCCTCAAGGTTATCAGTTTGCTCAACAAGACCCTAACCGTTGGTTACCATTCATTGCAACTTTAGACTTACCAAATTTTTCGTGCCTCATGAATGATCCAATTTATTATCTTCCATTCTGGCCGAAAATTCCAACTAAGTTGCCCAGTGATATACCTAAGTTTGAAGGAAAATCAACAGAAGACCCCTCAAATCATGTGATGACTTATCATCTTTGGTGTGCATCCAACTCCTTAATTGATGATTCCATTCGGTTGATACTTTTTCAGAGAACATTGATAGGATTAGTTGAAAAGTGGTATATTGAATTACCACGTGGCTCTTTCAATAATTTCAATGCTTTAGAAACAAATTTCCTAACTCACTTCCAGTTGCCAGTCCGTTATGAAAATTCTACAAAACTTTTAACTTCATTAAAACATAGTACGTCTACTTACATTTCAGATCACATACATGAATGGCTTCGTAGACGACGTTTAGTGAAGATTTTCATTCCAGATCAAATTTTGCCAGAATGGTTCATAAAAGCATTACTTCCAAAGATCATTGAAGGCATAGCCAAAGGAGGTGTTGTTACAGAAGAATAGGTCATAGCTCAAGCACAGTACTTAGACCTCGTATACACACAGTCTGGTACTCTGTATGAAAAAATTCTTGATTTACCACGCCCACGTCAAATTACTGCAACTCCTTCTGGTTTTGATTCTGTAGACGGTGTAATTGGCACAGTAAATTCTACAAAGAGTAAGAATAAGTCACTAAACCTACTTCTCTCATAATAACTCTACCAGATTCACCCAAAGGATATCCTTCCCTCAAAACTTCTGCTGACATTCACATTGCATATTCATCCATGACTAAAGCTAAATCCGGTAATAAGAATAAATGAAAGAATAAAAATAAACAAAACACATCCTTAAAGAGAAAAAAAAAATGAACCATCTGATGAAAAGTGGAAACCTCATTATCATTGTATTATCTGTGACGAGGATCACTATACCAAAGAATGTCCACATCGGGCCGAGGTATCCAAATTTGTCAAAGGTTCACCCACACCTGTTGTATTGAAGGATCCTTTTCCATCTCAAGATAGTAAAATAATCGGATCTTCTTACAATTCACCGGTAGATATTTTAATGGTGTCTCAGGTCATGGTTGCAACACGATCTCAAGATTATGGATCTAAGAGTCCTGTAACTGGTAAAGAAACTGAATCATCCATTCAAACACTAACAACAACTCCTTCAGTTTTCGAACCACTTCAAATCGAGAAACCTAACCTTGATTTAGTGATTAAACTACCTGCTAAAGGTGTACTTCGAAAATCGGCTTTCAATCCACATGAGAGAGCTACCCAAAATTATAACATTGTTGAAGATTTGGCCATATCCCCTTCAACAATGTCAGCCTTAGAAGTGCTGCAATCCTATCCAGCACAAAGGAAATAACTATTATTAGCAATTAGAGATATTGATCCTAAAGAATCAAACCTAATGGTATTTGATCTCTAAAATTTTATACCTAGACTCCCACATCAAATGGCGTTTCAAATTCCATTATTAGCCAAATCAAAACGAGTTTTTTGTACTGTAATTGATGAGGGGGCATCTATGTGTATAATGTCGTTAAATTGATGGAAAACCCTTGGTTCTCCGATACTCAACCAATCACCGACAATCCTTAAAGCCTTTGACGGAAGAGATTTCCATCCATATGGAATACTCCAGGATCTGCCTATAGAAGTAGAAGGAAAAACCGTAAACGTAGAGGTGGAAGTTGTTGATTCCCCTCTTGATTACAACCTACTTCTGGGTCGCAATTGGTCTTACGCAATGACTGTTGTTGTTTCATCAATATTTCAGATGATAATGTTTCCTCACAAAGGAAAGATTGTTAAAATCGATCAGTTTCTTATTTTTCTTTAGACCCTACTTCTACAGATAGTATCCAACATGTCGGAAATCAGTTATCCCATACGAAGATGTTGGTGTAGGACTAATGAAGGATTCCTCTCTAATGAGAAATTTTGCTATTACATCTCCCAACGTACTGCAAACAATTTCCAATATCAGTATGATCACATCAAGCACAATGCCATTTGATGACACATGGACTGTGCATTTAGAATCAGAATTTGACTCTTATACTGGTGAGATGCCTTTAAGTCCTTTTGAATCGGCATATGTAGCAGTACAATCATGTTCTGACACCCCATCAAATTCTACTGATCAAGTGAATGCGGTTAGATAAGAATTATATTCTATATAAAGATCAACTTTGACATCATTTCCGGATCCCTTTCAACACGTATTCGAAACTGATGAAAGAATTCGAGAAATTTTGTCATCAGATGAATTACCATGGGACGATTTACATCATTGATCTTCTTTTTTTACTGATCTTGATAAACTTGAAAATGATTTTTCATCTATTTACAATTGATTATGTCAAAGAACCTCAGAATCCCACATCGATCACACATTCGGATTCTGAGGCCAATTCTGGAAATATTTCTACAACAGTTCCTATTGACATATCGACTAAACCTGGAATTATTGAAAACATTCATATAGGTGCTTCTTGTTTGATTGAAGAGATTAACACTTACAAAGCCCTATTTCAAGAATTACGAGACATTTTTTCTTGGTCTTACGAAGAGATGTCAGGTATCGATCCTAATATTGTTATTCATGAAATCAAGACATACCCGGATGCTAAGCTTATTAGATAGAGATTACGTCCAATACATCAGTGGAAAGCTACAACAATCAAAGATTAAGTTGAAAAAATATTACAAGCATGATTTATTTATCCTATTCCTTTAATGGATTAGGTATCTAACATAGTTCCCATAACGAAAAAAAGGGACTATCATAGTATGTGTCGATTATCAAGATATTAACAAGGCTTGTCAGAAAGACAACTATCCTACACCCTATATCGATCAAATTGTCAATGATTGTGACGGAAATGAAATATTCTCCTTTATGGATGGTTTTTCTAGTTACAATCAAATTAACATACTCCCTGTTGATCAACCTAAAACAATGTTTATATGTCCTTGGGGCACGTTTGCATATTGTAAATTACCTTTTGGAATGAAAAATGCTGGTGCAACTTTTCAAAGAGATATGCCTTATGTGTTTCACGATATCAAACATATTGTACAACCTTACTTGGACAACTTACCTGCTCATTCTTTACGCAGACAAGATCATCCTACGCACTTACATGCTATCTTCATGATATGTAGGCATTACACAATTCATTTGAATCCACACAAATGTGTTTTTTGTGTACAATCACGACGTTTACTTGGGTTCATCATTTCAAAAGAGGGCATTGGTGTCGATCCATCTAAGGTTGAGGCTATCAGCAACCTACCTCCTCCTTCCGCTCTTCACCAACTCCAGAGTTTGCAGGGGAAAGAAATTTTTTTACGTAGGTTTATCCCGAACTATGCAGAGTTAACAAAAGGTTTTACCCGGTTGTTGAAACAAGATGTTCCATTTGTTTGGGATGATATTTTCAATAAATCTTTTGATGCACTTAAGAAAGTGTTTACCCATGTACCGTTATTGCATCCGCCCAATTACCACTGTGATTACTTTTTATACTTAAATGCATCATATTCCACGATTGGAATGGTTTTGTTTTAGGAGGATGAATATAACGACAAACATGTGATCTATTACTTAAGTCAAAATCTTAACCCGACAGAAATCAAGTATTCACATGAGAAATTGGCCTTGGTAGTTGTTCAAGCCGTCCAATGTTTTCGTCATTAAATATTGTTACGCAAAACCACAATGATATCTAATTGCAACCCGATGATGTACATATTGACAAAACAATTGCTTGGGGGAAAATACTCCAAATGGATTGTTATCGTGCAAGAGTTTGATTTGGAGTTCGAGAAATCCAAGTAAAATAAATCACTGGTGTTTGCTGAACTTATGTGTGATTTTCCCAATACCAAGTCTAAAAAGGTGGCAGAGAATCCTATCATGGATGAATCTATGTTTCTAATCAGTACTTTAGATCCCTGGTATGGAGATATCATTATATATCTTCAGACCCAAACCTTTCGCCCAGAGCTTCACAATCAGATCGACGGAGAATCCAATACCAATCCCAACAACACAATATTGTTGGAGACACTCTTTATCGTCGTGGTGTTGATTCTGTGTTTCGACGTTGTATAAATCACGAAGAGGCTGAAAGGGTTTTGAATGATTTCCACTCTGGAGCGTGTGGCGGTCATATGTTTGGGATTGCCACAACCCAAAATATATTGTGTGCTGGTTATTTTTGGCCGTATTTATTCAAATATTGTATTATCACAGTTCAAAAATGCCACAATTTCTAGATTTTTATCGAAATATGTGTGCACCTCCAGCGCCTCTTCACCCAATTATTGTTGTTGGTCCTTTCGCAAAATGGGGCGTTGATTTCATTACATGTAACCCTCACTCGGCCGAGGGGCATGGGTATATTATTCTCGCCATATATTACTTTACCAAATGGGCCGAGGCAATGCCTACATTCTCGGCTGATGGAAAAACTGCAACTACTTTCATATTCAATCATGTGATTGCTCGGTTCGGTGTCCCTCAAGCTATCATTACAGACCATGGGAGCCATTTTTGAAATATTATGATGACAAATTTTTTTTATCAACTTGGCCTATGCCATGATAATTCTACACCATATTACCCATAGTCTAATTGCCAAGTTGAGGCTGTCAACAAGGTTTTAACCACCATGATTAAACAGATTGTCGGGACTCATAAATCTAATTGGCATACCATGATTTTTTCGGCATTATGGGCATATCGTATCTCTGCAAAAACTGTTACAGGGTTCACTCCTTTTCAGCTTGTTTATGGTTTAGAATCAGTGTTACCCATTGAATATGAAATACCGTCACTCAAATTAGCCATTGAGTTGTTACCAGCTACCTCTGAAGAGGAGAAACACTTTCTATACCTAGCAAAATTAGATGAGACTCGTCGCACCACTGCATTAGCTGCTGAAGCTTAGAAAAAATGTGTTAAATCTCAGTATGATCAAAGTGTTAACCCTCACATTCATTTAGAAGGTGACCTAGTTTTAGTATATGATCAAACTAACGACAAGCTAGGCGCTGGTAAATTCGAACCAATGTGGCATGGTCCCTATATTGTCAAGCGTGTGCTTGCAAATGGAGCCTATGAATTAATTGATTATGATGGGGTCTCTTTAGATAAACCCATAAATGGTCTTTATCTCAAGAGATATTATGCATGAATTTTCGTGTGAAGATCTCCCTTGTACATTAGTTACATTTTAGAACAATGTGCCTTAGATTAGACAAGTGTGCCTAGAATTAGCTATTTTTGCTGTTACTACTTTTGCTGCTTATATTTATCACCCTTGATATTGCAGATGTCAACATACCTTCAACCTTACATTGGTTTTTCTTACGAAACCTATCGTAGTACACGAAACATCTCTTCCGCGGCTTGGGTTATCTATTCACCCACTAATGAGTTAGTATCTATTCATGGGATATGCCTTGGTCAAACAACGAACAATATTGCATAATATAGCGTAGTCATTGAGTTATTATCTGATGCCATCACATTTGGTATTCGACGTTTGATCATTAGGTTAGACTCGCAACTCATTGTATTACATTTAAACAGAGTTTATGCTATAAGAAATCTAGTATTGTTAAGATTATTTTTGAAGTTTCGTCTCTTGGAAAGACAATTTGATTATATCTAATATCAACACATTTCAAGAAATTTAAACACATTGGTTGATGCATTATATAATTTAGTTTCAAATAGACACCTGCAACATTAAAAAAGTAAATCAAAACAACATTCAATCCATGTTGAACAAGATAATCAGAGAACAAAGGTAGTAACACTAGTAGAAAATGATGAAATTAGTGACTAGGTGACTAAAAAATTTAGTCACCACAATTATTTCAAGTGAATTACTACTAAATTTAAGCAATTTTAAGTGACCGAACTAAAAATGACTAACTTAAACGACTAATTTAGTCTAGAGATAAAATATACGACTAGATAATAAGTGACTAAACTAAAAATGACTAACTTAAATGACTAATTTAGTCTATGACTAAACTATATGACTATATAATAAGTGAGAAAATTAATAATGATTAACATAAATGACTATTATAGTCCAAGAATAAAAATATGACCAAATAAAAAGAACAACAAGTATATGAATTAGTCATTTATGTTAGTAATTTTTAATTGTTGCGGATAATTGTTTTCAAGCCAACAACTATACATTGTGGAATACCATTTAGTTTGGAAATTATCTCCTCCCAAGTCTTAATTTTATATTTCCTTCTTATTTTTTGTCAAAATACATTACCCCACTGAAGGGATGCATGCCCTTTCAACTTTGTGAATATATGCTTCACTCTCTCGGGGCCCTCAATTTCTCAAACTCTAGGGATTTCTCCATTTTCCCAATCTAATAAATCATATAGTCTTATCTCCCATCGGGCTTCTAATTTTCACTCTTCATTACTCACATCATGAATATCTACAACAACCCCTATTTTCTTAGCTTCCTTCATGGAATCCATTATAGTTAACATGGACCTCAACATCTAGGTGATTTTATTTGTAGCTATGTTTCCCTCTACCCTATGCTTGTATTCCTAATTCCTTATGCGCTCTTTTGCAATTCTCCTTATTATAGATCTACCAAACAAATTCTTTTTGATGACATTGTTCTTCAATTTATATGTAGGTCGTAAACCTACTTTGATACCAAAATAATGCAACCTACATTAGTATTTGCATAGGCAAAAATAATCATGGTTTCAAATCCACTTCAAACAGAACACATGATAAGAAATTAAAAACACACACAAAGTTTTGTATTCTAAACAAAATAAAAAATGACTTTACTCTTAGAAAGGCATAAAACCCATATCAAGAACCACTTAATTCTTGTTTGGGTTAAACTAACTTTTTACACTCAACATTTCATTATAATTTACACTCTCAATAAATTAAACATATATATATTTTACAACATTTTAAATTTCAATAAACCAATTTTTAATTAATCAACCACTTACAAACTGTAATAATTATAAATAAATAAAATAATAAAAAACTCTCAGAATTTTATAATAAAAAGAAAATAACCAACCAAAAAATAAATTTGATCACAAACATACTCGGTATAAATAATTTTCCTCAACAAATTCAATTTTCCCTCAATAATTTCTGTCCATTTTCAAATTTCCCTCCATAGTCTCGGTCCATGACTTTACATCAATGAAATCATCTAAATCCTCAAACCCTCAAGGACTTCGATAAACCAGACCCTAACAGTATGCCTCCAATGAAATCCTTTGATATCCACCATTATTCCCCAACGACCTTGGAAAAGATGAGGGAGATGGAGGCCATGAACAACAATGAAAAGGAGGTGGATAGGGATCCGACGGTGGTTTTCCTCTGGTGATCACGATGAATTTCCTGAATGATAGTAGAATCGACGAAGAAACCCTCGGTGGCATTGCCTTCGTCTAGTATATGGGCACATAGAATTAGCCATGATTGTGCTCCTTCGCTCCCTTGCTTATCTCCCCGGGACGCCCAGAGAAGGCTTCAACCATGGAAGTTGATCCTCTACCTCGGCTTGTCTGACAAGGCCGTTAATTCCACCCTCACCACCAATTTAGGGTTGCAGCTCCTCCATGTCCACACAACCAGAGCCGAGGAGGTGGTTGATATTGTGATGGCATTGTTGCACACGTGCTTGTTGTTAAAACAACGCTTTTCCAGCTCCAGTTGGCTTGTATCGCTCCAACTTTAGTGCCAAGGTACCCACCTCCATGGTCTCATGCTCAGGATCACGTTCTAACCAGCCTTGACCTATGCTCTTACCACAAAGATCTTGGCATCCAAGATGACAGTCCTCTATTAGGATTGCGAAGAGGTATGTGTTATTGATACCTTTTTTGCATTTTTTAGAACACTTTCCTCTGAATAAATATTTTTTCAAGTCAACTCTCTAGTGGCATTTGAGAATTAATGAACCCAAAAAAACATTCTAGAACATCAATTTTTTTTTGGCATTTGAATGTTGGATCTGTGTACATTTATGAAAATTCCATAACAAACATTATCTTTAAATAAACACTACTCAAGGGTAATTTTCAATGACCTTTCATGATTTTTTTTCAAAGGATGGGCATTAACCAAACATTTCAAGCCATGAAGCGTTTCTTTGGCTTTAGAATGGTGGATCTAGAAACATTGCACTCATAGGAATTATATCGCGACCAACGTCATCTCAATGTGTATAACATTTACATAATTCTTTTCCTATGCTTGGGGACATGAGTGTGATTTTAAACTTCCCTTTATGTGAAGGGAAAATTTGTGAGAGGGTGCATATATTTCCCTCCAGCCACCAAATAGATGGATACTTTTAATGGTTTTCTTTCGGTAAGTGACCTTGTGTCGCTCCACTATGCTGTGACAAAAGAAACACTACATATTCTCAATATTGAAACTTTCCACATAAAGATAGGTAATGGATCTAGATTATTTCAAACTATTTCTCTTTGGCACTATTAGTTTATTACATTCTCCAGAACATAGTATTCAAAACCGGAACTAGTGACCAGACTAGTCCACATATCAAACTGGGTTTCAAACTAGAACCCCTCAAACCAGGATTGGTTAGATCTTGTTAATTTTAGGTTAACATGTTATTTTCTTAGGGAAGTTACTTCAAGGATCCATATTAGCCTTATTTTCCATTATAAATCGCATAATACATCGTTATAATGACAGTAACTGAAGAAAGAACATAGACAAAATATGCAGTATACAAGCCAAGACAAGAGTACGCAAGGATATGGCGCAGGCTAGGGAAAAAACCCCAAGACGTGGAAAACCCTTGATCAATTCATCTTATTATTAATATCAAATGTTCAGCAGAGAGAGAAAATACAATAATTTAAAGTCAAAATGACTTGCTAATTTTAAGATCTAATATGACTACCCTTGGACAAGTGAATAGCCCAAAACTGCAATTTCATCATTCTGTCAACAGTAGTAAGCTAAGATCTGGTTAGGGTTTCTTACAGTCCACTATTTTTCCATTAAATTGATCAAGAAACCCTCCTTTCAACTACAAATTTCATTGGCAAGTAATAGGTTGTCCACCACTAGCCCTTAGAATTGATTTGAACCCAAGATAGGATTCTCGACCCCTCTATATAACCTGGTACATGCCTGCTGACCTATTTGGAGTAATGGTTCTGAAGTGCAGACACAGTAAGGGAGAAATTATTCTTTAATTTACCATAGATAAGCTCGAAGTCAATACCCAAACATGACCTAACTTTCTAGGGTTGAATTTAGGCCTGTAATGACAAGATTACCCATACAAGTTGCCCTGAAATTTCATCAAGTCCTGTGGCTCTTTATCTGAGGAATCATAGCCCTAGTTGTTGAAGAAGAAACCCAAAACAGACAACCCTTCATCCTCTTCAAGAGCTTGGCTACCTTAGATATAATTTGGAGGCCTTTGATGTATCAAATGAGGTTGAAGGCACCTCTATCTATACAATTTTTAAGGGAAAAAATACATGATTGTTGGGACTTATGATGATGAGGCTGACCTTGACAATTTGTACATGAGTGGGCGTAAATTAAAAAACACACTTCTTCTTGTACAAATTTGATGATCTGTAGGTTGATTTTGGTCCTCTCGAAAAGAGGAGTTCATTCAATAATCATCTCCAACAAATAGGCTATCCAATGGTGGAATTTGGCCCTAGTTTCTAATTATAACACTCCCTCTCAACTAGGGAGAATTCCACTTGATAGTTTATCATGCCATTCGGTCATCATGAAATATCTTGACATCACGTTCCATCTCTGTATATTATCTATTCTCTACTCTACTGAACATTGATAAGAATAATGAAGAAGAATCGATCGAGAGTGAGTCACAAGACCTTACCGCTCTCCACTGACAAAAGTCAGTCCAGACTCCATATAACCAGATGTAAAATCGTAATCAGAATTGATCTCAAGTGATCAAGTTTGTTGAACATCATTCATCCTAGACATAGGGAGTGCGACAGTACATGATGCGTCCATAAGTTGTGTTATGGTCCCAACCACTTTTCCCAACTCATTGGCCAGATGAGAGGTACTTCCCATGTGTCCTGGACTACATGGGTAGGATGATGCAGGAACACTAGCAGGGAAAGAATATATCACATCCTGCTCACAACCACACATAGGGAAAGGATAATCCATATCCTACAAACATAGTTCACAACCATACGTAGGGAAAGGAGAAACCACATCCTACAAACACATGTCACAACCTTACGTAGGGAAAGGAGAAGCCACATCATACAAACACATGTCAGAACCATACATAGGGAAAGGATAAACCACATCCTACACACATGCAAACCAAGAGTAGGGAAAGGATAAACCATGTCCTACATTCATGCTAATCAATAATCGTAAGAAGGATCCTACATGTGGGGAAAGGGTGAACCACGTCTCACCGACATGTCAACATCAATCACAGGGAATGAGCATCCTACATGTGGGGAAAGGATGAACCATGTATTACCGACATATCGAAAAATAGATGCTTGAATGCATCTCTCACTAGGTATCCACAGGAGAAGGTGAACCACTCATCCTACTCTTATGCCATAGGAGAAGGTGAACCTCTCATCCTATGCATATCTCATCAATCATAGGGGAAGGTGAACCACTCACCCTACTCACATGTCAACCATCATGGGGTATCATAGGGGAAGGTGAACCACTCACCCTATACATAGCGCACCAATAGGGGAAGGTGAACCACTCACCATATGGTTGCTCATAGCTCTCAAGAAGTACCGTAGGTCCCCAGGAGCTCCCAAAGCTCAATGTTCAACCATGAACCTCCTGGCAAGGTTTATCCACAATTCCCAACCTCTCTCTGAAGAAAGTAATATGTTAATTCAACAATGATGAATCTAGGCAGCTTTCTAATGTATTGTAAAGCGGTACCCAATTTATGTGGAGTATAGATTCTCTGAAGAATATCGCAATATAACATGTGCTCAAATGGGTCACTGAAGAACTTCTTCAACCAAAATGGATTCATAATAATACATGCATGTTTCTCTATACATGCAACGTCAATAGTGCTTTCAGAGCAACCAAATCAAGAGATATAGTACTAGATGTACTCTTTCCATCCATCATACTACCAATCGATCCAACATCAGAATATTCATGGAATCTTGGATTTCATTTGTGTACCTCAAATTATAGACAATAGAGTCACTGAGATATCTTACTAAGCAACTATAAATATATAGATAGAGTCTTCATAGCGACGAATTTATCTAGTTTACCAGGGATCCCACAAGATATGCATATGCAAACTCGCAACTTCTTCATCGGATCTTAAGTGCATGAAATAGATTATCAAGGCTAGGTCAGATCACTCTTACTTTGGGAGGGTCATCAATCATATATCATCAATATCTACACCTTTATGGCTCAATGCAACTTACTCTGGATATATATAGAAAAATGACCTTGCCAAAATATAACCAAAGTCATGATCATGCAACTTCCATGCATACTTTCAAATAATAGGGATATATCTGAGTTATTTCCCTTATCAATAAACATTTGGCGAGAAGAGTCATCATGTCATATTGCCAAGTATTCTATAGCTCCCTCTTAAGACTTGTTTCATGTGATCATCTAGCTTTCAATTACGAGCTTCTCAAGCAAGGGATGAGACTTTTCATGAGGCAACTGCAACAATAAACTTCAAGGAAGCTCAAGGTAAAAGAGGAAAATTTTGAAGAATCGTCATGGTTCTTCTTTAATTAGGCAGAAGAAATCCTCCCATGATATTATTTCAAAATATCTGAATTGTCCTCCATCGCTAGGTGACAAATGTCAAAATCAACATCTCATCTGCTTATTGTGCTCATATAAGAAGATGAGCATTGTTATAGAGATATGCTCCAAAATCCCATGCACTTCTTCACTTAGTTGTTCTTTAAAAAAAAAAGGGTTTCAAGAGTGTTGCACCCCTTTTCAAAATATAAGGTGCTGCAAATTCTTTTACGGGAAGATCCCTGTAGCTTCTTCAAAAGATAAGCTATCCAATGTTTCCATATGTATTGTTCACAACTTCGATAGTGAACAAGGCTATAATACGATCATCAATTTACTGTGGCTACAATATATCATTATGGCTACTTGATTGTAGTAATATCATGCATAATGTTGGACTTGAAAAGAGATAATAGATGATGTCGAGCTGTAGAGAAGTGTCACACGTAGAACTGTGCCATATATCATTGTGAGGTAACCAACAATATTCACTTTAGATGGTTCTATTATAGCTTCATGTATTCAAACTTCCAGGAGCATGATTCCTTTCGAATGATCCGATATCTTTGCTTAAAAACATGTCTTCAACAAAAGCTCTTCTATGCTACTTAAGGCTTAGTATAGAAAAACTGAAAGATGGTTAACTGTGTTATAAATATGAATGCTTTCATCGCTTGATGCCTATAGCTATGTAAGTCATAAAATATCCAAAAGTCGGCTCAATTGATATAAGAAGTATAGATGATGTCATTGTAGAGTGTGCAGGACTTGGTTCACATTCATCATTTATCATTGTATGATGCACATATGCATTAATGCTCTGGAGCCTTACTAATGATCCATCAACATAGGGGCCTTGGCTTCTTTTTCTTTATGAGTTGAGACTTGTAGTTGTGTCTAGAACAATAGTAAACTAAGGTTCTTCTTTTCTAGGCTATGAGAGGAAGAGAAACTCAGAAGTTCAACAGAGAGATATAAGAAACAAATGTCAACATACTAGTCAAGGCCATGACTGATCATAACTTTGATTATAATTTCCATACTTTAATAGCTTTTTAAAATACCATAACTGTTTCAGGGCTTGCAAGAATGCCATGCATATACCAATATTGACTGAATGTATGTATATATGTTGATTTTTGACACCAATATTGCTCTGCCTGCAAATATGATGTCATGCACATACTACAGAAACCATGTCAATATATATACGCAATACCATAATGTCTTCTTATGATTAGAGTATCTATTTTATTCATACAATGTGGATAATTTTACACGGCTAAGATGACATCAATACCGTATGCAATAATCATATCTGAAACCATACACTGATTTCTATATGGTTTTGTCATACCAAAACATTTCATGCTCTTTAAATATATTGTTGGAGACATATTTTATGTGCCAATGTGCTGATAATGAAAAATTACATATGCGATGAGCCAAAAGAGGTACGATGGATTCATAACCATGTGAGGTGCCTAACACTGACAGTTGCCTGATATCAAATGTTCAACAAAGAGAGAGAGTACTATAATTTAAAGTCAAAATGACTTGCCAATTTGAATATCCAATATGACTTCCCTTGGAAAAGTGAATAGCCGAAAACTGCAATATCATCATGTTGTTAACAATAGTCAGCTAAGATATGGCTAGGGTTTCTTACAATCCACTATCGTTCCATTCAACTAATCAAGAAACCCTCCTTTCAACTGCAGCTGTCCTTGGCAAGCAAGAGGTTGTCCATCGCTGGTCCTTAGAATTGATCTGAACCCAAGATAGGTTTCTCGGCCCCTCTATCTAACATTGTGCATGCCTGCGAACCTACCTGGAGTAATGGCTCTGAAGTGTGGACACAAAAAGGGAGAAATTATTCCTTAAATTGATCATAGGTTGGCTTGAAGTCAATACCCAAACATGAGCTAACTTTCTGAGGTTGAGTTCAGACCTGTAATGGCAGGATTACCCATACAAGTTACCCTAAAATTTCATCAATTCATGCAACTATTTATTTGATGAATCTCGACCCTAGTTGTTTAAAAAGAAACCCAAATTAGACAACCCTGTGTCCTCCTCAAGAGCTCAACTACCTTAGATATAAATTGGATCCCTTTGATGTAGAAAATGAGGTTTAAGGCCCCTCTATATATACAAATTGTTTAAGGTCAAAAGACGTGACCGTTGGGCTTTTTTATGATGAGGCCAACCTTGACGATATGAACATGAGTGGGAATAAATTCAAAAACACACTTCTACTTATCCAAATTTGATGATCTTTAGGTCGATTTTGGTCCTCTGAAATGAGGAGTTCAATGCAATAATAATCTCCAACAAATGAGCTATCCAATGGTGTAATTTGGCCCTAGTTTCCAATTTTAATAGACCTCAATGTACCGGGCTTTAAAAAAATACATGAAATAACTATTTTTTAATGGAAAAACTATTTTTAAGATTTAAAACCATGATTCCAAACCAATAGAGATAAAATATGCAAATTGTTTTCATCTATATACCATGAAAAGGTGAATATATCAAAATGGAACCGAGTGCAATACATATCAACAACAAAAAACATAATCAATGAGCCTCTAAATGGACTTTAGAGTAAAAAAAAAATGATACAAGATATGGGGCTACTTACCTACTACAAGTCAATATATCAGTGATCAACATGATCACTCCCCATCATGATCAAACTCATCACCACTACTAGACATGGGAGCATCAACATGGGCTACATAAATAATCTGGCTTAGAGTTTGAGGACTCCTAAGATTCCTTTGCAACCTCAATAGTATTGGTAGTAGTAGCAAAAAAACTAGACATCAAAACCACAAATCACTGATCTACATGACCACTCGTGAAACTCATCATTGATTCAACACTACTAGAACTGGAATCATAAAAAAGGGATACATAAATATCATCTAGCTCAAAGTCTTCAAACTTGGATTGCTCAACCTTTTAATATTCCTAACCAATGATTTTGGTTTGAGTGAAGGGTTCATCCCCTCAACCTTATAATGTAGTAGAAAAATCTTAGCATTCCTAAACAATTATTTTCCTTTGAGTGAAGGATACATTTTTATTAGGGCCATGGTAGACGAGTTCAACAATCAACACCACCAACATCAATGAAGTTCAACAATCAATGGCACCAACATCATCTTGTTAAACCTTGGTGGTTATCTTTAGCAAGACATGTTTCTTGACAATTGAAGTGTGCAGTTCTAGTCATGCTCACATCTCAGCTCATATTTGGTTTGGCATCAAAACTTGAAGATTGGTTCCTTTGTTGCTAGTATATGTCCAAGCTTAGAAAATTTCTATTGTAGAAAGGATTGGCTGATTTCTTTTCAACTGTTTGTTGTTATCTTGTACCCTTGTGGGTCTTGACAAACACCAACATTGCTAAGATTATTCTGTCAGGGGACTACTCCCTTATCATGGATATTAATAATATGTCCAGTGGTTATATTGAATATTTGAAATTTTTCTTTTTTCGTATTGAACTCACATTCAATCTATTCATGCCTTCTTGTACTTAGGAGTAGTCTCTGAAGGCTAAACAGAGATGGATCAGTCTACTGAGGTCTAGAGAGATATGCTTTGATGTGTTTTCTACTAAAATATCTATAAGACCAAAGTCAAAGAAACATGAACATGTAATTTCAACATTGTCGAGATACATTTTGTTGTTTTGGATGATAGTTTCATTGAATTAATTCGTATGGTTCTTAGAGCTATGCAGAAGGTTGGTAGGTTTACATTCTTATTCAAGTGAGAAGAGGTATTATTTTAGTCTATGAGGTGACCAACATATGAATATCTTGATGTGAGCTGCCATGGCCCCTAGGGTCAAAAAATTTCCATATTACGTCAAAGAGGACAAAACCATCTTGAAAATTTTAACTATACATGTTCAAAAGCCTACATATTGTTAGTGTCAGTCTTTGTATCCTTCCTCCAGTGATAAAACATGCTCTTACAAAGTGATTTTATAGTTTTAAGGTCAAATTTTGTCATTTCAGTGAATCTTCAAGTAAAATTTGGTCACTAGGTATTAGGTCTAGGGTTTGTTTTCACTCTTTTCAAAATTTTCCGAATGTCGGTCAGTGTCACCATTAAGCTGAGTGTACCATCATTAATTGGGTTTTCATCATCATTTCAAGCTCCACTGGGTCATTCTAAACCTTGTTCATGCTTCAGTTGTGCCTAGGTAAGGTTCATTTCCCTCTCCTAGGGTTTTGAAGGTAATTTCTCTTGGATGGTCAAATCATCAGCCAAACTTGTATCCTAATGTTCATACACCTTCCCTTATCCTTAATGTACCTTATTAAACACTTCCCATCACTGAGATCCCCCAAATTCCTCATTTTTGCACAAACCCTAGTTTCTTGCTACAACTTGGCAATTTTCTAGGCTAGGCCTATGTTTTTCCCTTTTGGACCCCTTCCCCTCACTCAATTTCTGAGATTCCACTTTACCCTGCTTCCTAACATCCCTCCCTACTTCCCAAAATTTTCTCAAGAATTTAGAAGCCCCTTATCCCCTTCATTTCACTTCATTTTGACAAATCTCTTGTTCCACACATCGGGATAGGTTTTACTCCAATGATGTTTCTAAGAAATAAAAGATGAATTTTAGAAAAATGAGAGCGGTTTTTGTCCAAAATAGGCCAAGGAAGAAAAACCTTCTTCACTTTTTACACAGGTGTCATGGTTTTATAGAAATGTCAAAAATACCATTGCCTCAGGAGAATTGATGCACCTCTGAAGTGACCTTGGGAAAATCAAGATTTCTCATAGCCTGGTTGGCCAAATGACTTTCTTGATGAGTCAAATGATAACTAGACATAAATATATTTCCAATGAGCTATCATTAGCTCAATTTGGAGTTGAGGAAGACCTTAAAAAGTTGACTGCAACAGCACTCTGCCTTGAGGCAGCCTCATTCTGCACATTTTGACCAGTCTTGGGAGATTTGATTTTTGACAGGGTAAATGAACTTCAAATTGAAAAATTCTAGTTGGGTTGGAAATTAGACTCAATATTATTTCCAACGGCTATCCCACACCTAATTTGGACACTGGGAAGGCCTCCAAAAGCCTCCTGAAAAAGTGCGCTACACATAGAGCTGCAAGCCAATTTCATCATAAATTTCTCCAAATTTTCCAAATGTGCTCAAATTTGTGGTGTGCAAGATATTTTCACATTAAAAAATCCATTTGCACACCAAAATCCTCAAAGAAGCCAAGTTAAGTCGTGGAAGAACAAAACAGGGTTTGAAGGCCGAAGCTGTGGTTGAGTTTGCCTGCACGACGCATTGGGAGGTGGTCACGGCGCACATAACAGTCATGGCGCATTGGGCCATTTTTCACCGTGTAAAATTGAACTGGCGCGACGCACACAAGGGTCGCGGCGCATAGGGCCGAAACACCAAATTTTTTGCTATCTCACTCAAGCATCAAATGAAACGATCTCCTCTGCTCCAAGTAAGTTCAAGTCATCTTGTAATCGCCATTGAGCAATGTTTAGTGGGGTTTGGAGGGAAGAATATAAATGTTTTAATGTTGGAATTATAGACCCTCTCATTTTGTCAAAAACTGCTTTTTAGGGTTTGAGTTTGAATGTTAAAGTTTGATTTTGGTGCCAAGTAGTTCAAATCCCATTCCTCACCTATGGTTCCTTTCCCATCACTGCAATCCTATTATTATTTTCAATCTCTTATTCCCTCACATTCCCAAAATCACTCATTCCTAAAGTCCTATTATCCTTATCCCTAAACCCTACCATTCCCTACCACTCTCCCTCTCCCATATCATTTGTAAAAATTCCTAAATCCTAAGTTTCCCAAACAGTCAAATGACTGTCCTCACATTCTAAATCTCACTTGATTAAACTTCATTATCCTCACTGCCTTATTTCCCACAGTCCTTTCTTATTTGGCACATATTTGGCAACAAAAATCGAAGACATCAAACTCTTCATATTCACCTCAGGCAACATAGATGAAGAAGGCATCGAGAAGCGTGAAAAGACATGATCTTGGCCGAAGCTTCATTGGCTGAGCATAGTACTTGATAAAGGACCTTCAACCCAAATTTCAAGGAATTTGGAGAAAATTTTGTCATTTTTGAATTTTTTGGTCACAAAACAGGTTTTTCAGCCCGACGTGTAGTGCCACCTTGCGCGCGCTTACAATTGGGAGATCCTTTGGAGGAAAGCTTGGTATTTCTGGATTTTTTATGAAAATTTATGCATGCTCAGGAATGGCCTAATAATTTCATCAAGTTCTGGGTTGCCTAAAGGGTCAAAAACACCTTGAAAATGGCCTTTCTGCCACTTTTTGCACCCACAGGAAGAAGTGTTGGGCGATTGAATTTTTGGAGGAGAAAATGGACACCAAATCCAGAAATTCCACTTGGGTTGGAAATTAGACAGGCAAGGCTTTCCAACGAGCTATCATGAGCTGAATTTGGACTTCGGGAAGGGCCTCAAAATCAGCTCCAAAGTTGTGCTATGCATAGAGATTTTGGGCGCGACGCATAGAGGATTTTGGCCTATTTTCCACTCCACAGTTCATAATTTCGCCTAGTTTTGACCAATTTCACTTTTTCATGTAATTTTTGATGTACCTTGATGTAATTTCATGTTCATGATGTAATTTTGGCACATGTTTACTTGTTCTAGAAGATTCATTCACCAAAAGGTGAAATGTGAGTGAATGGATCAGTTTCCTAGCATATAGAGGCAAGTTGTTTTCATTGCCTATTTTTCAGTTCCTATTTTAGATATGGTTGAAACTGCTCCTAGAATGATGAGATCGACCCCTAGAGGCATGGGAATGGGTTAGGCTTGTCTATATGCTGTATTTTCTCAGTCATTGTCAGGGTTGGACATTTGGGATTGCATAGCACTTCATTGTACATTCATTCTGCAATTTTGGCAAAGGAATAGACCAGGGTTTGCAGCCCTCTTTGGGATCCTTGTGGCTCTGTGTTTTGATGGTGTTTTTTTCCATGTATTTGTAAGTTCATCGATGTTTATGTGTACCAATTTAATTCTCCTTTCTTCTTAAACTGAACAAAAAAGTTATAAAGGTAGAATTCATAGTTTGCTTTGCTCTGCCTTCAGTTTTGTTTAGTTTTTCATGTTTTCATCTGTTTGAGGAGGAATCTCGAGACCCTCTTTCCCTCTTCAGCTCCTCACCAGTCTGATCCATCCATTCAATCAATTTAAAACATCAAAAATCTTGCCTTCCTTGCCCCAATCAGAACTCTGCAAAAACCAGGCCTAATCCCCGCACCCAAAACTGCCTTTCCCTTTTTCCAACGAAAACCCCAAAAAATAAAAATCAAAATCCTTTACTTATATACCTAGCCTAAAATTAGCTTTTATTTCAGTCATATCAAGCCCCATTGATTAATTTTTGCTGAGATTGACCCGGAGAGAGCCCTCTCCTGTTCTGGTAGGGCTAGCTACCAGACTGAGCGTGGTTTGATGTTACCCTGAACTCTGCCTTCCTTCAGCCTGAGGTAGATTTAGGCAATAACACATATAAAAAGCAGAAAATCTTTACTACATGGTTTCTAGAAGAGCAAAGGATTATTGAGGTCAATTAAAACCAATTTCTTCTAAATCTCAGGAGTATCAATGAGAGAATAGCGAGATTGGAGATAAAAGTGGTGGATTTATGATTCTGTGAATACTTGTACAACTCGAAAACCTCCTCCATCTATTCTACTTTGCTCCTTAAAATAAACTAAAAAAGTAGGTGATTTTGTTACCTCCTTTTAGAGGAAATTGAAATAGTTTAGAAAATTTTACATCTTGAAATAATTACAATTATAAATTATGTTGACCAACTGTCCAAAAGATGAAATATAGCTGGAATTTTGACTAATCATGTAATAAATTATATGGATGACATCTCCTCTTCAATAGAAGGACCTAGGACCACTGGTAGCATATCATTTTTCTCCTTCAACAACCAATAAAGGCCATTTCACAATTTGGAAATAAGGTGTCTCTACTATCTATATCAATCCAATTACATCAGAAGGGGATTCAGATTTTTCTATGAATTTTGATGGTCTGTAAATATGGTGAATTTTTTTTTTTCAAAAGTTGAGACAATTTCACTTAGTAGGGAGAAGATCATGGGTGTTTTAATCTAGATTATAAGAATTTTTTGGGCCCATTACTATCTCCTTTAATAGGGACATGTCTTTTAATACGTTTGATCCTCTAATGTGCCCAATCGGTTTTGTAACTCCCATTTAGTAATTAGAGTACTGTCTCTCTAGGTAGTGGGAAGTTACATTATTTGTCGAAAACATAGAAGGAAATTTTTCGCTATTTAAAGAACTAACTTCTATAGGTACACGTCTTTTTGTATGATTTGTCCTCTAATGTGTCTCAGTATTTTTATAACTCTCATTTAGTAATTAGAGTGTTGTCCTTCGAGGTAATGGGAAGTTATGCTAGTAAAAAAAATGGAAGTCTTTTTTGAGAGCGAAGACCTGGATATGTGCTACATGGTTTGATAATATTTCCTAAAGTTTGCTTGCCCCTTTCTTATGAAATGGCCCTTCTCCAACAAATCAGTTATTGCGAGCATTAAAAGAATGGAACACTGGTGGTGGCTTAACATTCCATCGACCTCACTAGTGAATTTCCATCCTGTTGGCTAGTATCAGATGCTTTTTAAGTGGAAAAAGTACTTCAACCTATGTCTGTGTTCTATCATTTGATATAATTTCAGTTAGAATATGAGTCGTAAAACCATGAACTATGGTGTCATCTTTGTGGTACTAGATTGACCTTCTTTGTAGAATCAATTCGTGGTACAATATCATTGCAGGGAAATTTGGGTTGGGAAGAATGGATATCTACCATATATACACTTTTAAGGTCCACACTTCACCATACAAACACAATTAAACAACAAAACATTGCCACTTAATGTGATTCTTGCCATCAGGAATCAAGAAGTGCATATGGTATTGGGAAATGGTACATGTTTAAAAATGTCGTTTACAAATTTGTAGGAAACTGGGAAATGGCATGATGCAATAATTAATGTGTAAATGAAAAGCTGCTATAAATGCATTGCAAAGTATTATTTTCTGACATAGGACTGTAGGAATAACAATTTTTTTGAAAACAATACAAATACAATTGCCCAGATTTACTACGGGAACAAGTTTTGAATCGAATTTTGTATTACAAAAGCCTCCACATATATTTTGAGGACCTAGCCAACATGTCAAGTTTTGGACCCACAACCTCTTTTATTGTGGATTTCTAGGACCCTTCTCAGGATTGAGTAGATATAGGTGTTGGTATTGTCTTGACTCTTGATAGAAAGATATTTTTGTATTGTAGCACATGAAAGTCCATCAGGGAATAAATAATCTAGGCTTATTTGATTGAGCATATATATGGATGATCATCATTAACTCTAAGTTTCCATTAATTCAGACATATGATTTTGGTACCCTGACATTATGTTTGACATTTTGTTTGACATCTTCCACTTCCTTTGTTACCACTTTTCTATTTGCTAATACTCCAAGGTTGGACTTAATAGGATCCCCTTCTTTTTTGTGTGATGGTTTTCTGCTGTAAGAAATCTAGACATAACCAGTCCAGGATAGATTATATTCCTTAGTCTCAAATTTTTTATATATTTACCTTTTGATCACTGGGAAAATAGTGCCATCAACATTTTGTACAGGCAGGCTATCAATGCTTGCAGGGGTTTCTGAGAGGGAAAAGGAATTATTCCATACAGAGAATGAGTGATTTCCTTTTTTTTTGTTTTTTTATAATCTCAAGTGAATCCTCTGCAGTGAGCACTGGCCTAGCATACATGTATTGGTGTGAAACTAATGCCAACGAGAGCATGCAGTCCAGATCCTCAAAAAAATTTGATGTCATATGCAAATGCATTGAGAAAGGCTAAAGATGCAAATCCAAATCTCTTATTATGGATCTTTCCATATCTAATATTTTATCATAGACATCTCTAAAAAGAAGATCCAACTCTTTTGTCATTGAAGTATGATAAAAGTACGGTTCCTGATGATCCATTTCACCTGCAAAAGCAAACTCTGTGTCTTTAATATTTTCCAATTCACTATCGTCGAGTTTTAGTCCAGAAAGGCACAATTGATAACCAATTTGAGGTATATACATAATGGACTCGTGTTTGGTATTATTAGCTTGGCATGGGAGGAATTTTAGCTCAAGTGTTGAAATCTCCTCAAACAAGCACCGTCAGCATTGGAACACAATAAATGTCATTGCAGGCTTTAAAGCGGAAAAAGGAGGGTGCTTAGAGACAAGGTAGGAACAACGTGAGTAAAGATATCATCAGATGTTGGTGAAAATGATAGAAATTTCCAAAAACATTTCAAACAAAGGAAAACTAATCCAGTCCAGGATAGATTAGATTCCTTAGTTTCCAATTTATGATGTATTAAACTTTTGATCACAGGGACAATAATGCCATCAACGTTCTGTACAGGCAGGATGTTAATGCTTTCAGGGGTTTCCGAGAGGGAGAAGGCAATGTTCCCTACATAAAATGAGTGATTGCATTTTTTTATCTCAAGTGCATACTCTGTAGTGAGCACTAGCCTGACATGCATGTACTCTTATGCAACTAATTCCAACGAGAGCCTGCAGTCTAGCTCCCATATGAACTTTGATGTCATATGCAAATGCATTGAGAAAAGTTAAAGTTGAAATTCCAAATCTCTTATTATGGCTCTTTCCATATCTAACATTTTATCATAGACGTATCCTAGAAGAAGATCCAACTCTTTTGTCTTTGAAGTACAATACAATTATGCTTCTTGATGATCCTTTTCACCTGCAAAAGCAAACCGTGTCTTTAAGATTTTCTAATTCACTATCGTTGAGTCTTAGGATTACTTGAAGTTACAAATGTGTACTGCTTATAAAGAAAACAACAAACACTTTAATTGAACCAGTCAATACATAATCTGTAGTTTTATCAAATTTGAAAAACAAAAATTAATATTGCAGCTCCAAACTCTGCTGTATGAACTGCTCTACTGAATGAAAAAGTGCTATAGTTGGAGCATTGTCCAAGCAATTCAAGTAAACTAACACCAATTTTCACATCGAAATGTATGCTAAAGGGTGCGAGTACACATGGGTCTGAGAAAAATTCAACGATTTTATTTTTTGTTAAACAATTTTTGTTTCCTTTGATTTGATTGCAAGTTTATTTTTCTTGTAATGAAAAAAATTGTTATCATTTATGTTTCTAGTCTTAGTCTTAGCTGTAAATTTTTTGGTGAATGAGTTGATTAAGAAAAAATGTTCATCAATTTCACCTTAATATTTACATGGGATCCACCAAGTAAAAACCAAACCTTTGCTCAGGCTAGTCCATTCAATGAAACTGAAGGAGGCATTTGATCTAGTTTGGACTCTGGAGTGATGAAAAATGGAAAAACAAAAATGAAAAATGGAATATTTTTTGTTACTTAAAGTTCATTTCTTGTGACATTATGCTTCCTGGACCATCTGACTTTTGTTTCTCCTTACTATCCATTGTTTATAATTCTTAATATTCTGCAGCTCTGCATCTTTTGCGACTTGCCAAATTGTTAGGTTTAGTCAAATAGCTTGTGATGGGCATATGGTTAGATCCTTTGTAATTCTCTGAAAACAAACCCTAGATATTGGTGATGTAATAAGCATGCTAACCCTTTAGGCCTTCAGTCAAATAACTGTAGGGCTTGAAGGGGTTGGAGATTTACTGTATACAGTAGAAATCTTGTTTCTTGTTGGGAAATTTGCGATGCTTAGATTGTATATCTTGGTTTAAGTTTTCCAAACTTTTTCAGGTCCAAGTTTATTCTTGTTGATATTTTCCAATATTTTCCCTGGTGTTCGAGTGTTTCTGAGAAGTTTGTTTCCAAACCTTATGATATTTTTCTGAAACGATATTTATAACATTGTAAATATTTTCTTAGGTTGGAGGCTTTTGGGGGATCTTTAGTATGCTGCTTTGTGTAGGGTGTAGCAATGTTCAAGTGCAAAAAGTTTCATCTCTAAAATGTTAAATATCTAGATTTTTTCAGTTGTTGGAATAAGGGGGAATATATTTCACATATTTCATAGTGTTGTGCAGGGATGGTTATAGGCATTAAGAACCAAGTACTTAAAAGACATCAGCCCATGACAATGACACACTTGTTAAACTTGCCAAATAACAAAAAAATTTCCTTGGCTTTGCCAATGCCCATGCTACTTGGATGCTTATCAATTTGAAAAATTTGCAAGGCATCATAACCTATAGCATCAATTTTTAGAAATTTTTTAACGACAACTCTGAAACCCTGCCAAATTTTATTGGTGTAATGTCATATTCCTTCATTCTAATAGTGTTTACAAGCATCTCTTGTTGTAGCATAGCAATAAGGTCCTGTTGTAGCCGCTACAACACCACCCAAAATTTTGGGTATATTCAAAATTTCGGGTCCCCCTCCTTGCTTAGCTGTTAAGGTTGGCCTTTAGACAATGACATCCTCGTAACCTGCCCTAAGCCCCTCATGAGCCTTCTCACCATCATGAAGAGATACTCTTACCGCAACTGCACCATGTGTGAAGGGATGACCATGCATACATTCGAATGGAAACCTTTTTGTGTGTTTAGATTAAAATCTCTTGCACCATGGATTGTTTAGGCACTCGGTTTGGGTGCTTCACCAAGCTCATAATCTGATGTTAATTATTTGAGTATATCATTCTCTAAAGGGTAACTGTAAAAATTGACAATCTAAATGTTTCATGCAGATCAATCCCACGGATGATACACCAAACAATGTCATCACCGCATCGATGAAAAGGATAAGAGTAGTGCAAGCTGAAACAGGAGAAGTGGAAGACATGTATCGCATGTACGCAAGAAACAAGATCGCGCCAGTCAAGGGAGCTTTCAGTCACAGTGGAAGCTCTCGGTCTGCGCAATGAGCCAAAGTTTTTCCCAGCAAGCAAGAGGACCCTTTTCAAAGCAAAGGAGGCGGGATAAGGAATATTTCTATGAAATCCAAAGATTTCCAAAAGAAGGCCGCAAGTCGTAGATTTGCTTGAGGTCGCAAGTCGCAGATCTACTAGAGGTCGCAAGTCGAAAATTCGCTTAAGGTCGCAGGTCGCAAATTTCCTCAAGTCGTAGGTCGCAGATTCCCTCAGGTTGCCAGGTCGCATAGTCGCACTCCCTATTAAAATCTCGACGACGCGACTCAGCGACCCAACAACTAGGTCGCGAGGTTGCAAAATCATGGCAGGTCGTAGGTCGCAAATTGTTGGGGGTCGCAAGTCGCAAGACCCAGCGACTAGGTCGCGAGGTCGCAAAATCACGGCAGGTCGCAGGTCACAAATTGTTTGGGGTCGCAAGTCGCAGATTTCTTCAGGTCGCAGGTCGCTGATTGCTGGGGTCGCAAGTTGCAAAATCCATTGAGGTCGCAAGCCGCAAAACCAGCGAGGTCGCAGGTCGCAACAATAGTTTAGGTCGCAGGTTGCGGGATCCAGGCGAGTCGCAGGTCGCAGGTTGCGGAATGCTCGGGGTCGCAAGTTACAAACTCCAGTCAGGTCGCAAGTTGTAGAACAGACTGGGTTGCAAGGCAGCCCAACAGTCAAGAAGGAAAAAATTCAGGGAGCCCAAAAGGGCGAGTTTTGCTCTATAAATACCTCCTTCGGGAACTTGTAAAGGACCTTTGTTTTGGGACTTGAGCTGAGTACATTGTATTACCAGAGGATTATACATTTGAGCATGAATACAAGCATTTTGAAAAATCCCTTTGTGGATCTAGTGTTGACATATGTATGAGCGCTATTGAGTATTATATTTTCAGTTTCTAAACATCTTTAGATTAAGGGAACTGTATCTTCAATTCATATCACAATTGCATAACAGTTTGCTGAGTATGTTAATGGTGGTTGTGTTCATTTCACTTTCTTAACGAACGCTGATGGCTTTGTTTATTAGCATTTGTGTTATCATTTAAAACTTTTAGGAAGTGAAGGGTGTTCTTGCCATGAGGAATTGTTTCTTTTTTGGTCAGAATAGTTTACAAGCATGACCCTCATGAAGTGTTGTTAACAACACTTCCTTCGGACTTCATGCTTTATTATTTCCTCCTACTACTCATAGTGTTATATGTACATTTAATGCATCAATCATATGTCTTGTATCATTTGATTAGGTGTGTATCCACTGTTTTATAGAGTTTAAGTGAGACCCAAAGAAAGGAGAAATTAGCGGTAGCCGGACCCACACCCTGGACGGGATCCATATTCCAAATGGTTCAAGGTCTAATTGGGACCTTTTACCGGGGAGATCCCCTGCTGTTGGCCGGACATATTTTCCCGTCAACAGGTCCCCAACAACACGAAATCGCACATCACTTTCAATGTTCATCATGGCATTGAACTGTTCATGAGCACATGCACAAACCAACAAATGTTCTTGTTCATTCAAAAATTCCAAAAACTTGTTCAAAAGATTAGCATGCTTCAACCTGTTGTTTGGGACCTTTGAAAGTAACAACCTGTGAGCCAGCCAATACTCAAGTCTTCCAGCAAATCCTAAAATGGTAGCTATTAGATCACCATGATTAGGAATATCAGAGTTATCATTTCCAAAAATGTTGCAGTACATACAAAGTTGAGGTGCAATAAATAAAAAGATTTCATTGTTTATGCGATCATCCAGATAAAACTTGAGAACCTGTTCCAAGATTGATAAGACTAAAGTTACTGCCCATATAAGAATATTCAAGACCTCTAAACAAAATTAGCAGGAAAGCATCTCTTTGTCATAAAAGTATTGTTTTGAGAGCAACCTGGAGTCTACATTTGTATGGGTGTCTTGAGTTGGTTTTCCATTTATAATGTAGATGTAGGAGCTGGAGGATGGTAATGATTTTTCATGGTATTTCTCACACAAAATCGGTATTGCAAGGCCCCAAATAAAACTAAAATATTGTATTCCCAGTTGAACCATGATACAACCATATGTGTTGGTATCCATTTAATTCATTTCTTTGGTATTTTGGGTGTAAGGGTTGAGATATCAACACCTTGTTATGGATAGACTTGTGCACATCTTGCACCTTTACTTAACCTTGCACCTTTACTTCACTTTGCTGAGCATACTGATTATACTTTTCACTTAGTACAGTCTTGTAATCTTCCCATAATCATGCAACTTCACACTAAACAAAATTCTGCAATTTCGCTCTTTAACACAGTCATATATCTTCGTATATATATAAGATACTCCGTCTCCCTCCTTCGTATAAACACAGTCCTAAACTCGCATTTATTGTAGACCTAAAGTTCCGCACTAGATCACAGAATATTTATATCCAAACCATAATACTTTTCTTTGCCGATATAACGTCCTATTCTTCAATCCACAGTTCTGTTCTCTATTTATTGCACTTATATTTCAGTCCTGAAGCTTGTACTAAATCTCAGAAATCTTGACCAGAAATTTGTGTCAAAATAAAATCCAGATGCTCTTTTAAATAGTTGATTCTGACTGTAAATAAGCCGACCTGTACTTATGTTATGAGGCCAACTTGATCAGGGGTATGTGAGCCGACTTTTCCACTGCTCATAGGCTGTTTTGAGGAGATATTCAATGCTGATCTTGAGCATCATATTGAGCCATGTCTTCAAGGCTTATATGACAAGGTATTGAGGCATACTTAATTGATGTGACTCTTCATATACATGACTCTTAATTAGTACATTTATGACAAGATGAAAAATCCTTAAAAGACATCAAGAAGAAGTCTTTTGACCTATAAAAAAAACCTTGCTCATGAAACCCAACCTAGTTAGTTCTGCAACATTATTTGTCGATGTGCCGATGGAGCTTGCGTATGCTGCTTGGGGTGTTCCTTTGGAATTGCAGAGGATGCTACCATATCCCACCTGGCTGGGGTTACCCTTGGAGGCTCCATCAAAATTGAGTCGAAGACAACCCGAAGGGGGGGAGGGGGGAGGGCATCCCTGAGTCAGGCGACGGTGGACCAGGTTGGAGGAGATCAGATTCAAAATATGCAATATGGCTAGATCGGATGGACCCGCATTCCAGTCTGCAGGGTCCTAGGGGTCTGCGAGAATGGATTCCCTAATGTTGGAGAGGGTCAAAGACCAGATGAGAGGGGCGAAAGGGGTTTGATTCTCAAAGATAGCACGATTTCTCCCCTTCCAAGTGTTCCAGAGTAGGAGAATAGGGAGGAGCCACCATGCTCTGGAGTCCACTGGGTTGGAGAATCTGTGGGCTTGCCAATCTTCAAGCAGGGCTCTGGTGATAGCAGGGGTGTCATCAATGAGACCAAAAATATCAAAGGCTTGCTTCTAGACTTGTTGGGATAAGGGGAAGTCCATGAAGATGTATTGGGTTTCTTCGGCCTGCTGACAAAGGAAGCACATGGACGGCTCGATGAAGCCCCTTTTAAGGAGATGATCCCATGTCAGGATACGTTTGTGAATCACTAACCAGAGGAAGTGGGCCACTTTCAGCCAAAGATGACTGGTCCATATTCTCTTCGAGACCTGAGTGTTAGGGATGATCGAGACCGCTGCACGAAGGAGATAAGATTCCTTGACTGAAAAGACCCCAAAGGTTGAGAGGTCCCATCTTAATTTGTCTGAGCCTTGGGAGGCATGGAATTTCTGTTGGGCGATATACTGGGCAAGTCGATCTGACCCTTGGTGGGGTAGGTATATAGGCCAATATTCTGCATTTTTCCATTGGTGCCAACCATGTTTGTCTGGTTGGTTTCGCCAATAATATTTTATTGTCATGGCTCCACAGGAATGGAAGAAGGGCATGAGATCCACCAAATAATGGTCCTGAGAGAGGCGGGGGGGTTGCTGACAAGAGTCCTCCCAAAAGCGTCTATTTTCCTCGTCGTGAACCTCCCAAAAGAAGTACGTGCGAATCAGGTCGCTATTATTGTTGGCGAGGTTCTAGATGGTAGAACCTTGAATATGGAGGGGTGTGTGAAGGATTTCATGCTGAGTTTTCCCTTGGCCATACTTATGAGACCAAATAGTCATGCATAGTTTCGGTCCCCCTTTCAACCAACACCACTAGAGTTGCATTAAGAAAAGTTGGGTCACTCAAGCTCAAACCCCCCATGAGTTTTGGGAGACACAACTTATGCTAGGTCACTAGAGGCCACTTTCTATCATCTGCAGTACCTCCCCAGAGGAATCACCAGAATAAGGCAATGAGTTCTGAGTAAATGCAGTTTGGGGTTAGAAGAGCGAACAACTGGTAGAGGGGCATTTCTTGCAGGACATATTTGAGGAGGGTGGCCCATCCCGCAAGGTTAAGGACCCAAAAAGTCCAGTTAGAGAGTTTAATAGACAATGCGCAAAGGATTGAACAGGAGGGGAACTCCCAGGTACTTGGAGGGGAGAGAGCCAACATTGAAACCCAAGGTTTTGGCTAAGCAAGATTGAACTGGGCGAGGAGTGTTGAAGAAATATATATCTGACTTAAGCTTGTTGAGGAGCATACCTGAGGCTTCTTGGAAGTCCTCCAAGATGATGTTGAGCTGGGAGGCTTCTTTCAGAGTCGTGGAACCGAAGAGGAGGTTATTGTCCACAAACTATTGGTGAATCATGTCAATGTTTGATCCAGTCAGATGAAGCCCTGTTATCTAATTGGATTGTTTAGCGGCCTTGAGAAAGCATCCCAATCCTTTGGCAACAATAATAATCAGGAAGGGGGAGAGCGGGTCCCCTTGACGAATACCCCTCGAGGACTGGAAAGTTTCTGATGGTGTGTCGTTTATGAGATTGGAGAAAAAAAGAGTGGAGATCATGGATTTAATCCATTGAATCTATTCAACTGCAAAACCAAATGCTCGCAAGGTTTCTAGAAGGTAATCCCAGCTGAGGCGATTGTATGCTTTCGAGAGATCCAATTTCAGCAACATTTCGCGAAGTTTATGCGTTTTGATAGAGTGGATGGTCTCATGTGCGAAGACAATGCCATCCAGGATTTGACGTCCCTCCACAAACCCTGACTGCTCATGACTAATGGTGCGGTGGAGCAGTGGCTTGAGCCTGTGGACCATGATGGTGTAAAGTATCTTATAAATCACATTGCAGAGGGAGATAGGCCTGAAATACCTCGGTCTTGTTTCCTCCTTCGATTTGGGGATGAGGGCGATGAAGGTGGTATTAAGGTAAGACCATACCTGTCTAAGTTGCGGTGATTCCTCCACAAACTCCCATATGTCGTGACTAAGGAAGGACCATCTAGCCTTGAAAAATTCTACAGTAAAGTTGTCCAGTCCTAGGGTTGTATTTGAAGGCAGGGCCTTCACGACCTCCTCTACTTCCGAAAGGGAGATTGGGCTTAGAAGAGCTTAATTTTGGTTTTGCAAGATCAAAGAGGGGATATTCTAGGTAACTTTACATAGAGCATCCAATCTATCATAACCTTCATCGTGCAACAGGTTAGAGAAGAATGCTTGTAGTTTCGTCGCAATGTCTTCATGGCGGTCTAGGCAGGAGTCGTCGGTCGCCTGCAGGTGGGTGATTCTATTGCTTTGCCAATGTTGGATCATGGATTGGTGGAAGGATTTTGTGTTTCATTCCCCTTCTCTCCACCATTGAATTCTGGATTTCTGCCGCCACAATATTTCCTCCTGCTGCTTCTGTTCCTCCAGGTCCTTGATCAAAAGATCTTCTTTTTTGGCCAACTCTTCCGTGTGGCCATCCTGGATAATTCGTTGTTCTACTTCCTCCAGGTTGGCTTCCAAATTCCTCTTTTCCTCAAGAATATCCTTGAAAGTTTCCCAGTTCCATGCTTTGATATGGCCTTTGAGGCCTTGCAGCTTCTTCTGGAAAGATTGCATTTTGTTACTAAGTGGTGTACCCAGGGCTGTCCACCACGAAGCTAATTGATCCATGAATCCCGGGTGTCGCAACTAAAAAATCTCGAACTGGAACGAATGTCTCTGTGAGGGGGGTGGGGGGTTAGATAAGGATAGATCCACACTGATAGGCCAATGATCCAAGCCGATGGAGGGGAGGATCTCAGAGGAGAGTCGAGGGTCGGTCATGATAAGGTGCTCCGAGAAGAGGAACCTGTCTAGCCTGTAGGCAATTTGGTTCTCTCCCCCTCGTCGATTGTTCCAGGTATGAAGCCCTTGGAAGGGGATGACATCAACGAGGTAGAGATCCTCAATAGTGTCGTTGAAGGCATGCGAGGATGGGTCTAATCAACAGACTCCCCCACGCTTTTCTTCTAGGTTTCGAATCAAGTTGAAATCCCCTCCCAGGATCCAATCTTCTTTAGCCCATATCCTGCTAAGGCTTTTTAGATGCATGAGGAAAATCGATTTGTCACGAGGCGTAGCTGGCCCGTAGACCGCAATTAGGCTCCTCCACCAGTGTTCACCTATCAAGAGAATTGAGGCCGACAACGTGAATTTGGTGCCGACCCAGTCTTCGAAGATAACATGTCCTGGGTCCCAAATAATTTGTATGCCCCCGACAACTCTGGTGGCTTCTATCGTCATGGCTTGGCTATTGCTCCAACATTTCTGGGTTTTTTCCTTAACTTTTTTGGCAGTCACCTTCGTCTCCTGCAGATTAACTATCTAAGGCTTGTACTTTCCTATTTTTTAATTAAGGGATCGGATTTTCCCTGAGCTGCTGAAGCCCCTGATACTCCATGACATGATCTTCATGAGGAAGGAGTGACATATCTGGGAAAGAAATCCGTCAATTGTCCCATCTGCCCTGAGTTTAACAAAAGTTCTCTGGCTTCACGAATAAGCTCTTTGGTAGATTTACGGCCCTTCTTGCTCTTATCATATAACTTAGGGTCTTGGAGTGTTATGCTAAGGGGGTCTCCCTATGTAGCCATATTGTAGAGACCTAAGTTTTCTCATCTAGGTTGAGCCGCCCATCGGTTGAAAAAGGTGCCAAAATGGTTCAGTTGATTACCTGGGATATCTTTGATGCATGTCTTACTCGAGCTTTTGAATATTTCCAAAATCTTTTTCTCCTCTGCTCTAAGCCTTTTGTGTCGCTCCTTAGCTTCTAAGATCCTACTCATTTGCCTCAGGACCTCCTGGATGCACTGATATAATTCAGTGTGCTCAGGGATCTTTCTCTTGGAGGAGAGCTTGTCTCCAAGGGTGGAGAGTAGCTTGTCGATGTCCATCAATTGAGGAGCTCCATGGGATGAAGAGAGGGATTGGGAAGGGGGGGAAGGGACGAGGGCCAAGGATTTGTCGGCCAGGGCCGCGAAGGAGTTTTTAGATTCAGGAGGCACCGACTTAGGGGAGGAGGACGGGGCCTGGGGCAGGCATGTGATTGGTGGCTCAAAAGATCAAGAGGATTGGATTGTTGTGGCCGAGTGGCCCTTCGACGCCTTTGAACTGATTGAAAGCCATCACCATCCTTAGCCAGCGCTGCTGCACGAGCCTCTTCTACTACTGTTAATAGGCAGTCGAGGAAGAGATGATCATACTCATGGCACCTGTGGAATTTGAAAGGAACATGTTCATAATCTAGTGGTTGTGTCCATGTAGAGTTGTAGACCAGATCGATAGATTTTGGCAGCGGTTGGGATATATTCATATGGAAACAGATCCGGGCATAGGTCGCATGCCGTCGGCGTTTGGTGATCTCCGAGATCTTAACAAACGTGCCTATTGAGTTTCCGATTCCTCCAGGATATCAGGCTCCCAGAAATCATCGGGGAGGGAGTAGAGCCGAACCTAGACAAGAGCCGCGGTGAATTCCTCTTTGTTTAGGTTGTAGCATTCCTCCCAATAGCGGATGAAGGGGCTTGCACTTCCCATAAAATATGGTCCGTTCTCAAAGATCTTCTTGCGGTCTTCTAGATCTTCAAAGATCATAGTAAAGAACCCTTTGGCCCTAATTTGAAGCTCGATATTTCCCTTTGGGGACCACTTGTTCTGGATCTAGGCCAAAATATCTTGCTATTTAGGCCAGATCCCCAAAAACTTATAGATCATTGCATGATCTTTCATATACTGTTGAGCTTTTTCCAGGTGGTTGTTTGGAATAAAAAATTTGGGGTTGATTGCTGCCTTAGGAAGGCAACGACTTCTACCATCCTTTTCTTGCCACTGTGCCCCCATAACTGGGTATTCCACGAATGAGGAGCCGTTGGATCCATTGAGAAGCTGGCCTTGCACGAAGGGGGTCCGGTTTGATGCATCGCGGTAGGACTGTGGTCCCTCCCACCGTGGCGGGGGGCCTAACATGGGTGCTTCCACCTGGGCTTGGAAGGTTTTAGAACCTTACAGAATCAGTGCACGACGGGGGCAGCGTAGAGGATTGACGACGCAGAAAGTTACGGTTGAGCTGACGAAACCCTAGCAGAGCTCGCTAAGGATACTTCTCTTGCAGAATATATCAATGAATATTTATTTTTCACCTTTAGTTAATGTTATGGAGTTTGGACAGTAAGAACTATTTGGAATTGGCTTTGTTGATTATGTAATCAACATGGAATGGGGAAATTTCTGGTTTAGTCATTTGCCATAGACTCGTTATGACAATTATTTAGATGCAGATAGCTTGAATCCAGGTGATCATGAAAATTCCTAATTTCTAGCATGAAAATTTTCATTGCTCAACTTTGTAGGGTTATTGAGTACCTGAAATATAATTTGAAGAAGTTATAATGGTTCTTTGTAGCTTTCTTCAGGGTTTTGAGAAACCAGTTTCGAGAATGTATCTTGGTGACATTGCGAGAAGGGTGATTCTTAGGATGGAAGAGGAGTCAAATATTTTTGGATATGTGACCCCTTCAAGCCTATTTGATTCGTTCATCCTCAGGTTTGTATGCAAAGTTTTTTTTGTACAACCATTTCACTACATTGATTAGAATTTTGTTTCAGTACAAATTTTCTAAGTCAATGGTTGCACCTATTAGAAGGAATAATGGGATGGTTGTTCGATTGATTGGCAAGGAACTTGTTTCATGCGCATCTGCTAAGCAAACATTCATGTCCGTTGGGGTATCTCCCTATTTTAGGAATAACCCATGCAACAAAATATAGTTCATTGTGATAATGTTTCTCTTCTAAACATGCTTTTTCTATCTGAAATATGCAAGTTTGTCTTTTAACATGGAGTCTTATAAGAAATATTTTACAAATTTTTTTACATGTTTGAATTGTCTATCACATGGCCAAACTATTATTTTTTAGTACCATAAGCATTTTATGAAAATCAATGAAATTCACTATTTCATTTGGCAAGGCCTTTGGGTAGTTTCGGAAACCTAAAATATTAAATGCGAATTCTGTTTTGAGGATATAAAAAAACCTTCATGGATAGAGAAAAAAATTTGGAAGATGAGTTCTCTAGGTAGTATTTCTCTTTGAACAACACCACTAGTTGCACTGTTATAGTTGTTTATCAAGCTTCAGTAAAAAGCTTGTCCTTTTTTGATTGATTATTAATTGATTGAATTTTTATTTATACTTGTTGTTCTTTCTTGAAGTTTTTGTGCTAACTATTTTGAACTAATGGAGGATCAAACATTGATGGTATTGTTGTAATATGTTAAATTATTGTTTTTATTGGATCAAGTATTTGTTGTAAAAGATCAATCAATGTGTTATATCTTGGAAGTTACAAGTATGGTAAATATGGGAAAACTATTGGTGCTTTGCATGTAAATCTGCAAAACATATCAAAACTACTCTTATTTTATTTTTTTATTATAATGATCAATGATGTTTTGAGTTTGAGTGATTGAGGATGGCCACAGGTGTACCCTCAAATTGGAAGTTTGGTGTTGGAATTCGGTGTGGATTTTCCATTCAAGAATCATTTAGAAATTGGAATCTGAAAGTTACATTTCAAAATAATCTTTTTTGGGGGATTACTAGTGATGATTGCTACATATTTTTGATGTTGGAAATTTGCTCCAAATCACAGCTAATATATTGTACCACAAGTGAGGAACACAATGGGAAAACAATTGTGTTTGCAATTTATCCACTTATATTGTAGTGATACATAAACATAAGAAAAACATTAATAATTTGATATAGACTAGTTGGCTTATTCATATGTGATAATGGACCCAAATAGTAGTTCTTATATGAGGAAATTCTCATCATACTTGGGCATTCTTGACATCATCGAACTCTAGCCCTGTATTTATTCACTTAGCCTTCTAAATTATCCTGTTATATATATGTATACGAGGCTATCCTATTAGTGTATACTTTTTACTTCATTTCATTTTATTTTAGACTTAGCTTTGACAATTTTTAGGAGTTTTTTTTGCACTCCCACATTGTATAAGTATTCCACAACTTGATATATTTATCATGTAACTTAGTTGGCATGATTGTGCATAATCTTTCCTTCAATGTTGAATACTAATTTTACTAAGGTGTTATTTTCTATGGTGACATTTTATTTTCTTTGTTTATACACATCATTTGGCCACATAGAACCCACTATTGCCCATCTGAAGAAAACTTATTCAAGTTTATTGTTTTTATGGGGAAAAATGACATTGACAATATTGCCGATGTTGAGGTATATATCGTATAAATCCTTTATAGTCTACTTTAGTTTATATTCCAGTGTTCATCGTATTTCATGTCTTATACTCTGCATTGTATCTTCTTTATTTTTCAGGAAAGGAACTTAGTATTGATGGTAAGAAGCATGAATTAGAAAAAGAGGAGAACAATAACAATGGAGTGACAAAATGCAAATTAAAGAGAGAGAGAAGAGAACTGGTTTAATGGTACCGGTAGAGTCAATATCTCGCATAAGACACACATGGATATTGATGGTCAAGTCTTCAGAGTTGGTGAATTCACCTGCAATGCCTTGGAAACACAATGATAATGTTTTGAAGTGATGAAACAATATTTCATGTGTAAATTGTGCTCCAACCAATATGAAGTTGGAAACTCATATTTTAATACTTGATATTTAATATAATATAATTTATGTGGTAGGAATTATTTATAGTTTCACTTGATATTACTTACTATTGTATTTAACATATGTAACTTTATGTTTTCATATTATGTGAACAAGTAAATTGTATGCCAATTTTTTTTTAATTTAGTTGCAAAATCGTACTAATTAATTTATGTTGATTAATAATGAATACATAAAATCAATCTAAAACTACTAAATTAGTGTTTTATGTTTATTAATGATGAACACAAATAAAATGAATATACGAATAAATTAGTTTCTTATAATGATTGTTAATGAAAGTAAATGAAATTAATATAAAATACTAAGTGGTCATTTATATAATGAATATGAAACTACCAAAAATAAATAAATGAATACTACAAATGATAGTTTGTGATTACAAATGATGAATAAATTTTGCATATATATGACTATTAGTAGCTAATTTATAGTATCTTATGATACGACCAAAATTTAGTCATATTTCTTTGGTCATTAATTGGTTCAAACGATGACTAAAATTTACATATATATGACTATTAGTAGCTAATTTATAGTATCTTGTAACACGACCAAAATTTAGTCATATTTATTTGGTCATTAAATGGTTTCAAACGATGACTAAAATTTGCATATATATGACTATTAGTAGCTAATTTACAGTATCTTATAACACGACCAACATTTTGGTCATATTTCTTTGGTCATTAATTGGTTTTCTTGGATGATCATTTAGTTATATATTTTTTTGTATATTTGGTCGTTAATTATGGGAATTAATAACTAAATCAATGACTAAATTAATGACCAAATTTATGACTAAATATACTACTAGACAATAAATTTGAGATAACCAATTAATGACTAAGTTAAAAACGACTAAAAGTTTGTCGCGTTATAAGATACTGTAAATTAGCTACTATTGGTCACCAACCGGAAAATAATTGTTTATATGCAAATTTTAGTCATTTTTTTAGTAACTAATTAGCCATTTTTTACTAGTGTAATATCATTAGGTTAAATAAGTTTGTGTCAAAAAAATATTACATCGTCTGTGATCATAGCTTCAAACACCTTATGATCTAAAAGATACTTATACAAAAACAAAATGTTAATCTACATTAACCATCAGCTATCCATGGTGATGATCATGATAAAAAACTATGGCACGTGCCACCTTGCCATTAGGGGAATTTTGAGGTCTAAAATGGGCCTCCTAAGGAAAATGTACAATCAAAATTCGCTTTATGAGAACCAATTACATTTTAGGGGATGAAATCATCCCTAATGGTTGAGTTTGCACTGCTTGAGTTAAAGGTACTTATTTGTCACATTCTCAACGGTGGATAAAAACTCATGGTTAACCATGGTAATGCTCTAAGTACTTTTAAACTCAAATTAAAGTACTCATAATAAATGTCATTTCACACTTTTTGAATAAAAATATATTATTGTCATTTCATATTTTTTGAAAGAAACAATGCATATCCCTATACATTTATTATATTATTTTTATATAGTATATTAATTACATGTTATTATATAATTTAAATAATATAAATTTTAATTAATAGCATATAATATAATTAAGAATTTATAGATTCATATTTATATTTTATTTTAAGTTATTTAAGTACAAAGGACAAATGCATTAGTTGTTCAATGATAATGACTTTTTCTTGAAAAGCTCATTCTTATTTATAGTCACATTAATACAATTTTTTTATTAATTTTATTTTGGTACAACTTTTGAATTGAAATTAACTATGGTTATATGGATTGTGGTGCAAAAAGTGAATTTAAAATTCATAAATATTAATTTATTGGTTTAGCTAATATTATTTTAGGAGGCCCATTTTAGACCTCAAAATTCCTATAATGCGTAGAAATCTCCTGAGTGGACCTGGGATACCAGTCACATGTCTCTGGAACCTGAGAGGTATATCATATGTTCATGTCTCAGGAATATCAATAGTCAACCTCTCAAGTTTGTGCTCCATCTCTACTAGGATCTCTATTGCATAATCCTATGGGGCTGCTATGGGTTGTGCCTCTCGCCTGTCCAAGCGACGAGGCGTTGCTGGTCATGTCGGATCAACATCTGCATTTAAAAATTTTGTTAGTATTGGACGATAAAAAATCAAATAAAAATTAGATAGAAACTTAAAAATAATTCACTAACCTGTCTCATCCCATTGTGCCCATGGTGGCAGAGGATTTTCAAGATCATCTCTATAATCCATCCCTGCATAAGGAAAATATTCAATTGTGAAGATCTGATTCCTAAGCCATGAGAAATAATTCAGAGTAAAATGAACCACTGAACCACCTTTTCCACCATGGCGAGCCATCAATGCTACCCAACACACCATAAGAGGTTCCTGAGGACTTCCAGGATCCACCAGAGACTTTTGAGGCGTAAGGAATGGGATCCTCTCTAGATTAAAAGAGATAAGAATGGCACCATACCCGAAATTTTTCAACTTCCCATTTTTAGCTCTAGTAAGTTGGCCCTTCATATTTTCCAACACTCCTTCACTCCAGTTGAATATTGTTCCTCCGAAACACTCAACTGGAGTATGCATCTATGCTTTGGTAGCCACATGAGGAGCTGCACTCCCACACAACCTGGTAACCGTGAATGCTATGATTTTGAGCTCTAGTCGCACAATAGTTTTGATGTCTATGCGACTGTCATTTAGCTCTGAATCTCAGCTACAATGTTGAGCCTTGTAAGTAGCAGTGGGGAGACCTCCTGGTCTGATCCCAAATAAGGAAAATTTTCTCCCTCTATGAGGCAACCCAGTGAGGAAGTATATGTCCTCCGGCTCAATCACAAGCCGATAGTCCCCAATTATGAAACATTGATCTTGCATGTTCCATGCATTCACAAGCCAAGTCAACAACTCAACTTGTGCCTTCATGCCCTGAATCACCCAAAACTTGTATAAGCCACAATTGTTTAATGCACACATGGTTTCCGGATCATCCATGGCTTCGTTGTCCATGAGTTCATTGTAATATTCATAATTTAGCATGCAACTAATTGGAATATTAATTTTTGATTAATTTCGGTAAATCCTAATGTTGGGCAGTAATAAAAAAAGTGATGGGACCCATAACCCACACTTAGGAAATAAAGTCTCCCTAAAGTTACTTAAGAAAATATCAGATGACAACGTGGGCCCATGAGAGCCTAGTGACAACGTGAGGGAAGGGGCAGCATGGGCCCATGACATTGCAGTTGAGTGGGGACAATGTGGCTAAGGAGGGACAACACAATTTTGTGGGGCCCGGGTGAGAGAAAGGCTCTCAAGCATAAAAGGGAGTGGAGGCTCCTCATTTTGGGATTCGATTATGCATCTTCCGATTTGTGTCTTCTGACATTGAGCATGCTTACACTATTTGGTGAAGTCTGCAGGTTATGTTCAGCACGCGGGTGTCTCCGAGTGGAGATCCCAATCTCAGCCCCGAGGGACTTTGAGTGCCTGCTTGGGTGAGGATTTCGATCCATTGCTTTTTAGGTGGGAGCCATAACATCACAGCCAGGGATTACACACATGTTTGGAAAACACATTCTTGAGGAGAGATCACGCAGTTCTTGGAGGAGTTAGTGCCGAGGTTGGAGACTATAGAAATTATATACATTAAGCATGCATATGTCCTAGATTCCCCTGATCTCACAATATTTAACTTCTTGCAAAATACAGAATCATTCCACTGCTAATTTTTTGTAGAAAATTAATTGCAAACACATGTGAAGCATAAATAAAATCAAACGCACATAACACAGTTGTTTAACAGGAAAGCCTGAATCTAAAAACCCCAACTATCATATATTATGTATCATGGAGATCATGTAACAATCTCATACAAATCTTAGTACATCAAGCTTTCAGTACAATACAATCGTCACACACTAACAAGATGAAATCTACAAATCCATGCATTGATTTCTACCCTCCTGATAGCCTGCCTCCACTGCGCAATCCCTGCTGAAGAATAGCTCTGAATGAATTCAAATTACCGTTGCCTTGCCCACTGATTTGAAAAATATGTTCACTGAAATAAAGTGCTTCAAGAGAATAAGTTGTTGTTTATTGTTGGATTATCATTAGGAGCTAATAATAATCAACATGCATCTATTTTTAGATCGACGATATATAAATAGACTTTGCCCAATATTCTAAAATTAGAATTTCATCTATTTTTCCAACTTGACCAACCATCCACAAATAGCATCCTGCAACTTCTGAAATATGATCACCATGTCTAAAAATAGACATAGTCTAAAAATAGACTTGCGCCAAAAATAGCCTGTGAGCCCACTTAGTGAAGGCGACTCTTTTCACTAAGCTCATCATCTTGTTGAATCTCAAAACTCCCTCTCAACAAGATATTGATTATCCTTCACCCTGATCCTGCCTCTATGGTATTCGAATTTGCTCCTGGTGAGCGCCTTTGTCAGAATATTTGCATCCTGATCTTCCGTGGGAATGTACTGAAGCAACATGATCTTCCGCTGCACACAATATCTGATATGATGGTACCGGATATCAATATGTTTAGATCTATCATGAAACACAGGATTAATCAAGAGTTTAGTGCAACTCTGATTATCACAATGTATCACTGTAGGATCTAAATGAAAACCGAACAAACCGACCAGGATCTTCCTCATCCATATAGCCTCACATGCAGCTTGACTTGCTACCATGCATTCTTCTTCCACTTTACTGAGTGCCACAGATCTTTGTTTCCTGCTGTACCAAGAAACTGCTATACCAAGAATCTGCATTAGTGAAGCCATGCAACTTCACCTCATCTGTCTGTCTATACCATAAGCCATACTCAGATGTGCCCCTGAGATACCTCAGGACATGCTTGCCTGCCTTCCAAAAGAGCTTGGTATGCTTAACCATCGCTTGTGAAATCTGGTTCACCGCATAACATATGTCCGGTCTTGTATTAACTAAATACATGAGCGAACCCACCAACTGTCGATAAATAGTGGCATCCACTACCTCTGTCGATGTAGCATGCTCTTTCCTCCAATTTCCTAGAAGAGGAGTGTTGATAGGCTTACATCCTTGCATGTGAAACTTCTCCAGTATCTCCTGGGCATACTTGCCTTGAGACACAAACAGTTCACCTTCCTGCTACCATATTTCCAATCCAAGGAAATAATGAAGGAGGCCCAAATCCTTCATCTCGAACTCCTTTGCAAGATCTGCCTTGCATGAGTGTATCAAATTCTCATCAACCGTTAGTATTAAATCATCAACATAAAGAACAATGATTAAAAGCTTACCCTCCACCACAATTTGGTACAGGTTTTCATCTGCCTCACTCTTGGTGAAGCCAAGTCCGGTGAAATAGCTATCGATCTGTGTGTACCAAGCACGAGGTGCTTGCTTCAGCCCATACAATGCTCTTTTGAGCCTGCACACATGCGACTCACTACTGAAGATCTCAAATCATTCAGGCTGCTCAATGTACACCTCTTCCTCAATGATCCCATTAAGGAACGCAGTCTTCACATCCATATGATGAATGTGTCAACCCATCTGCGCTGAGAGAGCAAGGATGGTCCGTATGGAAGAATATCGTGCGACAGGTGAAAAGGTTTATTCATAGTCAATCCCCTCGATCTGTGAGAAGCCCCGGGCAACAAATCTTTCTTTCTACTTCTTGACGCTCCAATCAGCAGCTTGCTTTACCTTGTAGATCCATCTTGATCCTACAACTGATTTACCCACCGGCCTTGGAACAATCTCCCAAGCACTGTTTCTGACAATGGAGCCATACTCCTCCACCATGGCATTTTCCCATAGGCTCCTGCACTGATTCTTCGAAATAAGATGGCTCTGTCACGATACAATTGCTCATAAGAGCCATGTATCCAGTATAACGGTCAAGTGATTGTCTCTATCTGCGCTGTGATGTAGGGACTCCTACATTTTGTGCTGCATCAACCTTCAGTCTCTCAGCTTCTGTGGTATGATTTCTTCCTTGTCTGATGTTTGGTTCCGCATGAGTGGACTCCTCCACTCCATGAATCTCCTCCTGTGGCTGATCCACATCTAGAGGCTCATCTTTGGGAACAACAAGTTCCTCCTCTGCATGCAAGTGTAGATCCCTCTCAAGTGACAACTTCATGGCTTTTACCTCATTGAATTTTATATCCCATCGCACCATAGTCATTCGACTATTTGGAAAATACACATGATAATTATGGGGTGTTTCTGTGTACCCCACAAATATCCCAACTTCTACAGTCGGCTCCAACTTCTTCCTGGCATCCTTAGTCACATGAATATAAACATATGAGCCAAAAATCTTCAAATAAGAAATATCAGGCTTCTTACCAATAAAATCTTCTTCAAGTGTACTCATGCCAAGTACTCTATGAGGACAACGGTTTTTCACATAAACCACAGTGTTTCATGCTTCCGCCCACAAGTGCATCGGTAGGCCCTGGTCATGCAACATAGCTCGTGAAGCACCCACTATCGTTCTATTCTTCCTCTCCGCGACCCCATTCTACTGTGGGTTATGAGGCGCTATGAGTTCTCTTCAAATTCCTTCTTTTCTACAAAAGTCTTTGAATTCTCTCGAGATATATTCACCACCATTATCACTGCGTAGAGCTTTCACTTGCTTCCCCAACTCCTTCTCCATCAATGCTTTAAACTCACAGAACTTTGAGAATGTTTTGCTCTTCTTCTGCATGAAGAAGATCCAACATCTATGAGAATAATCATCAACAAAAATAACATAATAACTGTGTTTTTCCGTTGAATAAATCGAGAAAGGTCCACACACGTCTGTGTGAATTCTCTCCAGAATCACCGAATCACGATTCTCCTTCTCATGAAAGGTGGTATTCACAAACTTACCCATAGTACATCCCTTGAACTGATCTGACTGTTCAAGAGTACCCTTGGGAAGTCCAGTATAAATCTGCTGCAAAATCTTCAAAGCCCCATGGTGAAGATGGCCCAATCTCCTGTGCCATAATTCGCCCTCATCCCGGCTCACCACTTCTTCTGCTTTTACCATCATTGCAGCACAGCCATCTACCTCCATCTTGTAGAGATTCTTAATTCGAACCCCTATCTTCTTGGTTTGACCCATTGTTTTATGTCGAAGGAAGGCTTTTCCCTCACTAAAAACAACATCATAACCTTTTTATTCCAACATTGCGACCGAGACCAAGTTCTTCTTCATACCTGGAACATGCATAACATCCTTCAAAAAGAATGGATTTCCGAACTCCCTCTCAAAGGTAATGGTCCCAATTCCTGTCACATTGTACCGACCATCGTCGCCCATCTCTATATCCATCTAGAGGTCCTTTTCCTCCAAGTCACTAAACAATTACTTGTCTCCTGCCATATGGAAAGACACGCCACTATCAAGATACCACACCGATCCCATTTCGCTTGAAACCAAGCATGTGATCAAAGAGAAATCAAGTTCAAATTGCGAGGCTAAGGCCTCTCCAGGAGCCTTCTTGTTCTTCTTCTTCTATGGGTAGTGGCGAAATGCCCATGTTCGTGACAGTGAAAACACTTCACTTTGGACAAATCTTGCTTCTTGCCTTTAGCTTCGGATTTTGAAGGAAATTTCTTCCCCTTCCCTTTCCTTGCTTTGGTAGCCAAAGCGAAATTTTCTTCATCTTCATTCTTCGATGAAGAACCATCCCTGGTACTCCTCCTTATCTCCTCCTGCACAAGATCTGACCAAAGTCACTCCCAACCCGACAATTTCTCCCGTCCATTGACAGAGTCTTCGTAGCTATGCCAACTCTTCGGAAGCCCAAGGAGAGCCAAGCTCACCAAGTATTCATCATCAACAATAACCCCCACACTTCCTAGTTCATCCTTGTAGTGGATGAACTTCGTGAGATATTTTGGAATATTGTCGCCCTTCTCCATTTTTATTTTTCTGAGCTTGTCTTTAAGCGCCAAATTCCTCTGGTCGCTTCTGCTTTGGAACAAATCTGTCAAAGCCTTCCACATTACAAATAGAGTGGCTTGCCCATTAAGGATGGACACAATATGGTCCTTCAGTACACCTTCCAATATAATTCTTCTTGTCTTTGCTACCTTCTTTTTCCATGCGTCAAGTCTTGCAGCATCACTAGAATTCAGCTTAGGAACATTGCTATCGATGAACTCCTTTAGTCCATTATCCTCCAACACTACCTCCATCCTGTCCTTCCAGGTTATGTAATTCGATCTGCCATTAAGGGCATACTCCAATCGCAACCCATTGAAATACATTTCAATGTATACTCAACTTCTGCACCAAGAATTTTCTACAGAAAATTCGAATTGTCTACCACCACAAACTCAACAATTATTCACAATTGCAATCTTCAAGTATTAACACTGCTTTGATACTAGGTAGAAATTATATACATTAAGCATGCATATGTCCTATATTCCCCTGATCTCACAATATTTGACTTCTTTCAAAATACAGAATCATTCCACTGTTAATATTTTGCGGAAAATTAATTGCAAACACATGTGAAGCATAAATAAAAAAAATCGCACATAACACAATTGTTTAACGGGAAAGACTGAAGCTGAAAACCACAACTATAATATATTATGTATCATGGAGATCATGTAACAATCTCATACAAAGCTTAGTACATCAAGATCTCAGTACAATACAATCGTCACACACTAACAAGATGAAATCTGCAAATCCATGCACTGATTTCTGCCCTCCTGATAGCCTGCCTCCACTGCACAATCCCTGCTGAAGAATAGCTCTGAATGAATTCGAATTACCCTTGCCTTGACTGCGCAATCCTTGTTGGAAACTCCAATGTGTGTGTGATGTAATCAATGCATCACTATAGTCACAATGGATAGTCCATCTTTCCCTTTCACCTATCTCTCCACTGGGTCTCCACTAGAACTGACATGCACTGTAGTTAACTGTTGTATTTGTTCAGTTGATTAATGAGTTATTATTTGTGAATTAATTAACTAATTAATTCACTCCACTCTCACTAGTGTATCATTAAGTTAGAATATATACAACTAGCTCAACCGAGTCTAACTCACTTTAACTGAGTTAAACTGAATACAAATCCATGAACTACTCTTCCAACTCTGTCATAACTTTGCCACTACAGTTCTAACTGAGTCCTCCATGCATGAACCACCAGTAAACCCTAGGACTTGTGTAATTCCTTCAACCCACTGATTTGAAAAAATTGTTCACTGAAATAAAGTGCTCTAAGAGAATAAGTTGTTGTTTATTGTCGGATTATCACTAAGAGCTAATAATAATTGACATGCATCTATTTTTAGATTGATGATCTATAAATAGACTTCGCCCCATATTCTAAAAATATAATTTCATCTATTTTTCCAACTTTATCAACCATCCGCAAATAGCATCCCGCAACTTCTGAAATATGATCACCATGTCTAAAAATAGACATAGTCTAAAAATAGACTTGCGCCAAAAATAACCTGCGAACCCACATAGTGAAGGTGACTCTTTTCACTAAGCTCATCATCTTGTTGAATTTAGAGAATTAGCGGGAGAATAGCCCCAAGGAGCTATCCCATTCCAGCAGTTGCAATAGTCCGGTAGCAGTAGCAACAAAATTTTGGAGACAATGCAGTCACTAATAGAGCAGCCAATCCTTGAGTATTTCCGAGAGAATCTCCAGCTTGCCTTGTGCAAGCGAAGGTGCCATCATTTTGATCTCCTTTGTATCTACTGTAGCTTTCAGTTATATAATAAAATGGCTCAGCGTTCTCCATACTTTTCATTATGTACGTGAGGACTCTCTATTTGCTATAGTTTCTTGTTTATGTTGCTATGTATTATTGTTTATTTCTATTCAGAATATTACAGTGGTATCAGAGCTCATAGACTTGGCTCAGCCTGTGGAGAAGATTGTCTATTACACTAGTAGGAAAACCATATATCACTTTTTGAGAAAGGAAGTACAATGACCGATGGCAGGTGTGAAAGGTGAAGGAAGGGAGTTTGGGGAACTCCTCCTAAAATCTGTGCAGGAGCTATCGAGGAGAATAGAAGAGATGGGGCAGAAGTTTACTGCAGACCAGAGGAAACCCCAAAAAGGTTTCAAAAAGAAGAAGGTCCCAGTGCTTCTTATCAGCAGCAAAGAAGACCGGAGAAGCAAAGAGATTCACATTATTCCACTAGATCCACTTTCTTTGATGAGAAAGAGGACTGGTCTGAATATGCCGAAGGCTTGGGGCATGAGACCCTAAGTGAATATCTGTCTGAAGACAAGTCACATCCTAGAGCATTGAAGGAGAGTCTTTCTCTCCAACAGTTTCTGCAACTCAAGGAAGAGAGGAGATCTAGTTTCTTCTTGCCTACATTTGATGGATCTTCCATAAGCACATTGAGGGCTTGGAGGGAAGAATTGGCTACCTTCTTTCTGAAATATCCTATATCAGAAAGAGAGGTTGTGGAGTTTGCAGCATTGCACCTAGATGGTGAAGCAAGAGATTGGTGGTTCATTCACTTGTCCCATATGAAAGTATCTGTTTATGCAGATTTTATTCAAAAACTGAAGAAGAGGTATGGTAGAAAGAAACCAGAGACATCTCACATAGTGAGATCTCCCATCATCAAGGAGATAGTACATGAAGATCTAAAAGAAGTCCTCATTATAACTCAGGAGGAGCCTCGACCACCACCGGCGGCAGATATACTTACATCAAGAGGAGGATCACTTGCATCTTTGAAAGATGGTCTTGAGTTCTTGACGTTTGGAGCCCCATGCATTACTCATGAGATGCATGATGAAGAGGAGACAGATACCAGCGCTGGTACATTGATAGAAGAGCAGCCATCACTCTTACCAGCAGTTGGAGACACCATTGTCCCGGTTGGAGGAACTCTTGAGATATTGCAAGAGGTTCCCATACATCAGTTGATCCAAGGTATGCAACCACTTTCATCCCATATTGTTTCAGTGCCTCTTATTGAAACTTATGGGGACACGCCATTAGGGCTATTGCATGACCAAGGGTTAGAACAACATGCTGATTTGGAGTAGCATCATATCACTGCGCAGAGGACCCTTGATCTAATCAAGGAAGAGATGAAGAACCATCCTAGTTTGTCATTGATGAACTACATTCAATCCTTCAAGTTGAAATTTAGAGTTTCAAAAGGTAGGATGAGTATGATCCTATGTACAATGGTTGGCTATAAGTTCAGCATTGTGCCTTGCTTTGAGACAACACACGCATCACTTTGCAGATCTATAACGTCGTTAATGAGCAGCAGTGAGAAGAAGATGACCCATTCCTTATGGGAGCAATCAAATGGCAGCTTCATTCATGAAGCAATGGAGAAGAGGATGATAGTTGGTAGACATATTGAGATGGGCAATCTTTTTCCCTTTCAAGATGACTCTTTCTCAATGAGCCTCTCATAGCTCAAAGAGAAATTTCTACCTGTAGCAGATCCAAAACCTTATTGGTTTTGGAGGGCCATTGATCAGAAGAGGATCTCATGGAGAGACCTCAATGGAGGTGCACTTCAACATTTCATGGAGTGCAAAGCTATTCACATGGAGGATGTTGGTATTCTATAATGGGAGGATACCAAGTTTGATCTTGGCAAGATTCATCATCCACATTGGGATGGATGGATCCGGATAAGAAGCAAGAGGTCTCCTACCTTCCTGCAGATCTATGATACCGGGCAGCAAGAAGCATGGCTGCGCTGGTTACTTTTGGGTGAGTATGGATACTACCCAACATCTCACATTCCCAGGATCCATGCCATGTATATCAATGATGACATGCAGCAGCAAGAGGCATGGCTGCGCTGGTTATTGATGAGAGATGTCTCACAACAGGTTGCACCACTCATAGATCCGGGAGGAGTGGGAACCTTGGGAGGACTTGACATAGCACAGAGAGTCTTGGGTAGGCTCAAGGAGGAGGGAGACATTCTCCCAATATTAGTATTATCCACTCTCACCACACATCTTGCGTTGAGAAAAGATGTTTCAGGGATGGATGGCACCATCATGGTGCAAGGAGACCACTCCATGGCTTTGGAGAATCAGAAGATACTTCCCCATAGGGAGGGATCTTCCACACATGGTAGAGGTTGGTGGCCACTCACGCTTACATTGGCCAAACTCAGAAAGTTTTTGATGGGTGATAGCTTCCCATGGAAGGCTAGCCTCCAAAAACTTCAACCTTCACTAGAGCATGAGCAGCTGCAGGAGGAGCAACAAAGGCAAGATTGCAACATCCCTGTGTATGACTTTGGCATGGGAGATGTCAAAGAAGAGGGCAGCAACATGACAGGTGTTCTACATTGTAGATCAACAACGCTGTCATTATTGAGTATTGATCCTTATTGGAGATCCCAACCGTTGGTGGAATACTCCAAGGATCTCTTTTCATGCAAGATTCTTGATGGCTAGTTATTAGATGAGAGATATTCAGTGAGAGATGGGGTCATCTATTTTCAGAGTAGGATCTTCTTGACTAGAGCCTCTAAGCTCAAGGAGAAGCTACTACATGCAACATATGAAGGTTTGCTCTCCAGCCCCACTGGTTTTATAAGAGCATATCGTACTATCTTGGAGGGATTCATTTGGGATGGCTTCAAAGGAGAGATGCACCGTCATATGAGGAGATGCATGGATTGTTTGGAGGTTGAGGAGAGACATAGCTCTTTGGTGGAGTTATCACAACCACTTCTTTCTCATTGGGAATGAGAAGAGGCCCATCTATGAGCCACTTCACTAGCTTGAACAAAGTACATGGTAAAGGTTGTATTTCTGTACATCATGATTCACTTATTATGTATTTGTATTTCCTTACCATTCATGTGCAGGCCATTGCTCCAAGGGGGGCACTCTTTCTTATAGACTTCATGGTCTACTTGGGGCCATAAGCAGTGACGATGATGGCCACTCCCTAGGGGATTTTGGGGAGATTATGTCTTATTTAGGGTGTGCTTAATTTGCACCCCACATCATGCACCTTCCCCAAGCATGTGAGAAGATTGGGGCAACAAACAAGTGGTTGGGAAACCACTCATCATGCCATATTCTGATGCAGTTAGGAGTCAAGCTGCGCTGGTTTCACTTGAAGGACCATTGTCCTCCTCCGATATTACACATGGCAACTAGTATGACTCTGATTATGATCCCATATGTTGATGATTTCCTTATCATTGTTGTGGGCATGATTGGAGAGATGATACATGGATTGGGTGTGCCCATTAGAGAAGAGACTCTGCACATTTCATATGTCTCATACTTTAGGGAGTGTTGTCGCTCCTAGAGACAACCTAGAGTTGTGATAGACCAGTGCCTAGGACATCTTAGCATAGCAAGGAGCGTATAATATAATGTATGAAGTTGTCAACTTCAGCTCACATGCTATCTCCTGTAAACAAGGAAATAAACTAGAATGGTACCAAACTCTTAGAAACTGATACAAGAAAAGAAATACTGCAGAGGCAAGGTGTAAAACTCTAATACAAAGCATCAGAAAATTCAGAGACAGTTTACTGCAAAGCGGGCTGATTCAGAAATACTTCATAGAAATAGGTTATCAGAAGGTGTATGTAGTGAAAGAAATATTGAGAAGATATTAGTTAACATTGAGCTGATACCCAGATATACAATACCACCATGCATGGGCTTACCAATCTAAGAATCCATACATGATAATAGCATTTTAAAAGCACCCTCCCAAAGAAACTAATATAGCAGAAATACGATTTAGCTGAATAATGGAATAAAATATCATGCATGAGCCATATTTAAAGCGCTTGACTGATCCGAGCATGGGAATCAACTAGGATGAATCCATACCAGAAATTAGTGAGCCACTCGCATTCCAAAACATGATACAAGAAATATGGATGAAATGAAATGAAATATTAATATAACACATAAGGGAAATGGTTACACACAGTGAAATACCAAAGACCAGAATCCTCTTTAACAGATGGAACTCCTCCTCACTGAGACCCTATGGGCTCTGAGCCTTCATACAAGAGCTTTACAAAATGTATACAAAAAGACTTTCACTGCATAGTTTTCTGATAAAATCTGGAACCCTAAACAATTCGTTCTCCTAGAGTTTTATAGGAGAAACCAAAAACCTAACAAAGAGGTAGGTGATAGATATTTAATTGTCTCATTAAAACAAAATGGCGGAGACGTGCACGCTCATACTACTTGATGACTTTGTGGTAATGCACGTACTCTGTAGCCTGTATTCTGAAATAAATGATCTGGGTGAAAATATCTTCAGGAACACGATATAGGGGTAACCATATTAACATTATATCCTTTTCTGAAGGTAAATTCTGTTGAAATGAAACCTGGAGGGTGTTGTTTCTTGTGCATTGTACTCTATGCCTTCAAATCCATGAATGGAAATTTAAAATCCTGAATGCTGAATGTTGAAATCTTAGATCCTCCACTGATACTTTTTGCCACAACATTAATATCTCCATCTGCCAAAAGATCTGTGCTTTGAAGGGCTCTGGTGGGTTTGCTGGCTTCTTTTAATGGTGGTCATGTCGCAGCAACTACCCAGGACTTTCTTCATGAATTTCATATCTGGAAACTAGTTTTTTATTGCACCCTCGGCTTCTGTAATGGAGGCTGCGAATAATGACAATTTTTCGTCGTTGTGAACTTACAAAACCCACAAACTCATCAAGAAACAAATGCATGGGGACGACGATGCAATGGAGATGATTGTGTAATAGAGCGACGTGATGAAGTGGCGGAAATATGCAGGGTGGCAATGAAAACGAAGTGGAACTATGGCGGGTGGACTGGGCGGAGGTTTTCAATGTAAAACGAATGAAGATTTGGTTTAAGACAGGAATATATACGAGAGGAGGGAACTTGTGACACACACGCGGAACGGGTGACGGGTGTATGTACGAAAGATTATGTGGAAAGGATGACGTGGAGCGCTGAAAATGAGACCGGTCAACGACAGGAATGATGGAATCTTGACCGTCCGATCTCGGGAGGAGATCGATGGTTGAAAGAGTGACGAAGGCGATAGAAAGTGGGCCAGGGGTGTGATTTGCCTATGGTTAAACCCCATGTAGCTTCAGAGCACGATGGCCGTTGGATGAAGACCTCTAGATCAGACAGCTAACGGCGATATCGCTGGGTGTCCTATTCCGAACAGTAACGTGCGATGAACGACGGTTTTGGAATCGTACGCTGGGACGCGTGGCAGACAGTGTACGGAATCGCTGGCCCAACGAGAATTACCACCCTCCGTCGAAAGGTGGTGAGATGAATACCGGGCAGTTTTGAACAGTGATTTTGGGCGCGGGGACCACCGCGGCGGGAGAACTGCGATATGTTGATCTATGGTTTGATCGGACGGCTCAGAATGCGCTCGATATACTTTGATAAGTGCCTAGTGCTTTTGCCCTTGGTTCCAACACTGAATTACGTGGAGGAAAAGGGTGCAGGGGTCTAGATGAAAAATGCTAAGCTTTACAGATTTTCAAATAAGGGTTTTGCGGCCTTTTAAATGTAATTTGGGGACGGGAAAGGTAACGGTAGGCCGAAAACGGATTCCTTAGGCCACGAGAGGGGATTCGCAGGATTTAAACGGGGTTGCTTGTGAAAATTTAATAGGGAGCTGATTATGATCAACAGGGAGAACATTGTACAATCCATGATTACTACATTTGACCTCTTGTTTCCATATGATGTGAACCATATGGTTAACTTGAGCACTTGGGAGGTGCCTCTCATGAGAATTTGGGAGGATTTTTTCTATGAATTACCATTTTGGAGGGTGATTCATTTTGTATGGATGATAGATTGGGGATGGGAGCTTCAGATGGGAATGAAGGATCCCAATATTTTTCTGATTCCATGCCTCAAGAAAGCCTCTAGAAAACATATAGTTTCCTCCATGGAGATCCCACCTTTTCATGATGAGATCCATTTGGATTTATCACCAAAGGCTTATTTATACACTTGGGAGGAGAAACTTGGGGACATATTGATGAGAGAGAATCTTGTTCATTTGAGGAACTTATCAAATGAGGATGCTAGAAGAGGAGGAGAGGAGGCTCTTCAATTCTATCCTTGTAGTTGCTTGAGGACAAGCAACATTTGGGAGGGGAGGATTGTAATATTCCTAAATTAGCATGCAGCTAATTGGAATATTAATTTTTGATTAATTTCGGAAAATCCTAATGTTGGGCGGAAATAAAAGAAGTGATGGGACCCATAACCCACACTTAGGAAATAAAGTCTCCCTAAAGTTACTTAGGCAAATATCAGATGACAGCTTGGGGCCCATGAGAGCCTAGTGACAACATGATGGAAGGGGAAACGTGGACAGCGTGGGCCCATGACAGCGCTGTTGAGTGGGGACAACGTGGCCAAGGAGGGACAATGAAGTTTAGTGGGGCCCAAGTGAGAGCAGGGCTCTCAAGCATAAAAGGGAAAGGAGGATCCTCACTCTGGGACTTGATTATGCATCTTTTGATTTGTGTGTTCCGACATTGAGTACGCTTACACTATTTAGTGAAGTATTCAAGTGTTGTTCAGCACACGGGTGTCTCCGAGCGGAGATCCCAAACTCAGTCCTGGGGGACTTCGAGTGCCTGCTCGAGTGAGGAGTTCCATCCATTGATTTTTAGGTGGGAGCCATATCATCACAGCTAGGGATTACACACCTATTTGGACAATGCATTCTTTAGGAGAGATCATAAAGTTCTTGGAAGAGGTAGTGCTGGGGTTGGAGACTTAGCAGGGGAAAAACCCCAAGGAGCTATCCCATTCCAGTAGTTGCAGCAGTCCGATAGTAGTAGCAACAACATTTTGGAGACATCGCAGTCACTAATAGAGCAACCGGTCCTTGAGTATTTCTGAGAGAATCTCCAACTTTCCTTGTGCAAGCCAAGGTGCCATCATTTTGATCACCTTTGTATCTGCTATATCTTTCAGTTATATAATAAAATGGCTCAGTTTTCTCCATATTTTTCATTAAGTACGTGAGGAATATCTATTTGTTGTAGTTTATTGTTTATGTTGATGTGTATCACTGTTTATTTCTATTCGGAATATTACATTCATGCTCTCGTTCCCACCATTCCAACATGATTAAAGAACTGCAAATCAACAAATTAAACATTAGAAATTAGTTGGGGGAAGTTTGAACCATTTTTTATGGATAAAATTAGGTTTTTAAAAAAACCATGGTGCTTGCACAGGTTCTGTGTTTACACAGTGAATTTTTTCGCACGCGTCATACAAAAAACCTGCGGTGGCCCGACGATTTTTCTTTTAAAAAATTTTCGGGGTGCACGGTTTTCGCACAGAGAACCCGTGCACCCTCGAGGGCGGATTTTAAAACATAATTTCATTCTAAAAAATTCCATGAAAGCTTAAAATAAGAAGTTAAATGGATGAAAACAAAGACAATGATGATGTGGATTACCTGGTTTAGACGGTTCCCGAAATGATCGATCAGTTCTTCTGATATCAGCTCCAGAATTTTTTGGCCAAAATATCTCTCTCCTCTCTTCTGAAAAGAAAAAGGTGAAAATGACTTATTTAAACTCCTTTTTGTAGTTTTAAATGAATAAAATAATATTATTTTATTTACTTTTAAAAATTCAGATCAAAATATTTTTACTTTTTGAGAACAAATATTGGTAATTATTCGAGTTTTTGTGCAGGATACATGATTTTGGTGTAAAGAATTATTTTGATATCGAATATACTTTTATCAGTTTTTCGAGCTCTGTAAAAATACAAAAAAGCAAAACCCTGGAGTCTTATTTTAATCCCTTTTCAGAATCTAGAAACATGAAAAGATCACCGAAGTACTTGACTATTTGAGCTTGTTAAAGTAAATGAACAGTCGTCTATTCAGTATAAGTTTACCCCTTTTCCAGACTAAATTGGAATAATTACGAAAAATGTATACGTTGACTAATTATGGTCAATAGAGTTCTCTCCTACATTATTTAATCCTTTTTTGGGTTTGAGGGACTAAATTTACGAAAAATAACAACCATGGAGTTTACTTATGTTTTTCTTCTGACTCCCTAAAACTGAAAAATGCTGAGTTATTCCTATACTGGACTCGTTAAAACTAAACAATACAGGACCTGTCGATCACAACAGGACCGGACCACTCCTTTTTAGGGTTCAATTTTAATACTAATATGGACTCGTCCGAAGGACGAACTTACACAAACAAGAAAATGGTATCCTCCTCAAGCTTGAAAAAAATAAAGAGGTACTTACCAGTAATGGTGAGGCTAAAAGAGAGAAAAATACTCCATTTGTCGTCCTTATTTTAGAAAGAAGCATGTCGCTCTTGAACACGACACTTCGTCACACTTGTACATGGTTTGGTAAATCCTTTGTCTAACAATTAATCGAACCACATTGAAAGTATTCATCATGTACTTTTTGTGTATTATCTTTAGGTAAAATGCTGCCAAGCCATTTACACCATCGTTATGTGTTCAAGAGAAATTTCAATAAACCATTTCATTGCAAACATTTGTATCCATTCGCGTTGACCATCCCTGAGCCAGTCCTTGCAAACATTTATTCAAAACTTGATCTAATGGTTTCGTGTCGTAAGATTTCTTGCAACGGATCACTTTCTATCGACATCAACTCATTATCTAGAAAGTTGATCTAGAATCCTATCAGTACCTTGGGATCTGCACACTCTAATGGTAGGTTTCTTGCCTTCGACGATAGGTTTCCATCGAATGATTTTATGAGTGTTAGACTGCAAATCATTCATTCACACTTCATAGATTGTATTGATGTACTTTGAGGGCCATTGTCATTATTGGTGGTTTCTCTCACACTTGTTAACAGTTCTCATTATTGACCAGTAATCATGTGGTTTCTACCATGTTCGACTTCGACACAATCAATCGCATGGATATATTCGTACTAGTTCGAGAAGCGAAAATCAAGTTCTTGGATCTAGTTTCCACCATCCAGGCTGTGAGGAGTTTTACTATTCATGATATAGTAGACTTCTTATGACAGAAGGTTGTGCCCATATTGTGTCTACTTTTGATGTAATAGTGAAACCATATCTGTACCAGAACATTTACTTAGTTTTGATCCGAGTATGGGAATGCCTACCTCAGTGATGATATATATATATATATATATATATATATATATATATATATATATATATTTGCATTGAATGTTTTTATAGGTTTTCGACTGACATCTCCAATCCAATCCTACTTTTGATGTAACACTGAAACCATATCTGTACCAGAACATTTACTTAATTTTGATCTGATTATGGGAATGCCTACCTCAACGATGATATATATATATATATTTTCATTGAATGTTTTTACAGGTTTTCGACTGACGTCTCTAATCCAATCCTCATAATGATAAAGCACTTCACTCTTTAGAAAAACTCTCAGACTTCACACTTTAGGGGGCAATCTGTTACACCTCATTTTGTCACCATGAAATTTTACTGTTCATATGTGTCTATCACCATCCATATCATGTTCCCTTAGAGGTAAAAAACTCTCATGTTCCTTAATCAAGTCTTAGAAATTGGAGAAAAGTTATGTAAAACCCCTAAAAATCTGCTTGCGCAGTTTTATTAGCCTTTCCCTATGCATGCACTAATGATACTTCCTTTAGCTGCGGCGATTGCCGCTCTATTTGCCACTAAAACTTGCTCACCCCCGCGAAAAGAAAGTAAAAATAAAAATTAACTTATAGAAGCCTAGTTGGTCGAACATTCTCCCAACTGGAAGCCTCTAGAGTCACACCAGTTCGAGCTTTATCCCTCCACTCATGGAGCTTATCCCTTGGTCCAAGGAACTCAAATTCCTTCATGGGAGGAATCCATCCCTCTCTTTATGGAGCTGAAACTACCTCAATCTTCCTATATATATTGAGCTGAAGTCTTAGGTTCAAGGGTAGATTGTGAATGATATAAACTGATCTGTATAGTTTCTAAGCTGAAGAGAGTTCATAGAGTGCATAATTTCTATACTAGTGAGTTGTTGTTGATACATTGAAGATCACACTTTTGTGTCCATAACTTCATGTTGGTCATTCTAGAGAGGAAGGCGTATGAGACTGAAGGAGAATTATTGCTTGGACCCCGGGAGAAATATGTACAACATTAAGGCATCCGGTTGTAAGATTTCTCTTTCTAATTTATGATAATACATATGGATCTCTTTTTCTCAATTTCACGCTTCTGAATTCATGGGAATGATGTCAATACTTAGATTCCTTGATCACTAAGTTGGATTAGTACTTTTTGATTATTATATATTGCATATGCTTTGATTATTTGTCTTGTCTTTGATTTTAGGTTCTACTCATCATTGGAAAACTTCTTTGGAGTGACAGGACAAAGGGCTACATCAGGCGTTTGGATTTCAAGGTAGGAGCAAGTAATCTCTACTTTACTATCATAATGATGTTAAAATAAAAATAATCTACAGAAAGAGGTATTCAAATGGATTTTTTTTTCTAGCTACTCGTTGGAGTACTAGGGAGATCACTCTTATCCAAAAGAGGGATTAATCCTGGTAACACTATCAGCGGGAACCACCGGCACGACGGAGGTAGAGGCCCCACTACCGGATTTTTAATTTAAAAAAATAATTAACCACATCTTATGTGGTTTTAAATTTGGGTTTAAGGCACCATTATGCATTTTAATGATCTGAAAATTTCACTTGGATTTCCACCAAAATGGTGCCCGATTAGTAGATTATGGGGTGACTTTGTAGAACCAGTCCGAATTTTGGGGAAATCGTGGTGCGGTTAGCAGCAAAACTAGGGAGGCTCATAAATTCTTTATTTTTTGACCAATTTTGGAGAAGAAAGAGGCTAGACACAAATTTTTGGGTCTTCTGAAGCTGATGGAATGATTTTTGAAGTCATTTGAGCACTATAAATGTATGTAATCACCATTTTGTGCATAATGAAAGAGGGCCAAGCCATTGGAAGTTGGACCAAGGAGATGTAGCCCAGGAGAGGTGAACTCCTTCATCATTTGTTGTGTTGTGATTATTTTTATGGTGTATTTGTCTGGTGTTTTAGCATATTTCAGAGTTTATTTTCATGCTTTATGTGTTTAAAAATTAACACATAAACTCACAAAAACTCAATTTTAACACTTTCAATTTACAAACCCTCAAGCAAATTTACATTAATATCTCATACAGATCAAGTATTGCATCAAACATCATCTGTATACATAATATCACTTCCACGTACCCATGGTATATAGGAAATTCTCTAGGTATACTTGAAACTAGCCTTAGATAAACTAATTCACCATCTTGTTGTTATAGTACATTGAGAATGCCACTTAAAGAGATCAATCTCTAATATCTGGGTATTCGAGTAATATGGAGAGGGGCATGATTGGGCCTCCTTAGTTAATGCCTTGAGGCCAAGTACTATTTTGGACATCACACATATATTAGAGAGCTATAGCACTTGGCACTCCCTTGTCCTCAAGATCTAGTAACATTTTTAAGTGAGCTCACCCATAGCGGATCCCTATAGGTAAAATTAAAAAAATGGAATTTTATCTTAAAATGGAGAAACCTTGGTCAATCTTTACCAATCCCAAATATGCAAATTGTAAAATGTTTGGCAATAATTTTGTAAAAATATTCAAATTTTTAATGATTTTATATAGTCTCTATAAAATTTTGGTGATTTTTAAGGTAAAATAATTGTATCCTATAAAATTTGGGCGAATAATTTTTAGAGAAAATGGAAATTGGAATTTTTTTTTTTGGAAAAAGAACATAAAAATTATCTCATCTATGCCATATCATCATTAAGGGCCTCCCAAAGTTTTATCTCTCTCCAGCCATGTTTTTATTTTGTATACTAAAGAAGACAAAGCATGTATTGGTTACCTGTTTTTGTATCTTCTGACACTCTGATTAATGACTCAAATGTTACTGCTCGGCTCTCGCTTTGTTATGACCGTATATATATTTTGATATTGACAGATTGTTTTCTCCTCGTTGGGAGAGGCCTGGGTCCAAATATATCTCAAAATATTTTATATCACTGTTTTTTATTATATTCCCCGCCTTTATTTATATGCTTTGTATATGAACAGTGTTAAATCTCACTTTCCTTCAACTTTTCTTTGTTGTTCCTTTTCTGCACATTATGGACTCATATTTTTTTAATGCTTAAATGCGTCTACACACGTAACATTTTATCCTCTTAATAAAAAGTTCGATTTTTCCATTGGAAAACTTATCTCATCTATGAAATCTATCCCTTAAAATTATCCCTAAAGGCTTATAAACCACCTCATACAATCAACCCAAACAATATGACAACCCACTCTACTACATGGAAAATTTTAGGGGCTAATAATCCATGTTTTTTTTCTGAAAAATAAATAAAATATATATATAAAATAAAAAATTGCCAATTTCCATTTTTCTAAAAATGAATTCACCCAAATTTTATAGTATTAAATTATTTTACCTTTAAAAAATCACCAATATTATATATTGTCTAATACAAAATAAGTAGAAATCTAAAAAATTTTACAAAATTATTATTATACATTTTAAAATTGGATATTAGAGACTAGTAAGATTTGCCAAGGTTGCTAAACTTTAAGATAAACTTCCATCCTTAAAATTTTCTCTGCTATACTAGGAAAAAGTTGGACACTTTAGAAACTAACCTTCATTAAATTCAATAGACCATAAAAGGTTGGTATCAAATAATTTGAATCAACAAAATTAACATATGCTTGTTAGCTTGGAAAATATGTTGTATAAGAAGTTGCCATTTATGCTAACTTGAGGCATACTAGAAGAAGACACCTAGAATGCATATCAAAATAAGCCTCACTAAAAAGAATTTTCTAACTCAAGGTTATGTAGCAACTAGAATCCCTCTTCAAGTCCTCACAACCATTAAACCTGATGGATAATAATAACATATGGAATATTTTCCAAAAGTGGAATTGAACAAGTTTGATAGTTACCACCCATCAAGATGGGTCACCCAAATGGAACATTAATTTTCCCTCCATGGAATTACTTATGACATGATGAAACTTATGATGGGGGTCTTGTATCTAGATCCAAATGGTGGAAATAGAATAAAAAATCATATGTGGTATACATCACTTGGAGTTAAATTGTTAAAGTTATCCATGAATTTCTTAATAGATATACTTACTGTTTGGGGTAGTTTGCCAAGTTACATCAAACAAGATAATTGGAAAACTTTTTTTCAGCCTTTAAGTAATTATCCAGTTGTATCTAAAACTTAAAATAATCTTTCTATAGAATAATGTTTCATTAGTGGCCACAAGGAGCCGTTTTGAGCACAAATTAGAATGCAATTACCCACAACTTCATTGAAGCCATCTTAGAGGGCTCTAGAATTGATAATCAATGCACAAAGAAAAAATACATATTTCATTCCCTACACTCAACCTCAGGTTAATTTTCAAAGTACAATGCCTACTCATCCCTTAAAAGTATGTCTCCAACATAAATGCTAGACTACCAAAGACATGAACTTTGTTATAATTGTGATTAAAAATACACTTCATGCTATAGATGTAAATAACATGAATTGTTTTGAATTTATATGACCACTCCAGCCCTGACATAAGACATAACTACTAAAGAGACACTACGGTTACTAATTGAAGACATCAACACTCTTACCTTGGTATCTAGGGAACCTCATATCCCTTTGAAATAACCCTTAATATCCTTACATGTATTATTAAGGATTTTGACTCCAAAAACCTTGAAATTGATGGGATCCATCAAACATTGGAAAGCCATAGTCCTGGTTGGAAGTGGTAGTAGTCACAATTTCATTCATGAGCAAGTCACAAAAGAAACCCATTGTTTTTTCTACTTGGTTCCAAATAATGATAGCTAATGGAATTATGATGAAATATGGGGGTAGATGTAAAGGTGTCAAACTCTAAATGGGAAACTACCCACTTAAAACCCATGCATTTTTTGTCAATATGGGTGATTGTGATATAGTATTTGGGGCATAATGGTTATGAAATTTGGGACCAATCACCGTTATTTTCAAGATATTACATATCAGTTTCATCGAATAAGGCCTATACACACCGTTGAGGGATTCAAGCAGACCGTCCTAAAATAATCCCATATCATCATATGGAGAAGTTGTTAAAGAAAGGCCACCTTGATATTATTGCCCAATTTGGTACCATATGGGTTAAGGAATGTCCAACACAACAAATCGAGTCAAAATTGTATTTTTTCCTCAATAAACATCATTAAGTGTTTGAAACACCAAAAGGTTTGCATCCTAGTTCAAGACCTTACTCATTACTAATAATCATGGTGTTAAAGAAGAAAGGAACTTGGCACATGTGTCTTGATTTTATGGATCTCAACAAGTTGACAATCAAGGACAAATTTCCTATCGCAATTATTTATTATATTTTGGATGAATTTCATGGAGCCAAGTTTATTACTAAGCTTTATCTACATTTTGAATACCACCAAATCAGGAGGAAAGAGACAAACATTTGCAAAACATCCTCTAAGACACATGAAGGTAATTATGAGCTTCTAACGATGCCTTTGAATATTTGTATTGCTTCATCCACTTTCTAGAGCCTCATAAACAAGATTTTCAAACCCTTCCTACACAATTTTGTGTTGATATTCTTTGACAATATTTTGATCTATAGTAAAGCATGGGAATCACACATAGAGCATGCCATAAGTCCTTGCAACATTTGAGGGATAACCAATTATTTTTAAATGCTCCAAGTGTGATTTTAAGTCTCATAAGGTTGAATATTTGGGTCACATATTCAGTTATGATGGAATATGAGGGAATCCCAAGAAAGTGGTGACTATGCAATATTTCCCTTATCTCAAAGCATTAAAGAGATTGCATGCCTTCTTAGGAATTACAAGCTACTATATGAAATTTGTGAAAAATTATGGCAAAATTGTAGCTCCTATAACTTCAAATAATGTCTAGAGAAAATTAGTAGTATGGGCCTTCACTCCTTTAAAGAATTCCATGTCCACTACCCTAGTATTAGTCATGCCTAATTTTACCAAGACTTTTTTATTAGAATGTGATGCCTCAAGAAGAGGTTTCATAATAGTCTTGATGCAAGAAATATGCCCCTTTGCATTCATTAGTAAGTATTTGCATGATTGTAATTTGAGAAAATCACATGTGAGAAGTAAATAATGGCTATCCTTCATGTAGTGGAGACTCAGTGCCCATATCTCATAGGGAGGCTTTTTCAAATTAATACTAACCATCATAGTCTAAATTGCTTCCTCAAATAGCAATTATTTTCACTAGATCAACATAACTAGGTCACCAATATGTTAAGGTGTGATCATGAGATCATATATAAGAAGAGTAAAGAAATTTTTTTGGGTTGATGCTTTTTCCATGAACTTTGAGGATGGATCAATCTTTGTCTTATCCTTACCAATTATAGGAATCTCATGGAGAATGGTTTTCAAACAATTTTTAATGGCAACTAATCCAATGGATTCAACTAGATCCCAACCCACCTAAAACTTACACATTGCAACAAGATACATTGCGATACAAAAGGGTACATTGTTGTGGAAAAATGTTGAACTCCCTAAAGAAAAAAGTCTTAGAGGTTCTACAATCATCACAAATAGTAGGTCACTTTGGATTTCATAAAACTTATGAAAGAATTAAGTGTTGATTCTTCTTGGAAGGAATGAAAATATATATCCAATACTTTGTAGCATCCTATGACACTTACCAAAGAAACAAGGGAGATATGGTGAAGATACTAGGGGCATTATAACCATTACCAATCCCAAAATAGACGTGGACAAACATCTCAATGGGTTTTATTGTGGGAATCCTAAAACTAGGTAATAAATCAATCAACATGGTAGTTATTGATTTCCATTCAAAAGATAGTCATTTGTGTGCCATATCTCATCATTTCACTCCTTCCTTAGCTGTTCATGTATTCACGGATCAAATATTTAAGCTACATGGTATCCCACTTCCATTGTCTCAGATAGAGGACCCACATTCACCACTAAAATTTAGTAGGAGATATATAAACTCCAAGCTACATAGTTGATCATAAGAACTACATATCATCCCAAACTAATGGCCAAACAAAAGTGGTCAATAAGTGCTTATAAACCTATTTGAGATGATTTCATTTGAAAAGTTTCACCAATGGGAGCAAGGCTTGTCGAATGGTGGAACAATGTTGCTACTAAAGTGACACCATACAAGGTTATTTATGACCAAAACCCCCTGTCATTGGCATCCTATACCATAAACCTCCAACATTCATACAATAGATATATTTCTTCGCCTCATAGATTCCATATCTATATCCTCAAGGGCAACTTGGCTATTGTACAAAATCGAATGAAACAACAAGTTGATTAATATAGATCCAAATGTAGAAATTTTACAAACAATATGTATGCCAATGGATTCAATCTGATCATGCGATATGCTAAAGCAAGATACTGAATCCGTCTACAAATTAATTGCGGAAAATAAACACGATCACCAATCAAAACAAGCAAAAGAAAGAAGAAAATCAATCCACAACACAAATATTTTTCCTGGGGAAAGCTTGCTGCTCAAAACCCCTCTATATTCTATTGTATATTCAACCAAGGAATCATGAAACAATTACAATGCACTCTTCTCACAACAGTCTGTTGCACCTTGCTAATTGCCTCACATTGATCCAGACAAAATTGACTAACACTTAGCCAATTTTCAGCCTCTTCTTAGCCTTCTTTTCTTGCGGATTTCATGTGGAATAAAATCTCTATTCTTTAGGAATTTCAGCCTTCCAAAATTGCGCAATGCTCTTGGGAAATCCTATGGGTATATAATTGTGCCCGGAAAATTTTCTAATAATAAAAGTGATAGATAACTTCCCTTTAACCTTTGTCTCATCTGGGTCTTCATCAAAATTGACATGCATGTAACTATTAATAGTAAATCATCAGTCACTTGACAAATCATTATGTGAATTAAATCTTATTTAATTCACTTTAACTTTCACTAGTGCAACAATCAATTACAAATAGTTAGACTGAATTTAAGTCACTTAGTTGAGTTAAATGATTTCTCACACATTAAACTAATACACTAACTGCAACTTGGACTCTAAAACAAATATAATCACTCTACATGCCTCACCAACCACCCTCAACTCGAATTTCATGAGCTAACTGAGTCTATCACACTCAATTAACTATTACAAGTGATTATGAGATAAGATTACAATTTATTGTCCAATTTATTTAAGGGATAAATAAATTTGACACACATTTCTTCTAATTTAATTAAGAAATAATTAAATCAAAAGCCTCCATGGTAGCCATTTTCTAGATGTTGTTTCTGGATGCCAATTTCACTGTTTCTTGTTGCAAATTTCAACACTCCCTATCAACAAGAAATGAATCAATATGTCCCAATCTAGTACCTTTGGAATGTTTTGCATGCAACACTACTCTAGTGTTGTTCACACATGCAACTCTCCTGAAACTGAATAGCCTCCAAACAATTGAATCATTATAATGCATCTGGCATCAAAGTCTTCTGACTACTGCTATCTATTGCACATGTCCACTGGACTCTCTGTGCTACTGCTGACATCTTCATCCATGCACTCTACACTGCTGGAAACTATGATTTGTGCTCCAATATCTAACACGTCACTTTAATTTATTTCTTCCTGACATCTGACTGCATAAATCTAACATATCCTTCCTACTACTGTCATATTGTGGGCTCCTCGTAGCCAGGTTCAATCCATGAGACACACCATCTCAATGAATCGTGCCCAAATTTTTTCTTGGGATTAATTTTTCACATCGCCCAACCTCACACTTGGAGGTATAGATGCATGTACTCCCTCTTCCCATCTAGCTTGAAATTCCCCCCTCTTAGAGATCTCTGTTTGAGTGGAATCTTCTACTCGGTCTCCTCTCTACTTCTCCAATTGTGGCTGCTCCAAAAACTTTTGAGATTACTTCTAAGGCTGAATTTTGAGAGATAATTTCTCCCTCTCAACCACTAAGTCATTAACCACTGCTTTGCTCCTCAAATCCTTGCATGCATCCTCAACCTCGAGATCATACAGGTTCTTGACTCTTGAACCGATCTACTTCAATTGTCTCGTGGCTATGTTTTTAAGGAAAAAATTCCTTTTATAAACATCACCTCATAACCACAGTCTTCCAATACCGCTACGGAGACAATATTCTTCTTTAGGCTTGAAACATACAAAACATCTTCTAGTCTGAGATGCGAGCCATTCTACCTCTGAGAGGTAATTGTACCTATGTCGGTAGCGCTATAACTTTCGTCATCTCCAAACTCTATGCTCTACTGGAGGTCCTTCTCCTCCAAGTCACTGAAGAGATCTCTATTCCCCGTCATATGGAACGAGGCACCGCTGTCTAAATACCACATGCATCCCATTACACTGTTGTACATGCATGCAATGAGAGTAAAATCAAGCTCGAACTATGAAGCCATTGCTTCACCTGCTGCAACTGCAGGCTCCTTCTTGCTTGTTCTTCTTCTTCTATGGACAATTAGTGGCATAATGTCCATTCTCGTGATAGTGAAAAAATTTCACTCTAGACATATCACGCTTCTTGCCTTGTTTTCTAGTCTCATATTTGGAATAAGATTTCTTTCCCTTCCCCTTCTTTGCCTTACCAGCCAAGGTGCAATTTTTCTCATCATCTATCTTGGATGAGGATCCATCACTGATATTCCGCTTGAATTCTTCTTGTACCAAATCCGACCAAAGTCACTCCCAATATGGTAGCTTCTCCCTCCCATTGACAGAGTCCTGATAACTATGCCAACTCTTGGGAAGGCCTAGAAGAGCTAGGATCACCAAGTCATCATCCGCTACAGTAATCCCGACACTCCCAAGCTCATCTCGACATTGGATGAAATTGGTTAAATATTTCAGAATAATTTATCCTTTCTCCATTTTGATTTTCCTGAGCTTGTGCTTCAGTGCCAATTTTCCGTGGTCACTACTACCCTGAAACAGATCTGTCAAAGCCTCCAACATTGCATATGGAATCACTTTTCCATGGATATTTGAGACAATGTGATCTTGAACTCCCTCTAATGAGATCCTCCTCGCCTTTGCAACCTTCTTTTTCCAAGCATCAAGTAGAGCGGCGTATGCTGCTGCGGGCTTGGGAATATCATTATCAATGAATTCTTTCAACCCATTTTCCTCCAGGACTTCTTCCATTCTTTCTTTACATGCAATATAATTAGAACTTCCCTCGAGTGCATATTCCAATCTCAAGCCATTGAAAGCCATCTTGATCTGCCTGTCGCACCAAATAATATTTTTTCAAATTCGAATGTTGTTCAGCACAAACTCAATTTATTCTCTACTATAGTGATTTCTTGCGCTCTGATACCATGCAGAAATTATAAAAATAATATGTATACCAATGAATTCAATATGATCATGCAATATGCTAAATCAATATACTGAATCCTTCTACAAATTAATTGTGGAAAATAAAAATGATTGCCAATCACAACAAGTAAAAGAAAGAAGCAAATCAATCCACAACACGGATATTTTTCCCAGGGAGATCTTGTTGCTCAAAACCCCTCTATATTCTATTGTATATTCAACCAAGAAATCATGAAACAATTACAATTCACTCTTATCATAAGAGTCTGTTGCACTCTGCTAATTGTCTCACACTGATCCGGACAAAATCAACCAACACTTAGCCAATTTTCAGCCTCTTCTCAGCTTGCCTTGCTTGCGCAGTTCATGTGGAATGAAATCCATATTCTTTAGGAATTTCAGCCTTCCAAAACTGCGAAATGTTCATGGGAAATCCTATGGGTATATAATTGCACCTGAAAATTTTCTAATAATACAACTGATAGATAAATTCCCTTTAACTTCTGTCTCAACTGGGTTTTCATCAGAACTGACATGCATGCAAATATTAATAGTAAATCATCAGTCACTTTACAGATAACTACATGTGAATTAAACATGATTTAATTCACTTTACCTCTCACTAGTGCAACAATCAGTTACAACTAGTTAGACTGGCATTTACTCACTTAATTGAGTTAAATTATTTCTCATGCATTAAACTAATACACTAACTGCAACTTGGACTCTAAAACAAATAAATCACTTTGCATGCCTCACCAACCACCCTCAACTCGAATTTCATGAGCTAACTGAGTCTATCACACTCAGTTAAATATTACAAGTGATTATGAGATAAGATTACAATTTATTGTCCAATTTATTTAAGGGATAAATAAATTTGACACACATTTCTTCTAATTTAATTAATAAATAATTAAATCAAAAGCCTCCATGGTAGCCATTTATGGATGCCAATTTCACAGTTTCTTGTTGCAAATTTCATTAAGGAGGTAATAATTCTATAGCAATTTGTTCACCTTCATCATTAATGAAAAAATTGCTTTCAAAGGGAAAGGGCATGTTAGGTTCCTACCCTAACCCCTTATTTATGATTCTTTATTAATGTAGGATGCCACCTTACTTAAATAAGGACTACCAAATAGTTGGTTAATAGTGACTAATTGTAAAAAGGGTCCTCTCTATTGCCCAAATTAGTTGTTGGAACCTCATTATAAGTGGTCCCATAGGTAGTTAATATTCTCTATTGATAGCTATATAATTGAAGGTTATGCAATGTTATGTCAATAATTATTATTGTATTTTGAGCTTTGTTTTAGGATTTTTCCCCGTTAAAGAGGAACGTGAACATAACGAGTCTATTTTTTATTATCAAAATATATTTCTCAAGGTTTATCTATTTTCTCTTGTGTTATTTAGTTTTGTACTACATTTGATGTGATTTCTCTAAAATTGTAGGGTTAATTATATTACAATAGGAGTGGTTATCAAGGACTAAATTTAAAATTGATGTACCACATATGAGAAAATTTTCAGCCCTTGGTAGCATAGGATATAACTAATCTAAGAGAAGTGAGATGCATTTTAGAACCCATTGTGTTAGGAGTGATCTTTAAAACACTCTCTATGTGCATGCATGTGTATAACAATGCATTGATTATAATTGATGTCTTGGGTGCTTTAAATATAGGCACTAACATGAACCCATATAAACTCAAGTCCAATGTGCACCTTGATTTTGTGAAGCTAAATTGTTTATATTTTGAATTTCTCATGTTCACATAAATGACTACATAAAATATTAGAACTCATGATATCAACCCCAAGCTTTGTAACCCTGAGGTGCTTATAATATTTGGGTTTATATGTTAATTGTAATGAAAAATTCGAACACATTGAAGGAAGTGAAGTGCATGGTGAAGTGCAAATCACATGCATGTAATAGTCAAGAATGGAGAAATTCATAACACAACAATGTCAAGGAAGTAAGGGATGTTAATGTTGAGCCAATAGTTGGATTATTCATGACTTGGTCAACTTTGAATAATGATATATCAAGATTTTATTACTAAATAATTGGGAACTAGTTTGGTCAGTATTAAATACATTAACCCCAAATAAACAAGCTAACCTAGAGGGTGGTCATAGTTGATTATTGGTCCAAAATATCTATTTATAGAGTGTGATCTCTTTCAAGGTTAATGAAAAAAGAAAAAATTGTGTAGTTTTATTTATTTTTTAAATCAGATGGTGTTCTAGTCTCGAGACTTGGTGGAGAATCTAAAGCACATGATTTCTCCAAAACCCAGAAATCATTTCTCGAAATTCCACCTAGAGATAGCTCAATTAAATTAATTGATCGATAATTAAAAAATTCCTAAGTCTAACTTAGGGAAATAAATTAATTTATAGTAATTAATTGAGAAAGGTGAGAATTCTCTAGAAACACACGTGGATCGAATTGGAGATTATCTCAGCCATTTATTAAGTTTTAATCTTGGAATTTGGAGTCCCAAATGGAGATTATAAGAAGAGGTTGATGGGTATATGGAGAAACACGTCATCACGATGAGTGAGAGCTAGTAGTGTCAGTTCCTTGGGAAGTTCGAGCCAACCAACTGCAAATTTCGAGCCAGAGATAGGACACAAGGTGGGAAGAGACAATGACCCAGAGGAATATTTTCCAGTTTTGGAGAGGCAAGAAAGGAGGCAGAATTTTTCTCCAGGAGGTTGCGCAGGACTATGCAGTGCCTCAAGAAGGCAGATTGATTTAGTTGGAGAGGAGGTTGTTTCAATTTCCAGAGGCTAGGAGGATTTTCCAGTAGGCAGAAGAGACACATCCCCAGTTAGCAATAGGCAGGACGACTTGAGTAGTATCTATTCCAGGATGAGTGTGTGACAGGTTGCGCAGAGGGTTTGGAACCCTTGGTTTTCAGTTGTCAATTGGAGCCGAGATTGCTTGGAGAAGAGGGTAAATTCCCTCAAGTTTTTTTTCCAGTATTTCTCTCAGATTGGATAGTTATTTGGGCATCCAAATTTATTGTACTTGGAATTCACTATTGCATAATAATAAAACCCTCAACTCTTGCACCAATTTTCCCACATTAGGGTTTTCTGGGGACATTTGTCCAAAAATAATTGTGTCAATTTCTATGTGTGTGTGCTAGCATTTCTTAGTTCCTATTTATGCTTCTGCAATATTTTATTTGGCGAATAAAATACAGTGTGAATAATTCATCATTTTTTCATAAACAACATAAATTTCGTAATTAGATTTTTTAGTTAGAAGAATTATTTCCAATTGTTGCATTTCCAAGAATTTTCACTTGGCATCAAATCATATTTGATGGAAAGGAGGCTCAGAGGTGGAAGAGAGGAAATTTTTTTGTTCGTAGGAAGAAACAAACCAAAATTTTCAGAGGTTTCGCAATGCCTAGCCAAGCAATACAAATTGTTGGGAAAGGATTCAATTTTTAGTTATAGGGTGGCAAAAAAAATGGCTTATCCAGAATAGTGATTCCTATAGGTAGAGGGAGCAACAAATCAATATTTTCACAAAGCATATTTCTTGTTTGGGCATAGAAGCGTTTTGTAGTTGTTTCTAGAGCATAATCAATGCCTAGTGGAAGAGAAATTGCACACACTAAGGGAGATTTCCATTACAAGTTGAGTTGTTGCAGAAGTGGCCACAGTTGGGCTTAAAGATAAGGAAAGACATGATGATGCTTCCATCCATATCATCTGGAAGGCATAAATTTACTTTCTCCTAGATGAGCAAGGTCTAAATACTTATGCAAATAATGTTGTGGCAGAACCTACATACCAACAACAATTAGTGAATTTCAAGAAAGAGATGGCGAAAGCGAAGCAGATGATCCTCGATGGAGTCTAGGACCATAAAGTCTCATACATATTTGGCAAGAATACAAACAAGGATAAGTGGGATGCTATCATGGGGTTATTTCAAAATCCTTCTTAGCAGTGGAAGATTTTTTTGAAAGAGTAAGTTTCCGAATATTAGGATGTAGAAGGGTGAAGGAATAGATCCTTTATCACCATAATTTAGAATATTTGGGATCAACTTGCAGTCGTAGAATAAGCACCTCAAACTACAGAGCTTGTGCATTTGGCCCTAAATAATGTCTTACAAGAATGGGAAATATTTGTCCAAGGAATTTTGGGATGAGATACGTTACCTGCTTGGGGTCGGATGTGGTTATACGTACAATGGGAAGAGATGAGGTAATATCTAGTAAAGATCTCCATAAAAAATAAAAACAAAAAGGGATCAAAAGGTGTTAAGGAGGAAGACAATATGGCCCTTGCATCAAAGGGGAAAGTAAAAGGCCACAGCCAGGGAGAAGGACCACATGGAGAGAAGAATAAGAAGAAGAATCTATCCAAGATCAAGTGCTTCACGTGTGGCGAGTTTGGCCACTATAGTACTCAATGTCCTCAGAGGAAGAAGGACAAGAAGGAGAAGCATAATCAGGCGGCAACATTTGGAAAGATAGATCAGGTATCCTCGTAGCTAGAAAATAAAATTTCCATGTATGAAGTTATACCTCCAGAAGAGAGGTGGGGCAATATCAAGATTTAGTCACAGAGTTGCGTAGAGATTTGGGCATGGTCCATCGAGGTAAGCATCAGATGGTGTTTCCTCATGGATCATTACCTTGCTACAAGGGCCCACAATATTTAGTAGTAGGAGGATCAATGTCAATTAAGGTAGTCATTTCCAGAGTGACAGTTCTAGACTAGTGGCAATCAGATGCTAAGGAGCATAGAGAAATGTTGATAGCTGAGTAGGAGGCTCAAAAGTAGAATCAACAATAGTGCAGATTACCCAGTAGACAGTGCAGAGTCTAGTAGTAGTCAGAGACTCAGGAGAAAGTTGAAGCACAAAGAAAAAGTTGATTCAGTATTTTGGATGCTTTTAAGTTGTCGTAGTTTCCTAGTAGCAACAACAGTTGAGAGGGATTGTTAGATGTGTTGTAGTGCAAATGAAAAATTGGCAGCAGTAAAAGATGTACATTGCAATATCAGCAGCAAAACAAATGAAACATGGTTCAATTACACTAAGTGGCAGACGAATCATAGGTAGCGTAGTGGTTGGTGTAAAATGGCAAGCAACTACAATTGTTAGACATCAACAACGTTTATGGAGGATGATGTAGATGCAAGGTGTTGTAGCAGTGCATCGCCAGAGAACATCTTCCTCGCTAAAAGGGAGTGTTGTTTTTTATAGCGTAAAATGGTTTTTTAGTCTCGAGATTTGGTGGAAAGGCTGAAACACATGATTTATACAAAATCCATAAATTTATTCTGCAAATTCCACCTATAGATAGCTCAATTAAATTAATTAATTTATAATTAAAAAATTCCTAAGTCTAACTTAGGGAAATCGATTAATTAATATTAATTAATTGAGAAAGGTGAGAATTCTCTAGAAAATCACACAGATAAACTTGGAGATGATCTCATCCATCGATTAAGTTTTAATATTGGCAATTGGAGTCCCAATTGGATATTATAAGAAGAGGTTGTTGGGTAGATGGAGAAACACCTCATCACAGTGAGTGAGAGCCAACAATGCGAGTTCCTTCGGTAGTTCGAGCTAGCCAGCAACAAAATTTGAGCCAGAGAGAGGACACAGGGCTAGATAGGGCAGAGATAGTGATTCATAGGAATATTTTCCAGTTTTAGTGAGCCAATAGAGGAGGCGAAATTATTTCTCCAAGAGGTTGGGCAGGACCGCGTAATGCCTCAAGAAGGAAGTTCATCCGAACGAATATTTTCCAGTTTCGGTGAAACAAGAGAGGAGGCGTAATTATTTCTCCAGTTGGTTTCACATGACCATGTAATGCCTCAATAAGGAATTTCGATTTAGCTAGATAGGATGTCGTTTCAATTTCCATAGGCCAGGAGGATTTTCGAGTAGGAAAGAGAGACACTTCCCCAGTCAGTAGCAGGAAGGACGGCTTGAGTAGTAGATATTATGGGTTGAGTGTGTGAGAGGTTGCACAGAGGTGACGCAATCCTACGTAGAGGGTTTGTACTGTTATCACACCATCATTTCCTTAGGTTGAGGAGAGAAATTCAGAGGTAACCACAAAACCACTTTAGGCTACAATCTAGCCCTTCTAACCTTGGCCCAGGGCTCTCTCACTTAGGTTTCTCAACTAATCTGATATTAGGCTAGGTATAGTGCTCAATAAGGTCTTATTTTCAAAGTTTTATTGGTAAGAAAAGGGACAAATCCATTGGGCATGGAGTCATGTCAAATTTATTATTTTTCCAATGATAGATGAATAGAGAAAGTTTTTTCCACAGGGGAAAGGTAGGCAATCTTGATGATGGAATTAATTCATTATAGGAGGCTGAGAGTGAGAAAAAATGAAAACAACACAAATAGTATCAAACTGTAGAGAATTTTTGAATGTTGTTTCAAGAAGAAGACATATATAACTTGGTAAAACTAATTCAGAGAACCATTAGATGATATATGAGCTAAAATTCTAGTTCACCCAAGCATGAAGGCATACAATTAAGAGATGCAAATTATATGAAGAAAAATTACAACAATAAGGAAGCACAACACCATCAAGAACTGACACAATAATCCCTGCAAATCATCTTCAGTCTTTCATTCACTGGAAAGTATTTAGAAAATTTACAACATACACAAGTCTCTTCCTCTCCAATATGACCAACCCTTTGCTCCATTACATCTACATCATAAATAAACAAAATTCAGTCAGTGTTGAACTCTAGGGGTCGAATTCCTCATTTGTATTATTTTTTATAATTTGCGCAAGTAAAATAGAAGTGATTGCTAAAGTATAGGAACTGCACAACTAGATATGTTTTAAGCACTTTGCGCTGACTTATTAGCCTCAAAATGAGTTCATGAGTTACTGATGGTTTTATTACAACTACTAACACTTAAAAAACAAATTAAATGATGTTTCTATCAAGATGAGTTTCTTCAAAAAAACTATGTATATAAGCGTAGCGCCAGCGCTGCAAAAACTCCAACTTCTTTAGAAAGGCAGAAACGCAGCACAAAATCACAATGCTTGATGGTTTAGATGTTTCTTGTGGGTTTGTAAGCTTCTTTATGACTTCAACATCTACAAATAAACCTGCATATGGTCACCTTCCCCTTCACAAACTTTTCTTTACCATAAAACACCTCAAAATCAAACAAATCCTCCTGTAGGAAAAAACAAAGCACCTACTCCAAAAGCGCAATGCCATATTCTTTTAATGGTTTGAGTTATCAAGGTTGTTTTTAGATAGGATTCACACACTAAGGATAATAATGACACTATAATTACCTTACCACCTTCCTCCTTCAAAAAAATTCATCAAAAATAACATACATTCATCACCATACCCAAAATGCAAAATGTCCGCCTTCACACCAAAAAATCTAATGCAAGCTAGAGCACAAAATATTACAAATTTTATTCTTCAAAATAACTTCAGAGTTCTGAGTAGATGTGGTTGATAGAGAACATTTGTGCAAAAAAATATTACCTGGAAATTCAAACCCATAAATAAACATACTTTAGGCAAGAGTCAAAAAATAAAATTGTGCTACTTTACCCTTCCATCATTCAAATATTTGCTGCCTCAGCTAAAAAGGTCTAATTTTCCTCTATCTTTCTCTTGCAACTCCCTTAACTGTTGTTTAGTTTCTCTTATTTATTTTCTCATATATAAATTTTTCCTGCACACATTCTTCATCTGTCTGTGAAGTGGAAGAGATCTTCTCAACATATATTTGGCATCGTCCATGGTTGGTTGATAGATTTCCTTAAGATCACTCCATTAATTCCTCATCTTTTCATCATGTTGCTTGAGTTCATAGATATCTTTGTGAGCCTCATTCATCTTCCTTCTCAACCTGTTGAAAGTGTGCTTTCCCTCACTTACTTCCATCTTCTCCTCATCAACCTATACTATCTCCTCTTGCACTATTTTCTCCTTTTAGATGTGTAGCTTCTTATATGAGGATATTGTAATCCTAGTTGATGGTATTTATGCCTTCTTAGTATATTCTTTTATTACTTTCTCCTTTGCCTTAAACTTTACAAAAACGGGTGTAGCTTTATCTATAGGCACATCTTTTCTAGGTTGGGTTTTTATTTCTAAAATAATATTCTTTAGTTTCATATTTTCTTGCTGCAACTTCACAATCATGAAATGGGACTTCTTCAATTGTCCCTACAATTATGCAACCTCTTTGATTCATGTTTAATTACTTTGACTTCTGGTATGGTCTCCATGGTCTCAAATGTCTTCTCCAAGGGTAGCCTTTTGGCAGCATATCTAGTGAGAAGTTTCTTATGGGTAGCGACCACCTCTGGAGAAAATTGCAGTTTCAAGCCTTTTTTCTTTCTTGTAGACTATACTATTGAAGAGGGTATATTCACTGAGCTTCCAACTAGTGGTTTAATGTCCTTTAACACTACTAAGGGTGTTTCTTTCTTGCTCAAGGGACTAGTTGGCACATCACCCACTAATTTTTAAGAATCAACAAATGACTACCATGATTGTTTCCTTTTACTGACCTCCTCCAAAACCAATAACTTAGTTAAGGAAAAATGGAATAGGCTACGTTCCAATTGACTTTTTTTCCATTACACCTTATCATCCATCTCGCAAAGACTCCTAAATAGGTAAAAAGGAAAATTAAGGATATTTTCCAATTGAAATGCATTACAAGTCTGAGGTGGTATTGATATACTCTTCCAAACCTTCCCTCACAGGTGAAGTACCTTTGAATAGCTTGCAAAATATTCTTTTTATTTTCCAATAAATTATTTAGGCACAATTGACCTATACTCCTTGTCTCGGTATTCAAGTTTCAAAAAATCTCTGTAATGGGTGATATCAAGGGGCATTCCCTTGAACCATTGCCCCCTCTTGAGGGGAATTTGTGTAGCAGCTTCTATTGTGACCTTTGTGACTAGAAAGGTAAGTGTTCCAATATTAGCCTTTAATCCATCAAAACTCTTGGCAAAATCCTTAGTCAATTGTAGATTATACCCTTGAATATTTTCACAAAACCTCATACACCCCACCTGCTCAAAATACATTCTGATGGTTGGGTCTAGATTACTAAATGTAAGATCTTGTGGTTTAATCCATACTATAGCACCTCCCTTGTGATTTATTTCCTCCATATTTGACATGATTTTGTTTTGCAGTAGTGAATAGTCTAGGGTTTAAGGTAAAAAAAAATGTGCAATCAATGTAAGAGTGATGACAAGAAGGACTCCCCAAGCTCAACCTCGGATGATGATTAAAAATAGAAATCTACACAAGATACTATTCAACACAAAAATCCTTTAGAAAACCCTAAAAAAATCTTACAAATGATTGATACTGGTGGGAGAAAATTTATAGGGACATGCACAATGCCAAAAACACAACGCACAAGGTAATGATCTTAAAACACTTCTTAAGCACAAAAATTAGGGTGGGAGGCTTCAATTTAGTTTGAACACACGACACACCTTGCATATAGAAGATCTACAGAGGAAAATGAGGTCTTGACCATGATAAATGCAGAAGATAAAGGATTGTGTGGAAGAGCAGCAATTAGGAGAAAACACAACAAATTGAGGAAAGCCCAAAAATTTGGGGAAAAGCGTAGTGAAACATAGTGAAATGAGGAAAGCCCGACAATTTGGGGAAAAGCGCGGTGAAACACAAAAACACAACGAGGATGAATTAAATATTTTTTCATGCTTCCTATGCTTTTGGGTGACTCATGCATGCAATCTAGAATTCATTCACAACCAAGGAAGATAAAATAGCTTAAGTTTTTATCTATGAGAGGAGTTTGATCTTTGAATTGGCAAGAAACGTAACACTATGTGGAAACGAAGTGCCCCTGCCTCCTTTTTGCAGCAACGTAGCTTGATCAAACCACAAAATTCCAATGAGAATGAAAAATAACCAAGAGATGTTGGATGAAGGCAAAAATGCAAATAACCTCCCAAAGTGTCCTAAAGTGGAGTTGATGGCGGAAATCTTGATTTCAAATTGTTATGATGAATGCGCAACACCTTGTTTGGAAGTGCAGCACATGGAAAAATGCTTCACACTGTCATTTTTACCGTTATATGCTTGTTAAGGTCATGACATTGCATGAAATGACATCTAAACTTACTAAAATACCTACAAATATGTGCCCAATCATTTCTCATGATTTATTTGATATAAGTTAACCTCTAGACTTAGGTGACAAACTCATAATGATCAAAATTTTTGATGACATTACCACTCATTACTCTTCCATGGTGACCAATGACTCCATATGATTTTCCATTTAACAATTATATTTCATGACATTAGACATTTGAAAATTTAGCAAAATAGACAAACTTTGCATGACACTCAACCCCAATCTATACCTTTTTAAACCATAATAGTCAAACCATCATGACTGTTATTTACAATTTGACCCTAGATAAATAGAAAGACTAACATGACTAAGATATCTATAATATAGGAATCTAACATAGGCTCCAATGGGGATGGAATCCTCCCTATGAGGTGCCAAGAACACCGTATGACATGTGCCTGAACATCATCATTCCTGCAACATGTTTATACTTTGAAACCACTGCAACTGAAACAAGACTGGAAACTTAATCAATCCTCAAAATGAACCAAATCCATCCTTCAAACTAAAACCTAAACTCTACACTGAAAATTGAAAACTCTTCTGCAAACTGAAACTGAAAATAATGCTCAGGGTGTTGAATTTATTCATCACACCTACCTACTCACAATTACTAGAAACATTTACTAGACCAAATAATAGAAAAATTCCAGTGTAACCATAAAAGAAAATGGTTATTCGATCGCAATCTGGTCATATTTTCCTCAAGAAAAAAGAAAAATTTGGAGAATGAAAACTCAAACTTCATCCCGAATTCAATTCCTCCACTGGTGAAAAAAGCAATATCTACCTTGATTAATGATTCCAACGGGCTTGTAAGAGAATCTTGAAAATCAAGAATGACTACCTTTTCCTGATAATGAAGAAATATACCAGCATCTCCTTCATGGTTAAATACAAATTTCTCTATATGATGGAGTTGATTATACTCAAATAGAATGGCATCAAGTTGTTCTTTCCTATCATTAAGCTCGAGGGCAAGAGTTGTATGTTCTTGTAATTCTTCAATTGAGGCAGTCACATCTTGAATAACAAAAATGTCTACAAATAACCCTTCATGTATATCAACAAGAATATTTTCTTGCTCCTTTAAAATTTATGAATTTAGCAATCCAAAAGATGAAATATCATGAACAATTTTTGTACCATCTAAGGAATTTATAATGGACTGTTGTTCTTCAGTATTTTCTTGCAAATTTTGGTAATTATCAACTAGAATAATTTTGTTGTCTAAATATTTATGCATGCAAATTCAAAAATATGATTTTCACAGACTTTTTATTGAAATAAAGATTCATAAAATTAATGAGTTGAAGAACATCTAAAATGAATATCTTTATCTTCTTCTTGGCTACTTGGAATTTGAACAGGATTTTGAATATGTCCATCAAACTCAGGAGAAAAGACATGAGATTCAACATCAATATTGCAATTTGTTTCATTTTCAGCTAAAGAAGAAACCTTTGTCTACTGGAAATTTTCTTGAATACCTTGACACTAACTAGCCTCTAACATTTCTTCTTGATGTTGAAAAGGATTGTGTTGAAGGGCCTGTAAAATTTCCTCTTCCATGAACTAATTATCTTCATATAATTTTTCAAAATTTCAATGAAACTATCAAAATGTCCACAACAATTTTGAGCCAACAATAAAGATGGATAAGATTCTTTAAAATTTTAATAGAATATTGTATGAATTTTTTTTAAGAAATATAAACTAGAAACTGGAAATTGTTCATACCATGATCTTTCCTTTCCCTCGAAGATAACCATAAACATCTTCATCGGGCAGTATTCATGAAATTAAACCTTAAGTCTACGCACATGCATGTGAAATTTAACCAAGTGAAGAGAAACATCATCTCCTACCTGATCTATGAATTTTGGAAAATAATTTTGCCAATTTGTGCAAGGCATTCAATTCGAAAAACTAGGAATGCGTGCATGATTCATGGCGCATACCTCGTAGCTGAATTCATTTTTGGCCAATAGATTTTCTAGTAAAACTATGATTTCTGGATCCTGCTGCTAGTGGATTCTTTGGATTAGATTAAAACTTGATTGGAGTCTCCAGGTGAATGGTACAACCTTCATGTGGCTGACTGCAATCCACCATCAGCAGCCAAATCTGAAACTTTAATGATCTTTCTCAGAGAAGATGAAACCTTTCGTTCCCCAGCAACAACACCACTATGTTATCACTCTGTAATTTCCCTAGGCTGAGGAGAGAAATTTAGAGGTAACCACAAAACCAATTTAGGCTAGAATCTATCCCTTCTAGCCTTGGAGAGGTTTCTCTCACGTAGGTTTCTCGACTAATATGATATTAGGCTAGGTATAGTGCTCAATAAGGTCTGATTTTCAAAGGTTTGTTGGTAAGAAAAGGGACAGATCCATTGGGAATGGAGTCATGTCAAATTTATTATTTGTCCAGTGATAATATGAATAGAGAAAGGTTTTTCCACAAGGGCAAGGTAGGCAGTCTTGATGATGGAATTAATTCATTGTAGGAGGGTGAGTGTGAGAAAAAATGAAAACAACACAAATAGTATCAAACTGTAGATAATTATGAATGTTGTTCAAAGAAGAAAACATGTTGGGTATGTGTTATATTATTTCCACGACTATCCCCACGCGCTGTACTTTGCGCCGGGCGCAGCAGGGGGGTCACAAGGGGGAGGCACCCCTAATCGCTAGTCTCGGGCAAGACCCATCTAAAAATTTGTTTCGTGTGGACCCACTCACAGCGTGAGCTCTGACTCATGTTTTGCATCCCGATGCACATGGTTTTGGGGTTCGATGGTTTTCGGCCCCTGGTATTTTTGTAGATCCGGTCAAGGGAACTACGGTTATGTTCTAATCCAGGGTTAATGGATTGGGGTTTATATATGCTCCGGCATGTATATATATGTGTTGTAACACTAAAAGGAATATAATGAAAAATCAAGCTGGTCGCCCCGATTTGGGATCCAGGGGAAAATCTCTGTGTTTATCTGTTTTATGTTTTATGCTCTCGCTATTGTTTATTTTCTGTTATAAGATTCGTGTGTAGATAATTTATGTTCAGGGTTAAAACCTACATTTGGTATCAGAGTTGTTTCAGCTTCAAGGGGACGCCTTTGCTGTTGAGGGTTTTTTTCTCGTGGCTGAGGTAGACCCTGTTCAGTGGGAGATCTGCGGGATCAATTCTTGCGGTGAAAGAAGATGGCGAGCGACAGAAAGATAGAGATCGAGAAATTTAATGGTCAGAGTTTTTAGTTATGGAAGCTCAAGATGGAGGATCTGCTGGTGGATAAAGATCAGTGGATCATGGTAGATACAGGTAGTAAACCAATGGCAATGTCAGAGGAAGACTGGAAGAAACTGGATCGGAAGGCTAAGAGCACAATACGGTTGTGTGTCTTAGATTCAGTATTGTTGAATGTATCTGGGGAAGCTACGACGAATAATTTGTGGGAAAAACTTGGGACTTTGTATCAATCTAAGTCTCTGGTGAATAAGTTGTTCCTGCAGAAAAAGCTGTATAACCTAAGGATGAAGGATGGAGACTCGGTGACAGAGCATATGAACGCCTTGAATACTGTGGTAAGTCAGCTGTCATATGTTGATATTAAAATATCAGATGAAGATAAGTGCATCAGTTTGTTGTGTTCTCTACCATATTCGTGGGACAGTCTGGTTATTGCAATAGGTAGCAATACAACAACATTGAATTTTGATGACATTGTCTTAGCCTTGTTTCCGGAGGAAATGAGACAGAGAAATATGGAGGGCCAGAATGGAGATGCCTTATCTGTATGAGGAAGGTCCCAAAACAGAAACAAGAATAAGGTTTTGAGTGGGAGATCCAAATCTAGAGGGAGATCTAAATCTCCTAGAAAGTTTGTAAAGGTACGCTGGAAATGCGGAAAGGAAGGGCACTACAAAAAGGACTGCAGATCTAAAGCTCCTGAGAAAGGAAAGGGATCTGATGATGCTCCTTCTACAGAGGCAAAAACCACCTCAGATGAAGGTGGTGATGTGTATTTGGCTTCTTCTTAAAATACACAAGTAGATCATGAGTCATGTTTGATTGACTCAGGTGCATCCTTTCACTTCACTCCCCATCAGGAGTGGTTCTGCGAGTATGAGAAATATGATGGTGGTGATGTCTTCCTAGGGGATGATAGGAAGGCCATAATCGTTAGACGTGGAAAGGTCAAGTTGAAGCTGCAAGGTGGAAGGATTATAAAACTTCCTGGTGTTCTGCATATTCCTGCATTGGCTAGAAATCTGATTTCTGTAAGCAAGATGGATGATGCAGGTGTAAAAATAGTGTTCGAGAAAGATGCCTGCAAGATGGTTGGGGGAGCACTCGTATTAATGTGGGGAGTTCAGACTGGAACTATGTACAAGCTACAAGGTATCACTGTTATTGATGGGTGTAACAGTTCTATGGTTCCTGAAAGTGGAGCGGAAAGCCTAGCTGTCTCTGGAGAAAAGACCATGCTATGGAATCAAAGGCTTGGACATATTGGAGAGAAGGGCCTTCGGATACTGCATAGAAATGGTATGGTAGAAGGTATGTCTAATTGCTCTCTGGATTTCGATTTCTGTGAACATTGTGTATATGGGAAGCAGAATCGGGTGAGTTTTCCTTCTGGTGCTAAGAGGGCGAACAAGATATTAGAACTTGTGCACAGTGATGTGTTTGGGCCTGTGTCAGTTCCATCACTGGGAAAGTCTGTGTACTATGTTTCATTCATAGATGAATTCTCAAGGAATACATGGATATATTTCTTAAGGAAGAAATCTGAAGTCTTTGAAAAATTTAAAGAATTTAAGGCTCTGGTGGAAAACCAAACAGAGAAGAAGATAAAGGCGTTGAGGACAGATAATGGTGGGGAGTTCTGCAAGAAGGAATTTGAAGAGTTCTGTAAGAAGTGTGGTATAGCACTGCAGAAGACTACTCCATACACACCTCAGCAAAACGGAGTTGCAGAAAGAATGAACAGAACACTGATGGAAAAGGCAAGAAGCATGCTCAGTGGTACCGGGTTAGGACAAGAATTCTGGGCAGAGGCAGTGGAGACTGCATGTTACTTAGTTAATAGATCACCTTCATCAGCGTTGGAGGATAAGACTCCACATGAGGTATGGACCGGTAAGAAACCCTCTCTTTCACATCTAAGGGTATTTGGATGTGATGCATATGTACATGTTCCAAAGGAGAAAAGGACCAAGTTGGATAATAAATCTGAAAGGTGCATCTTTATTGGGTATAAGGATGGTTTAAAGGGTTACAAGCTTTGGAACCCAGAAACAAGGAAGGTTGTGTATAGCCGAGACGTGGTGTTTAGAGAGGTGAAAGATGTTTTTAAACATGAATTCCTACCAAAGGAACCTGAGAAGATAGAGTTTGAGCTAAAGGAGGATGAATCAGACTCTACAACAGAAGAAGACTCAGAAGATGAAGAGCCACAAACTCCAGCTTTGAGAAGATCAGTTCGGGAAAGAAGGCAACCAGAAAGGTATAGTCCATTTTCTTTCTGTTCAGGTTTTGCCTTAACTATAACTGATGATGAACCCAGAACTGTCAGGGAGGCAGTAGATTCAGAGGATGGAAAACTCTGGAAGGAGGCCATGGTTGATGAAATGGCATCCTTTCACAAAAACGATGCATGGGATCTGGTGGAGTTGCCGGCTGGAAGGAAGCCCATTGGGAGCAAATGGGTGTTTAAGAAGAAGATGAATGTAGAAGGCAAGGTGGAGAAATACAAAGCTCGGTTGGTAGCGAAAGGTTATTCCCAGGTGCCGGGAATTGATTTTGGTGATATTTTTCTCCTGTTGCCAAGGTTACTTCTATTAGATTACTTTTATCTGTTGCTGCTGCATTTGATTTTGAGATAGAACAGATGGATGTGAAGACAACATTTCTTCACGGGGATCTAGAAGAGGAGATCTACATGAAGCAACCTGAAGGCTTTATGGTGAAGGGTAAGAAAGAACTGGTATGCAGGTTGAAGAAGTCTCTGCATGGGTTAAAACAGTCACCAAGGATGTGGTATCAGAAATTTGATACCTATATACGGGGACTTGGCTTCACCAGAAGCAAGGAGGATCACTGTGTTTATTTTAAATTAATTGGTGACCGTGTTATTTATTTGGTCTTGTATGTGGATGATATGTTGTTGATTGGAAATGACAAAGAAATTATACAAGATTTGAAGACCCAATTGTTCTCCAAATTCGACATGAAGGATCTTGGTGCTGCAAACTATATTTTGGGCATGGAAATTAAGAGAGATCGGGAAAAGAGGAAGCTCTGGTTAAACCAGAGGAAGTATGTCGAGACTATATTGCAAAGGTTCAATATGCAGGATAGTAAACCAGTGAGTGTTCCTATTCCTGTAGGTGAAAAGCTGTCTGCTGAACAGTGTCCCAAGACACAAGAAGAAGAGGAGGATATGTCTCATGTTCCATATGCAAGTGCAGTGGGTAGCCTGATGTATGCAATGGTCTGTACTAGACCAGACATTGCACATGCAGTGGGAGTATTGAGCAGGTTTATGTCAAACCCAGGGAAGGAGCATTGGACAGCAGTGAAGCGGGTTTTCAGACATTTACGTGGCACTAGTGATTATGGCTTGTGCTACCAGGGAAGACCAGGATTGGAAAGAATGTTGGACATTCGTGGTTTTGTTGATGCAGACTGGGCTGGAGATCCGGACCAAAGAAGATCTACAAGTGGGTATGTGTTTAGCCTATTTGGAGGTGCAGTCAGTTGGATGAGTAAAAGACAGTCTGTAGTGGCGCTTTCAACTACAGAGGCAGAATACATAGCAACCACTCATGCAAGCAAGGAAGCAGTTTGGTTGCAGAGATTGTGTTCAAGTATGGGGTTGGTACAACAAGCTATAAGGATAGACTATGATAGCCAAAGTGAAATTTTCTTGGCTAAGAACCCTGCTTATCATTCAAAGACAAAGCACATTGATGTTCAATATCACTTTGTTAGAGATATGGTTGAGGCCAAAAGGGTGTTTCTGGTAAAGGTGGACACTTTGAAGAATGTTGCAGATGCATTGACGAAGTCTGTGAGCACTCAGAAGTTCTCTTGGTGTAGAGAAACAATGGGTGTTGAAGAATTGGCCCAATGACTAAGATCTCTTGTGGCCCCCTGTGGAAAGAAAACAACAAGTGGGAGAGTGTTGGGTATGTGTTATATTCTTTCCACGACTAGCCCCACACGCTGTACGTTGCGCCGGGTGCAGCAGGGGGGTCACAAGGGGGGAGGCAGCCCCTACTGTTGGGGTCCGGGGCAGCGCCCTAGCAAAAATTTGTTTGGTGTGTGGAACCACTCATAGGCGGACCCACCCATGTTTTGTTCATGATTTTGCACATGGTTTTGGGGTACGATGGTTTTCGGCCCTTGGTATTTTTTAGATCCGGTCAAGGGAACTACGGTTATGTTCTAATTCAGGGTTAATGGATTGGGGTTTATGTATGCTTCGACATGTATATATATGTGTGTTGTAACACTAAAAGGAATATAATGAAAAATCAAGCTGGTCATCCCAATTTGGGATCCAAGGGAAAATCTCTGTGTTTATCTATTTTATGTTTTATGCTCTCGCTATTGTTTATTTTCTGTTATAAGATTCGTGTGTAGATAATTTTTGTTCAGGGTTAAAACCTACAAAACATAGATCACTTGGTAAAACTAAGTCAGAGCACCATTAAATGAAATCTGAGCTAAAATTCTTGTTCATCCAAGCATGAAGACATACAATTAAGAGATGCAAATTACATGAATTAAACTTACAACAAGATCTGACACAATAATCCTTGCAAGTCACCTTCAGTCTTTCATTCACAGGCAAGTATTCAAAAAATTTACAACATACACAAGTCTCTTCCTCTCCAATATAACCAACCATTTTCTCCATTACATTTAAGTCATAAATAAACAAAAATCAATCATTTCTGACCTCTAGGGGTCAAATTCCTCATTTGGATTATTGTTTTTTTTTGGTATGTGTTATATTCTTTCCACAACTAGTCATGCAGCCATGGTTTTGTACATGGGTTTGCACATGGTTTTGGGGTACGAAGGTTTTCGGCCCCTGGTATTTTGTAGATCCTGTCAAGGGAACTATGGTTATGTTATAATCCAGGGTTAATAGATTGGGGTTTATGTATGTTTCAGCATGTATATATGTGTTGTAACACTAAAAGGAATATAATGAAAAATCAAGTTGGTCGTCCCGATTTGGGATCCAGGGGAAAATATGTGTTTATCTGTTATATGTTTTATGCTCTCGCTATTGCTTATTTTTTGTTTTAAGATTCGTTTGTAGATAATTTCTGTACAGGGTTAAAACCTACAGTTTTTAATTTTTGTAAGGAAAATAGAATTGATTGCTAGAGTCTAGGAACTACATGACTAGTTCTTTTTTAAGCACTTTATGTTGACTTCTCAACCTCAAAATGAGTTCATGAGTTAGTGATGGTTTTATTATAATTACTAACACTTAAAAAAAACTACATGATGTTTTTACCAAGATAAGTCGCTTCAAAGAAACTCTGTTTGGAAGCACAACGTCAGTGCTTCACAAACTCCAACTTCCTCAGAAAGGCTGAAACACTGCATTTTTATGGTTTATATGTTTGCGTTGGGTTTTTAATTATTGATGACTTCAAAAACTACAAATAAACATGCATATGTTCACCTTCCCCTTCACAAAATTTTCTTTACCATACAAAGCATCAAAATCCGACAAATCCTCCTATAGGAAAAAACACAACACCTACTCCAAAAGTGCAACACCATCTTCTTTTTATGGTTTGAGTGAGCAAATTTTTTTGTAGACAAGTTGTACACACTATGGATAATGCTGACACTATAATGACCATACCACCTTCCTCCTTCAAAAAATTTCATAAAAAATAACATACATTCATCACCATACCCAAAATGAAAAATGTCCACCTTCACACCAAAACATCTAATGCAAGCTAGAGCAAAAAAAAATACAAAGTTTCTTCTTCAAAATAGCTTCATAGTTATGACTAGATGTGGATTCTAAAGGAGATTTGTACAAAACAATATTACCTAGAACTTCAAACCCATAAACAAACATACTTTAGGCAAGAGTAAAAAAAAAATTGTGCTACTTTACCCTTCCATCATTCAAATCTTGGTTGCCTTAGCCAAAAGGTGTAATTTGTCTTTTTATTTCTCTTACAACTCCCTTAAATATTGTTTGGTTTCTCTTATTTCTTTTCTCATAGACAAATTATGCCTGCACACATTATTCATTTGTCTGTGAAGTGGAAGAGATCTTCTCAACATATATTTTTCATCATCCATGGCTAGTTGATAGATCTCCATAAGATCACTCCATTGCTTCCTCACATTTTCTTCTTGTTGCTTGAGTTTAGAGATCTCTTTGTGAGCCTCCTTCAGCTACCTTCTCAACCTATTGAAAGTGTGTTTTCCCTCATCTACTTCCATCTTCTCCTTAGCTACCTCTATTATCTCCTTTGCACTATTTTCTCTTTGTGGATTTTTAGCTTCTTAGATGAGGGTCATGTAGTCCTACCTGCTAGTATTTATGGATTCTTAGCATCTTATTTTATTACTTTCTCCTTTCCCTTACACTTGATAGCAACTGGTGTAGCTTTAACTATAGGCACATCTTTGTTAGGCTCGGTTATTTTTTCTAAAATAGTCTTCTTCAATTGCCTATTTTCTTGTTGCAACTATAAAATCATGAAATGAGCCTTCTTCAATTGTTCTTGCAATTATGCAACCTCCCTGACTTCATAATCAATCACTATGACTTATGGTATGGCATCCATGGTCTCAAATGTTTGCTACAAAGGCAGCCTTTTGGAATCATACCTAGTGAGAGGTTTCTTAGGGGTAGCCACCACCTCTGGAGAAAATTGTAGTTTCTTGCCTTTTTTTTTATGTAGACTGCACTGTAGAAGAGGGCCTCTTCATTGAGATTCCAATTGGTGATTTAATTTCCTTTACCACTACTGAGGGTGTCTCTTTATTTCTCAAGGGACTAGTTGGAACATCATCCATAATTTTGAATAATCAACAATTGACTGACATCATTTTTTCCTTTTACTGAGCTCCTCCAAAACCAATAACTTAGTTAAGAAAAAATGGAATAGGCTAGGTTCAAATTGACTTTATTTCCCTTGCACCTTATCATCCATCTTGCAGAGACTCCTAAATAGGTAAAAAGGAAAATTCAAGGAGATTTTACTAGTGAAATGCATTAAAATTATGAAGTGGTATTGATATAACCTTCCAAACCTCCCCTCACAGGTGAATTACCTTTGAATAGATTGGAAAATCTTGCTACGATTTTCTAATAAATATTCTTTAGTCACAATTGACCCATACTCGTCTCTATATACAAGTTTCAAAAAATCTTTGTAATGGGTGATATCAAGGGGCGTGCCCTTGATCCATTGTTCCCCCTTAAGGGGAATTTGTGTAGCAACTGATATTGTGACCTTTGTGACTGGAAAGGTAAGTGTTCTAATCTTAGCCTTAAATCCATCAAAACTCTTGGAAAACTCTTTAGTCAGTTGTAGATTGTACCCTTGAATATTTTCACAAAACCTCATATACCCCACCTGCTCAAAATCCATTCTAATGGTTGGATCTGAATTAATAAATGTGAGATATTATGGTTCAAATTGGACAATATCACCTCCCTTGTGCTTTGTTTCCTCCGAAGTTGACATGATTTTGTTTTGCAGCAATGAATAGTCTATAGCTTAAGGTAATTTTGTTTTGTGCAATCAATGTAAGAGTGATTACAAGAAGTGATCTGATTAAGTATGTTAGTAATGTTGTGCTAATTCCTCTTTTAGATTTTGAAGCCAATGTTTTACATGTTCTTAAGGGTTCAAGTTCTCTTGAAAGTTACTGAGTCTCATGAGTGACTTGCTTTTTACATGGCATCAATATACACATCTTTTTGAACCTATCCACAAATACATACAATGTTGGGTGTGGAGCCTGATTATCTTCCTTATTTAGATGTATCGTCACGTTGGACCCTTGTTATTAACGGGGCGGAAATGTCGCCCGTCATTTGATCGCTATTAGGGGAGTCCAGGGGGGCGGTAGAGACCTTTTGGAGCCCCCCTGGCAGAGGGTTTCAGGGGTGGTGCCCTCGAAGCTAAAAACATATGTAAAATTTCCTTGTAAAATATTGTAATTTCGTAGTCAATCTAGGTTGTTCATTAGGCAGATGATCTGATGGTAGAAGTTATGTTTAATTTAGGGTTTTCATCCCTAGAAGGCAACCCCTCTATTGTATGTGGGTATTTTATTGCGTATGTGCATGGTGTGTATACTATAAGCTATAAATACCAACTACAGTTACGTGTGAGAGAGTATAGGATATTATAGCGGATCTATTGTAGGTTGTGTCTCTTCATTTTTTTGGATAATCATGAACTATTTTTGACAAAGGAAGCCCTCCTACAAAATCCATAGAAATACTCTCCCATGGACGTGAAGGAACTGGAAGTGGTGTGTACAATCCTAACTTCCTACTACTAGGCTTACTGAATGCACATAATGAACACCCTCTAATAAAATGTGTCACGCTTTCAAGCATACGAGGCCAATAAAAATACCTCTGAAGATTTTCCACTTTTTTGCATATAAAAAAATGTTCAGTAATAAGAGAATTGTGTGCTTCCCTTCTGACATTCACTCTCTCCCATTGTGGAATACAAAGCTTGCCCAAATGATACAACAAGTTATTATGTAAATGGTAATCCAATTCCTCAACTTGGCGACCTTGACTCAAGTTTGCATAAACATGTTGAAATTCATTATCAAATGCATATTGTTCAATGTAACTTTGATGTAAAATAGAAGTATTATTGAGTAAGGTAGATGCACTAATAATAGGCCGAGAAATCATATCAGCGACCTTGTTGTATTTACCTTTCTTATACCCGATGACCAAGTGGAATTTTTATAAGAAACCCATCCATCGAAAGTGCCTTGACTACTACAACTTATTTTGTGATTGGAAGTATTGCAATGGTTGGTGGTCAGTGTGAATGATGGTTTCCTTTCCCATCAAATGGTGTTTCCACTTCTTCACACTTTGAACCAACGCATATAGCTCCTTGTCATAAGTAGGGTAATTTATCACTGCACCATTGAACATTTATGAATGGAATGAAATGGGATTACCATGTTGTAAGAGGGCTGTGCCCATGGCATAGTCATTTTCATCGTTTTGAATCTCAAAGGATTATCTAAGGTCTGGTAGTGCTAACATTGGGGCTGAACTGATCTTCTCTTTCAAAGCATCAGATGTTTTTTTCTGCTTTCCTCCCACTGCAAGACCTTCTTAACACTAGTTAATGCATGTAATGGAGCTCCAATAGAAGAAAATTTATCTATGAACTTCCTCCAATATTGTGTTGCTCCTAGAAAACATCTTACCTCAGTGAATGTCTTGGGTGTTGGCCAATTCACAATGACCTCAACCTTAGAGGGGTCTATCTTAAGCTCAACTCCTCCAACAATATGTCCCTATACACTAGAAGTTTTACCAAATTCACATTTTGACATCTTAAAAAAAAATTGTTATTTTCTCAAGACATCAAGCACCTTTCTTACATGCATGACATGTTCATCTCGTGATTTGTTGAATATAAAAATATCATCTAAGTATAAAATGACAAAATAATCAATAAATGGCCTCAATAATTCATTCATAACTCTCATGAAAGTAGTTGGAGCATTGCAAATACCAAAAGGAATAACAAGCCACTCAAACAATCCTTGTTTAGTTTTAAATGTGGTCTTCCATATGTCCTCTTTAGCTATTCTAACTTGATGATAACCACTTCTTAATTCTAATTTAGTGAAATAATTTTCACACCTCAACTGATCAAGAAAATCATCAATTCTTGGGAGTGGATAATTGTATTCTTTACCGTCATTTTTTTTTAGTGCACAGAAATTCACACACGTGCCATGCTCCATCCTTCTTAGGCACCAACACAATTGGTGAAACACATGGAGAGGTAGATGGGCGAATGATACCTTTATTCAACAACTCTTGGATTTTCTACTTGATTTTTGTACTTTCCATTATCGACATGTGATACATGCCAATGTTAGGGAATGGAACATCCTACTGCACCTGTATCCCATGTTGGATTCCCCTCTTGGGAGGTAACCCCTTTGGTTCCTAAAAAATCTTTCCACGTTGACTTACCACATCAAACAAATCATATTTCAATTTATCATCACAACCTTCCAAATATTCATAATCCATATCATTCTTTTGTTTGATCATAAAAAGCAAAAAGTTTTTTCTTGAATTTACTAGTCTTTTCATTTACCCAGCATTAACTAAAGAAAGTTTTAGCTTTTTGCGATGAGATCTCACAATATATTCCACTCCATATTTGATCAAGTGGTACTTGTTCTCATGGTGATATAATAATTATTTCCTGTCATAGAGATAGGGGTTACCCAAAAAATTCCTAATATGCCAACCGGTACAACATCTAAAACTTCATCAATAAAGTTTGCAGTGATTGCAAACTGGAAAATACATTTTCTTATAACCTATAAATTTGTATCCTTGGTTATCCAACCCAAAGGATATGGCTTGTGATGAGGTATGGTTTCAAGATTAAGCTTCTTGACTAAGTCTTAAAATATTAAGTTCGCTTGAGACCCACTATCAAATAGTATGTCAAGTTTTGTATGTTTTGAGACCACTCTTACATAAAACAACTCTATTTTTGTTTCTTCACTTGGAGTATTACAGTGAAAATTTCATGAACTAGTACTTTCTATGGCTTATTTTCCCTTTGTTACCATGGCTGCAATTTTCATCTCATCACCTAAGTCGGATCCAAGATTCTGTTGTGTGGTAGCGGTTTCCTTTTGTTTCCCCTTATTGTTGAATTTCTCAGGCCTCAATTCTGGATGAATCTTCCAATAATGGGCTTAATCATGACCCTCTTTGGAATAGTTTTTACATGTGGTTTTATCTCCTTCTTTTTTTTATGGATGCATTTTTATTTTTTTTCCCTTGAAACCCTTTCCTTTTTCACCACCCTTAAATGGTTTCTTTCTACCTTCTTTTGGTACATTTTCCCCTCTTACCTCAAGGTGTGTAGCTCGCACACATACCTCATCTAGACTAGTAGGATTAAACATGGGGATGGTATGTTTCAGGTAACTATACAAACCCCCTATGTACTTCAACAAGGTATCTTGAGAATGAAAATCAACACCTAACATAAGAGATATTCTCCTAAATTCTTGAGTGTAATTTTGCACACTTTGACCTTTCAATTGTCTAAATTTTTTCCAACTCATAATGCCTTTTTTCATGTAAGTTAGAGGGTAGAATTTCCTTTTAATGGAAGCAATAAAATTAGACCAAGACATTGAGATATTACCATGTTTTTTAATCTCATCTTGTGTCCTTGCTTCCCACCATACAAGTGTTGCACTCTCCATTCTCAAGGAATCCAATTGAATATTTATGTCATCCTCTTGAAGGTTTTGAATTCTGCAATAAACCTCCAACTGACGAATAAAATTATCCATCTTCTCTGCATTCACTTCACCATTATATATCAAAAGCTCAAATTTAACATTATGTTTAAGTAAAGGTGATTTACCAGTTCCTCTTGAAGTATGTGTATGAACAGATGTAAGGGTTGTGGTAGTGGAAGATGATGAAGAGGAAGGTGTAGATGGTGGTGAGGATGATGGTGGAGTGGATGGTGGTTTATTACCATCTCTATGGCCTCCTACTCCTGGATAACCCTCTCCTCTTGAAGGCCTATAACTTTCTCCTTGCATCCTTAATTTCCTCTCCTCATAGAGGACCTTTATGGCATCTCAGTCACATCAAAAATTTCATTTTTGAATGCTCTTTCCTCTTCTGTCATGGTAGGTTCTAATTCATGAGACATGCTCACTTAAGACTCAAATTCAACTTGAGGATGTGCTAGTGTTGAAGACTTTGGCAACCTTTCCCTTATTCCTCTTGACCCAACTGCAGGGCTTTTGACCAACTTCCCTTCTCCTCTTTTGAGTTTTAACATTGTAAGCATGACACAAACTTGCAAACAATTAGATCCCTTCTTGCACAAAAACCTAAAGCTCTGATACCAAAAAATATCAGATTAAGGATGTTAGTAATGTTGTGCTAATTCTTCTTCCAGATTTTGAAACCAATGTTTTACATGTGCTTAAGGGTTCAAGTTCTTTTGCAACTTATTGAGTCTCATGAGTGATTTTTATATTATTTTTATGAACAATTTAACATAAAATAAAGATTGAAAAACAAAAAATAAATTTACAATAGATCACCATACAATTCATCAACACAGGGATTTGATGAAGGAGTTCACCCCTCCTGGGCTACATCTCCTTGGTCCAGCTTCCATGGCTTGAGCCTCTATATTATGCTCAAATTTGAAAAATTATTTGTTTACAATGTTTTTATACTCCTGAAACCTGCACCAATGAGTTCATAACACTCAAAAATGGTACCTTAGCCTCTTTCTGCTCTCCATTTGGTCGAAAATTGACTGAGTTATGACCTCTACAAGTTTTCTCCACAATTTCCTCCCTAAATTTAGCTAACTGGCACTAATTTGGGCTATCTGGTGCCAAAAATAGAAATTATGCCAGATTTTTTGGAACCGCTAAATTTATCCCGTTTAGTTGTTAATTAAACCGCATTAGCCACTAATTAAACCTGATTATCTTTAATACCAACGCTCTGTAGTTAATCCAGATTAGTGCTAATCAAATGGGCTTAGAGGTTAAATAATGGCGGATTAGTGTTAAATAACCGCGCTTAGGATAAGCGCATCTGCTCTTCTTCCGTGGTCTCTGGGTTTCGGTCACATGTATTGGGGGCTAGCCCCCTCGCCCCCCATCGGCGCAATGAATAAACTTCAAATATACGTGGTGAAATTATGGGTTAAGTTTCACAGCGTAGGCGGAGTGGTGGCGCATATTTTTAGCGTGGTGAAGGTCTCATGTTCGACCCCGGCCTGGTCCTTCTTGTCCATAACAATAATTTTAATATGCCATGAGGAGGACATGTGGCGGCCCGGGCTAAGCCACGTGCCTCCTCCTCATTGGCCCAAAACCAACCATTAAAAAACTGCCAACGCACCAAAATTGTGCCAACCAGAATCTACCACTTGGCAGTCACCCATTCGCTGGAGGATAGTTGACCAAAATTTGACCCGCCTAGTCAACATGCCACGTCAACAGTACAGACTCCTGACTGGGCTCCCTTCTACATTTTTTTGATGTTTATGAAAACGGACAAAACTTATTTTTGAAGCCATACAGAGCCCATTTCACGCGAAATGAGTTGCGCCAGATTTAGAACAACGAACACTACGCGGTCATTTAGGTTTCATGTCATTCTGATAACTTTGATTTTTTAACATAATTCTAAGCAGTAATCAAGAAGGGCTCCCCAAATTCAACTTCTGATGATGGTTAAAAAGAGAACTCTACACAAGAGACTAGTCAACACAAAACTCCTTTAGAAAACCCTAAAACAATCTTACAAATGATTGATACTGGTGCGAGAAAATTTATAGGTACAAACACAACGCGACAAATGCAGCACACAAGGTAATGAGCTTCAAAATCTTCTTAAGCACAAATAGTTAGGGTGGGAGGCTTCAAATCAGTTAGAACACATGACACACCTTTCATATAGAATATCTACAGAGAAAAATGAGGTATTGGCCATGACAAATGAAGAAGATAAAGGATTGTGTGGAAGCACAACAATTAGGAGAAAATGCAATAAAATGAGGAAAGCCTAGTGATTTGGGGAAAATCACAGTGAAACACAAAAATGCAGCGAGGATGAATTAACTATTTTTTGCAGGCTTCCTATGCTATTTTATAGATCATGCATGAAATATGGAATTCATTACAACCAAGGAAGAGAAAGTAGGTTGAGTTTTCACCTATGAGAGGAGTTTGATCTTTGAATTGGCAAGAAACTGTGTGTAAATGAAACTCCCCTTCCTCCTTTGTGCAACAACGTAGCTCGATCACACCACAAGATTCTGATGCGAATGAACAAGAACTGAGTGATGTTGGATTAAGGAAACAATGCAAATAACCTCCCAAAGTGGCCTGAAGTGGAGTTGATGCCGGAAATCTCGGTTTCAAATTTTTATGATGAATGCGCAACACCTTGTTTGGAAGCGCAGTGCATGGAAAAATTCAACAAACTATCCTTTTAACCGTCGTACGCTTGCAGAGGTCATGACCACTCATGAAATGACATTTAAAATAACTCAAACATCTACAAATATGTGCCCGATCCTTTCTCATGGTTGCTTTGATATAAATTGACCTCCAAAATTAGGTGACTAACTTATAACGACCAAAACATTTGATGACATGACCCCTCACTACTCTTCAATGGTGACCAATGACTCCCTATGGTTTTCCATTTAATAATGATCTTTCATGACATTAGACATTTGAGCCTTTAGAAAAATAGGCAGACTTTGCATGACACTCAACCCCAATCTAGACCTTTTTAAACCATAATATTCAAGCCACCATGACTGATATTTACAATTTGACCTCATATAAATAGAAATACTAATATCTCTATAATATAGGACTTTAACATGTATGACTTGATTTTTAATTGTCAATTTTACCCAGGATAGCTTGGAGATGAGGGTAAATTCCCTATGGTGATTTTACCTGTATTTCTCTCAAATTACATAGTTAGTTGGGCATCCAAATTTATTGCACTCAGAATTCATCACTCCATAGTAATAAAACCCTCAACTATTGCATCGGTTTTCCCACATTGCATTTTTCTGGGGGCATTTTTCAACAATAATTATGTCAATTTTTATGTGTGTGCTAGCATTTCTTATTTGCTATTTTTATTCTGTAGTATTTTATTTAATGAAGAAATTGCAGTGTGAATAATTTTTTATTTTGTTGTAAACAAAATAAACTGAATAATTATATTTTTTAGTTAGAATAATTATTTCTAGTTGTTGCATTTCAAGGAATTTTCACATATAGTACTTGTGAGAGTGTGCAACATTGATCTACAATGAGTGACACATCAATGAGCCAAACAATTGTGAGTAAGAGCTAAAGATAATTAATCTTGTATCTATGGGAAAATATGTTATATAGTGTGAGATATGAATTAAAGGTTGTGTTGACAGTGTTGGATATTGGAAACATACAAGGGATCTCCCTTATATAAGGTATCAACTAGACCTCACACCGTTTGGTGTATGAGTCCCATCCGTAATACGGTATGACTATCATTTAATTAAATATATGCCTTTTCTTTAGCTATGAGCATGGGAGAGAAGTGAAAATGTCCTTTTGAATGAGCAAGCTAGTGCGCCTTATGAATGTTCTATTGCATATGTATCAAGGTTATCTTACTACACATGGGAAAATGAAGTTAGCCTTGAAGAGAGAAGTAATACTACTACCCTAATGGAGACACACATGAAAGAGAAAGGCTTGTCTAACATCAAGTGAAATATTTCACAAGGATGCGACGATCATTATAAACATAACAACACATTTCCAACAAGAAGTATCGAAGTGTTCGAAATAGTTCAATTACTCCATATTGATGAAAGAAAACATGAACCATACAAATTCAAATAATAGTCTTAGATACATTCAAAATCCATGTGTGAAAACGTGTTGACCTGGAAGGCTTCAATATTAAGAAAAATTCCCAAGATAAATAAATAAAAATGAACACCACTAGCTCCAATAGCAGAGTGTTAAAGCCACTACTTGCTCCCCAAAAGTGATAACTCTATCTCTATAATGCCTTGTGGAAAAATACAAGGTTAAAATCTTAGGATGCATTTATAACTTGAAGCATGACCTTTCACATCCTATGAATCTTAAATTTCTAACTTCTAGTGACCTTTGGACTTCTACAAACTTTGGAATTCCAAAAGACTTTTGGAATTACATATGACTTTTGGTATTACATGTCTTTTGGACTTCCATGACTCTTTAGTTCATACATGACTCTTGGTCTTTCACTTATTTATCTTTAGAATGATTACAATATTACATCATGAATTCCACATCATCGTATGATGAGACTATTGTAAAATGTAACTAGGTCGGTCTTCATGTTGACTATGTAATTATGAAAAGAAGGAGAGAAATATAATAAAATGTATTTTGTTGTACTTGCTTCATGGGTTTCATGAGCAATATTTTATTATGTAGATAGACTTCTTCTTGATGTCTATTAGGTTCTTTTCTTCTAGGTATAAATAGGATTGAGTGTCAAAATCATGAAGGATCTAGTTTAGATGGATATGCTCCATTACCTTGTAAAGAAGCTCTCAAAAAACCCTCCAGAAGTGTTGGAAGACAAGCTCCAAATATAGCGAAATAAACCTACAATAATATTGGAATATATGTGAAATAATACCTCATAAAATTCTGGAGAAAATAAGCTACAAGTCGGCCTAAATATCAACTGAATGGTCGGCCTAATAGCTGGATCAGTCATCTATATATATGACTGTCCTACGGCTCATTTGGAACACAATAAATGCAAATTCAAGAGTACATATTACGGAAGGTACAAGAGGGAGCAGATTGCGGAAAGTAAATCGAAATATTGAAGGTGCTGAAGGTAAATCAAAATACTGAAGGTGCTGAAGGAGAGTATAGTTTGGGGAAGGTACATGAAAGTACAGTTTTTGGATAGGTACAGTAAGCTACAAGATTGAGGTGTGTTGCAACAAGAAATACAGATAGGTGTAGGAAGGGTACAGTGATGACAACTATGACTTTGAAGTATCTAAGGAAAGAATTTTCCAAAGTCAAAGACAATGATCATAAGAATAAAGGTTGATCTAAAGGTAGAAGAAAGTAAGGAAGGTAAATCAGAGATTTACCTACCTAACTACATTTCAAGAAATTTAGTTACAAGTGAAAATAATTTTGTCTCTACATTTGATTGAGTACTTTGATAATTGACTTGATGAAAGATTAACTAAGTTAAAGAAGAGAATACATAAGTAAGCTCGCAAGTAATTATCAAAAGGAGAATTTTTGTATTAATCTCAAGCCCTACAAAACTTCTCAATAGAGACTTGACATCTCACTACCTTTGATGATTGGGACTAATATTGACTGATGACATGGAATTTCTCTAGTGGTGACATGGTTGCCAGCTGTATATTCATTCTTCATGCAACTTCAATCGTTGATGTCCTCTACCCTCCAAAGGGTCATTGAAAAAATGGAGTCTTTGATCAAGGTGGATATTGGAGGCCACCCACCGATTGCACTTGGACCCCCACCATTGTTTGTTTTAGTTTTTCAGTTTCCTTAATTATATCACAATTTGCTATTTTTGGCAGTTTTTAGGGTCTCAAACTTTCAGAATTGTTTTGAGGCCCAAAACAACGTTTTTTTGGCCCTAAGGTTTTTTTTTTATAGAATCACCATCAAAAAATGTGAGTCTTCAACTCGACATTCACTGTCATTAGTTGTACTCCTTGGATAGTTATTTCTAACGAGGTATCATGTGCGTCAAACGGAGATCGTATGCCAAAGTTACAACCCCGGGAAATTGATGTACCAATTTACCCCAATGGGGCCCATAGTTTGGTGTTTCACCTCCTAGGGTTAATTTTTTGGACGTTTAACGTTTTCCATTGTTTCTCAATAATAAATAGGCCTTCGAGCGTCATTGTAACATAGTTCAGAGGCATGTAGCCGCCACATCCCTTCTCAGAGATAAGCGACCATTACCCTAGCTAGTTTATTTCCATTCTGTTTGTAAGCATATTTCAATTATTTGATATTAATTAAATGAATTTTTATTTCTACTGCATCTATGTGTTTATTTCTAGTACTATATTTTATTACGTTCCTGCATAAGTCTGTATCAGTGGTATTAAAGTGTTCTGCTCTTCCTTGATCCTTCTTTGCATGCCCCCAACGAGGTCGGGGTATAAGGAGTTAGGGCTCGATCTAGTTGAACCTTTGCAAGATCAACCTCACAAACCTCGTTGATCGTCCATGGGGGAATAAAAGAAATATGAGGGAGCAGGATATCCTATCAAAATATTGCTTCAGGAGGCCCTCGAGAAACAAAGGAATGTGATGATGGATAAATTTTCACAGATCCTTCAGCGACTGCCCATTGGCGGCACATCTACATCCAAGAGCCACTCTGGAGGCACCACTCCTTTTAAGGTACAAGTAAACTTTGACATTCCCATTTTTGGGAACGTGATGATGGATATCTTTTCACAGATCCTTCAACGACTACCCATCGGCGACACATCTACATCCAAGAGACACTCTAGAGGCACCACTCCTTTTAAGGTACAAGTAAACTTTGAGATTCCCATAGATAGATGGTTGAATATATTAGAAGGATATTTATCAGTTCATGACTTTTCCGTCTGGGAAAAGATTAAATTTTCACTCCTCAAAGTCGCCCCCCATGTCAAGGACTGGTCAGAAACCTACTGTGAGCAAAAGGACGAGGGGGAACCCTCTCTATTCTCGACCGCACCCACTTGGAATTATTTCTATGACGCCATCAAGGAATAATATTATCCCGTGAGGATATATGAGGACAAATGCATATACTGGACTATGTTGCAGCAACAAAGGGATCAAGATGTGCATGAGCTAACGAATTTGTTCCATACCATGGGTACAAATTTTAGTATCAAAGATTCAGAGAAACATTTGGTGTTGAAGTACCACAGTTGTCTGCACAGATACATTCAGGAGGAAATGAATTTCCTCGACATCTCCTCCCTTGGTGCGACATATTGGTATGCTGCCAAGATTGAGAAAAAAATTCAAACAGAAGAAGCGAGACTTTGGATCTGCGAATAAAAATATAAGGAAAGGTGCCCCCAAACTGCAAAACAAAGGAAAAATCCAAGGCGAGGCAAACCAAGACACCATATCAAAGCCGCAAGAAAATAACAACACCACAAAGCCGAAGAAGGACATGGGAAAGTGGTGTGTGTTCCATAAGAGCCCCACCCACAACACAAGTGAGTGTCGGACCAAGCAAACATTGGTGGCCAAGATGAAGGCTTTTGAATCAGATGCATTTTTTGACTTTGAGTCAGAACAAGAGAAGGGGAATCACAAAGGGAAAAAGATTATCAATGTGGAGCCCATTTCTACCGTTGCCACCACAAATATCTGGAAGGAGGAACCCGAAGATCCATAGGAGGAGGAGTGTCTATTCCACTACTAAATGTGGGTAAAGGGTTACCCACTACAATTCATTGTTGATAGCGAGAGCCAAAAGAACCTCATTTTAGCATAGGTCGTGAAGTGGTTGGGATTTCTTACCACATCACACCCACAACCACCCACCATCGGGTGGCTACACCAAGGATGGGATCTCCACATCAGCTATAAGTGTTGCCTTCCATAAAACATCAATCCCTTCACATATGAGGTATTATGTGACGTTGCTCCTCTTGATGTTTGTGATTTATTATTAGGAAACCATACTTATGGAAGTGACATGTTTTGTATGATTCAAGGCCTCGCGTTGTATTGTTACCTTGGGAAATAAAATGCATAGGATATCGAAGGTAGCACCACCTACTGCCATCTCTTTGGTTACTACAAAATAATGTAGTGAGCTCATTTCCAAAACTGGGAAATTTGTTTTCCTGATGATCTACCCTTAGGGAAAGAAGAATATTGTGGCCATGACCTCCAAATAGGGCCCCTCCACACATCAAAAGCAGATGTACAAGGTCATGGAGGAGTACGAGGACATCTTCACCTCCCCCTCAGGGGTACCTCTGCATTGTCAGGTCAAGCACTCCATCGATGGACCACTCTATCAGTGCTCTATTCTCGATAACGACGTAATCAAGAGGCATATTCAGAAGCTCATGCAGAAAGGTCACATCCGACTGATTTCATCGCCTGTGGGAGCTCGATCATGTTGGTGCAGAAGAAGAATGGGACTTAGAGACTTTGTAATGACTATCAAGCACTAAACAAGATCATTGTCCATAATAGGTACTCGATCCCACAAACTGATGACCTTATGGACCAACTCAAGGGTGTAAAATATTTCAGCAAGATCAACTTAAAGTCTAGATATCACCAGGTACCCATCGAACCCTCTGATGTGTGGAAGATCCCCTTCAAATACAAGGAGGGCATTTTAAAATGGCTGGTTATGCCTTTCGAGTTGACGAATGCTCCTGCAACCTTCATGAGGCTGATGGATGACATATTGCATCCATTCACCAACTCATTTGTAGTGGTATACTTGGATGACATCCTTATCTTCAGCCAGAGTTGGGAAGATCACCTCCACCACATCTAACAGGTTATCCAAACATTGCGAAAACACAAGTTGTGTGCCAATTTGGAGAAATGCACGTTTTTCATGACTCAGGTTTAGTATATGGAATACATTATTGATGAATTGGGGGTGCATGTGGATCCAACAAAGATCCAATTCATTCGGGATTAGCCAACCCCAACCACTTTGACAGAGCTCTACATCTTTCTAGGTCTTGCCAATTTCTACTGCAGGTTCGTGTTGGGGTTCTCTCATATCACATAGCCCTTGACTCAAGTCACCAAGGGAGGAGTGAAAGAAAAATTATTTTGGTCTAAATCTGAACAGAAGGTGTTCGCAGAGTTGAAACATCGCCTCTGCTCAACACTAGTGCTCACATTACTAGACTTTCAACAACCATTTGAGATCAAGACAAATGCCTCTGACTATGCTATTGGGGTAGTCCTTATTCAACAGGGGAATCTAGTGACATATCATAGTGAGACACTTTCAGACACAGTCTGGAAGTATCCCACTTATGAAAAAGAGATGTATTTCATTGTGCGGGCTTGCTGACGATGTAAGCATTACATTTTGGGGAAGGAAATGGTCACCCACATAGACCAACTACCCCTGTTGTTCATACAGACACAAGGGAAGTTGCAGAATGATCACCATCAAAAGTGGTCCAAATACCTACAACAGTTCCATATGAACATCAAGTAAAAGAAGGGAAACACTAATAATGTTGCAGATTTCCTCAGCCGGCCACCGATCGTGGCATCAACCACCGTGCTCAACTCTTGTGGGAAGGAGACTTCTAATTGGCTGCTTCTCTATAAAAGTGAACCAGAATTCGGCCACACATACCAGGCACTCTTGGAAGGTCAGAAAGTTCCAAATTTTCACCTCCAAGATGCACTGTTATGCCACCTGGGACACCTTTGTGTTCCTTCAAGAGAGCGTTCCAAGATGATTTGGGAAGCGCACTACAGTCAGGTCGCTAGGAATTTTTGGGTCGAGAAAATAGTGGTAATACTGCTGAAGTATTTCTATTAGCATAACCTTCGACAATATGTCGGGAAGTACATCAGATCCTACACTTCTTGTGCCATTTCCAAACCAGCTATCAAGAAGCAAGGCCTCTATAATCCGCAACATACCCCTAGTCGACCTTGGGAATCCATCTCCATGGATTACATGTCGGGCCTTCCTTCCACTAAACATGGCAGCAACCGTGTTTTTGTGGTCGTCGAAAAATTCTCAAAGATGGCCATTATGGTGGCCTGCAATAAGAATATCGCAATAGAAGCCATTGCTAAACTCTTCCTTGAATGAGTGGGTACACTTCGGGATCCACCAGTCTATTATTTCATATTGGGAAAACAGGTTCCACAGTACATTTTGGTCCAACCTCTAGTCTATGTTGGACACCAAGCTCACTAAGTCCACCGCTTTCCATCCCCAAACTGCTTTCCAGACAGAGGCCATCAACAAGATGATCGTACACATTTTGCGTGTGTACAACTTGTTGAAATTCAACAAGAAAATGTGTGTCTAATTTATTTTTCCCTTAAATAAATTGGACAATAAATTGTAATTTCATCTCATAATAACTTTTATTAGTTAACTAAGTCATAAAGACCCAAGTTAGCTCAAGAATTTTGAGTTGAGGGTCAAAGGTGAGGCATGTAGAGTGATTCTATTATTTTGGGGGTCTAGTTGCAGTTAATGCACTAGTGTGGTGTGAGTGTAATCAGTTAACTCAAATTAATTGAGCTAAAATTAGTTTAACTAGTTCTCACTCAGTGATGAGCTAGTGAGAGGTCCAGTAGTTAAATTAGATTTAATTCACAAGTAGAGATCAATTAGATAACTGGTGATTCACTATTAATAGTTGCATGCATGTCAGTTCTGATGAAGACCGAGTTGAGACAAAGGTTAGAGGGAAGATAATTGTCAGTTGTATTATTATAAAATTATTGGGTGCAATAATCAAGGAAGGTTGGAATTCCTATTTAATAGGGATTTATTTATCTAGGAATTGTGTGAGAAAGGCAGGCTGGAGGAAGGCAAGGAATTGGCTAAGTGTTTGTCCAATTTTTCCTAGATCAGTGTGAGACGATTGGTAGGGTGTAGGAGATTCTTGTGAGAAATAATGCATTGTATTGTTTCATGATTCCTTGACTTATTATACAATAGAGATAAAGGAGTTTTGAGTAGTTTCTTTCCGCAGAAATATATTGTGTTATGCGATTGATTTAATTCTTTATCTTACTTGCATGTGATTGAAAGATCATGTTTTATATTCCGCAAATATTGTAGAAGGATTCAATATATTGTTTTAGTACATTACATGATCAGATTGAAACCATTGGTATAATTTCTACATGGTATCAGAGCACCAGGAATCACAATAGAAGAGAATAAATTGAGTTTGTGTTGAAAAGTATTCAAATTTTCATATCCATTCTTTGGACCTAACTGCTGACCAGGATGTCTTTCACTGGCTTGAGACTCAAATATGCACTCGAGGGAAATTCAAACTATATTCTATGGAAGGATGGGATGGAGGCAGTATGGGAGGATAACGATCTGAAGGAGTTCATTGATACTGATATTCCTGAACCCAATCAATCAAATGCTACGCAAAATAAAGCATGGAGGCATAATGTTGCAAAGGCGATAAGGATCCTATTAGAGGGAGTTCGAGATCACATTTCTCAAGTCTCCGTGGCAAGGAAACTCCATATGCTATGTGGAAGGCCTTGATAGATTTGTTTCAAAGCAACAGTGACCACAGGAAATTGGAGAAGGGCGACAAAATCCAAAAATACTTGACCAATTTCACTCAATGTCTAGATGACCTTAGAAGTGTTGGGATTACTATAGTTGATGATGAATTGGTGAGCCTAGAAATTCTAGGCCTTCCCACGATTTGGAATAATTACCAGGACTTTATGAATGTAAGGGAGAATTTACCAAAGTAGGAGTGACTATGGTCGGATTTGGTACAATAAGAGTTTCGATGGAATACCAGGGATGGATCCTCATCCAAGACTTATGATGAGGAAAATTGTGCCTTAGCTAGCAAGGCAAAGAAGGGGAAAGGAAATAAGTTCCATTCCAAATCCAACATTAGCAAAGAAGGCAAGAAATAAGACATGTCAAAGGTGAAATGTTTCAACTGTCATGATCATGGACACTATGCCACAAATTGTCCACAAAATAAGAACAACAACAAGAAGGTTGCAGGAGCTGCAACGGGTGAAGATTTGGCCTCACAGTTTGAGTTTGACTTCTCTCTCATCGCATGCATGGTGTTAACTGTGATGGGATCTATGTGGTACTTTGATAGTGGATCATATTTCCACATGATTGGAAAAAAATAACTCTTTAGTAGCTTGGAGGAGAAGGATCTTCAAATATACATTGATATGGGTGATGAGGAGAGGTATAGCGCTACCAGGATTGGTACAATTACTTTCCAGAGAGATTCAAGTAAAAATTTCATATTAAAAGATGTCATGCATGTACCAAGTTTGAAAAATAATCTAGTTTCAGTTTCTATGTTGGAGGATCTTGGATATGATGTGGTTTTCAGTGAGGGAAAGTTGTTCCTTTGTCATAAAGCCACAGGACACGTAAAGAATATTGGGGTTCATGTGAATAACCTATGGGGAATTATACAAAGGCAACCTTCCATGAGAAGGAGAACTGATCAGTGGAAATCCTTGAGAGAGTTCACTCAGATGTGTGTGGACCATTCTCAACAGCTTCCACAACAAAGCTCGGGTATTATGTGATTTTTGTTGATGATTTTTATAGAAAGTGTTGCATCTTATTCATGCAGAAGAAAGATTAGATGTTTTCCAAGTTTTGTGAGTTCAAAGAACTAGTAGAGAAATATAAGGGAAGAAGGTGAAGGCTCTAAGGAGCAATAATGTTGGTGAGTATATCTCTAATGAATTCAAGAAATTTTGCACCAAAGAAGGAATTCAGAGAGAATTGATTGCACCTCATAACCCACAAAAAAATGGGGTTGTAGAAAGAAATAAACGAACAATTGTGAGAGCAGCACGAGCTATGCTACATGATCAGGGCCTACCATTTCATATGTGGGCAGAGGCATGCAACACAACGGTATTTTTGCAGAATTGTAGTCCTCATTGGATACTTGGCATGAGTACACTAGAGGAGGATTTTTTAGGTAAGAAACTATATGTTTCATATTTTCAAATTTTTGGCTCATCTGTCTATTTCCATGTGACCAAAGATGCTAGGAAGAAGCTAGAACCAACAACAGAGGTTGGGATATTTTTGGGGTACACTAATACTCCCCACAACTATTGGATGTATTTGTAGGTACACAAGTTGACAATTGTCAAGAGAGATGTGGAATTTGATGAGGAGAAAGCCATATGATTGTCCCTTGAAGGGGATATTGATTTTCATGCGAAAGAGGAACTCTTAGTTCAAAGGATGAACCTCATGATGTGGAGCAGCCACAAGCAGAGGAACAAAGAGTGGCAGAAACCACTCATGCAGATCCATCCACCATAAATGGTAGGAAGCGCACTAGAGAGTCTGAAATATTGATGCTAGATGTAGTAGAGAATGTAGGTGCACCTACATCACATCGCAGGCAGAGAATATCTCCATATAGGTATATTGGATACATGGCTCTTATGAGGAAATGTATTGTGACAGAACCATCCTCTTTTGAGGAAGAAGTGAAGTAGCTAATATGGGTTGATGCCATGGTTGAGGAGTAAGACTCCATTATCAGAAATAGTGCATGGGAAGTGGTCCCAAGACCAGTGGGGAAGTCAATGGTTGGATTCAGTTGGATCAATAAGGTGAAGAAAGAAACAAATGGGAGTGTGGAGAAATACAATTATAGATTTTTGGCTAGAGGATTCTCACAAGTAGAGGGGATTGACTATGAGGATACTTTTGCACTGGTTGCAAGGTACTCATCGATTAGATCCATCCTTGCACTCTCAGTGCAAATGGGGTGGAAGATACATCAGATGGATGTAAAGACAACCTTTCTCAATGGAGTTATTGAGGAAGAAGTGTACATTGAGCAGCCAGAAGGTTTTGAGACCTTTGATGGGGAGTCACATGTGTGAATACTCAAGAGAGCAATGTATGGGCTAAAGTAAGCACCTTGTGCTTGGTACACTGGATCGACAAATATTTCACCAGGTTGGGATTCACAAAGAGTGAAACAGATGCGAAGCTATATCATATTTTTGTTGATGGTAAGATTTTGATTATTGTACTTTATTTCGATGATCTGATACTGACAAGTGATGAGAAAATCATAACTTATTGCAAAGAGGATCTTGCAAGAGAGTTTTAGATGAAGGAAATGGGGCTCTTGCACTATTTCCTTGGCTCAGAAATATGGAAAAGAGATGGGGATCTATTTGTATCTTAGGGAAATTATTCCAAGGAGATTCTGAGGAAGTTATACATGGATGGCAGCAAACCAATGGAGGCTCCTCTTTCAGGAAACTGGAGGAAGGAGGGTGCTACTTCAGGTGAGGTAGTGGATGCTACTATTTACAGGTAGCTTGTGGGTTCACTTATGTATTTGGTGAACACACGACCAGACATATACTATGCGGTTAACCAACTTATTCAAGCTAAGGTCAAGCCTACCGACCTCTTTTGGAAGGTGGGGAAGCATGTTTTGACATATCTAAGGGGCACTACAGAGTATGGATTATGGTACAAATGAACAGAGGGAGTGAAGCCTTGCTTCAAGGCTTCACTGATGTAGATTGAGTTGGAATTTCATCAGACAGGAAGAGCACATTAGGGGGCATCTTTAGCATAGGATCAACAATAGTTTCTTGATACAGTAGGAAGCATAGATTAGTTGAAATCATTTCAGTTGAGGCAGAGTACATGAAAGCTAGTCAGGCTGCATGGGAGGCCATTTGGATGAGAAAGATACTTATTGGTTTGTTTAGTCATTAGATGGATCCGATGGTGATACATTGTGATAACCAGAGTTGCATAAAAATCTCAATTAATCTGGTATTCCATGATAGGTCCAAGCATATTGATATCTGGAACCACCATCTAATAAATTTTTTTCAGAGGCGTATTATGTTGATGCAGTACATTCCCACGGAGGATCAAGATGCAAACATATTGACGAAGGCACTGTAAAACAACAAATTTGATTACCATAGAGGCAGGATCGAGGTAACTGATAATCCCTTTCTTGTTGAGAGGGACTGTTGAAATTCAACAACAAAATGTGTGTCTAATTTATTTTTCCCTTAAATAAATTGGACAATAAATTGTATTTCATCTCATAACAACTTGTATCAGTTAACTAAGTCAAAAATACTGATTTAGCTCAATAATTTCAAGTTGAGGTTCAAAGGTGAGGCATGTAGAGTGATTCTATTATTTTGGGGGTCCAGTTTCAGTTAATGCACTAGTGTGGTGTGAGTGTAATAAGTTAACTCAAATTAATTGAGTTAAAATCAGTTTAACTAGTTCTAACTCAGTGATGAACTAGTGAGAGCTCCTATGAATTAAATTAGATTTAATTCACAAGTAGTGATCAATCAGATAACTGATGATTCACTATTAATAGTTGCATGGATGTCAGTTCTTATGAATACCCAATTGAGACAAAGGTTAAAGGGAATATAACTATCAGTTTTATTATTAGAAAATTTCCCGAGTGCAGTTATAAAGTCAAAGGAAGGGCATGATGGATTGCACAATCAATGAAGCTTGGAATTCCTGATTAATAGGGATTTATTTATCTAATAATTATGTGAGCAACGGAGGCTGGAGGAAGGCAAGCAATTGGCTAAATGTTTGTCCAATTTTTCCTAGATCATTGTGAGACGATTGGTAAAGTGCAGGAGATTCTTGTGAGCAAGAATGCATTATATTGTTTCATGATTCCTTGACTTATTATACAATAGAGATAGAGGGGTTTTGAGAAGTTGCTTTCCCATGAATATCTTGTGTTGTGCAATTGATTTAATTCTTTCTCTTACTTGCATGTGATTGAGTGATCGTGTTTTATATTCTACAAATATTGTAGAAGGATTCAGTATCTTTTTTTAGTACATTATATGATTGTATTGAATCCATTGGTATAATTTCTACACAACTCAAAGAATCCACACACATGGGATGAGAGGATCCCCTATGTTTAGCATAGTTATAATCAGGCTTTTCATATCTCGACTAGCCATATCCCCTTTCAGGTGGGCTTGGGATTCCAGCCACTATGTCCAATTGATGTGGCCATACCATTTGCAACTACTCAAAAATATTCGACTCATGTCCATTCTGAAGCTGACAAGGACATCCGCCAACAAGTTCCATGACATATTGGACGGATCCAATGCTTAGTACAAACAGCTGAATGATTAGCATTGGGTTCCACACAAGTCCCAGGTGGGCGACAAAGTTTGGCTACATTTGCAGAAGGAGCACCTTGATAGGCCCCACCGCAAGATTTTCCTGCTCCGATATGGGCCATACACCATCATAAATACAGTAGGGGAAAATTCCTTTGAGCTAGTTATTCCACCATTCCTTGTCTACACCTAGTGTTCAATGTGGACTACCTTTGGCCCTACTTTCCACCATTTTTGGATACATCCGACATTGCAGAACAACTCACACCAATAGAGTTAAACCTAGACCTCATGGAACAAGCCAGAAATGATTGGATCATGGACATAGAGATCAAGAACACCCGACAACAAAGGGTCCAGCTATATCGAGTTGTCAGAGCATGCCAACTCCTTCACCAAGGTAAGTGGCTCACTAGGGAGCAAGTTCAGGAGAAGTTTTCTCATCTCATGGAGGAACTCAAAGCAGTGGGGACCATTTCTTCCTAAGGGGGGAAGAATAATACAAGTAGATATTGGTGGCCACCCGCCTATTCCACTTAGACCCCCACCATTATTTCTTTAAGTTTTTATTAGATTCCTTAATTGTAGCACAATTTAAAATTTTTGGCATTTTTTCGGGTCCTGAACTTCTGGAGTCATTTTGAGGCCCTAAACGATGTTTTTTTGGAAAATCACAGTAAAAAAAAATGTAGGTCTTCAACTTGAAATTCATTACTAGCAGTTTTATTCCTCAAATATATATTTCTAACGAGGTATCATGTGCGTCAAATGGAGATCGTATGCCAAATTTACGACCCTGGGAAATTGATGTACCAATTTACCCCAATGGGGCCCATAGTTTGGTGTTTCATCTCCTAGGGTTAGATTTTTGGATTTTTAGGGTTTTCCATCATTTCTCAATAATAAATATGTGTTTGAACCTCATTGTAACACATTTCAGAGGTGTGTAGCTTCCATCTCTTCTCAGAGATAAGCTACCATCGCCCTAGCTAGTTTATGTCCATTTTGTATACAAGCATATTTCAGTTGTTTGATATTAATGAAAAGAAGTTTTATTTTACATCTCTGCATTTATGTTTAGTATTGTATTTTATCATCAATATTCAAGTGTGTTCATTCTTTTCTTGCTTCCTTTGTTTGTTCTGCTTGCCCAATCTTCCTCATGTGTGCTTGCCATGATGTTTCTAGAATACCTGTATTTGAAAATCACTCATGCTGTGAAACCATCAACTTGAAAATATCCTATTTTACAATGTTTCATGCATATTTTATATTCATTCCTTTCTGGTGCACTCAAGAGGTACAAAAGGGGCTTCAAGGCACATGGTAACACTTTGAAAAGTTGAAGGGATGAAGAGGGAAGGATTCAGGGCTTCGGGATGCACTCATGTGTTCAAAAGAAGGGAATAGGCAAGGTGCATGGAAGAAGACCAAAGTATGAATGGGAATTATTTGAGATTCCCAAGTGTGCTATGTTCTCAAGGGAGAGATGGGGGGCACAGGGCGCACTCCTGAAGGTTTAAAGGTGAAGGATTCAGGCCTTTGGGGTGTGCTCATGCGCTCAACTGGCCTAGGAGGGCTCATGGTACAAGTCTAAAGGTTTAATGGAGATTATTAGTGGCTTCAGAGTGTGCTCATGCACTTAAAGGGTTTATAAGGTGCATGGAACATTTGGGAATACTAAAGGGGTGAGCTTAAGGCCTTCAGGGTGCGCCTATGCACTCAAGGAGGGCATACTTGTTTAGGTAAAGGGAGTGCGCTCAAGGAAGAATTGGAATCTAGGAGGGCACAATTCAGAGTAAGGAAGGGGGAATATGGTTAAGGACTACACCTTGCACCCTTGTAGGGCACATGGCACACTTCTGAACAATGAAGGATTCCCCATCAAGGCTTCAAAGTGTGCTCATGCACTCTTGGCCTTAATGTGTTTTCTTTGAAACCAAGTATTTGTCCATGTCTGGAATATGAGGCGAGGGGCGAACAAGATGAGTTTATACATAGAAACATGTGCGACACATACCAACTCATCAAGAAAACTTATAAAAAATTAAACAATGATGAAGATACATCAAAACGCCATTTATACATGTTCCCCAAGTGCAACGCATGTAGTGTGCGATTGAAACCCAAAAGTGTCGTTTTAAGATAATAAAGATGTTATGACCATGAAGTAGGTTTCAAGTGTAGTGATAACACTTGATGCGACGGTGATAGTAGGCTTCAAAATTCAAATGTAGTGAAATTTTGGAGGATGTTGTAGTAGCGACAACACTTGGAGACACACTCGGTGGAATTCAACTTATTTTTCTAGTAATATCCTTTGGTTAAGGGTCGGACCTTTAGGAAGTATTGATTGCCTCTATTTCCCCTTTTCAACTTGGTTTTACACATAGCATCTCACTTTTCACTACTTGGTCGAAACATACACAGAAGATACACCATATCACAATTGTTTCAATACATGAAAGTGTAATGTGTGTGGTGATTTTATGATATTAAAAGTATGAGTTTTCATCTTTGGTGTTGCTCCACTCCCAACATGCCTTGAAAATACCCTGGAAAAGTCACTTTAGGAGCACAAACTTTTCTTCGCAGCCAGCAAGCCTAGACAGTACCCCGGCAAAGTCATTTGATTCACCTCCCTTCGCATGAAGATTTTTTCTTATTTCACCCTTTAGTTATATATTTTGATAGAATTGTGAATTGGAACTTATTATTTTCAAAAAAAAGAGTGATCTCGACTTATTGAGAGCAGATGAGGTTTCCCCTTCATAGAATTATTTTAAGACCTCTGATATAGGTTTTCTCACTTTATATTTTCCCCTTATCCCTTCTCTACTAGATTGGAGAAGCGTTAACACACAAGTAGATTTAGACCAAGTTGAGAAGTTTAGATACCATCATAGTCACGGATCTAATAGTTTCCCTCAAGTTTCTCTATTGGACGAATCGTATTTTCCATCTAGACTTGGCTCAACCTATGGAATTTTCCCAAATAAATAGGGAGAACAACATAAATTAAATTTTTTGTGGTTTTCACATTTCTATTTCATCACACCACCAAGTCTTTTGGGCCATACACTTTACATAAGGGTCTTATTTATGTACAACAACTGAAAAACAAGACATGCCAAGACATGACTTACATAACAGAAGAAAAACAGACACAAACAAAAGAAAGATAAACAAAGCAACTATACAGAAGTGTAGCTTGTAGCTGTTATCAAAATTAATTCTTTATATCTCGGTCATTTACGAGAAGGGGTTCATTCCTCCCATCTAATTATTTTAGCTTGAAATTATTGTGGTCAAGTTTTTCATAAAAAGTGTTATAGGTAAATTTGGGCACCATTCCCAATGACCTGGTTAACTGGACATCATCCCCATAACCATTGAATAGGGTCTATCGTTCCCTATCATTTCAGTTCTACATGCCCTAAGACAAAGAACAAGAACAAATCATCTATGACTTCCATTGCAAGGTTTCCCAGATTTTAATTTTATATTATAACACCTATGATCTCACCAACGTAGTCTCTCAAGGGGATAATTACGTTGCATATGAAGGTACCTCCATTCAAAGGTGCTCTGCAAATCACTTCCCAATACTCAAGGGTGTGTTGGTCATTTGGGAGCGAAATTCTCATTGTTCTGGAATCTCCACTTGGCCAGTGCCTTCTAGAAGAGTGCATATGTGTCAAACTTTGAATCCATGTGTCCATTTGATACCTCTAAGACTGGGAACATGCCTTTCCTATTTTTAGAAACTCATTGATTATAAAACTACCTTCAGCTCCTCTATAAATTGAGCACAGATCCTAGTGCTTGGTAAGGAAGAATTTGAGTAGAGAAATGCTGGTGGAATTTCAATTGAGGAGTTGATTTGTGTAACATGCTGCTGGAGAGATGTGCATTGTGATGAGGTTGGGATGTTGCTGGAGATGGTGACATCAAATAAATCACTAGGTTGTAACCTCCCCTTCTATCCATTAATAAATATTACTGCTTACTTTCCCACATATGTATCTGTATAAGATTTTGTCTTTCATATTATGAATTCTTATCTGATGTATATGGTTCATGTTTCATTGATTTAACTGAATAACTTGAATAGACATTTGTATTATTTCTATCTTTTGTAGTTTAGTGTTCATATTTGCAGGAAATATTTTGGCGATCTAGCTCGAATTTGAAGCTACAGCAAGAGCGATAGAAGGAGAATTGGAAGCGCTTGGACTGCAAGTAAGTTTCTTGATCTGTTCTATGTGTCTATTTACTGTTAGGAAAATTAGTTGCAAAGTCTTTAACTTCTTGTTATAGATGAGCACCACATCTAGGGAAGAATGTTTTATCCGTAATCCATAATTTCACATAACAAATTGGCGACTCCGCTGGGGATTTTAACCTTCATCCTTGGTGTATTTTCCTCTGTTTGTCTCTATTTATTCACCCAGTAGCATTTACTCAAAAATATTAGGCTTTTTGAAATAAAATTTGCATTAGAAGTGTCTTAAATAGTTGAGTTTTTCATTCTCCCACTACTACATTTGGGGGAAATTCCGACACTTGGTTTCGACGCTTTTGACCAAATGTCGGAAATTTCCCAAAAAAATTTCAATCCCGCCCGAAACCGTCGCTATACCGATGTTTATAGAAAAGTGTCTCAATACTAACACTTAGAAAACGTGTCTCAATTGCGACGTTTGGAGGAATACGTCGCAATTGTGACACTATGCCCCAAAGCGTTGATATTGCGACGACTGCCTCCAAACGTCGCAAGTGCGACACAATGTCTAAGTGTCGCAATTACGACGTTTGGAGACATCCGTCGCAATAACGACACTTTTTCTGCCGTCGGTATAATGACACTAATATGCGTGCTACATAAAAATACGAAACTTATATGCACGCTACATAAAAATTATTTTATTAAAAATACAAAACTTATATCCATCGCAATAGCTACATTAACGTCTGATATCACGTGTGCATTCGCCCTCCGCTCTTGCAGAACAGCATTCGCCCTCAGAATTCACCCTCAGCTCTTGCAGAACAGCATTTTCCCTCAACATTCGCCCTCAGCTCTTACAAAACAGCATTCGCCCTCAGCATTTTCCCTTAGCTCTTGCAGAACAACATTCACCCTCAGCATTCGCCATGAGCTCTTGCATAACAACATTCGCCCTGAGCTCTTGCAGAACAGCATCCGCCCTTAGCATTCGCCCTGAGCTCTTGCAGAACAGCATTCACCCTGCATTCGCCCTCAGCGTTCGCCCTCAGCTCTTGCAGAACAACATTCGCCCTCAGCTCTTGCAAAATGGTAAGTTCTTACTACAGGCCCTTCCTCCTATAGTAGGGTTGACTCTATTTGGGTTTTTTTGGTCAATTCCATTGGGTTGTGTTAGGCTGTAGGGTTCTCTCTAGATGTCAAGAATCAAGATTCAATACCCTCTATTATCTTCATCACCCAATACAAGATTTAAATTTTTCCCAAAGAAACGCTTATTAATTTGGCAGCCATTATTTCTCCCTTCTTTAAAAACCCTACATTTAAATGAAAACAAGCATTGCATTTCAACTACAAAAATTTATTAGTGTTCAAATGTACATGTGTGCATCACTTTTGTAGGGTATTCCTTTTCCACTTTCACATTATCCAAGAATGTGTGCAGTATAGTTCATATTTTTTGTGATTTAGATTATCTTGAAAAAGGAAAGGTAAATTATTTCCCATGGAAAAAGAAGGTTTTCCCCTTTTACTATTGGAAATGGTACAACAAAGTTCCATTTCTACCCGAAACTCCTATGAAACAGGAACCAAATAAAGGCCATGTCCTCAATGGACATCATTTTGCTTTGAAAATGGCCATTGCACCGTGTTGTTTCTTATATTACATCACGATAGTTTCTTAGGTCATTTCTTGTTTCTTGAGATGAAAAACAACCAAAGAAATTGTGAAGATCCTTTCAAGAAATAAATGACCATTTTTCAATCATATCTCAACTATTTTTTATTTTATTCAATGGTTGCTTACTTTGAGAGAAATTTGACACTTTTATAAGGAATATAACATAAAAACACAAAATGGGAAGGAATTGATGAGGTAGATGACCTTTAGTTGTTGTCAATTAAGAATTTATAATACACGATGCATGTTCTATACTACAAACTAGATTCCTTCCTGGAGTTAGGACACAGAGTATTGAATCAAAGTTGTAGTTTCTAACTTCTTGTATTGGTTCATCAATCTTGAAATTCAGACATTGTATGTCTTCATTGCTTCATGTTTGAATAATTTGCATTATATTGTACAATAGGAAATTAGGAATTATGATTATTATTACTTTATGGATCTGTTAAGTTACTTTTAAGTTTGCATGGTTTAGTGTGAAATTATTCTAGTGTGCCCCTAGGCCTAGGTGAAGGAATGCCAAGGAATGAGAACCCTAGTTTTTAAATGGTATTGTTTCTAACTATTTTTTAAAACATACAAATTACAATTAAATTTTAAAACTTAAGAGTTAAAAATTAAATGATTCAAATGAATTGGTATGCTATTTGGATGAATTGGTCTGGCATATTTAGAAAGATCAAACCTCAGAAATAAACATGTCTATTTTTTAATGGTAAAGAAGTCTTAGACATTAAAGTTACAGCTCTGTTATATTAGATGTATAAAATGCTTCCTACAGGTTTATTGGCATGGGGTTGATTGAATACAATCTGGACATACACAGCCTAATTTCCAAGAGGGATTATTTGTTCACACCAAAGGTGCTGTAGCTACTATGACTATGATGCAAAATTGGACAAATAGCATATCTATCATACTAGGCATGGCTTAGACAGAGTAGTTACTGGTGAAGAAATTTTTGCTGGCTTTGACTTTAAATGTAACAGAAATTTAATCTCTTAACCAGAGGTTTCCTGGATCTTAATTCTGTGAATTTTCTGCCTTGGGACTACTATGAAATATTATACAAAACAACAGTGGAAGTGAAAAGTATTCCAATTGTAATGTTCTCTTATAATTAAATTGCCCAAGGGAGGACAAAGTAGCCTATCCAACCCCATAGGCTATAGTTAATTAGAAATGGGGAAGTTAAAACTTAAAAAAAAAAAAAAATTAAACCTTAAAACATACCTACCTATCCATGAATCATAAGTTCATAACTTACCCAGCGAAAGCATAGAATTACCACAAACATCCATCCTCAAATTGCTATGGATGAGCCAGAGCCTCAAGGTGAGAGTGATTCCTACTTGGAGAGCATGCTAAGTGAAGATCTAGGTGATGTTGATGACATGGATGCTGATGATATGGCTTGAGGAAGCCATTGCTCACTATTAGGCTTTAGCTATTTTTATTTTAGTATATCAAAATTTCCTAGTTCATGTTTACAGTTTGCCATTTGGAGATGCCTTGAGGCAAATTTTGAATTTAGTATGACAATGGACATATATTTTGAAATTTTGAGTCATGATTCTAATTTCTTATAAGTTAGTAATATGTAAACTGAGCTCCAATTGCACTTGATATCATATATGAATCATGATATTATCAAACTAGAAATTTTGAAATTTCAATGACAAATGTCACATGTGAATGTTGAAACTTGAATTTTGAATGATGTGCATGTTTAAATCTTTAAAGTTTAAAGTTTATAAATTATTAGTAATTTACAAATCACTATATTACGGTCATTAAATCTATAATTTATAAATTATAATTTAGAAAATATAGTATTATATATGATATATAAATTATAATATATATTAATATAAAAATACCCAGACGAACCCACACACCCTGTTTCAAAAAATGCCGTCCCCGTCCCCGAACCCACGTTTCCTGGCAACATAGTTTCAAACATTAAATATCAACAAAATCGTTTAAAGGATATTGAAAGGAAAAAGGTGATGGAAGATAGAAAGTGCCTTACTTAAATGCTCTAAGGATTTTTCAATAGTTGCTCCAAAAGCTTCACTTCAAGGCCCTTCAAGATCGCCTCCAACAATGCTATACCATCAGCTTCAACAATGTTGCTCCAAAAATGTCCTCAAGGTCTTCACAACAAGTTTACTAGAAGTTGCTCCAACAATATATTCAATAAGGTCTTCATTGTCAACTCGTCTCTTGTTTGGGTGCCTTAATGTGCAATGACATTTTTCCAGGACTAAATTCAATGCAAGGCATATTTGAAACTCTAACTCTGTCTTCCGGTGTCTTATTAGAAATTATTTCAGTTTTCATTTTGTGTTTTTAAGTTAGATATTGTTTTCAATTTTTTACATTTATAATTTTATTGCAATGTGGCAGACTGATCAGGGCAATACAGGAACAACCCCGAGACGGGATGATCGCGGAAAGAGGCCAGCGGAAGAACATGTAAAGTGCCAGCATTGCTCTATCTTCAGGTATTTTAGTTATTTGCATAATTGAAATAATATTAATTTTGTTCAAATATGCAGACACCTAGCCATGGTACGCCTGATGATTCCCTCTTTGAGGAAGATATTTCTTCATCCCTATCTCCAGTGTTCTTGTTGCGAAAAAAGGCACGAGATGCAAGGTCGGAATTTAATACTTTGATAGACGCGCCTCAAACACCTGAAACAGAAGAGAGGATAAAACAACTTATGAGCCAGCTAGAAACATATCAGGTAATAATAAAAAGTCAAAAGGATATTTTTTTTGCTCTGCATGAGATGAATTGTGATAGTTTGATTTTTAATTTTTACATTGACTAAACTAACAAAAAGTTCTTTTGTATGTAGCGTTTTCTGGCATTTGCTGAACCCGGTGTTGGTGGTAGTGGGACACAAGGGCAAGAGATTGCCCAACAACCCTCTCGTACACCTTCTACTCTTTTAGGTGCTAGCCAAGAAACACACCCTGCCCAAGCTTACACCCAGCCAACTGCTGAACGTGTTGGCAATGATGAGGCTGATATGGCCAACTACATTATTGCGTTTCCTGGAGCTACACGTGTCACCTCCACAGGGACCATTAATGGCACGTTGTTGGTGAACGATGAGGGTGTCCCTATAAAGCATGTACAACTCCCAGGTAAATTTTAATATTTTAACTATTTTATGTACTTTATCTAAAACATATTTATCATGATTTTTATTTTTAAATTAATGATAATATATTCTTCTTTTTTTGGTTTTATTCTGTGTAGGAAACAATGAGTTCTACAGGATTCTGGAGAGCCATGCGTTGGTAATTTTTGGCCCAACCATACGTACAGGGTGGAATTCCCAGAATTCCAACCTGAAAAAAGAACTTTTAGATTATCTAGAAGCCCTTTTGGGGTCGGCACATTTGACAGAAAAGCGGTGGCTCAGGTAGCCGGCAAATATTTGAAATATACCAGGGACACCTATAGGACGCAATTGCAATTTAACCCCAGATATGAGCGTCCTCTCGTAGTTTCAGAGAGTGAGTGGAGAGCACTCATCCATGACGAAAAAGAGAAAAGGGCAAAGAAAGAAGGAAAAATGCCAACTGGACCCGCAAGGTAAATTACAACTTTAATTCAATAGCTTTAATTTTCTCTATGTCTAAAATAAAAGTGTGCTACGTCATATCTGACTTCAATCTTTTGATGCTAGGTTGCCTGACACCTCAAAGGCAACCAAAGTTAGGATTGGAAAAAAGGGCCATCACAAGCTAGGCCAGGGCGGCTACTTGAAATTAGCCGCAAGAATTGTAATTAAGTAGCTAAACACCTTATAATTAATTGTATCGCCTTCAAACTTTTTTGTAATCCTATAAAATATGATTAAAAATACACAATCATATGTAATGTAGGGTGATGACTTCGGAACAGAAACTACAGAGGAAGATAAAAATATCGCTTTCCGTTTCAGCTATCAAGTCGTAGTTGAACGTCGCAGAAACTTGGGGCAGGTCCCAAGATCCAGAATGCCTGATAAGGTAAAACATTAACCTTTCAATATGTTTGTTTTCGTCCATAAATTTAATGTCTAACAAATTTGTTTAAATTAGGGGAGCAGCACTACCAACGAGGCAAATAACCCAGTTTTAGAGCCAGATGTAGATGATCCTCACGTGCAACCTAATCATTGTAGTGGGGACCAGGTCGACAATGCTACTATCAGTGAGGGTCGTGACGGTAATTAATTTCCACTTATAATTTTTTCTAATTATACCTTGATGGTTTTCCATATAACTTTTTTTGTTTAAATGACAAAAAATGTTTCCCTTGAGGATCTTACCACCAGAGAGGAAGACAGGGCAACAGTCCCAACGACGACAACTGGTGCACCAGGTAAATAATCTCATTGCAATTTTTTTTATTAATATTACCGAACTAGTTCAATGATATTTAAAAACTGACAATTAAAAATTAATATTATCTGTTTTTGTAGGCGATGCCCCGTCACTGGATGAGACTGGACATCGTGACAACACAACTAGGTCAGCGGCGACAACTGGTGCACCAGGTAAATAATCTCATTGCAATTTTTTTTATTAATATTACCGAACTAGTTCAGTGATATTTAAAAATTGACAATTAAAATTTAATATTATCTGTTTTTGTAGGTGATGCCCCGTCACTGGATGAGACCAGACATCGTGACAACGCAACTAGGTCAGCGGCGACAACTGGTGCACCAGGTAAATAATCTCATTGCAATTTTTTTTATTAATATTACCGAACTAGTTCAATGATATTTAAAAACCGACAATTAAAATTTAATATTTTCTGTTTTTGTAGGTGATGCCCCGTCACTGGATGAGACCAGACATCGTGACTACGCAACTAGGTCAGCGGCGACAACTGGTGCACCAGGTAAATAATCTCATTGCAATTTTTTTATTAATATTACCGAACTATTTCAATGATATTTAAAAACTGACAATTAAAATTTAATATTATCTGTTTTTGTAGGCGATGCCCCGTCATTGGATGAGACCAGACATCGTGACTACGCAACTAGGTCAGCAGTGCGGGTCGAAAGGCACGAAACAGGAGCAAAGCACGATGATATTGATGATGTAATTAGGAGCTTTAGAAATAGGAAGAAGAAAAAGAAAATTTGATAATGTAAAATATTGTATTATTATAAGACAAACGCTACCATACTTGGAACGTTTTTTGCGTTATATAAAAAACTCATTTATCATACTATTTTTATGTCAAGCATTAATTGCAATGTTTCCTTGCGTACTTTTTGTTGAATTGTTTTTTTATTAGTTATTGAATATTTTTTTTTTATGCTCATGAAAGTAAAAAATGAAATATAGATTGGGTATTGGAGAATTGAGAGTGATGTGAGGGGGGGGGGGGCATAAGAGCTTCCACCATCACATGGTTGGCCCTGTTTAGTAGAGAATAATTTATTAGAGCGAGTTAATCTTGGAGCAAACCTCCCTTGATCCAGCGTAGCAACAAAAAAGTCACTGTTGACTTAGTTTCTACTCTTTCATATCGTGGGAGGCTTGTTCCAAGTTCATGCGACTCCAATAAATTGTTCTTGAAATGAAGAGGAGCTCATTCAGGTATGTTTTGAAATTTTCAACATATGTTCTAACATTATCATAAGAATGCATCTTAGAGTAAAAATACTACATCAATTACTTGTATTTATTGTATAGATAATGATGGATTTTGATTGACTTGGCAGTGCAGGTACAAATCCTCTTGCATCATGAGCAATACAACTTGTCAACCAGGGTCATGTCCATGATATTTTTGCTTGTGCACTTGACCAGGTTCGTAATGTCACATTTTGTAAGTTCCTTTACAGTTCATAATTCAATATTAAGCTTGTTCATGATTATTATCTAGGTTTTTTGTATGTGTTTTTCATCTATTTGATTGTAAGCAACTCTACATGTTTCCTGTTGTTCACTATGATTTCTCCCATTACCACTCCCAGGATGAATCTGACTTTATTGTTACATAGGTTACTTTATTGTTACTATGATTTCTCCATTTACGATTTCATAGGTTACATCATGTAAAGTTGTCAATCTCAGGTTAGTGATGAGCTTTAGTTCTCCAGATTTGGGGCTTTTCTGATATTTTCTCCCTCATGTCATTCCTACATCACCTCGTTGTTTGAGCATGCCAATTGTCTACCACTTGTACCAATTGGCACATGTCAATCTCTGAGTGGTGCCACATTTCACCATTTTCAGTGAGAGTTTAGGGTTTCTCTAACATAGCTTCATAAATCTGATTCAGTGCCTGCTTGAATATCGTCACATAATACTCATGGTTTGGATTGATGAGCATGTTCTGAATGGTTGGTTTATTCATAAGAACCACCCATATAGTCATCTTGAGATATTTCAGAATTTTTCTCGGGTTTCCTTTTTCACCGTTTCTAGTGGGTGGGATGTTGTGGGGTGATCCATCAATACTTGTGCTCTTGTAGTAGGGAATTTGTTTTTGGGGATATAAAGGAGAATTTGATGTAGATATCCCATTGGATGCATTCATAGATGGGCGCGAGAGGTCAAGAATTTAAATTAAAAATATGCAACCTCTAGCATGGCAACCTGAAGGCCGCGAGAGACATTGGTTAAAGATTGTTTTGTGCTGGCCTTAATATAGTCGTGATTTATTTCTATTATCTTAATGCAAATATATAGTCCGTTCTCATTAAAATGAGGATTGTGGTTGTATTTATCTTTGGTTTTTTCTCTCTTAATGCTCCAAAAGTTGCCAAAAGTTGCGATAGTTGTTTAGTTTGCCTATTACAACTTAAAAGTGGTTTTTAGCAATGGGAGTCATGTTTTTTAAGGTTCATACTAATATGAAGATCTTGTAATTCTATATTCAAGATAAGAGAAGATGGCCTCTGCTTTGGGCAGTATGAAAACAATTTCCACATCTACCTCATTGGGTAACAATGGAAAGGGGAAGAAGTTGGGTGCAATGTTTGATAATTATGGCAGACAATTGTCTTCTCTTTCAGTTTTTTCACCCATTTCCTTTAATCGCTCAAGCAGAAGAGGGAATCTGAGATTACGAGACAGAGAGAAGGTAGTTAATACAAGAGCTATGCAAAAGGAGTTGTACTTCAACAAGGATGGCTCAGTGACAAAAAAATTGCAGGTCAGAGAAAAAATTATGTTTAAAGGAAGGTCACCTGCACGTGAAACTTCACTGTGGTGGATCTTTCCTTGTCCACTTATATTCGATTTTAATGTGTTATTTTAATTTTTCATGGAGGGTTGTTTTGGTATATGGTCTGGCATTCAATTGCACACTTACTTAAAGCATTGTTAATTTGTCTTGCATGCGGTGTGAACAAACTTGCTGATCTTGTTGGAGTCACCCTTGGGGCGAAGGGAAAAATGTTGTCTTGGAGAGCAAGCATGGTTCTCAGAAAATAGTTAATGATGGTGTGACAGAAGCTAAGGATGTAATTTGTAGATGTGTGCTTTGGTTTTCTTTTTAACGTTGTATTAGTTCCCCCTCTTAAATGTCTTAGATTTGGTAGGCATAATTTGAAAACTCAAAGGTGAAAGGAAACATATTTGTTACCCAGTGGTCTACTTGGCCTATGGGCTAGCCACATTAGAGTAATGCATAAATTTTTTCACAAAAATAAAAGGAAAGGGTTATGGTTGAGTCAAATTTTATTGTTATTGACAGTGTAATGAAATGTATCTCAATGCTATGGTTTTGGCCTTTTTATTGGTTGAATTAGAGGACCCAGTTGAAAATATTGGGGCCAAGTTGGTAAGGCAAGCTGCGGCAAAGAAAAATGATTTAGCTGGGGATGGAACCACAACATCCGTTGTTCTTGCACATGTTGGAATATTGAAAAATTCCAGAACAATGAATGGAAAATAAATCTCCCTTCCTCTAACACACAGAAAATAAAAATTTCTTTGACAGGAGACAGAGTTTCAATACTTTGAAAACAAACTTCTATTCCCTTCAATAAATCAAAAAAAAACTATTACACTACTTCCTCACTGAGAGGGATTACAAAATTATGACTGCTACAAAACGCAGTGCATAAAACCAACTCACTGTCTGTTCAAAACAAACATACTATGTCTCTAAAACACTCTGCTGTGTTTTTCACTTTCGCACTGCTGTGCATACACACTTAAAAAGTTACACTCAGTCTTTCACTTTTTACACACTGCTGTGTAATAAAAAATTTACGTACTGTCTATAAAAAAAACTACCAAGCTTTTTTGTCCTTTTTATTTTTATATGCCATAACATATAAAACATATTATAATAAACCCTATTTTTAAAATAATAAAATTAAAACTAAATTCTATGGCCCACCTTTCATTTCGCATATGATATATATATAACATATGTTTAAAACATATGTATATATTAAAGCATACATAAAATTAAACTATCAAAACATTAAAGAACCCTCTCCGTCGGACTTCAAAAGTCTGAATAGATTGAATTTCAAACCAAATTCGCATTCCAAAATGTGATGCTGACATCTACCTAATTTGTAACGCAAATTCTCAATCCAATGTGCCTTATAAAAAATTCGGGTCCGGTTTTCAAGTTTTCAGATTCCCTTCAATTTCATGCGATCCAATATTAATGCTCCACGTGTCCTCCTTTTGAATTTACAAAACTAGGGGGTAAATTTCTGTTTGTTTAATTTCTGGTTGGTGAATTGCGTTAATGTTGGTTGTTGTGTTTAAATACAATCCTGTATAGAAATATGGCTGCGACCATCTACAAAAAAAACTTGCATGAATTTTAAATGTTGAATTAAATTTCTGGATGGCGTGCAAGAAACCTCCAAAAAAAAATGTTGCTGCTGCATCCGTCCTTCTGCTGCAGCAGTTGAAGTTAAAATTCAACAGCACAGGGTTTAATAAGTGAGGGTGTAAAGGTAACTTTTTGTCGATAGTACTGGATTAAGATCATCTATTCATTTTTGTAGGGTCTTATGGTGTTTGGTTTTTTAGTTTTGGGTTGGGCTTATTGAGTCTAAGATAGTTTTTGAGTGAAAAAATTGCTATCAGGTATTAAAAAAATTTTGTTCTTTTGTCAAAATTTATGAGCTTGTTAGGAAATACAAAACTGGCAATGGTTGTATCTTAAATTTGTGGAAAATAATTTGAAATGAAACCTTTTTGTTTAGGTTGTTGCAGCAGGTGAAAATCCCGTTCAAATTACTTGGGGCATTGACAAGACAATAAAGGCCCTTGTTTCGGAACTCAAAATTTTGTCAAAGGAGGTAAACGTTTGCCTTTTGAGTAGGCTGGTTTTCCTTTTTGCTGATGGTTTGGTGTATCTAATTGAATTAGTTGCCTAAGGTATTTTTGGTTGCAAACTCCTTTTCATTTTTCATATATTTTTGGCCTTGTGGAATACATTTGATTGTGTGGTCTTGTTAGATCTACAACATTTGTAGTTGTTTAGTCTTATGGCCGAGGTGCACTTTTATTATGGAAATAGTTGATGCAATATTGTCATTTAATCCTTATTGCAGGGTAGCATGTTGAGAAGTTTCTTGTGAAACATTTGGTATTCAAAATGACACTTGATCCTATACAGCATCATGCACTTGACTTCAAAAATTCATATTCAAAGTGTGCCAGACAATTCTTGCAAAATTTCAAATATTTATGTTGTTTTAAACCATTATCTTTTTCATGTATTGGATGCTGAAAATGTGAAAAAGACTTTGGTATGAAACCAACTGGTGAATAATTTCCAGCAAAACAACCACCTCCAAGACATGATTTAGAAGTAGAACATATGTACTTATGAAGCATAGAAAGATATCCTTGATGCATTGTCAATGTTTGGCTAGGGTTATTTTTGGAGAAAATAACTCCTTATTCCTAGAATAGTGATCTTCAATACAAGTAAATGCCAGAGAAGAGAGATCATCATGTGACATAAACCTATTAACAAAAGTGAATAGGGAATTATTATTAATTATGGCATACTAAGTTGTCAATGATTTTGACTATTTGTCTTTAACATGTAAAAATGTTAAATTCCAAACTTACATCATCATGGTTTGGCATCATGAGCTGGACTAATTGTCCACCATGCTCATAATTTCATTGTTATCTTCATATCTATAAACAACGTTTCAAATAATAATAAAAAAGTTCTATAAGAAAAATCCAGACCTCCATGCTGCTGCTCCTTGTGAGACAAAGTCAAAATTGCATTACACAATCTGACACATAAGAATCTCCTATATCCCGGTGGTATGTATCCAAATTATTATAATAGTGTCTTCAAGACTTATGTTGACATTGCTAATGAGATATTTAAGCAATGAAAGATGGAGCCTTCTTCATTGTTGTATATGTAACAATATTTTATTAATATAAAGATTGATGGTTTTGTCTTTCTGAAAATGAAATGTAAAAATAATTTATTGTGGTCAATTGAAAAGTTTTTTTTAAAGCTTTTCATTATGGAAGGGCGACATAGATATATGCCCTTCTAATTGAAATTCGGACCTGCCCTTCAAATTTGATCACTGTGTGGGACCTTAACAAACAATAAAACTATTCCGCCGCGCGTTATATAAAACATATAACAAAACCTTTGTCAAAACTTCAAACGAACCCTTTAGTCATGGGTATTTCATCACGAATTGATCATTTTACCATGTACCTTCTTCTAGAGGAATATTCTTCCACTTGATTAGGTACTTCATAATGGTTATATGTCAAAGAGATACATAATATTTATCTATAACTTTTTGTGGTTCAAGAATCAACTTTCATTCTTCATCTAATTTTGGAAGTTTTATTTACATTGGCATATTTTTTCCCAAAACCTTTTTTAGGCAAGATACATGAAAAACCTTATGAATGCAAGAAGAAGGAAAATATAACTTCTATACCACTTGTGTAATCCTATGAATAATTATTTAGGGCCATAACATTTTTGAGCTAATTCTTTATTCTTCTTTTTCTTGAATGAAGATTGCTTATAATGCTATAATCTAAAAAATACCCAATTACCCTCCTCAAATTATCTTTCACTTCAATGTTGTTCCCTTGTTGTTTTATCATGTTTCATGTCATTTGAAGGTTTTCCATAATAATTTTCAAAGTTTCTTTAGTATTTTCCATATGTGACTCTGTTTCCTATACTTTGGACTTATCTTGCAAAAAGTATGAGATACTAGGAGTTGGATATCCATAAAGGGCCTTAAATGGGGAAATTTTAGTAGATGTCTGATAGGTAGTATCATATTACCATTCTTTCTTGATGAACCCACTTCATCCATTAAGATTTATTTTCTAAAGAGTAACATTGTAGATAACCTTAAAAACATTTGTTAACTATTTTTGTTTGACCATTTGACTGTGTTTGATATGTAGAACTCATGGAAACTAGTGTTTCTCCACTCATATTAAATAATTATTTCCAAAAGTTTCTTGTTACTATTAATTTAGGAAAACCATGAAGACTATGAATTTATTTCACGGACACTTCTGCCACTTGGCTTGTTCTTTATGTACTTTGAGCTCTACCAAAAAAATCTACAAAATTTGTCTACATAAATGACCACAAAAATGTAATACTTACCTTTATATTTTAGTAACCCTGTAATAAATTCTATTGATATATCTTCTAGTCTTTGAATATGTATGTGGAATGGTTGAAGTAACCCTAGAGATTTTACTATCTCTCTTTTATTTATTATGCAAACCCGACCTTCTCTTACAAAATTTTGAATATCTTTCTTCATTCCTTCCAAAAATATATTTTTTGATCCTTTGAGATGTTTTAAGGAACCCTGCGTCCTACCATCAGAGAGACATGGGACTCCCTTAATATTTTTTTATTCAAATATGCTTGCGTGCATAAAAATATTCTACATTTGCACCAAAGTATATCTCTTTCACTCCCAATGCTCCATAGAGTTCATCCCATCCTTTATAAATTTTAGTTTTTGTTTAGTACTATTGTCATTTTTCCATTATGGAAAGCTTCTTCTAGCCACCTAAGAATAGAAAATGTAATTGGATATAAATTTGAGGCCTCTTCTATTTTAGAAAGAGCATCATGTACTAAATTTTCCTTACCCTTTTTGCAGATTATCTCAAAATTAAAACTTTGCATTTTTTCTCTTCATTTTTGTTAATATTCTAATGAAAATCATAGCTTCAAAAAATACTTTATGCTATCATGGTATATCTTGACTTTAAAGTACCTCCCAATGATATACTATCCCCATTTTTTATTGCATGTAATATTGCTTCCATTTATTTTTCGTACGTAGATTTCACCAAATATTTTCTTTGAATTCCTTGCTTTTAAAAGCCAATGATATCCCTTATTGTGTTAATGTTATGTAAATTCCTTGTCCTAGTGCCTCACACTCTACTATGAATGTTTTACCAAAATTAGGTGCAACCGATGTTGGTGTAGAAGACATGGCATCCATTAAAAGAGAGAATGCCAAAGTAGCATCATCATTCCATATAAATGATATTTTCTTCAAGAGATATGTGAGTGGACTTGAAATTCATGCATAATTCTTAACAAATTATCAATAATATCATGTAAGTCTAAAAAATCTTCTAAGAACCTTGATTTTCTTAGGAATAGGTCATTTTGTAATAGCTTTCATCTTTTGAGGCTCCAACTTCACTCCTTCCTTTAAAACAATATGAACCAAATACTCGAATTCTTATTTCCCAAAAGAACATTTGGATATTTTTACATAAAAATGATTGTTCTCAATAATTTATATAACTTTTCCACATGTTTAGTGTGGTATTCCCATGATTTATTATAAATATGTGTATTATCAAAGAAAACCAACACAAATTTTATAAGATGGGATCAAACAAAATTGTTCTTAAGTCGAGCCCTCCAGACTTCAAATGACGATAAACCATAATTCAAACCAAATTCGCGTTCCAAAATAGCCTGCTGATGTCGGCCAATTTTGTGACGCGAAAACCAAATGAATTCCGCCCTAATATTTTTTGGGTCCGAAGTTGGGCTGGCGTACGGAGGGAGAGTTGTGATGCGAATTTCTTATCAAATTCAACCTAATATTTTTCGGGTCCGGATTTCCACTGCGCGAGCGGCCCAAACAAAGATCTGCTCCAATCAATTTCTGCCACGTGTCCTCAATCAAAACTTGCCTTGCTCCTGGCTGTGGGTGCATTCGATGGTGTTTAAGGCGATGGGACATGGATGTGGAAATTTCATATCAATCGCATTAAGTTTTAACGTTGTTCAATTAAGTTCCAAGGTTTTCACATCAAATCCACATTAATTAATTAAGTTTTAACACTGTTCAAGATCGGACCTTCACTCCTGTTAGCGATTCCGCATGCTTCAATATGATCCGGCCTTCGGCTCTCATTAATGATCAGAGATTAATTATGACGGGCGTCCTTCGATTGCATTGCAGTCGGGTCGATAAAATGGCGTTTCATTATGTTTTTTCAGACGAGCCGATTACTGGGTTACATTGCCTGCTCACTGTGACGAGAAGGAGAAGTGGCCAGCTGAACTGCTACTTAGACCTTGCTGCATATCTGCATTTCTCTCGGTCTCATCTGTGTTTGTCTTCCTCTGTTTCTTGGAATTCTGCTTCTCTGTCTCCTCTTGTGCCCACTGTTGAGACTGCACCCATGCCTCGCCTGCGTCAAAGGATGCATTGCCGCAAGGGTAGCACTAGAGGTCAACCCCTGCGCGCTCCCTCCAGCCCCTCAACCGAGTCATCTTCCAGCCAGTCCAGTGATTATTACGCAGGTCGCTATCTAAATACTAGGAGTGGGTGGGGTCGGGTTGTAGGATCTGGCCACCGTATGGATTCCCCTGCTCCTCGTTTCCCCACCGCTAGTTCACCTTCTCCCACGACGCGCACTGCGCAATTTTCCTTTAATTTCTCTCTCAACCGCCCACGAATTACAGCTTCAGTCACTGTGTTTTTCTGCGAGGAGGCCCAAATAGAGGAAGAATGCACCCTTCCGGCGGGTCTGAGCTCGGAAAAAGCCAGCCAACATTCGGGCCTTCAGGAGGGGAGCCGTGGCATGAATGTGGAGGTAGCACCTAGCGATCCTGGACCTTCCGAAGGATGGTGCCGAATCGTGGAGGAACCACCAGAGGAGTAGTTTGGTTAATTTGTTTTTCTTGCTTCGCGGCCCAATTAATTGGGCTGCTTTTAGATTATATTACTGTGCTAGACCTCTGTAATATTTTTGAATTATGTAAACGTTCAAGACTGGTTTCCCGGTATGAGGGCAGTCTTCTTAATTTTTTGATTTTTTGATGACATATTTGCCATGAGTCTGGGAAATGTTTTTGTGTGAGGCGTATATCAACAGTACATGTCTCTGCATATTTTCTGTATGCGCTTTATGATACTATTTTCATGGACGGTTTTACTTCATATAATATATTCAAAACAACATTTTTTCTCTTGTGAAAAAAAAATGATTAATGTTTATCACTCTTCCTTCAAAACTAGCGATGCTGGTTTATTGATATGGTCTGATGGTCTTTTTATATTTTGGACATATCACACTCCTCACATGATTAGCGTTTTTCTCTGTTGCGGGATTTTGGGTACTTTAATTTGTATTTGGAACAATGGACGTCGGTACTCTATCTGTTGCTTTACTATTCTACATACTGCTATTTCACTTTCTTATAGATGCCTCAGGCATATTTGGATGCTTTATCAGATTGTCGATAATCTCCATGTGGACCGTTACTGGGTTTTATATCAAGTCCCTGTATGTGACATGGGGTATTTTTCTATCACTGTCTGGGGTGGGACTTCCACTTTTCTGGATGGATATTTGGGTTCCAATCTTCAGATGTGAAAATGTAATCATGGACTGTTTTACTTCATATAATATATTCAAAACAACGTTTTTTCTCTTGTGAAAAAAAATTGATTAATGTTTATCACTATGCCTTCAAAACTAGCGATGCTGGTCTATGTTGCTGGTTTATTGATATGGTCTGATGGTCTTTTTATATTTTGGACATATCACACTCCTCACATGATTAGCGTTTTTCTCTGTTCCAGGATTTTGGGTACTTTAATTTGTATTTGGAACAATGGACGTCGGTACTCTATCTATTGCTTTACTATTCTACATACTGCTATTTCACTTTCTTATATATGCCTCGGGCATATTTGGATGCTTTCTCAGATTGTCGATAATCTCCATGTGGACCGTTACTGGGTTTTATATCATGTCCCTGTATGTGACATGGGGTATTTTTCTATCCTTGTCTGGGGTGGGACTTCCACTTTTCTGGATGGATATTTGGGTTCCAATCTTCATATGTGAAAATGTAATGACTTCATGGACTGTTTTACTTCATATAATATATTCAAAACAACGTTTTTCTCTTGTGAAAAAAAAAATGATTAATGTTTATCACTCTGCCTTCAAAACTAGCGATGTTGGTCTATGTTGCTGGTTTATTGATATGGTCTGATGGTTTATTTATATTTTGGACATATCACACTCCTCACATGATTAGCGTTTTTCTCTGTTCAAGGATTTTGGGTACTTTAATTTGTATTTGGAACAATGGACATCGGTACTCTATGTGTTGTTTTACTATTCTACATACTGCTATTTCACTTTCTTATAGATGCCTCGGGCATATTTGGATGCTTTCTCAGATTGTCGATAATCTCCATGTGGACCGTTACTGGGTTTTATATCAAGTCCCTGTATGTGACATGAGGTATTTTTCTATCACTGTCTGGGGTGGGACTTCCACTTTTCTGGATGGATATTTGGGTTCCAATCTTCAGATTTGAAAATTTAATGACTTCATGGACTGTTTTACTTCATATAATATATTCAAAACAACGTTTTTTCTCTTGTGAAAAAAAAATGATTAATGTTTATCACTCTGCCTTCAAAACTAGCGATGATGGTTTATTGATATGGTCTGATGGTCTTTTTATATTTTGGACATATCACACTCCTCACATGATTAGCGTTTTTCTCTGTTCAAGGATTTTGGGTACTTTAATTTGTATTTGGAACAATGGACGTCGGTACTCCATCTGTTGCTTTACTATTCTACATACTGCTATTTCACTTTCTTATAGATGCCTCAGGCATATTTGGATGCTTTCTCGGATTGTCGATAATCTCCATGTGGATCGTTACTGGGTTTTATATCATGTCCTTGTATGTGACATGGGGTATTTTTCTATCATTGTCTGGGGTGGGACTTCCACTTTTCTGGATGGATATTTGGGTTCCAATCTTCAGATGCGAAAATGTAATGACTTCATGGACTATTTTACTTCATATAATATATTCAAAACAACGTTTTTCCTCTTTTAAAGTTTCATTTTTTTTTTTAAATTGAACCCGCCGTCGGTATACCGATGCCTTGTAAGCGTCGGAATTGCGACATCTTAAAAACGTCAGAAGAGCGACAGTATAAAAATTTCGGACCACATTTCGTCGGAATTGCGACAGTTTACAAACGTCAGAAGAGCGACGTTAAAAACGTCGGACCACATTTCGTCGGAATTGCGACAGTTTACAAACGTCGAAAGAGCAACGTCCAAAACGTCGGACGATATTGCGTCGAAATTGCGACAGTTTACAAACGTCGGAAGAGCGACGTTCAAAACGTCGGACCACATTTCATCGGAATTGCGACAGTTTACAAACGTCGGAAGAGCAACGTTCAAAACGTCGGACCACATTTCGTCGGAAGTGCGCCATTTTACAAACATCGGAAGCGCGACAGTTTGGGAAACATCGAAAGAGCGACGCTTGTTTGGAAGCGACGGAAAAAGTGTCGATAGTGTGACAATTTTTAAGTGCGTCGGAACTACGACGGTATGGAAAACCACGTTTTTCCCGCCCTCGAACTGTCCCTCTTGCGACGACTATGTGTCGGAATAGCAACGAATTGGCCGTTGAAAATTCCGCCAAATTTTCTAGTGTCCACTGCGCTCAACACACTGTTGAACTGGACACAGTGCTTTGCATAGCACTGTCTCCCTTCCAAGGGTGTGTTGCAACGCACTGTCTCCCCTTAGAGACTGTGTTTCCCCCTAGAATCAACCAAATTCCATTGATTTTTTCATTGCATTTGCTTTCAGTTTGATTGTTTGCTATGTTTTAAAGAGCCTGATGCCTCATATTGACTTGTAACTTTATCTACTCCTTCCTCCTTTAAAAGAAAATTTTGTTCAATGTTTATTTAAAGTGTTTTTATTTATCATTGACGAATTAATTTCAAAGTATTTTCATTACTGCATTAGATCCATTTTATTTTGAAAAGGAAATTGCCGTTAAATTCTTCGTTTCCTGTAGGAGAAATTGTAGTTCTATTATTCATTTTTCCTTTTAAAGAGAAATTTTTGTTCTATTCCTCATTTCTCCAAGTAAAAGGCATTTTTTTTTATTGATTTGATGCACTTAGTTTCCTTTTCTTCATTCACATTAAAGGGACTGAAAAGAAAAAATTTCATTTGCATGTAGTGGATTGTGTGTTTTGCATAGGAACAATTTGGAAAGCTGCAATTTAGTTTTTTCTCTTTGATTGTTTGCTCTCAAAATGATTGCTCTTTCCTTCTAGTAGCTAGGATTTTCATTGAAAAACTAAAAGTGAAAATATTTCTTATCATTTTAGTTTGAATTTTATGAATTTCCAATACATCATCACGGTGAACCTTGAAAGGAACATTGATAAACAAGATCAACTTAAAATTTATCTCAAATTACCTAATAAAGCATTGGAACCATAACGATAACATTTATAAGGTCTATGCTAGAGACGTGTTTCGACATCGTAAAACATATCAGTTGTCATTAATTGTTTGCGATACATTCCTAGTGTGATACCTCACTCCACGTACATAAGTATATCATAGCTCATGCATGTAATTTCGGGTATATCAGGCGGTGTTACAGTACGAAAAGTATAAAGAGGTGCTCTCACTGTGTGGTTTCGCATTAGACAGTGCTAATTCGGACTTGGGCCTCCACGTGCCTTTGGGTATATTTGGGAGGAAAAATTTAGGTTGCTATCCATCCATAGTGAACCGAGTCGACCGCCTTGTAAATTGTGATGCACCGAACACAACATTCAGGGAAATTTCCTACCCATACTTCTTGGTTCGCCAAGAGGTATTCTTTAGTTCACAGTTTCTTAGTAAATCTTTTGCCTAGCATTACCCTTTTTTTTTAGTTAAAATAAATCAGTAATCATGGAAGAATAAAATCCTTTTCCCCGTTGTTTGTGTAGATTAGCATCGAAACCACCAGAAGCTACACTTGGTCGGTGAAGGCGACATCAATCCACTGAAACTAGTACTATTAGTACCTCTGGTGAAGCATTATCTTCCCGTATACCAGAGTTGACACAAGTTGTTTCTACACATCCTGGTTCGTCTATTGTTGTTGAGGCGAAGTCCTCACAGTTAGTTGTGGTCACAATCCATCCAATCAGTGAGACCATACCTCCTGAACCTGACGTTGTTCAACTGGAAGTTGATCCAGATCCTGTCTCTTTTTTTCCATAACATTTGAATCCCGAATTTGAACTACTAGAAGTTGTTCCTGAATTGATCATCCCACATTCTATTGTATCCATTAAGTCTCCCATATCACACAATCAACCTCCTAAAATATACTTTGGGCTTGACGACGAAATACTTCCACTTGGTTTAATTTCGATTGAAGAAATCCCACAAGACGAGACACCTTTAACTTCAACCCATTTTGGGGAGGATCTTTACCTATACAAGTCTTTTCCTCAATCGCCACCATCTGCTTTTGTTGATCTTGTTCCTATTCAAAATCCCGTCGATCCAAAAGGGTATACATTTGGTCATATAACCATGCCTGAACCAACATCTACGATTGGGCCATCTGTTCCAATTATGTCAGTACCTGCCCTCGCTACCCCGTTGATGTTTACAACTTCACCAAAGTCATATTTTCATGGTGACCCTATGCTCCCATCAGGTTATAAATCTGTATCTAGAATTTTCTATGGTGCGTCTTGAAAATCATGGACTTCACCAATGTCATCATCCAGTATTCTAACAAGTAAACTATTTGTGCTGAACTTAGTGTTCTTAAATTGAGTTCATTAATTGTCAACCAGGGTTAGTAAACTGCTGAAGTGTGGTGCACTATATGTGCCTAGGTATTTGTTTCTCACTCAAAATGTTTAGTGTTTTATGATGTTTTTGGTTTTTTTTGGTTTTATGTTTGAAAAGGGAAAGAAATAAGTGCTGGTGAAAAGAAGCTAGTGGTTATATTAAAACAAAACAAAGCCTAAACTATGGATGGAAAACAACAAATGAAAAGCTTGATAATGACTTCATTGCAAGGAAGTAAATCACAACATGAGCTTGAACTTATCCAATTCATTCATTAAAGATGTGTTGGAAGAGCTTGAGAAATGGACAAGTTAAGTGTAAATGAAGTTCTCCTAAATAAACAATCAACTCACAATATTACAAAAAAATGATTATTTGTAACACAGTAAGGTTTCTATTCTATATTAACCTATGATACTGAAGTTACTACTAGGCCTTATTCATAGGTTTAGAGATTTTCTAGAACAATGTTTGGGAAAAAGGCTATAGGTGAATTTGTAAAATATTTGCAGAATAATAAAAGCCTTAAACCGATATTACTAACCCCTGTTCATGTGATGATGTATCAATATAAATTCAGAACAAAATTAAGTTGTAAATAATGAAGGCCGAGAGACTAATTTTGACAACTAGTACTACTTGAAATGCAATGGATAACACTAGGCTGGAACGTAGTCTATCAATCTTAAAATACAGTGACTACACTAAACTAGAATGCCATTATTCTTTTCTTGAAACAAAATGAACTGAGACCGAACTAGAGTGCTACTAATCTACTTGAAGTACAGTGAACAGAGTTAAACTAGAATTCCATTATCAAACTTGAGATGTAGTGACAGAGTTGAACTAAATGCAATCGTCCTCCGGAGTGTTCTAACTAAATTAACATATAACTAGTCTATGGAATTCTATAGCCCATCTCGTTCAATATGAATGATATTTTGGAAGAGTTTGTAAAAACAAGTCTGGCTGTATTATTCAATGCAATTGAACATAAACATAAGATTTGAAAGAAAAAACAACTAGGATATAAGATACCACATTTGTTTCTTATTCATTGTTAATGATGTTTTGGAAGAGTTTGTAGGAGTAAGACTGGCTATGAAACTTAGTGTAAACAAGCAGAAATCTTGAAATTCGAAAGGAAATGAAACTAAAGTCTACAACACCACAGTTATGTCTTATTCATCGTGATGATATTTTGGAAGATTTTATAAGATTAAGTCTAGCTGTGATGATTAATGTAAACAAATATGAAACATAAACTTCAAAAACTTGCTTAAGCTAGAAATGAAAAACGAAACTAAAATACCTATCTAAGCCATATAAACAAAGATGCTCAGGTATCAGGGGCCCTCTACCACTGGAGTAGCACGCAAAATCTACTTCAATATTGACTCAGTGCTTTCAATAAAATGATGCTTCTTCCATTAAAAGACAAATTACTTCAAAACAGAGTGTTTTCGGACTTCTGAAATCTAGCAATTAAACACAAAATCTAACCTTGTCCCTCAGTTTCCCGAGCCATATTTATAACAAAATTACATAACTGTCTTGAGATAACCTAGGGATAATTGTCTTTCCAAATTAAAATCAAACTGGACTTTTGATGGTGGTCTCGTAATATGATTAAGGACATCTGGACTGTCCTTGTCCTATTAGGAGTCTATCTCCTAGTTTGAGTTCCCACGTGCATAACCACCTACATAATTCCGTTCAAACTTCGTGGAGAGCAAAAAATGATGAGGGAATGATGTGGAATATGACCACATGTGTTTTTCTCTGAAATGGCACCTGGAACCTGCATAGACATGAATACAGCTGCAGAATCGGCAACTAGCTACAGAATGTCTGCATTCTGTAGCTAGGTCTAGTTCAAAAAGTACTACTACAATGACAAAATCATAAAAACATAGCAAGTTAGTCATGATATACATTCTTAAAGAAATTTTAATTAATTCTATTGATCATTTGAGCCTGTAATTAATAACGGAAAAAGGAAATGGAGTGGAATGTGGTGGAAGAAAGAACATCTTTGGAGCTCAACATAAACCTATAGTAAGTACTGAATGGGTTGATTCTTTATACACATCATCAGGGAAATATCAAGCTGGTCCTTCTGGGTCTATTCCATCCAGTACCATATCAACTGGACTCCCAGCATTTGGAGAGAAATATTTTCCATCTTATTATCCTCCTTATGCTGGGGGCCAACCTTTGGTCACCCACTATGACAGTACTCAGTCACTTTTTGGTCAATCTAATGTCGAAATTAATTTTTTTCAATGGCAGCCCACTCTACCTATTCAACCACAAATGTTTGTACACTCATATCAACCAGTTCAACCTGTTACACCCACATCATTTCTGCTTGTTAATACATCTTTACCCCTGTTATAGAATCAAAATTTTGTACAACAACCTTTTCAGACAGGTCCTTCAACTCAATACCCTCAAGTATTGGGCCCACAAACTCCAAATCCTTCAGTTAGTTTACAACAACAACCTGTACCTGGAATCATTTATTCACAAGCTAGTTTACCATTTTATGGGATGTCACAACCACAACCAGGTTATACCTATCCTCAATCGAATCCAAGTTATTCTAATTTGGGTTAAAATATTGGTGGGCATACCCCTTGGCAACCTCAGATGCAAATACCTCAACCTTCATTTCAACAAGTATCATATCCAGGTTTTGGTCAACAAAATCCTCAAGTGTTTGATTTTCAAAGAAACCCCTATCTGGGTTACTAACAACATATTCCTTATGTTGGTTCTCAAAGGCCTATTGATCAAGAAATTCCATCATACCCTGGCTATGCTCAACTTGACCTTAATCGACAGTTTCCTTTTGTTGCAACTTTAGAGCTATCAGATTTAAATCGGCTAACCAATGATCTAATCAACTATGCTCCTTAGTGGCCGGTGATACCTTACAAATTACCCTCGTATATTCCTAAGTTTAATGGAAACCCTAGGGAAGACCCGTCGACTCATGTCACAATTTATCATTTGTGGTGTTCCTCAAACTCCCTGAATGATGATTCTGTTCGACTACATCTTTTCCAACGTACACTCATTGGTCAGGTTGCAAAATGGTATATTGAGTTACCTAGAGCTTATTTTGGTAATTTCACTACCCTAGCTATTGTCTTTCTGACTTACTTCCAGTTACCCATAAAATATGAAACTGGAATGGAACTATTGACCAATTTCAAACAGACTAATGCTACTCACATTTCTGATCATATTCATGAGTGGCGTCGACATCATAGAATGGTTAAGAAATTTGTTCCGGATCAACTCCTTGCTGAGTGGTTCATTAAGTCCCTGTTACCAACTATAACTGAGGATGTGGCTAAGGGTGGCATCGTCAAAGAAGAGCAGGTTATTACTCGTGCCCAATATTTAGACTTAATTTATACTTAGTCTGGCACACTCTATGAAAAAATTCCTAACGCGTCGCGATCTAATTTTACTATTCCTCCTCAATTAAAGGACTCTCATGCTGGAGACGACTTGATTGGTACTATAGGAACACATCATACTACTGCATCTGATCCTGCACCTTCTTCCAAAATTAATGTCGTGTCATTTGACAAGGGAAAAAGTGACAAGCAACCCGAAAGTAAAAAAAAGGGGAAATCTAAGAAAAAGCAAACTTCTAACCCACAGGAAAGATCATATGATCAATCATATAGACCTAGGAAACCTCGTTATCCATTCATAATATGTAATGAGGAACACTTTTTTTGGGATTTTCCTCATCATGCTGAAGTCTCAAAAATCATTAAGACTTCACATGCGTCAGTTGTGTTGACAAATCCATTTCCAAATCCGGACACAAGTTTGGTTGCTACGGATCCAACTTCTAGTTCCCAAGTACTTATGTTATCCATCACAAAACCTTAAACAGATATTTTGGTGTCAACGCATAATAAATATTATGGTAGTCAAGCCACTAATCAACCTACTACCTCGACTACGATTCCATCTACAGAATTAGTACCGCCTATTGTTATTCCTGAATTGAAAATTAAGCCACTAAAGGGATTAATTCACAAATCGACATATAATCCTTGAGCAAGAGCTGCTCAAAATTATAATATAGTTGAAGATTTGGCTCAATCTCCTTCAGCTATGTCTGCTCTTGAGGTATTACAAAATTGTCCCTCCCAAAAATAGACTTTATTGTCGGATATTGGTGGAATTGATCTGACTGATTCTAATCTAGTCGTCTTTAATCATACAGGCTGTGTACTGCAACTACCAGTAGAATTGGCATTCTCCATACAAGAAAATGTTCTCAATCACCTTGTTCATCATACTATTATTGATGAGGGAGAATCTACATGCATTATGTCTCTAAATTGTTGGAAGTCATTTGACTCGCCGCACTTATCTCAATTGTCAATGAAGTTGAAGGCTTTTGATGGAAGTACATATAAACCTTGTGGTATTATTAATAACCTGCAGGTTGAACTAGGGGGGAAAATAGTGAATGTTGATTTCTATGTTGTTGATGGACCCCTTGAATATAATATTCTACTTGGAAGGCCATGGGTATATCCTATGACTGCAATTGTTTCTACATATTTTAGAATGATTTCCTTTCCATATAAAGGTACAATTACAATCATCAATCAAATATCCTTCTTTGCCTCCGCTTCGCAGGTAACTAGAAGTGTTCTGTTCATTCACGCACCCCAACTAGCACTTCAAAACATTGGTGTAGGAATCTTAAAGGATTCCACTCTCATGGGAAACTTTGCATTACCGCCGCCTACGACGTCAGCAGAAATTGCAAGTATAGAGACCTACTACATGATCTCTTCCACTCAATCTGGCTTAAGGGAGAGTACAGGTGATTCTGAAATTGTTATGTTGGATGAGTTTCTGTCGCCCAACCCTATTGAGCTAGCATAGAAATCAATCTATCTGGCTTGGGTGGCGAATCCGAAATTAGCGTCGCCGGTTGTTCGGGTTGATATTTCCTTAGATTTTGGTACTCCATCTGATCCTTTTTCCTCAAATTTCTTGACAGATGAGAATATTTTGGAAGCCATGATGTCAGAAGGAGAACCATGGGAATATTATCATCATCATTCCCATCTTCCTAATTATGAAGAAAATTATCTTAGTGAACTATATCACCCATCAATAAAAAATTTCTTTTTGAATTATTTACCTATTAATGCAATCGATTCCGAGCGAAATTTTTCAAATATTGAAGAAACCAATTCTATTGATATTTAGAGAAAACTTGGCGTTGTAGAAAATATTCATGTCGGTGTATCTTTTTCTTCATCAAAACTTGAAACATATCTCTCTCTGTTTTGTGAATTTTGTGATGTATTTGCTTGGTCTTACGGGGAAATTCTAGGCATAGATACTAGTATTGTTGAACACACTGTTAATATGTATCCTGATGTCAAACCGGTGCCTCAACGCCTTCCTCTTGTTCATCCAAAGAAGGCCATTGCCATCAAAGCAGAAGTTGAAAAATTTTGCGTGTTGGTTTCATTTACCCTGTTCCGCTAACTGAGTGGGTTTCCAACATTGTTCCTGTCATGAAAAAACAAGGAACCATCAAAGTGTGCGTCGATTATTGGGACGTCAACATTGCTTGTCCAAAATACAACTATCCTACTCCCTTTATTGACCAGATTATTGACGATTGTGCTGGATGTGAAATATTTTCGTTCATGGATGCATTTTCTGGTACAATCAAATCAATATCTTCCCAGAGGATCAACATAAGAAAAAATTTATCTGTCCCTGGGGCACATTCGCTTATAGGAAACTACCTTTGGTTTAAAGAACGATGGGGAAACTTTTCAAAGAGCAATGGATTATGCTTTCAATGACATCAAGCACATTTTTCAACCTTATCTAGATGATTTACCTGTGCATTCACAGAATTGGACTAATCACCCGATGCATTTGAGAGCCATCTTCTTACGCTGCTGACACTACAAAATACACGTCAATCCACATAAATGTGTGTTTTGTGTTGGTTCTGGTCGTTTGCTTGGATTCTTAGTCTTAAAAGAAGGAATTCAAATCGACCCATTGAAGGTCCAGGCTATTCTTGATTTTCCTGCACCATCAAATTTACTTCAGATATAGAAAATTCAAGGAAAGGCTAACTTTCTAAGAAGGTTCATTCCCAACTACGCCGAAATGGCTAAAGGATTTACTTGACTCTTGAAAAAATGGGTTCCCTTCCATTGGGACCAAGTTGCACAAGCTTATTTTGATTTTATTAAGGATACTCTTGTCCATGCGTCATTAATGTATCCCCCTAGTTATCAGAATGATTATTTCCTATATATCGCCACAGCTAAAATGACCATTGCTATGGTATTGGTCCAAGTAGAAAATGGGATAGAACATCCGATCTATTATTTGAGTCGTAATCTCAATGATATGAAATTTAAGTATTCATACGTAGAAAATCTTTCCTTGGTAGTTGTTCAAGCTGTCCAAATATTTTGCCACTATATCCTGTTTCGGACGACCATTGTCATTTCGGATTGCAACCCCATGACTTATATCTTATCACATCAATTTTTGGGGGGGCAATATTCAAAATGGATTGTCATTTTGCAAGAATTTGATTTGGAATTCATCAAATCCAAGTCAAAGAAGTTTTTAGTTTTGGCTGAGATTCTCTGTGACCTTCCCTCTGATAGTACTTCTACTACGTCGGAACCATAAATTCCTGACGAGTCTCTGTTTCTGATCGGATCATCTGATCCTTGGTATGGAGATTTCATCATTTATCTCCAAACTCAAAATTTTTACCCTGATACCTCTCACTCTGAACAACGATGTATTTGATACCAAGCCAAATATTATCTGATCGTCGGTGATACACTTTATCGTTGTGGTGTCGATACTATTTTAAGAAGGTGCCTCACTCATGAGGAGGTTGAAAAGGTTTTAAATTATTGTCATGCTGGGGCTTGTGGTGGACATTTATCTAGATATGATACCGCGCAGAAGATACTCCGCGCTAGTTACTTTTGTCCTACCATATTTCGCGACTGCATTCTCGCGGTCAGAAGTTGTCATGCGTGCCATATTTTTTATCGTAAAATCCACAAACCGCTAGCGCCAATGCATCCTATTGTCTCTATGGGACCATTTTCAAAATGGGGTATTGAGTTCATGACCTGTAACCCTCGTTCGTCTGAGAGGCATGGTTATATTATTGTCGCAGTAGACTACTTTACCAAATGGGCCAAAGCAATGCCTACATTCAACAACACAGGACAAACAGCTGCATTGTTTTTATTTAATTATGTTATTGCACGGTTTAGGGTCCCGCAGGCTATAGTTACAGATCATGGGAAGCATTTTCACAACCACATGGTGACTGAATTGACTACCAAGTTAGGATTTTCACATGATAATTCTACTCCTTATTATCCACAATCAAATGGACAAGTTGAGGCTATCAACAAAATTCTTAAACGTATGCTTCAATGAATGATAGGAGTTCGTAAAAGAAACTGGAATTTGATCTTGTACTCGACCTTGTGGGCATACCGAACCTCAGTGAGAAACGTAACTGGATTTACTCCTTTTCAATTGGTGCATGGTCTGGAAGTTGTCTTGCCAATCCAATGTGAAATACCGTCATTAAAACCCGTAATAGACTTGTTACCTGACACCTTAGAAGAAGAAGCGCATATTTTTAACCTCATCCATCTTGATGAAACACGTCGTGAAGCCCAATGGGCCAACGAGGCGCATAAGAGACATATAAAGGTGAAATATGACAAAAATGTCCAGCCTCGCATTTTCTTAGAGGGCGAATTGGTCCTTATTTATGATCAAGAAGCTAATGTAATAGGTATAGGGAAATTTGAGCCACTATGGCATGGCCCTTATATTGTCAAAAGAGTTCTGGCTAAGGGTGCCTATGAGTTATTTGATTACGATGGAATTCCCTTGGCGCAACCCATAAATGGGTTGTATCTGAAACATTACTATGCTTAATCATAAGCGTAGTAATTTTTTGTATTATATTGTATATATATGCTGTTGATTTGCATTCATTGTCTTAGTTTGTTTTTATATTTTTCTTGACGTTAGTAATCCACTTTACATTTCATCGCATATGTCTGAATCTTTGGAACCATTTGTTCGATATGCTAATAGCGTTAGTCATAGTACGCAGAATCTATCCTCTGCGGCGTGGGCCATTTTCGCTCCAAACAACGAGTTAGTGAGTTTTCAAGGGATTTGTATCAGTAGTCGAAAAACAATATCGCTAAGTATAGCATGTTGATCGAACTTCTCTCTGATGCAATTTCATTTGGTATTAATCGTATCATCATAAGGTAAGACTCACAACTTGTGGTATTACAACTTACTAGTGTTTATACTCTTAGAAATCCAACACTACATCGTTTTTTCCTAAGAGTTCGATTTTCGGAAAGACACTTTGATTTTATTCAATATCAACACATTTCCAGAAATTTGAATACATTGACTGATTCTTTGGCTAATCAAGTTTTAGACATACATTTGCAACACATGTAAAGAAAACATTCACATCATTGAATGGGATTGCACAATAAACATAAGAAAACACTGAAATCAAATAGATAGATAGTTATAGGTTTTTATAAAAATTTGTGCCCAAGACACATTGGTATCTGACCTCAAAATGTATGCAACATGTCAAAAGTAAACTAGTGCTGCTCATGGTAACATGCTATAGACCTAGCTATCCTACGCAGTAACTGCATCTAGTGGTTAGGAACACCTATAGTGTGGCGCTGCAGTCACATGGGTAACTCTTTGATTTGGAAATCCATAATCTCGAAGGTCAAACCCTCTATGTGCTGCCGAATCTCAGTCAGAGTCTCAACCATATCAAGATCCTGAAGGACTGCTCTCCCGAAAACCCTCTCTACTGGCTCATATGCTACACGCTCTGGCTCCTGCACCGATTGAACTCGACCAACATCTGAATTACATCAAACATTTAGTTTAGTCTTGGGAAAACATCAAAAATACAAAAACATTGTAGAAACCTTCGAAAAATAAAAAAACATGGTCAAAACATTCTCACCTATTGCACCCACAAAGCACCTTCTGGTAAAGCTAAATCTGGATCTCCTCGAAAATAAACGCCTTCGTATGCATACTCATCGATGGCGACAATCTGTCACCTGAACCAGGTGAAGAATGAAGTCAAGAACACAATGGTCGATTGGCTTGCATGCCTACCCATTATTTCTACCCATCTCTGCATCCTCAGATCTCTAGGATTAGACACATCCAGTGTCACATGTTGTGGCTGCATCAATGGAATCTGCTCTAAGGCAAAGGAAATGACGATCAAACCATAACTGAAATTTTTCTTCCTTCCTCCCTTTGCCTTGTTCATTTGTTCTTTTATCTGAGAAAGTACAGCTTCAGACCAGTTGAAGATTGTTAGCTCCATGCACTCTAGCGCGTACTGCATATATGATCTATTCGCTACATGTAGTGTAACGATGCCAGCAAGTATTGTGATCATGAAAAGAATGGTTCTCAAAGGAAAATATCTAACATCTTGGATGTTTATTTTCCCGTCTTTGCTTGGCTTTGCCCCTGGATAGAAATGTTGCAAAACATAATCTCTCACAGTCTCTCCTCCAAGAATAGACCCTGAGAGCGAAATAGGCAAGCCTCTCCTCGACAAACCTGTGAGAAAGTATACATCCTCCACTATTATAGGGACCACTTGGATCTTAATGTGAAATGCCTCGATAGCTAGATCCCATGCTCGAACTAGGAACTCCAAGAGTTCTATTTGTTGCCTCATCCCTGACAAATGGAAGTACTTTAACAAGTCACAATCTCTTAGGGTTCTTACTGTACCTGGATCATTTAGGGAAATCATATCATGTTATTCATGCTCTCTTTCCCTCCATGTAATTGGCATTATAGTCCGATGAAAACCTAAAATAAAACCATAAGAACCATTAGACTCCATTCAATGCAAAAAATTAGACAAATTTTGGGCATAGTGCAAAAATAAAAAATGAATATTGCGCCCAACGCAACCCTGAACAAGAGACAATGCGTTTTATATGCAACTAGCCTTCATTTAAGCTGCTATGCAACACACCTTTCTATGTTCAAGGATTTTTTTCCCTCTTTGGGAGGAGAATTTACCCTTAAGGGACCTAAAAACCTAAAAAATTGCAGTGAAAGGAAATGAAAGGATAACTGAAGGAAAGAGAGGGTTCATGGCACTAACCTAGATCAAACAGTGATGGAAACCATCCACAGAAACGATTGCAATCACCAACTGAAGTTCGGGGGAAAAAATAGGTTTAGAGCTCCAAAATGCAAATGGTAACTAGTGAATGGTAAAAATGAATAGTAAAACTCTTTTTAATAGTCATTTAATTGTTTGAAAATTATATTTATTGTTATGAATATGATTTTATTATATTTTTTTATCATGAAACAGGTATTTTTAATCCATTTGATGTTGTTCTGAACAGGTTTTACAACTGATGAACATATTAGTCGTGCAGATTTATTTCAAGAATGATTTGACCACAAAACATACTTTTTATCCTTATTTTTCGAGCTTTGTTAAAAATGAAAAATGATTTGAAGTGCATTTTTATCTCTTTTTTTAGCTTCAATAACAGCGAAAAAAGGAATCCCTGGAGTCTTCTTTTAGCTCTTTTAAGACTCCGATGATGTGAAAAAATTGTCGAGCACTTGTCTTTTAGAGCTCGTAAAAGTAAATGAATTGATATCTACTCAGTATAAGTTTAACCCTTTTTCGAGCTGAGATATATTATTACGAAAAAGGAATACCTTGGTCAAACATGACTAAAGAGGTTCTCTCAGATATTATTTTACACTTTTTCGGATCTGAGCAACAAATTTACGAAAAAAGTACTTTCTTCCTCTTTTTCAAACTCTCTAAATATGAAAAGGAACAGGCTGTCACTATCGTTAGGCTCGTTAAAACATAAAATAGCGACAGACTTGTCGATCATAGCAAGAATCGAGTTTCATTCATCGTTAGACTCGTCAAATTATTAAATAGTGATACTCTATTCGCCCGAAGGGTTGAATTATAGATCAAGAATATGTTATCCTCCTCAAGCTTGTTAAAAAATAAAGAGGTACTGGTCGAAAAATGACCGGGGAAAATTTGGGAAAGTTAGCAGAACTTTTTACAGTAGCAGGTCGCTCTTGAACATGACACTTCACCCCATCACCGTGAATGTTTGGGTTGGGTAATCTTCTTAACGATTCATTCACACCTATGTTTCATCATACCTTCACTTCGGTTTTGGGTCAATGCTGCCAAATCATCTCAGTGTCACCGATATGTTCAAGGGAAGTCATCCAGTGAATAATCATCCTTCTGTAATACTCATAAACCTTCATTCTCATGACAGTCATCCCTAAACATTGCTATATCAAGTGATATCTTTGTCTCCGAAATTAGTAACTCTCGTTTCGCAATAAGGTGTCTTCCTATCGACAAAAAATAATTATCCAGGAAGTTCACTTAGAAACATCATATTCCAGTACCATGAGGCTTGTTACAGAATTGACAATATCCTCGCTTCCGGACTTTTGACGGAAAGATTTTGTTTGGTGTTCGACATCAAATCATCTATTCACGCCTTACGAAATGTACTGCAATACCTTGAGGGCCATTGACATCAATGATGGTTCTCTCGCATTTTTTAACATCCCACATTATTGGCTGGTAATCAAACTATGTCTTACCATGTTCGACTACAAATCATATATTCGCATGGCTAGACTTGTACCCGAATGATCGAGTGAACGAGATAAGAAGACCCTAGATCTAGTTTCAACCATCCGGGCTGCGATTTCAGGATTTTTGTACACATCATCTGTACGGTAACCTTACATACAGATTGTCATCCAAACATGGGCCTATATCTGTAGGCAAGTCTATATTGGGTAACATTCCAATGTAGACGACTTTCTGCACTATGTACATGTTATTAGATAGTTTATGTGTTGAGCATGGGAATGTCTTCCCTCAACAATTTTTTATCAAGAGGATATATCATGATGTAATGTATTGTAAGATTGATGCAGGTCTCCAGTCCGCTTCATCTCCAGCCCATCACAGTGTAAAGCATCTCAATCAAAATATTGTTATTATTATTCTGACTTCATGTTTTAGGGGGCAATTGTTATAGGTAAATTTGGGCACCATTCCCAATGACCCGGTTAACTAGACATCATCCCCATAACCAATGAACAGGGTCTATCATTCCCTATCATTTCAGTTGCTACATGCCCTAAGACAAATAACAAGAACAAATCATCTATGACTTCCATTGCAAGGTTTCCCAGATTTTAAGTTTATATTATAACACCTATGAGCTCACCAACGTAGTCTCTCAAGGGGATAAGTGTATTGCATATGCAGGTACCTCCATTCAAAGGTTCTCTGCAAAGCACTTCCCGACACTTAAGGGTGCATTGGTCATTTGGGAGCGAAATTCTCATTGTTTTGGAATCTCCACTTGGCCAGTGCCTTCTAGAAGAGTGCATATGTGTCAAACTTCAAATCCATGTGTCCATTTGATACCTCTAAGACTAGGAACATGTCTTGACTATTATTAGAAAGTAATTGATTATAAAAATACCTTCAACTCCTCTATAAATTGAGCACAGATCCTAGTGCTTGGTAAGGAAGAATTTGAGTAGAGAAATGTTGGTGTAATTTCAATTGAGGAGTAGATTTGTGTAACATGCTGCTGGAGAGATGTGCATTGTGATGAGGTTGGGATGCTGCTGGAGATGGTGACATAAAATAAATCACTGGGTTGTAACCTCCCCTTCTATCCATTAATAAAGGTTGTTTCTTACTTTCCCACATATGTATCTGTATAAGCTTCTGTCTTTCATATTATGAATTCTTATCTGATGTATATGGTTCATGTTTCATTGATTTAACTGAATAACTTGAATAGACATCTGTATTATTGCTATATTTTGTTGTTTAGTGTTCATCTTTGCAGGAAATATTTTGGCAATCTAGCTCGGATTTGAAGCTACAACAAGAGTGACAAAAGGAGAATTGGAAGCACTTGGACTCCAAGTAAGTTTCTTGATATGTTCTATGTGTATATTTATTGTTAGTAAAAGTAGTTGCAAAGTCTTTAACCTGTTGTTCTAGATGAGCACCACATCTAGGGAAGAATGTTTTATCTGTAATCCATAATTCTGCATAACAAACAGTAAATGGTCCAATCCACAAAGGCTAGAACTTTGCGTGTTTCCCCTTTTCGTGGGGTTTATCCCACATCAATACTAGATCACCCACATTAAAGCTCTTTTCCCCTGCGGACTTCTTATCAAACCAATGATTTACACAGTTCTGATGTATAGAAAATCGATCTTTGGCCTTGATACTTTCTTCCTCAATTTTAAGTAATGTTTCTATCCTGCTCTGAATCAGAAGACAAGGTCTACCTCATGACTCTTGAGAGAGTAGAAAGGCCAAAAGATACAGGTTTGGAGGAGAGATAACTTCTTTATCGTAAACTAGGAAGTATGACAAGGTTCTCAGGGAAGGATTTGGAGTTACACGGTCATCCCAAAGAGCAACGGTCAAAGATTTATGCCAATTCCTTTGTTCAGAGAAGATGGTTTTCTTGATTATATGAATAAGATTCTTGTTCGTTTATTTTTCCAAACAATTTCCCTACGGATAATAATTAGATGCATGTTTCAATACAAATAAATTTTCTAATGTGAATTCATAAAGTTTCAACGATGAAAATTAAGTCTCATTATCAAAGACAAGTGACATCAGAACGCCAAACCTTGTTATAATATTCTGTTGCAAAAATTGAATGACCTTCTTATCAATTACTTGTCTGAGAGGAACTTCTTCTGACCATCGAGTGACGTAATTTGTCATTCTTAGGATATATGAGTGTTTCTTCAACGAATGAGAAAACATATCTCCAATAACATCAAGGCCCCACTGTTGGAATGGTTCTTCAACTGCTACTGGTAGCAGCGGAGTGGTTGACCTCTGATTGCGACCAGCGGATCTTTCAAAATATTGTCACTTGCGTACATAGGCGTGAGCATCCTTGAACAGAGTGGGCCAACAATAACTAGCCCTCATAACCTTATGTGTTGTAGTGTCGCCCATATAGTGGCCACATGTCGAACCATCGTGTAAATCTTCCATGACCTTATTTGTATCCTGTGACTCAAGGCACCTCAACAAGACACCATTGTAGTGCTTCCGGAAGATCACTCCATGAACTAATTGGTAAGATAGATATTTTAAATGAATTTCCTTCTTATTTTTATTTGATAAGTGTGAGGGAAAGGTGCCATGCTCCATAAATTGTTGTAAATATTCATACCATGGTGTTGTATATGTGGATTGAGGAACATGTTCAATGTTATAAATCTTGATCTCCTACTCCCATCCTGAAAGATCTTGTTCGAGAGCATATCTTGCTTCGGCGGCTAGCTTACATAGGCCATGGCCCTTTATGGTATGAACTGGCTTGATCTCCATGTCATATTATTAAACACATGTAATCCATTTAGCCCTCTTCTCACGCAAATCTTGATTCATGAACAATTATCTTACTGTTGGATGAGGTACAAATATGATTGTGTGAGATCTTCATAGATAGGGACCAAAATACTTAACTACCTTGTATAAAACATACACTTTTTAATCGGTGATATGATAATTTAATTCTATCCCTTGTATACTAGTGCTCATAAAAAATATAGGCCACTCATTTCCTTCAATATATTTCTAATTCAACATAGTCACAATCGACGAATCTGAAGAAAACGTATAGAGCGGGAATTATTTGCCATAGTCTAGACTAAATAACGTGGGTGGATCAACAATGGATTTCGTAATCTGAGCGAAAGTGTACTTTTCCTGTTTATCCCATTTGTATGATACATATTTCTTTATCATCTCTTGTATGGGCTTGATTATCTAAGCATAATGAGAGATGAATTTTCTCAGAATTTCAATTTTCCCTATGAAACACTGCATGGCTTTCTTATTCACTAGACACAAGATTTGCATGATGGATTTTACCCTCTCGGGATCAATCTTAATTCTTCTCTTGCAATGATGTGCCCTAGCAGAATTATTTCAGACACACCAAAAACACTCTTCTTGGGATTAAGATAAATCCCATGCTTTCGAAATTGCTCAAATATCTCCTTCAGATGACGTACGTGATCTAATCTATTATTGGAGAACACAATAACATCATCTAACTAAACAATGACGCTCTAAACTATAAGGTCACGGAAGGCGATGTCCATTACTCTTTGGAAAGTCACACCTGTGTTTATAAGTCCAATTAGAATCCTCTTAAAAGCAAAAGTTCCCCATTTGGCTCGGAAGGTAGATTTTATTCTATCAGATTCCGCTACTAGTACTTGATTATAGCCTTAGAAACCATCTAGTAGCGAAAATATTTCAGAATTGAATATTTTCTAAAGGATTTGTTCCATGGATGGCACTCGTTAATTGTCTTTATCAGAAGCACGATTAAGATTCTGGAAATCAACACATAGACAAATTTCACCATGCTTCTTTCTAACTGGGACCAAGTTGGACACCCAAGTGGAATGTCTGACTTTGAAGATGATCTAAGCATCCATCAATTTTCTCAATTCCTTTTGGATAAGGGATTGTAGTGTTGGATGAACTTTTCATAATTGTTGCTGGAAGGGATTTACCCCTTCTTTTATAATAATTACGTGCTAGATAATACAAGTTTCATATGTCTTTAAATCATTGTATGTCCATGCAAATACATCACGGTATTGTTTGAATAAGCAAATAAATGCATGGCATTCCTATGCAGAACAACACATACTAAGGTTCACATACTTTTCATCTTATTGGGTCCCAATATTGAATTGTTCAGATGATAAATTTGAGCTTTGGGTATTTATTTTGGTTGGTCCTCTAAATTGGTTTTGCGGGTCATATAACTTATCCAAGGACGCCAGAGCCTTAGGCATAGTGTTTCCTTTTGTTTTATTAAATGTGTCTTATAAAGCTCGATCATGCTCATCCTCATCTATGGAAACATCTTTCAATACATTTGCATTAGCCATAAAGTGAAATATATGTTGGTCGTCATTGAAAACATGTAAGTTAGTGACATTGTCTGTTACAAGAGGTTTGTATACAATTTCAATAGAAAAACCATTTTTCAATAGTGAAATTCTAGCATCTTCATTTTCTAATTCATATATTGTGACATTTATAAGTCTAAGAATATAAATAATGTTGAAAGCTTTAAAATGAATAATTAAGTGCCATACCTCATGTTGTTAGTTTTTAAGATGCGGTGAGACATAGTGGATAGTATCTCGTACCTATCGCGTAACCACCTCTAAGTCATCGATTACCTTGAGAGCTTCTACCTTCATATCGATGGCCTTCTTTAATACAAGCACGAGTGCTTCATATTTGGAAGTATTATTAGTACACTCGAACTCCAGACGACATGAGAGGATATGCTTATTATTGCATGGGTATGTAAGAACACAACCAGCTCCACAATTGTCATGTGTCTTTGAACCATCAAAATATAAAGTACAAATATCATGACCTACTAAGATACTCTCAATATTTTTATTAATACTATTGGTGAGCCCTGTTATTGCACCAAGAAACATAGTTACCGATGAAATAAGTAACTGAACTGGTACCTATTTTTTTGAGGTAACAAAAAAAGCACCTGATTTTGAAAAGTGGTGATGCAGAATTACACTTTTTTTTAGCATATTTTTGACACTTTAATGTTTTTATTTATGAAGTATGAATATTTATTTTAAAATGTTAGTCATTTTCATACTAATTTTGAAAAGTAATGATGCATCATGAACCATTTTTTTTTAGAGTGGTGATTTTCATGTTGGTAATAAAAAATAAAAATAAGATAAGAAAAATATGAAAAAAAACTCAAATAATAAAATATATATAAAAATAATAAAAAAAACCAATAAAAATGTTTAAAAAAAAAAAACAAAATTAACTTGTAAAAGTGCAAATTAAAAAAAAATAAAAATAATAATAATAATAATAATTAAATTAAATTATATTTAAAAAAGGAAAAAAAAAAAAAAAAACCCTCAAAAACCATTTTTCTAAGTTATTAAAAAAAATCATATAATTAAAAAATATATATTAAAATAGAAAATTAAAAATAAATAAATAAATTTTAAAAGAAAATTAAAATAAAAATTTTAAAATAAAAAAATTAAGATTAAAAAACAAAAAGAAAAAAAAACATTATCAAATAATTAAAATAAATAAATAATTTTTTTTTTTTTTTTTTAATTAAACCATTTTAAAAATCTAAATATGAAAAAAATACTAATAATAAAAACTAAAAAGTTTTTTAAAAATAAAATTATTTTTTTTTGATAAATTAAAAATTAAAAAAAAAAGCATTAACTTAAAAAAAATTAAATTTAAAAAATAAAAATCTTATTAAATTAAAAAATAAAAATAAAAATAAAACAAACAAATATTAAATTTAATAATAAAAAAACAAATTTAAAAATTAAAATAAAATATTGAATTAAATAAAAAACAAATACAAAAATTAATAAATAACAAAAAAATATATATTAAAAGCAAAAAAAATCTTTAAAATTTAATAAAAAACACAAAAAAACCGAATTAATTTTTTTAAATTTAATTTAAACAAAAAGAGGAGCGACGTCTCCCAGGTGGCGGCAAGGGTCAGTCGCTGGGCGCAAAATCAACCTCCCACACAGGTGGCGGCAGGGGTCGCCCGCTGGGCGGGCGGGGGCTACTTGCAGCTACCCTACCCACCCAGCGGCCAACCCCTACCGCCACCTAGGCGATGCCGCTCTTCCTTTTTTTTTAAACTAAATTCAAAAAAAAAAAAAAAATAATTCAGTTTTTTTGTTTTTTAATATGAAATTTTAATGATTTTTTTGTTGTTTTTAATATTTTTTTAATTTTTTACTAATTTTCGTATTCGCTTTTTTAACTGAATTGAATATTTTGTTTTAAATTTTTTATATTTTTTTATTATTAAATTTTATATGACTTTTTTTAATTTAATTTAATAAAATTTAATAATTTTTATTTATTTATTTAAATTTAATATTTATTTTTAAAAATTTTGTTTTTTAATTTAATTTTTTTTTAATTACATAAAATTTGATATTTTTTATTTAAATTAAATTTTGTTTTTTATATTATTTTTTATTTTTATTTTTATTTTTTAATTTAATATTTTTTGCTTAATTTTTTTTCCATTTTTAATTTATTTTTGTTTTTTCAAGTGTTTTTTAATTTTGATTTGTTTTTTAAATTTTATTTTTTATTTAAAAATTTATTTATTTATTCATTTACTTTTTAAAATTTAATATTGTTGTAAAAAAATGAAATTTGTTATCTTAATATTTCATTTTTTTATTTAATAAAATGATATATATATATATAGTTTTTATTATATATATATAGAAGTGGGTCTTTCCCCTCTTGAGAGCCTAGCTATGACTAGGCTTCTATTGTACAAGCACAAACTCAATAGCATAGGAGACCATAGACTTCCTAAGCTAGGTTTAAATTCCAGCCAAAACCACCTAAGGCTTAAATGAGGTTGGTATAAAGACACTAGGGCCTGGTTAAACCATTGGGAGATCAACGAGAATGTTGCTTTGCAAAACATTAACAACATTAAAAAAATTGGTACTTCTAAGTTCAAAGAAAAAATGTGGTGTGAGAAAGATCTAGTAGCCAAAAGAAAATTAAGATATTATAAGGAGGTCATCAACCCCACCCTAGAAGATCAAAAGTATCTCTCTGTTTTAACTAGCTCAAAGAAGAAAATTAATATAGCCAAGATTAGAACAAACTCTCATGAGCTTCATAGTGAAACAGGTTGTTGGATAGTTCCTAAAACACCATGGATGGAAAGGATCCACTATCTCTGTGAGAATATGAACATCGAGGATGAAAATCACTTCCTCTTAGAATGCCTCGCGTATAACCACATTAGAGCTCAATTTCATAATCATTGTTGCAATACTGACCTTCCTAGCCTTTTAAGATGTCAAATAGTGAGCTCAAGAGGCTTCTCTCCACGCTTTTTGAGCATAGGAATAAAATCTTAAAATCAAACTAAATAACTCTTTTCTATTGGTCTCAGTGGACGTTAACCACCACCATCAACATCATCATACATATATATATATATATATATATATATATATTATTTTTTACAATTTAAATTAAATTTATTTTTTTGAATTTATTTGTTTTTTAATAATTTTTTAACTTAATATTTTTATTTTATTTTGTTTTTTCATTTTTCATTTTTTATTTTTAATTAAATTCTTTTTTTTTTCTTTTTTTTTTTTCTTTTTTTTTTTTTAATTTAATATACTTTTTAAATTATTTTTATTTTAGAATTTAAATTTTTTTTTTTTTTTTTTAAATTTAATTGGTATATTTTAATTTTACTTTATTTTTAAAATTTACTTGTGTTTTGAAATTTGTTTTATATATATATATATATATATATATATATATATATATATATATATATATATATATATATATATATATATAAATGTTTTTTTTTATTTTATTTTTTATTTTTTTCTTAAATTTTAGTTTTTCTTTTTTAATTTTAATTTTTTTTTTTTAATTTAAAAAAAAAATATAATGATTTTTTTTCAATTATTTTAAATTTTATTTTATTTATTTATTTATTTTTCTTTTTTCTTTATTCTTTTTCTTTCCTTTCTCTTTTTTTTCTAAAATTTTTGTTTCATCCATTTTTAGGGTGTTTTTTGCACAAAAAAAATTGGCTTTTACTTCAATTTTAAAAAAATGTCTAAAATTTACTTTGAAAAAAAAGAGGTTATTCCACAATACAACTTTTCATTTTCAGGGTGTTTTTTGCACCAAAAAAAAATTTGCTTTTACTTCCATTTTTAAAAAAGTTGAAAAATTACCCAGGAAAAAAAAATAATAAATAAAAATAAAAATAAAAAAATCTAGAATACAACCTTTTTTTGTTGTTGTTTTTTCATGGTTTTTTTATGTTTTTTTATGTTTTTTTTGTTAGAGTTCTCGTTTTTAGGTAATAGTTCATGTTTCATCGGTAACTATGTTAAGAGTGGTGCAACTCCCAAGGGCTACTCAGCTTTACTTATCAATCTGAGGTTCTTACAAACTTAGAGGTGACAATATTATATGCACAACAGATGGATTCTACTCATGGCACCCTCAACTATGTCTTCTGGTCAATAGTACTTCTATGCCATTCCTTATACTTGATTAAAGTGTAGCTACTGAATGTAATCAGGGAATTGATTCTAATATAATACAAAGAGAATATCTATCAAACTTATATTTGCAATTGACAGTGAAAGCAAAGCATAAAGAATTAACCTAATTGCAAAAAAGGAAACTATGTTGTGGCCAATCATTCATCTAGATATCTACTCATTTGCATCAAAGAAATTTTTCTATCACCACACACTTCATGAAAGCATAAATAAACTCTTATCTATTATATCATTCAACTTATATTTTCATGTAAAATTCATTCTAATTATGAAATAAAACCCTAAAGCCTACTTTGTTTTTGTAGCAAGGAAGGAAGGAGCTTTGGAGTGGCCTAAGAGTCTCTTCTAACCACGAATTTAGAGCTTGAGGATAAGTGCATCATATATTAGGAAAAGAAGGAAAAAATGAGGTAAACTGGAGAGAAGATGTGACCTACAACGTTTCTACGAGAACTTGATACAGAATGTCCTGAAGTGCTACAGGAAATAGTCTGAGAGGCTTTTAAGAATGGAAAAGGTGAAAGGAAGGTGTGGAAAGGTGAGAGGAGGTGGAATGAGGTGAGGTAGAGGTGGAAAACACCTTTAGCCAAACTGAGAACCCTTTGGATGCTTATTTTGCACTTGGAAGGCTACTCACGGTGGTGGTGAAGGTGGCTTCATAAAACAAGGTTTTGGTGGCATATTTGGAGGTTGGAGAGAAGGATGAATGAGATTAAGAGGATCCTTTCCTTGCAGCTATAGACAACCCTGCAATCACTACACATATTCATGCATGTTCTATTGAAAAACTAATATGTTAACAAGTGGAAAGATGAGTTGAATGGAAAACCCTACTTAATCTACGCTAAAATCCAATCTAAACACAAATCCAACTCCTAACTTACATTAATCATATTATTAGCATGATAATCACACCATGTGTATTTCCAATCATTAGGGGAATTTTGAGGTCTAAAATGGGCCTCCTAAGAATAATGTACAATCAAAATTCACTTTATGAGAACTAATCACATTTTAGGGGATGACATCATCCCTAATGGTTGAGGTGGCATTGCTTGTGTTAAAGGTGCTTACTTGTCACATTTTCAATGGTGGATAAAAACTCATGGTTAACCATGTTAGTGCTCTAAGTACTTTTAAAGTCAAAGCAAAGTACTCATAATAAATGTCATTTCACACTTTTTGAATAAAAATATATTAGTCATTTCATATTTCTTGAATTTCCATGCATATACTTTTTAAAATCAAAGCAGTACTCATAATAAATGTCATTTCACATTTTTTGAATAAAAATATATTATTGTTATTTCATATTTCTTGAAAGAAACAATGCATATCTCTATACATTTATTATATTATATTATATTATTTTTATATAGTATATTAATTACATGTTATTGTACAATTTAAATAATATAAATTTTAATTAATAGCATATAATATAATTAAGAATTTATAAATTTATATTTATATTTTATTTTAAGTTATTTAAGTACAAAGGACAAATGCATTAGTTGTTCAATGATAATGACTTTTTCTTGAAAAGATCATTCTTATTTATAGTCACATCAATACAATTTTTTTATTAATTTTATTTTGGTACAACTTTTGAATTGAACTTAACTATGGTTACATGGATCGTGGTGCAAAAAGTGAATTGCAAATTCATAAATATTATTTTATTGGTTTAGCTATTATTTTATTATTTCCTTAGGAGGCCCATTTTAGACCTCAAAATTCCCCAAATGAAATCATAAACAAACTACTATTTATCTGTGGTTGGAGATCCTTCTCCTCAAGCTCCCATGAGAGAGGTGAGGAAGAGAGGCTACAAGCACAATTTTAATGGATTTATTATGCCACTAGAATGTAAAGAGACTAAACAAAATGATGAAATATAAAAATAGAATACAAATACATAAGAGGTACTTATCCAATGGATTGTTCCCTAACCCAAAAACATCAACCCTCTGAGACTAAATCAGTGGTAGAACAAGCAGATTCTCATTATCATTGCATAAAAAGGTCTAGTACATCATATGACAGTAAAAATTATCACTAAATTAGAGCTCAAGGGCTTATACTTAGTTGAATACAATGTTTGAATCCTAATGATTTCTTGCATATTGATATTTATACAAATGGGTAGCTACCAAAAAATCCCTAAAAGTAGGAATAATTCATCCTTGATCTCGAGAAAAGTGGAGCTTGGCTCCTCATAACTGTCACTTTTCTTGGCTACCTTTTCCTTCTAGTTGTTGGGAGAGATCTCAATGTGATCTTGGTTGATTGAGAGAATTAAGGAGGTGGAAAATCCTCCTACAATCTCTCCTTGTTTTCTACTCTAAGCCCTTAGGTGGAAAATATCTCAAAAATAGCCTCATTTCCTACAATGAATTCAGATTAGGCAACAACACATGACAAAAATCATACACCCTTCTCATTAAGCATAATATGACAAAAATGTAAATAAATGTGAGAAAGAGGTAATTTAATCGCTGAAGTATGGAATTTTAACCCCTTAACTATAATTAATGATGGGCTTCATCAACACCCCCCTACTGAAATGTTTGCTCATCCATCTCTTAAAAACTCAATCCTCCTTGTTGGTCTCTTTCAAGGCCCTGGTGGCCTCTTTGGCATCCCAAGGCAGCAAAGAGGGAGTGCCTTTTTGTGGGTGGAATCTTGCATTCCTTTCCACCTCGGCTCACTCCTTTTATTCCTTTGTTTGATCTCTCCCTTCATGTAGCCCAAGCAGCAAAGGTGGCTTGAGCTTCAAGCCTATCCATTGTATCTTCATTCTCTACATAGCTTGTTTGTAGAAGGGTGCTCTTTCCAATGCATTTCTCATTCTCTCAGGAAAATTATATTCCCTCAATTGCAGGCTAAGTGGTAAAGTTTTCCATCTTCTTTGGCTTTCCTGCAAACTCACTTCTCCTAACAACTTGGATATATCATCAAAGTGTTCAATGGCTTGACCTTGTGTCTCAATGTATCTAGGTGCCAGGATATCATCATTTCCGATCAATTTATGATTACTAATGATCCCCCTAGGGATTATTAGTTATGATATTATCTTTATAGGTTCTATTTATTCTCCTATCGTGACTTGTTTAGTCTCTGCTGCTCTTTCTTCTTCATGTGTAAGCGAGGATGCTAGAGCCATTAATTTCATATCACCCAACCTAGAATTTCGATCCCAATTATTTGTATCAGCTAAAATGAGGTTGTGCATGTATAATTCAACCATCATATCCCTCTCTCCTACATTAGAATGTTTGCAGAAATCAATGAATTATCTATAGATTTGAAAGGGTAGGGAGCCATGTTGAGCTAAGGCTTTGATTTGGAATTGTAACCATTGCTCATTTAGGTAGGCTGCATAGGACTTTGAAGGTTGTCTATATTGCATGGCCTCCTTTCAAAGGTTGGTCATGGTGGAAATTTGGTTGTCCTTTTTTTGTAGTTGCCCCTGTAGCCTCATGTTCTCTTCATGAGCTTCTTGCAGTTGCTCTCTCACCCCAACTTCTCTGAACCTTACATCATCGAGATCTTTTTCCATTTGTAGGAGTCTTTCTTCCTTCAACCCTACATCCCAAACATCCTTTGATTTATCTATCTGCATCCACCTGTGGGTGCGACCTCTTTCTATCTCTAGCTCATGTAGGAGGGGGATTCTGAATTTCTCAGGGATCAGTCTTCCTCCCTCCATGAACTTATAATAGGATCCAAAATTAGGCTGTGAGGTGGGTTCCTGAAATACTTGGCTTTGTTTTTCAACTGTTTGTGAGGAGGATACTATATTTTGGAGTTGGTGTTCATCTTGTATGCCCTCTTTCACCTCTTGTCCTTCCATTTGTGCACTCTACCCTTCAATTTGTGCCCTCTTCTCTTCATGTTGCCTATTTCTCTTCCTGTAGCATCTTCTGAGTTTCTTGTAGCATGCTATGTTTTTCTTGTAGCAGACTATGTTTTTTCTGTAGCATGCTATTTCCTTCTCTATGGATGTCAGTGGTTTCTTCAATTTTCTTGAAGGGTGATTCTTTGGTGGTGTACCTCCTTACATAGGCTACGGGAGCCTTATTTTTGGCTTTGGACAGGTGACCTCCTCAATCTTGCACTCATCTGGCCCTACCTCTTCTTTTTTACTTGGGGACCCCTTAATGGTAATTGGAACTTTTTTGGGAGTATGGAGCTTTCCTTGTCTTATTCTAGTGCTTTTCCTTGTTTTAAAGTAGAGAGGGGATTGTCTGCGCCTTTTCTTCTTGGATTTCACAGGAGTGACCAAGGTAGCTAAAGTGGCATCTACCTCATCTTCAGTGTTCCTTGGTGACAGACTAGTCTACTTAGGGGATATCTCATTCTCTTTTGGTACAGTGGACTGTCTAGGACTTAGGGCCTCCTCTTCTAACTTCTCTTTATCTTGTTCCTGACCATCTGTTTTTTCTACCTTTTCCTCTTCTTCTTTCTCTTCATATGTTTCCATTTATTTTTTCTTCTTTCTCTTTTCTTACTGCTATGATCTGGTGTCTCTACCCCAAATGCTAGATATAGGGGTCTCCCAGGGGTAATTCTTTAGGTTCCTATGAGTGCCTCTTTGTCCATATCTCTGAACTTGGACCATGGTACATGAATTATTAAGTGGCTTGTGGCATCCTCCACTACTAGCTTAATGAGGACATTATGGGCTAAGTGTTAATGCTTCCCTTCTCTGACTTTTTGGCTCATGTCCCTGATAGACTGGAGGAGGAAGTAAGGTACATGCAATCTCTGGTTAAGAGGAAAATTTTCTTGGTATCTGAGCTCAGACAATAGCCTAAAATGATAGAAATACACTACACTTAGTTTTCTTCACAAGAGATGTATCTTAAGATGTTAAAGGCTACCTCATCCCATGGGTAAGGAAAACTTTCTCTCCTAACCCCCTTTTTGTCTTCCACATTTCTCTATCTAATACTAAATAAATTATTCTTTGCATTGGAACTAGTGACCATGTCTTCCCTATTCCATTTGATGCCTAGGGGAAGTGTGGTTACTCTATTGATCACTTCAGGACTTATGGAAATGGCTAACCCTCTTATTACAGTTGTGGAACTGGCATCTGATTGGGAATTAAAATCCATATAAAACTCAAATGCAACTTCATCATCATATCCTTTTAATAAATAAAATAAGCCTAACCAGTGATGTCTCCTAAATATGTATGCTACATGAGGGTGAAAATAAATCATTCTGGTGTATGTAGGTTCTCTCTTGTTGAACCCACCTCCCATATTTTCTTACTGCTCTTGACTAGGTGCAGGAAAGGTGTTATTTTTATGGCTTTAGTGTTGAATTTTGTGATACCATAGGACCACACAAATTTCTTATCACTCCAACTCAATACACTAGCCCTCTATTCCACCCACATAGACCCTCCAATTTCATAATTTTATCACTATTGACTGCAAATTTTTAAGAGAAAATGCGTGAAATCATGATGGATAGGTGAGGTGATCGCAACTTACTTGTTAAATTGATGCTCTGAGATGAATAATGGGAGCTTCCTGAAGAAATTTGGTCTTTGGTTGCATGCATATGTCTCCTTTGTCCTTTTGTAACATCCCTTGGCTCTTCTTCTAGTAGTCATAGACTTCCTGTAGAAGTTATAGGACTTCCTGTAGAATTTTCCTGTAGCAATAAAGGGTCAAGGTTTGAAGCTCCTCGATGGCTTGGAATATTTTTCCTCTCTCAAATCGATCTTGGGATGGAAAAATGTGCGAAGGGAAGTGCACTCAAATAAATTTTATGTTATTTCAAGTTCGCTTGGAGTGTTTTGTTGATATGCCCCTTACACAAGTTTTCCTCATTTTGATCATTGGTCCCACTCAAAGATATCATTCTCTTCAACCTCGTAATCAAAACCCACTCCTGGTGATCGTACTTTAACTAATTTCATAGCTACACGTTGCATGAGGAATCCACCATTCGCTTTTTGTTTAAATGGTCAAGGTTGGCCAAGTTAACTGGCCCCCTTAAGCTTATTAAATTTTTCCCTCTTCTACATTCATTCATTTAGTCACTTATGCATAAGGAGATGGTGAGAGAGTGCCATACCTCAGCCTTACCTCCTTGTCGAGTTGTTCCATGATGATGCATGTTGGAGCTGGAGTTGGAGTGGCATCAACTGAGTTTGTATTGATGCTTGAGGTTTTTTTGTGTGTCTTCACTCTTTTTCAAGTGCTTATATTCATTTGTTTGTTGTGTGTGCAGATACCTTGTTGAGTCTTGAAGGGCATGATTTTTTGTGGAGGATCCTTCTTGGAGTGCCATTGCTACCTTCATAATCATCTCACAAGTATACTTGGTCTCCATGAATGATCAAAACTATATTTAGGCCTTTTCTGGTGCTTACACATTTCTTGCTATAGGAAGTTGCTTCTTCCTGTAGCACACTCTTTCTCTACCTATTTTAGAATTCTAGCTTTACATGAGTGATGAGGGAGAGTGTGAAGTGGTCTTAGGGTGATGGTAGGATTATTATAATATGATGAGGAAGTGGTATGGCTGTGGAAAATGGAGTGAAGGAACTCTATTTTTTCATAAACGAACTGTTTTACAGAGATGAAAAAATGTAGGGTTTGAGAGAAAAATATGTGTGCTTGAGATGGAGGAGTAATGAGAAGGTGGTAGGGAATGATGGAAAGACTCACCTTAATGTTGTTTTAACACCTTAGGGTCCTTGTTAGACACTCTTTACCCTCGATCCACCCTCCTGTAGCTCACTGTAACTACCTGTAGCAGTCACAAGACTTCCTGTAGCAGCACAGGAACTCATTGTAGCACCACAAAGATGGTGAAATTTTATTATTTTTTGAGCTCAAGGATGGTGTGGAGGGATGAAGAGGTGAGTTGTGCAACTGAAGATAGAGTGAATGGATGGAGGTGTGAAGAGAAATGGGATAATTCCCTTGCTTTATTACCATGACATGCCATTGTTAATAACCCTACAAGATAGAAAAAAAGAAAGGTGAGTAGCCATGGGGTCATTTCATCTTCTTGCCTCAATTCTATTTTTTTAATTTTTTTTCAAGACTAATGGGCTACCTCAAAAGAGTTTTTCAACCCATCATATTTCCCTGGGTGCCTCAAAGAGGTTTTCACTTAGGGATATTTTTTCTTTTTTTCTCTAAGACTGCCTCAGAGAGGTTTTTAATCCTAGAGTTGGCCTTGGATGCCTCAGGGAGGTTTTCACCCAGGCCTCTTTATTATTTTTCATTTTTTATTTCCTCTGGGAGGATTTTAGACTAGAATCTATGAGGCTCCCAATCACATTTAATTCCTTGTTGATTGTATTCATGAACTCTTCCTCATACATGGGCTTCTTTTATACATTTAGCATATAATCATTGACAAGCATAGGGATCCGCTCCTCATCAATGGTTCTGATCTGAAAAACCCCATTGTCTTGGAATTTCTCTATCAGATATGGACCTAACCATCTTGTCATCAACTTCCCTTTAAATTCCTTGAACCTGGAGTCATATAGAAAAGCCAAATATCCTTCCTAGAATACTTTCTCCTTGATGTGCATATCGTGCCAAACCTTCCTTTTGTAATTGTATGACTTCAGTGTGGAGGAGGGCCTCCATTCTGAATTCATCTAAGCCATTGAGTTGAAGGAGTATTTCCTTTTGTGCCCTTGTTATATCTAAATCCAATTGAGATTCCATTTTGAGAGTGTTATATTCAAATTCAATATAAATCGGAGCTTTCTTCCCATAAACCAGATCATATGGAGTGAACCCATTAGTTGTCTTCCAGGTGGTATTATAGGCCCAAGTTTCCTCCACTAGTCTCTCTGCCCAATATTTCTTGTTTGTACTCACTACCTTGGTGAGGATACTTTCCAGTGCTCTATTGGTAACCTCGACTTGCCCATTTTCTTGATGGTGATAGGTAGTAGATATTATTTGCTTGATGTTATGTTGCCTTAGGATATTCTCAATCAAGTGTGATGTGAACTAAGCTCCCTGATTAGTGACTATCTCCCTTGGATACCTTTATTTGTAGAACATATTTTCTCTTAATAATTCAACCACTTTTTCTTCTGTTGTTGCCTTGTTATGCTTTGTCTCAACCCAATTTGTCAAATAATTAGTGCATACTATGATGTATTTCTTTTTCTCGGATGGTGGATCAATTGCAACAATAATAACCACCTAATAATTCTAGCATTCACATCAGGTTTTTTCATCAAGCATTTAATTGTTGCATGTTCAGTATGCACAAAAGTTTGGTACCCAATAATATAATGTCTTGATTTATTCAAGGAATGGACAACAGCTAAAATCTCTTTCTCAGTGACAGTGTAATTCAATTTAGACTAAGACATATTTTTACTAATAAAATAAATGGCATAGTGAAACTTATCATCCATTTGTCCCAAATTTTCCCCCATAGTTTTATCTGATGCATCAGTATGGATATGGAAAGACAGAGCCCAGTTTGGACCTCGAAGTATAGGAGCAGAGGTCAAATTTTCCTTTATGATTTCAAAGGCTTCTTGATAAATACTTGACCAAAACAACTTTGATTCCTTGGCCGGAAATACAAAAAATGGTGAATTCACCTTGCTAAAACCCTTGATGAATCTCCTATGGTAACCAGCCAAGCCCAAGAAAATCCTAACACATATTTGTTTCTGAGAAGAAGGTACCCTTTTTATGATAGAAATATTGTTTGTGTCTACTTTTATCCTTGCCTGAGATATGGAGTGGCCAAGGAAAATCCCTTCCTTCCTCAATAATTCACACTTCTCAGACTCAAAGAGAGATGCATTTCAATGCATCTCTTCAAGATGTTACCGGGATTATAGAGGGCCTCTTGGAAATCATACCCATAGGGAGTGAAATCATCCATGTATAATTCCACATAATCATGGACAAGCTCAGCAAAGATGCTTAGGACTGCTCTCTCAAAAGTGACAGGGGCATTGCATAGGCCAAATGGAATAACTCTATAAGAAAAGGTGCCCCAAGGACAGGTAAATTTATTTTTGTCTTGGCCTTCAAGGTTGATCTAGATCTTATTTTAACCACTGAATCCATCCAGGAAAGAGAATAAATTCTTCCTTGCAAGACCATCAAAGACTTGGCCAATGAAAGGAAAAGGGTGTTGGGTGCCGGAATTGCGGCTAAGCAGAATCCTTCAACACTTAATTGTCAACCCGAGGGTTTTCTTATTGCAGAATGACTTCACATCCTATTATGTAGTGTATGAATTTAGTAATAGAAAAAATCACAGCTAAAAACCCTTTCTCATTCACAGTGTAATTCAATTCAGTGGGTTACATTTTTTTACTGATGAAGTAGATAGCATAGTATTGTTTTTTTTCTTCTTGTCCTAAAGTTGCACCAATAGGAGTGTCTGAGGCATAAAAGGAAATATGAAATGGAAGGGACTAGTTAGGTCCTCTCAAAACTGGTGCATGTACTAACTTTTCTTTTAAGGTCTCAAACTACTATTGGCAAGTTGTGGACCAACGAAACTCACTATCCTTGGCTAATAATCAGAAAAAGGGGGTAGCTATCCTAGAAATTTTCTCAATGAATATCCTGTAGTAGCCCACATGTCCCAGGAATCCTCTCACTTCCCTTTGTGTTTTGGGTGCAAGAAGACACAAAATAACCTCTATTTTAGTTGGTCAACCTGGATAACTTTGTCAGAAATGAGGTGGCAAAGAACTACTCATGCTTTGTACATTAATCTACACTTTTTGTCACTCAAAGCAAGGTGAAATTCTTGGGAACGAGAAAGCACTTTTTCTTGATTTTTGAGGGCTTCATAAAATGAATCACCAAATACCGAAAAATTCATGCATATAGATTTCCACACACTCAAGGTCAGAAAAAATAGCCAACAATGCCCTTTGAAAGGTGGCTAGGGCATTACACAACCCAAATGGAAGCACTTGGTATGAAAATTTCCCCCATGGGCATGTAAAGGTGGTTTTATCTTGACTCTCAGGTGTGATCTGTATCTGGTTATAACCACTAAAACCATCTAAAAAGGAAAATTACTTTTTATCGATGAGGGTATCAAGCACCTGATCGATGAAAGGAAGAGGAAAGTAATCCTTGAGAGTGGCTTTGTTCAATTCTCGGTAATCAATGCAAGTGCACCATATCCCATCTTTCTTTGGGACTAACACTAATGGAGAGACCCACTGGCTATTGAATATAGGATATATATAATCAACATCTAAGATTTTCTACAATTATACCTTCATAACTTCTCTTATATCTGGTTTCATGTATCTCTAGGGTTGTCGAACAGGTCGGGCTCCCTCCTGAATATAAATGTGATGAGTACAAGTTTCAGGAGGGATGCCTTTCATGTCCTCATATCCCCATGCAAAGGAATCAAGATGGTTTTGCAACAACTTTACAATTTTCGCTTGTTAGGATGCATCCAAGTCTGAGCTAATATGTAAATATTTGTCTGGACTAATCTCAACTAGAGTGGTTTTTGGCTCGAGAGTACAAAGAGGTGCTGCTAGAGATTGCGGTGGGGAAGGTTGGGAATCATGAATTTCTTGAAAATCCAGACTAAATATTTGACATAATGACTCAAAATTAGGCATGGTATCTAGATTGTTCAAGAAGTCTCGTATCTCACCCTCCTAAGTTGACTCAGTATAGTGATGTATCATCGAAATTGACTGAGTCTCCTCATCACTATTGTAATATAGCCATAAATTATCTCAAAGCTCCTGGATAGATCTAGTAGGCGGATATAAGCTGACTCTCTTCCTAGAATCTCCATGGGAAATGTACATATCACCGTAACGACATCTAATGTAAGCATCAGCCGTAGAAAGCCAAGGTCATCCCAATATCAAGGGATGTCCTCCCATAGGATTCTTTGGTTGAATCACAATGAAGTCTATGGGATATTCCCAAGAGTCTATCGAAACAACCACATCGTCCAATACTCCCTCCAGCTTCATTTTAGATCTATCTGCCAATTCAAGCACAATAGGAGTAGGAAGAATGTATACCAACCCAAATTGATCCATGGTTTTATTGTTCATAACATTAATGGTTGCCCCCATGTCTATAAGCACATTGGATACAAGGACATCACCTATCTGAACAGAGACAACGAGATTTCCAGGGTCGGTAAATTTTTCCATTTGCACACACCCTGTCATTAACTCTACTGCTCTTCCAACAAATTGCATGGTTTGAGGTTCTACTCTTTTCATTTCTGGCTTCTTGAGACAAATTTCCCTAATTATTTTTGTACAGATGGGGATCTCTTTGATAGCTTGGAGCAAAGGACCTTAGTGAAAATATTCCTAAGCTCAGAATCCAAGCTAGACTCAGGAACAGCGTCACTCCTCTCCACAACTAGCCTCTCTGGATAGGGAAGTCAGTTTGAAGAGGATGGAAAAGACTCTGAAGGTACATGGATGGGTTGAATGGTGAAATCTCTCCCAGAACGTTCAGGAGTTTCCTCCTCACTTTTCTCTTTGATAATCACCATGGTTTTTTTTTTTTTCCTGGTGTTACTACCTTCCCCTATCTCAGTTGGAGATCATTGACCCCAACCGGAATAGACTCATAATTGGGTGGAAGAAGCGGTTTAATAGAGTGGATCATTTGTACCGCTCTATTATTAGGATTTGGTATGGGTTGAGCAGTCAGTTGAGGAGGTCGGAATGGTGGAGGTAACGGTAATGGTGGCATTGGCTGACATAGTTGGGGTGATGATGGTTGCGGCATTACGTAAGGTGCATATGTAGATGGATATGACTGCATAGGTGTAGGATAGGAATTATGTGAATGGTTTGGCCCTTTCCAACCTTGTTTCTAATATTGGGAAGGATGCCCATACTGAAAGTGGTTCCCATGCTGCCACGGTTGAGAGTGGTTATTATTATGATAGGAATATGGTTGTGCGTTATAACCAAAAAATGTGGAGGAATTTTAGGAGCCATACCTAAACCTACCCGAGGCCAATTTCTTTGTTCTCCCATAAAATGTAATGAATCAGGTTCAGGTTTCCCTCCTTCGAATACTACTTTCAATCCAGGTATGGAAGGGCATTTTTTTGTGGCATGGTTCTCTGCACAAATCACACATTTTATGTTCCTTTCATATCATTAGTACATTCTCTTAAAGGATGATTTTTCCTACACTTTGGACAAAAAATAGACAATGACTCTTGTTCTTCTACAAGTTTTCGTTGAAATTTTAAAGAGTCTATTTGTTTGCTAAAAATATTCATTATTTCAATTTTCATATTGTCCATTTTGTTCTCCAACCCAATAACCATAGCATTCGTAGATCCATATTTTTTTATTTCTAGTTTGTGTTCCTTTACTGGATCTAGACTGATTCCTTGAGAATTTCTTACAAATGTCACAAATCTGATCAAAATTTTTTTGGGAAATATCCCCTTGTCCTAACATATTTAATTTATTTCTAGCATCATTAGTAAGCCCACGTAAGAACAAGGTTCTAATAGTACTTAGATCAAAATTGAGTTTTGACCTTTGGAGGATATACAAAAATCTTTCCAGATAATCTTCCAAGGTCTCATCATCACCTTGCACAATGGTGAAGATTTCATCCTTCATTTCTATAGTTTTAAAATATTCCAGATATTTCAATAAAAACATTCTCTTCATCTGCTCCCAAGAATCTATAGTGTTTCCTCCTAATCCCATGAAACAACGTAGTGTTGAGTCCTTGAGAGATGCAGGGAACAACTTTAACTTCTAAGCATCTAAGGAGTAATAATATATTCTACATAATATGTCAAACTCAAATAAGAAAGAATTTGGGTCCTCGTGCACTTTACGGTAGAAATGAGGAAGACCTGATGGAGGAATATTCTTCATTTGCATAACTATATCTAGATCCAAAATCGGAAATCTGAAGGTGGATTATTCCTCATTTACCTAGTTTTCTCCACTCCCCTCAGCATGGTCTTCATGATCATCTATTCTTGTACCTCCAAATGAACCACTCTCAACAGGTTGAGAAGGTCAACTATGAGTTGATTTTCTTTGAAGTCTAACAATCTCCTTCTTCCCCTTCGTTGGTTGTATCACACCCGATCCACTATCACCAGAGTCCAAGTGGATAGTTACTACGTGATGGGTCTGTGTCTGTTTGTACTTTATACCTGCAAGAGAAGGCCTAATATGAGAAAAAATTTCAGATTTATCATTGTTTCCTTGACCCCTATTGGGCTTCAGACCCCAACCCCTTTTAGGCATTCATATCAAAAAATGACAAAACAAAAACTCAATAAAATGTTGCAAATTTAAAATAATAAATCAACACCTATAAAATCCTTCAAACAATAGAAGCACACTGTAGAAAAAATAATAGCAAACTTACCCCTATTGCAGAAAACATAAATTTCCTACCAATTTCAAATTGCCTCCCAGGCAACGGCGCCAAAATTTTGGGTGCAAGAATTGCGGTTAAGCATACTCCTTCAACACTTAATTGTCAACTCGAGGGTTTCATAAAACTTAGAGGTGAAGCACAGGAAATGCTAGAAATGATATGAACATTTCCTAACTCTAATCCTACTTCCTTAATTACAATCTTGCAGAATCGAAAATAAAGATCACACAGAAAATAACAACAAAGAAATTCTAGTGTTGTAATATGAAAGAAAGTACTCTGCAAAGAAATAAATAAAATGAACTCTCAAACCTCTGCAAACAATCCTGATTGTTGGAATAAATATATATTTTTATCTTCAGTATAGTTGTATGACAAATTAACAGTTGGACCCTTGAAGGTGTCTGTCTTCTTTAAATATTTTCCTTCCTGCACTAATCTATTATTCCTGTACTTCGGCAATGTTCTTGCACCAGTACTGGAATAAATTTTATATGCTAGAAGTATATTCTATACTTGTACTAAATATTTCAATCCTCATGCAGGGGCTCTAATTCTTAGGACTAGAGCACTCTTTTCCTGTATCAAGATATTGATTCTTGTACCAAAAAAAATATTCTTGCACCAAGTTTTCATATTATTTTCAGAAAAGAATAAAAAGTGTGTTAACTAAGAAAAGAATTTTCCAAGGTGAACAGAACTCTAAAATATCTTCCATAAGTAAAAAGATGCCTCAACCAATCTTCATCTAAAAACAAGAATTAACTTTGAAAATCAAGGCACACTTTTCTTAAAACAAGGAACTCTTTCATACAATTAAAGGAATCATCTAATTATGATAGCAGGCTTGTTCCTGTGATGGTTTATTCATATAGATTAGATATGCCTCTTTCATATTTTTAATTCAAAAAGGTTCACTTAATAATTTAATATGAAGTTTGATCCTTTCCTTAAAAGTGTAAAGTGTAGGTATAGATCTGTGCATTATAACAACGTTTGTTCCTTATTTATCAAATCATCTTTAATTCTTAAGTTTAGATTCTTAATATTAAAAATTATTTTATGTCTAGAAATGAACACTCACTTGTAGGAATGCATCGAGATCTTATGAAAGAAAAGAAAAAAAAGACTTTGTTGGAATGAACCAAAGGAATCGAATTGCAAAACTAAAAATGCACTAGTACAGGAAAAAAGTGTTTGCACGATCCACGCAGAAATAAAATAAGTTTCCAAAAGGAAAATTACATAAGTCATAATCAAACTTAGTTAAGCATGCACACCACGAATCTATCACACGATAACTGCAAATGAAATTGAACTTGTACTTGTGAAAGAATTGAAATAATCATTTAATTCACTCTTTGCATTCAAACAAAATTAACACACCTTTAACGAGAAGGAAAACGAGAGGGAGAATGACCTGGGTTGGTTGGGCCCTAGCTAACCAGCTCGTTTCCCTATTTAAGAAACCTGGAAACTCAACCTTCAGCATTGCATGAACATAAATTTAAAACGCAGAATTGAAACAACATGGCGCAATCCCTTTATATTGTATTTCGAATAATCAAATGTACATAGTGAAGTCGAATCCATCCCAAAACGAGGGCGATACCAGCAAAATTACAATCACCAAAATCACAGTAGCATCTTTATCGCTAGCTACCTCCTATCTAAATTCTACATCATATACAACCCTTTAGACCTACAGTCGTAACAAAATTACAATAGTGTTGCAAACTAAGCCTTTTGGATGTAACGAAATACTAATCTAAGCATTTGTTCAGCATCCTAATCTCCATCGTAGTGTTGATTTATCTCCACTCTGAGCCTAACTCGAGATGACTTATTCTGAATGAGATATCTGCATTAGGTAGTGAGTTGTCACACGAGTGTAGTAACTGCCAGCGTTGCAGGAATCATACCTGCACTCGACCATACTAACACAATGATTAATACGTTGCTTACCAAATACTTTAGGAAAGAAAATATTAGTTGCAAAGAATATTAAAGGTATAAAATCCATAAAATAATTAATTAAGTCCATGACAAGCCTTAAATATGAAAATACAAATCTACTGTAGGAATGGACATGATTCTTGAAATAGTGCAGGAATTAGGAGGTTCTGAGGTTAAAACAGAGGTCTTAGGTCATGAGTTAGAAGTAGGAAAGGGGTTAAAAATAAATCAATTTTTCCTACTAACAAAGGGAAATGGTCTTTATTTGTGGCTTTGTTCAACTCTCTATAATCAGCATAGAACCTCTACTTCCCATTCTTCTTTTGGACTAAGACTAGAGGATACACCTATTCATTGTTTAATATGGGGTATATGAACCCTGAATCTAGAAAATTTTGTAATTCATCATTTACTATGTCTTTCAAGGTTGGGTTAATTCTCCTCTGGGACTGGCGCACAGGATTGCATCCCTCTTTGATGTAAATATGGTGTGTGTATACTGAAGGATGCACCCCTTTCATTTCTTTGTAATCCCAAGCAAAAGCATCTAAGTTCTCTCTCAACAGCTGGCACAAATTTTCTTCCTCTTTGGCCGAGAGAGAGGGATTGATATTTAGGGTTGTATATTTTCCAAATTATATAATCTTGGCAGGTTCGGGTATTTATTCAACTGATCATAGCTCATTCCAAGGACTTATTTCAGTTTCTCTCACAAATTCATCAAGTGGAATGGAAATGGGGGGTTGGTTTTGAAGGATATGGTCAATGAGATCATCCTCATCTGGAGTCCCCCCTCTGATAAAAACATCTAAGGTGAAAATAGGGTATGGTGTTGCATGGTACACTTCATCTTCTTCTTCATCCTCCATCCACAAAGGTAGATCATGTTCAATAGAATGTTAGGTAGGAGGATATAATACCAGTTTTTTTGACAAGGGCCCATTCTAATGGTCATGTTTCCAACCCTACAATTGATATAGGCATCAATAGTGGCCAACCAAGGTCTTCCTAGGGTAAGAGGATAACCATTAAACTAGGTTTTGGGTTGAAGTACCAAGAATTCAATGGGATACTCCCAGGATTCAATGGAGACCATAACATCCTCAACAACTCCCTGAGGTGCTATTGTGGATCTATCTACAAGTTGTAGAATTGTAGTGGTATTTCTCAAAGGTACTTGGAGGGTGAGCTTCAGCATGGTTTCTTTGGTCACCACATTGATAGCAGGCCCGGGATCAATCATTGTATGAGGGACAATTATACCATCAATGTGTACATCCACTATTGGACTCCCAGGGTCTAGGTACTTTGGGAAAATCACTCTTCCCGGCATAAAATCAGATAATTGACCTACAACATTGATGGTGGGGGTGTCTCTCTTCTTTCTTCCAGGATTTTTGAATCATTTCTCTTTGATAATCTTATTATAGATGCAAACATCCTTAATATCTTAGATAAGGGGTATCTTTAAAAACATATTCTTCAATTCTCCCAAGAGTTCAGTGTCTTATGGGGTGTGCTAGATAGGATGGATCAATCTCTAGGGAAAAGGAGGTGGATTTACTTGAGGGATACTCTCTTCCTTTTCCTCTTAAGTCTCTTCTGGTGTAGATGGTGGATGGTTATCTGGGAGCACTCTCCGAGACCTAAGGTTAATATGTTGTATCTCCATAGCATAGGTAGGGTAAGATGTCTCTCCACTGTATACATGTTGTTCTTGTTTTTTATTCACGTTTGGATTAGGTTGAGCAAGCATCTGGGTTTGCTTAGGTGGAGCAAGATAAGTAATTTGAGGTTGAGGTTGGGGTGGAGGTAGTAAAGTAGGAGGTTGGTTGAGTTGAGACCTTCACCCTTGTGCTGGTTTTCTCCATTGCGGAGGTTGGGGAGCATATGGTTTAATTGGTTGATTGATAGGTTAAGGATGATGTTGAGGAGCATAAGGCCAAGACAGAGGTGTGGGCCATGATGGATGATTAGAATAATACCAAGGTTTCAAGGGTGCATTTTGGTTTGAATTGTAGTAATAATAAGTCACACCTTGCATGACCTGTTGGTATGGTCGAGGTCCTTGAGACCTCCTTTGATTGATAAAGCTTAGTTGCTCTGGATCACCTTCCACCCCTTGGTATACAACCTTTAGGCTAGGTAAGGAAGGGAATTTTTATATTGCATGATTTTCTTCACAAACTGAGAAAAATTTTATGACATTCATTGGGAATTCATTCCTTGGGAGTCTTATAGTGCATCTAGAGAAAAATATAGCTAGGGCTCTCTCACATTCCTCTTATTTTCTTTTTATCTGCATGCTATCCATTTGCAAGGAAAATGTATGCAAAATTTCACTCTTGAAGTTCTCCAACATGTTCCCTATTTCAATTTTATGGATGAGGTGGAGGGAGAGGCAATGGCCAAGCCTTGATTACTTCTACCCATTTTTCTAGCTACCCTAGAATGGTTTCTGAATATAATTTTGATGTCATCATAGGCCAACTGATAGATATCTCCTTTAGATAGCATGTTGAGGGTTTTCAACACTTCCTCCCTGATCCCTCGGAGAAGAAATAGCTTGAGTGATACAGGATCAAGGGTGAAATTTTCCCTCTTGTAGTTCAGTTGAAACCTTTCATCATATTCTTCTAAATATTCATTAGGCCCTAGGGTAATCCTAAATATTTCTTCCTTGGTTTCTTGGACATATAATAGTCTTTGTACTTGTTGTTGAAGAAATATTTCATTTGGGCCCAGGTAGTGATTTTTTCCCCTGGTAGACCCATGAACTACCACAAGGTTGCATCCTTGAGGGTAGAGGGGAAAATTTTCAACTTTTTTTCATCTGAGGCACAATCATAAGTCCTACAGACAATAGAAAACTCAAAAATGAAAGTTTCAAGGTCCTAAGAAGTTCAGCCATGGAAGTGTGGATGGGCTGAAGGGCTGATGTTTTTCATCCTAGTCTCTCCATTGGTTTCTCTGATGGGAATGACTCCTTGGTTTCTGTTCTTAGCCATATCTTGAAAAGGTGAAGTAGGTTCCTCTTGTGAAGTAGGTTCCTCTTCTTCTCCAATAGGTTATTCAAAGTTTTCAGGGTGCTCACCTAGAGGGTATTCTAACTCACAGTCACTAAAGAAGAGTGAAGGTTGACTGTGTGGGGATGTGGGGGTTTTTATAGAAATTTTCCTTCATTGTACCTACTCCTACGAGGCATTACAAAAAAAAAATTGTTCCTTTTTCACTTTTCCAGACTCTATGCAAAAAAAAATCAAAAAACAAGCATATACTTAGACACCTCCCCGGCAACGGTGACAAAAAGTGGTGAGCCCTGGTATTTCACCAAGAGTGCTACAACTCCCAAGGGCTACTAAACTTTACTTATCAATCTGGAGTTCAAAAAAATTTAGCATTGATAGTGCTATATGCACAGTAGATGGATTCTACTCATTCGACCCTCAGCTAGGTCTTCTGGTCAGTATTACTTCTATGCTATTCCTCATACTTGATTAAAGTGCAGATAGAAAATGTAATGCAAGGAATTTATTCTAATCTAAGACAAAGATAATGTCTATCAAAATTATATTTGAAATTGACAATGAAATCAAAGCATAAACAATTAACCTAATTGTAAAAAAAGGAAACTATGTTATGGCCAATCATTCATCTAGTTATCTACTCATTTGCATCAAAGAAACTATTCTATCATCACACACTTCATGAAAGCATAAATCAATTCCTATCTACTATATCATTCAACTTATATTTGCATGTAAAATTCAATCTAATTATGAAATTAAACCCTAAAGCCTACTCAGTTTTTTCATCAAGGAAGGAAGGAGCTTTGGAGTGGCCTAAGAGTCTCTTCTAACCATGAATTCAGAGTTGAGGGACAAGTGCATCCTCTTCTAGGCTAAGAAGGAAAAAAGGAGCTAAACTAGAGTGAATAGGTGACCTACATTGTTTCCACAGGAACTTGCTACAGGATGTCCTGAAGTGCTACAGGAAACAATCTAAGAGGGTTTTAAGAATGGAAAAGGTGAAAGGAAGGTGTGGAAAGGTGAGAGGAGGTGAAATGAGGTGAGGGAGAGATGGAATGAAGTGTGTGATCATGAAGCCCTATTTGGACGATCTCCCTGCTCATTCTAAACATCGAGATGATCACCTAATGCATCTTCGGGATATTTTCCTTCGTCGTAGACACTATAATATTCGACTCAACCCACAAAAATGTGTGTTCTGCGTTGGTTCTATTCATCTCATGGTTTTTTTCATTTCAAAACAATGAATTTGTATTGATCCTCTGAAATTGCAGTTGATTGTCGACTTACCTGCACCTTCTTCTCTCGTTCAATTACAAAGAATCCAAGGGAAATTCAACTTCCTGCGGAGGATCACCTCTAATTATGCCAATTTGACCAAATGATTCACTCACTTACTGAAGAAATGGGTACCCTTTCATTGGGCTGACGTTGCTCATAAAGCATTTTATGCCCTAAAAGATGTACCAGTTCGAGCATCTCTTCTATATCCCCCTGATTATCAGTGCGACTATTTCTTGTACCTAAGTGTTTCCAAATCTACTAGAGATATGGTATTTTACCAAGAAGACAATATTGGTACTGAACATCCCATTTATTATCTGAGTCGGAACATCAATGGTACCGAGATCAGATATACTCACTTAGAAAAGTTAGCTTTGGCAGCCGTTCAAGCCATCCAAAGGTTTCACCATTACATCTTTCTTCAAAAAGCTACGGTCATTTCTTATTACAGCCCTATGACATATATATTTTCACATCAATTAATGGATGGAAATTAGTCTTAGTGGCTCGTTATTCTCCAATATTTCAACCCGGAATTCATCAAATCCAAGTCAAAGAAATCCCTAGTTTTTGTCGAGCTTATGTGCGACCTTCGCTCCCATAATTTTGAATCTACATCTAAATATTTTATCCTTGATGAGTCATTGTTTCTAATTTTGTAAACTAACCCGTGGTTGGATATTTTCTAATCTATCTCCATGCCTATACTTTTTATCCTAATACCTCTCGCTCTGAGCAGCAACGTATTCGATACCAATCCTAAAAAAACATCACTATCAGTTACACTCTTTACCATCGTGGTATTGATACGATTTTACGGAGGTGCCTCACCCTTGAGGGAGCTAAGAAATTCCTTAATGAATGTCATTCGAGGGCATGTGGCAGACATCTATCTGGTTATGCTACCATGCAGAAGATCTTACGCGTTGAATATCTTACGCATTGGTTACTTTTGTCCCACTACTTTTTACGACTGTGTCCTCACTATCAAGAAGTGCCATGCGTGCTAGATCTACGATTGTAAGATATGTGCTCTTCCTGCTCCTTTGCATCTCATCGTCATTGTTGGTCATTTTGCAAAAAGGGGCATTGACTTTATGACATGTAACCCTCACTCGGTTGGGGGGCATGGCTATATTATTGTCGTTGTTGACTACTTTACCAAGTGGGCCAAGGCGATGCCTACATTTAACAACATTGGAAAAATGGATGCATATTTTTTCTTCAACCACGTTATTGCTAGGTTTGGTGTATCGCAAGTGATAGTTATGGATCACAGAAATCATTTATGGAATAATATAATGACCGAACTAGCTGCTAAGTTGGGAATTTTGCATGAAAATTTCACTCCCTACTATCCATAGGCTAATGGAAATTTGACGTTGTCAACAAAGTTCTTAAAAATATGCTTCAACGTATGTTAGGGGTTCATAAATCAGACTAGAACTTTCTTATTTAAACTGATTTGTGGGCCTACTGAACCTCATTTAGGACTACTACCAAATTCACACCCTTTTATTTGTTCTATGTTCTAGAAGAAATCCTCCCCATCGAATGTGAAATTCCATCCTTGAAACTAGTTATTGGACTTCTTCATGCCACTTCAGTAGAGGAGGAGTGTCTTTTACATCTGATTTGTTTGGATGAAACTTGGAACGACGCTATTTTAGCCAATGAAGTTCATAAAATATGTGTCAAGGCGCAATAGGAAAAAAGTGTCAAGCATCGAGTCTTCTCGAAAGGGGAATTGGTTCTCTTATATGACAAGGAGGTCGATAAGCTAGGTCCAAGAAATTTCCAACCTGTGCAGCTGGGTTCATACATTTTCAAGAGATTCCTTGCCAAATGGGCCTATGAGTTAGTATATTTAAATGGAATTCCACTGGCACAGCCTAGGAATGAGTTTTACCTCAAAATATACTATGCTTGATCTCATGTATAGTAAATTGTGTACATATTGATTATAGGTGTGTTTGAGTGTAATTGTAGTGTGTCTTTTCATAGTTTTCCATGGTTTCTGTTGATCTCGTTTACGTTTGGTTTGTAGATGTTGACATCTCTCAAACTGTACATTGGTTATGCTAATGGTCCTAATTTTAGTACTCGGAATCTATCTTCCGCAACATGGGATGTATTTTCTCCAAATGGAGAGCTAGTGAGTATGCAAGGAATTTTCATTAGTCACTCTAATAAAACCATCGTTCAGTATAGCGCAGTGGTTGAGCTTCTATCTGATGTTATTTCACATGGTATCCATCTTTAGTCATCAGATTCGACTCACGACTCATAATACTACAACTCGCTAATGTCTATTCTGTTATAAATATCGTCATCCTTCGCATGGTTTTGAGAGTACGTCTTCTATAAAGACATTTCAATTTCATACAATATGAACATATTTCTAGAAATATAAACACATTAGTAGATTCCCTAGCTAATCACGTTTTAGATAAAAATTTGCAACGAATGTAATTACGTTTCAATTCACATCACATCATATTCAAAGCATAATATGAACTAGGAAATGTTGAAATCATGTATATATATATATATATTAGTTTTATAAAAAATTGTGCCCCGAGACACTTATGGCTACATCGCCCATATGAAAAACTACATGCAAATATCTAAGTAGACTAATCAATGGCGCTCATGATAAAATGACACTACGCAATCCATCACTCTTATAGTGTGTTGTTGAAGTCACATAGGAACTTGATCAACCATGGTCTCATCAATCTTATATGTCAATCCCTCCATGTGGCGCTTCACCTTTGATAAGAACTCTACTACCTCAAGGTTATGTAGCACATCCCGTCTTACTGCAACAGCCTGTACTGGCAACATTGCCTCCTCATGTGGTTGTCCTCCTGCACGACGGAGACATGTAGCACCCACTGGTCAAACTAGTCCAATATTACAATGAAACATCAATAGTTTAGTCTCAGAAACATCAAAAAAACACAAAAAAAATTGTAAATTTTTTAAAAACTTAATAATCAAAATATTTTTACCTGAAGCATACCATTGCTCACCCTCAGGAAGAACGAGCTCGGGATCATCACGGAAATCCATCCTTGCGTAAGGATAATCATTGATCATGATGAAATTTTTGCGCATCCATCCAAAGAAGGCTGGTGATAAATTGATCACCGACAGACCTGCATGTTGTTCCATATGATCTATCCACCTCCTCATCCATGGGGCCCTCAGATTGATAAGCTCAAGTATAACATGTTGAGGCTGAAGTAGTGTCACCCTCTCTAGAGGAAAAGAGACTAATATTAAACCATATCCAAAGTTCTTTAACTTCCCCTCTTTTTCTTTAGTCGTTTTTTCCTTCATATTGACCAAGACACCCTCAATCCAATTGAACAGTGTTGGCTCTTGATATTATGTTCCATACATCATGTACGATCTATTCACTACATGGAGTTTCGAGCTACCTGAAAATCTCGCGATGACAAACATGATCGTTCTCAAAGGTAATTGGGTCACATCTTTGATATTGACCTTTCCATCCCTAGTAGGATGGGCTAGAGTTCTAAAATAGGTATGGATATAGTATTTCATGGTCTCTCCACCACTCCTCCCACCTAGGATAGAGATGGAGGCACCCCTCTTGGATAAACCTATTAGAACGTAGATATTTTCTACCTTTATCTCGAGCAGGTGCTCCCCAAACCTGACTTGTTGTACCTGAACATCAAATGAACGAACAAAATATTTCAACAATTCCAGGTAGCCAGAAGAATTTCAACAATCCACATTTTTTTAGTGCATGGATAGTGGCAGGATCATTTGCTACAGTTAAATCATGTTCTTTGTGTTCAATTTCTCACCAAATGAATGCCATTTTGTGCTAATGAACACCTGAAACATCAACAAAGGATTCATCGAGATCCTTTTCATGCCAAAAATCTAAAACTATTAAGGGGAAACTGATAAAACATTGAGAATTTTGTGCCCAACGCACCCGAGTAGTGCATGACAGAGCTTTGCACCTCTCCGAGCAATGATAATATGTCTAGGTGCAACACATATTTTGACACGAGGGGGGTGCTTTGGTCCTAGGGCGTGTTTTTGGAACCCCAAGACCCTCAAAACATCAAAATATTACCAGGAAATAACAAAAATGAACCATCAAAATAAAGAGAAGGGTTTTAGCTTCTACTTGGAAGTGATGGTACCCAAGATAATCCAATGGATTGGCCGCAATCAGTTGCAAAAGATCAAGGGAAAATTTTCTCCAAAACTCTCACTGTTGAAGTTAATTGTGAAATGGTAAAAATGAATAGTCATTTTAGATATTTATGGTCCATTAAGGGAATTTTAGGTATAATATGGGCCTCCTAAGGAAATTATAAAATAATAGCAGACATAACAAAATAAGATTAGATTACATCATCAAATTTTAGAGGGAAAAAATTAAAAAAGCTACTTTTTCAACTCGTATCTTCAACTTATCTCCCTATGGGTTTACTCAAATTTTGAGTGGGAACACTCGTTCGATGCATAATTTGATTCCTCATCCAAGGAGTACCCATGTTGCATACTTTTAATGGAACCTACTACATGAAAAATGAGTAATACATGAAAAATGTGATTGCAATCATGTTTTTTCATGTATTTCTCATCTTTCGTGTAGCAAGGTCCATCAAAAGTATAAGCATGGGTACTCCTTAGATGAGGAATTAAATTTTGCATCCAAAAAGTACTCCGCTAGAAATTTGAGTAAAACATTAGGGAGATAAGTTGAAAATATAAGTTGAAATTTTTTTTTTATTGTTTTATTATTTTTTAATCTTTTTGCCTTTTTACCCCAAAAATGGGGAATCATCCCCCATGGTTGACATCATCATCTTGAATCATATTGGTTCTTATAAATTTTATTTTGGTTGTACATTTTTCTTAGGAGGCCCATTTCATACCTTAAAAGTTCTCTAATGATTTCTTGCATTATTTTATTCATATTTAATTTTTTGACCTAGATATGCTTCATTTTTACTATGAAACATGTATGTTTAATCAATTTTTAGATGTTTTGAGCAGGTTGATATTTGTTAATGGTGTTTTATTATACTTTAAACAGGTTATTTTAACCAAAGTGTATACTTTCATTTCCTTTTAGGACTTTATAAAACTATGAAAAAGGAACCCCTTGGAGTCCTCTTTCAACTCTTTTAAGACTCCCAAAATATGAAAATATTGTTGAGCACTTGTCTTTTCGAACTCGTTAAACTAAATGAAAATATGTCTACTCTGTATAATTTTAACCATTTTTCGGACTGAGATAGACTATTTAACCTTAGTCGAACATGACTAAGAGGTTCTCTTGATTATTGTTTTCTCCCTTTTCGGAATTAAGAGACTATCTATGAAAAGGAACATTTGGAGTTTTATTTTTCGCCTATTTTTCAAACTCTCTAAACATAAAAAATATGTTGAGTTTTACCTTCGTTTGACTCATTAAAACATCAAACAATGATGGACTTGTCTAACATGACAAGGTCGAACCACTCCTTCTCAAGGTTCATTAAAAATACTCCGAGGGATTCATCTGAAGGGTGAACTTACAAGTAAAGCTTATGTTATCCTCCTCAAGCTTGTTAAAAAATAAAGATGTATTGACCAGTATGGTTAGGGAAAATGGGAATACAGGGTACTTCATTTTCTAATGGAAGTGAGTCTTTCTTGAACACGACACTCTTCCACTTAATCTTTGTGATTGTTGGGTTGGGTAATATGCTTGTCATTCAGTTCATAATACCTTTTCAGAGCCTCCATTTCGGTTTTGGGTCAAATATGCCAACTCCATTTAGTGTCGTTATGTGTTCAAAAGAAGTCATTCAGTTGATGTCTGTTACAATACTCTTAAGCATTCATTCCATGTTTTCCTTTCCCTGATCCAATTCCATATCATCATCATTCTATATCAATCATGATATATTTTTTTTGTTGTTGATGGGGGATACATCAAGGCCCTCCTATGATGAGTCACTTCCTGTCGACATCAACGCATTATCTAGAAAATTGACTTAGAAACAACCCTTTGGTACCTTTGCGCTTTCATACATCAATGTAAAGTCTCCTTGCTCTCGACGACATGTTTACATCATTAGCCTTCAACTGAAAGATTATGTGTGGTGTTCGACATCAACTCATTTATTCACGCCATACAGATTGTACTCTGGTACCTTGAGAGGCATTAGCATCATCGATGGTTTCTCTCATGTCCATTAATGGCTTACATCATTGGCAAGTAATCAAATGGTTTCTACCATGTTCGACCTCAGTTCATTGATTCATATGGTTAGACTCGTACATTTTTTTGTTGTGTGGACGAGATAGAAGACCCCGGATCTATTTTCATCCATATAGGCTACAATTTCAAGAGTTATACATAGATCATAATGTATAATCATGGCTATGATCATATAGACATTGATCCAATCATGGGTCCACCAGTTGAACCTGTGGACACGTCTTTTGATCATTGTACATGTTATGTTATCTTATGTGTTGATTATGGGCATGCCTCCCTATGAAAAAAAATTTCATGATGAAAATGTATTGTAACAGATGAAGCTCGTCAGTTGTTCTTGATCCTGACTTGTCACAAGGTAAAGCACTTCAGTCATCAGTCATCGTTTCTGACTTTGTGCTTTAGGGGGGAATCCGTTATAGGTCATTTTGTCACATTCAGTCATTAGGCCTCTTAATGGGATCAATCAACATCCTATTCCCCCTTGTCAACATCATTTCACAAATACCTAAGTGAACCTCCTTCATTTCCCAGAATTTCTACTTGAAACCACCTCATCTGAGCCAATTTTTATTACCAACGCTCCATGGCCTTCCTCTGGATAGAGTTCACCTACAATTTTCTCCATTGTGTCTAGCGTTTATCACCTACAGGTTGTTCCCATTTTCACCTGCGTTGGTTCTAGAAATTCCAGAAAAAGAGAGAATTTCTAGAAGCTTCCTCTTCTATAAGCTTCCAGAATCGGTTACAGTTGTTTACCTGAGATTTAACTTTTAGATCCTATCTCATCTTTCTTTGTATTTTACATCCCTTATCCTTTGATCCCATCCTCCCATCAAAGGTGGATCTAAAACCTTAGATTGGTAATTAGATAAGAACTCCCAACTTACCCCACTCCTTTATATATTTACTACCTTGCATATGCAAGGGGTTGGATTTTGGAGAGTGATTCTACCCTTATGTTGCTAAGGTGAGAGGTTAACATTCCATGCATTTAGGGTTATTGGAGGTGTACATTGTGACAAGGAAAGGACAAGACAGCTTGGAGAATCTCTTCTACAAGGTCAACACCTATTTGTGGTTGTAATCTCCTTCCATTTATATTAATGCAAATAGTTCTTTATTTTCCTATATGTGATTTTGTTATTTCATATATTTCAATACCATGTTGATCTATTGAATAGATAACTTAGATGATAATGCATAGATATCATAGTTTCTTGGTTTGTGTTATCTGACTGTGCAAGTTATAATTTTTGAAATCAAAGCTGGAATTGGAGCATTCAAGTTGAAGAAGGAACGAAGTGTGTGATGGATTCCAACTAGGCTTCATTCCATCATCTATTTACTTTAAGGAAAGCATTGGGCTCCTCGTTTCTCTATTTTTCTAGGTTGGCCATCGAACCAAGTGTAGATAGTTTTGTCAACATTCATAAATCCCACATAACAGTGGGAGCTCCTTCAAATTTACGCGGGAAGAGAAGGTCATCGAATCGGTAAACTGGATCATGGTCTAATGACTGAGCTTGTAGATATTGAGCCATCCTATTTCGAGGAAGAAATAGAGAAACATGTATGGGTTGATGAAATGGTGGAGGAATAAGAATCCATTGTAAATAATCGTGTTTTATAAGTGGTCCCAAGGCCAACATATAAGTCAATTGTGGGTTTGAGATGGATCTTCAAGGTAAATAAAGCAGCATACAGAATCATAGAGAAGTACAAGGCCAGATTTGTGGCCAAGGGTACTCTCAAGTTGATGGAATTGACTATGAGGAGACCTTTTCTCCTGTAGCAATTTACTCATCCATTACATCAATTCTTACTATGTTGCTCAGATGGGGTGGAAGATGCACCAGATGGATGTAAAAACAACATTTCTCAATGGATTTATTATGGAGGAGGTGTACATCAAGAAACCAAAATGTTTTGAGACATTGTATCAGGATTCTCATGTGTGCAGACTCAAGCAAGCATTGTACGATCTCAAACAATTACCCCATGCTTGGTACACCAATATTGATATCTATCTCACTGGTTTGGGCTTCACCAAAAGTGAAGTGGATGCAAACCTTTATCATATATTGGTAGAAGGTAAATTTCTCATTATTGTCTTATATGTTAATGATTTAAATTTAACTGGTGATGAAAAATTGATCAGATCTTGCAAGGAGGGCATTACAATAGAATTTGAAATGAAGGACATGGGCCTCATGCACTACTTCCTCAGGTTGGTAGTATGGAAATGCAATGGGGAATTGTTTTTATCTCAAGGAAAGTATGAAAATGATATATTACAGATATTCCACATGGAGAGTTTCAAACCCACAAAGACACCTTTAGCGACCAACTGGAGGAATGAGGATGCCACATTAGGTGAGGAAGTGTGATGAGACTTGAAATGTCATTATCTTTGACAACTGGGACTAATAATGATTGATGACATGGAATTTCTCCAAGGGTGTCATGGTTTCCAACAGTATCTTCATTCTTCATGTATCTTCAATTATTTATGTCCTCTACCCTCCAAAGTGTCGTTGATAAAATGGAATCTTTGGGGTGCTTTGATCATCAATATTCAAGTGTTCTCTTCGTTCTTTATGTACTTCCTTTTTTTTTTCTTCTTTCCCGATATTCCTCCTGTGTGCTTGCCACGATGTTTCTATAATACATGTATATGAAAATCACTTATGACGAGCAACCATTGCTTGAAAACCTCCTATTCTACCATGTTTCATGCATATTTTATGTTCATGCCTTTCAAATGTGCTAAATAGTAACAAAAGGGGATTCAAAGCACATGGGCGCACTTTGAAAGGCTTAAGGGTTGAAGAGGGAAGGTTTCATGGCTTCGGCATACACTGATGTGCTCAAAATAAGGGGACAATCAAGGCAAGGCGCATGGCGAATGACGAAGGAGAAAGCTTCGGGCTTCCCAAGTTCATTGTGTAATCAAGGGAGAAATGGATGAAATAGTGCACACTCCTGGAGGCTTAAGGGTGAAGGCTTCATGCCTTCGGGGTGTGCTCATGCACTCAAGAGGCCTAGGAGGGCGCATGGCACAATTTTAAATGCTGAAGGGAGATGCTTCGTGCCTTCAGAGTGTGCTCATGTGCTCAAAGGGTATGGAGGGTGCATGGTGCATTGGTTAACGCTAAAGGGAGCATCTTAAGGCCTTCAGAGTGCATCTATGTGCTCAAAGAGGGCACACTTCTTTGAGTCGAAGGAATGGGCTCAAGGAAGACTTGGTCTCTAGGAGGCTGTGGTTCGGAGTAAGGAAGGTGGAAGAGGGTTAAGGAGTGTGCCTTGTGCCCTTGTAGGGTGCATGGCGCACTTCTCAACAATGAAGGATTCCTTTTCAAGGCTTCAGAGTGCACTCATGTGCTCTTGGCCTTAATGATTTTGCTTTGAAACCAAATATTTCTCTAAGTCTAGAATATGATACGAGGGGCGAACAAGATGATTTTAGACATAGAACTACATATGATACATACAAACTCATAAAAATAACTTATAAAAACTTAAAAAATGATGAATATAGGTCAAAAATCCTCTTTATGCTAGCTTTGGAATCTTTATACTTAGTAGAATAACACAGTGCTAATTTGGGGTTCTCTAAATGGATTGATGTGTCTTACTATGATTTAATAACCTTCGAAAAGAGTGTGTTGAATTGTTATGGTAGGAACCATGAACTTATGAGTTTATAAAAAAAAATTGTAATCCTTAATCTCATTGGCATTAAAGATAATAATAATCAGGGTGCATGTATCAAAAATTATTTTGTTGGTTGTGTATTCCTTAAGCACATTGGTATTAAATTTGATAATAGCTTGGTTATGTTTATCAAAAAAAAATTCTAGTTTTGTAAGCCTTAACCACATAAGTATTAAATTTTATCATAGTAAGGGTGTGTTTATGAAAATTACTAATGCATTGGTAAGCCATTACTTGTGAAATTGTTTCACTCTAGGACCTGAAATCTCGTTGGTTGAAATTTCTAAGTTAGTATTAGGGCCATGCTAGTTTTTGGTAGAGAATTAGTAATATAAAATTTGGTACTTCTTTGATCCTTGATTTTTTGGTTGATATCAAATCCTCATTTCATTATGGAGCAATGACATTATGATATTAGAGATAAGGTTGATTTTTTTGGTATTTATTGCATTGTGAAGAATTTGTTAAGCAAGGGGGATATGACATTAACTTTGAAAATTTTTGTTCTTTACATTGCACCATTGGAAACAATTTCCCTATATAGAAATTTAGAATATGGAATGCGTTGACAAAGTAGAAAGTGTTGAAACTTGTGTAGGTCAAGGAGACTACTCCCCCTTGATGGATCTAAAATTTGAAAGTTTAAATATTGAGATTAATATGTGGAGCACATTGATTGTAAACTCTACTTTGATAGATCATTGTTGATCAGATATAGAATTTGTATAGTGCACATAATATTTGTATTATGTTGCAAAACTTACATGAAACTCCTAATAAAGTAAGATATTCTACTCACACAATTATTTTGTATGCATTGAAATGAGTGACAATGAAATTTTTATAGATTACATGGCTCGCATAAAATATGTACATGATTAGATTGTGAATGTGAAGTATCTTTTGGTACTCACTATTAATGGTTTCATATAAGTTTTTAAATCCTTTGTGACTATTTTTTATGTCACTAGAATGTATTCTAGATATCACTTGAGAAGCGTGGACGTATATTGTTGCATGAAAACAATAAATGAGAAAATATTTTTAGTAAATATCTAATAGGATTCATGCAAAGGGATTTTATATTTTTAGAGGGTCCAGATATAGTTATTTGTGAGTTTTAATTAGTTAACCCAAGAAATTGAGTTAAAATCAGTTTAACTAGTTCTAACTGAGAGATGAGCTAGTGAGAGAGGCATTGAAGGATTACGCAATCATTAATTGGGAATTTCCTAATTAACAGGGGCTCAGTTAGCCCAAGAATGTGTAAGAAAGGCAAGCCAGGAAGAGGCAAGAAAAAGGTTAAATACTTGACCGATTTTGCTTAGATTGCAAGCCAGATTTTAGCAAGATCGAAGTGAGACAGTTATCAGAGTGCAGATGTTTCTCAGTGTGAGGAATAGCATTGTATTGTTTCATGATCTTGACCATATTCAATATAGATATAGAGGGGTTTTGAGAAGTTTATTTCCCCATATACATCTTGTGTCATGTGATTGATAATTTCTTTCTCTTGCGTATATGTGATTGTGCGATGGTGTTTTATTTTCACAAATTGTAGGAAGGATTCAGTATCTTGTTTTAGTATCACAAATTGTAGGAAGGATTCAGTATCAGATTGAATCTCGTGCGTATATTTTTATGCATGGTATCAAAGCGCCGGGAATCAAAATAGAAGAGAAGAACAAATTATTTTCTTAAATATGTTTGAATTTGTAGATTTATTCTTTGGGATCCAGTAGCAGATCAAGATGTATTTTAATGGCTTGAGACTCGAATATTCTCTTGAGGGAAATTTGAATTACATAGAATGGAAGAACGGGATGGATTTATTGTTGGAGGAAAACAGGTTGAAGGAATTCATAGATATTGATATTTCGAAGCCCATAGCAACACATGCTCAAAATATTGATGCATGTAAGAAGAAGGTAGCAAAGGCGAGAAGGATGTTTTTAGAGGGAGTTTGAGATCATATTTTCTTGAGCCTCCATGGGAAGGCAACTCTATATGCTATCTGGAAGGCCTTGATAGATATGTTTCAGAATAGCAATGACCACGGTAAGTTGGCGCCGAAGGACAACTTCAAAAAGATCAAGATGGAGGAGGGTGACACGATCCAGAAATACTTGCAGAAGCTCACTCGGTGTCGAGATGAGTGTGGAAGTGTTGGGGTGACTATTTTTTATGATGATTTGGTGAACCTAGCACTTCTAGGCCTTCCCAAGACCTGGCATAGTTACCAGGACTCTATGAATAGGAGGGAGAAGCCACCATACTGGGAGGGTTTGTGTTCCAACTTGGTAATAGAAGAGATAAGGTAGAGCACCAGAGACAGGACCTCCAGAAAAGACAAAGAAGAATATTTTTCATTGGTGGGAAAGGGCAAGAAATCCAAGGGAAATAAGTCCCAATGTGAATAGGAAAAGAGAGACTTGTCCAAGATCAAGCGTTTTCACTGTCACGAGGATGGGAACTATGCCTCGAATTGTCCACAGAATAAGGCAAGCAAGAAGGAGCTTGTAGTTACAGTAGGTGAAGCGCTAGCTTCACAGTTCAAGGTTGATTTTACTCTCATTGTATGCATGGCCATCACTATAATGGGATGCATGTGGTATCTATGTAGTGGTGCCTCATTCCATATGACGAGGAATATAGATCTCTTCAGTGACTTGGAGGAGAATGACCTCCAGCAGAACATAGACTTTAGAGATGACAGGAGGTATATCACGACCGAAATAGGTACATTTACCGTTCAGAGGGAGTCTGACTCCCCTCTTAGACTGAAAAATGTTTTTTATATTCTAGGACTTAATAATAATCTTGTCTCTGTAGCGGTATTATAAGATCATGGTTATGATGTCATATTTAGAAAAGGAAAAGTGTTCCTTGGACACATCGCCACGGTACGGGTGAAACATATCGATGCAAGAGTCAAGACTCTATATGCTCTCAAGGTCGAAGATGCATACAAAGATTTGAGGAGAAAATAAGAGGTTAGTGACTTGGTGGTTGAGAGGGAGCACAAATTACCTCTCAACATGCACCCTTAGAAGCGATGTCAAAAGTTTTTGGAGCAACCACAAATGGAGAAGCAGAGAGAATACTGAGTGGAGGCATCCACTCAAGTAGAGACCTCCATTAGGGGGGATTTCGAGCCAAATGGGTAGAGGGAGCACATGCAGCCATACCTCCAGGTGAGAGGTGGGGAGATGTGAAGATATAATCCCAAGAGAATAAATTTGGGCAGGATCTAGTGAGCTAGTGTGTCTCATGGATCGAACCTGGCTACGAGGAGCCCACAATACACAGTAACAGGAAGGATCAATTATATTGATGTAGTCAGATGTCGGGAAGACAGAAATCAGAGCCACATATGTCAGATACTAGAGCGCAAATCAGAGTTGGCAGTAGTGCAGAGGGCATAAATGCAAAGTTAGCAGCAGCGCAGAGAATTCATAAGACAGTGCAATAATCGATAGTAGTCAGAGACTCTGATGACATACGCATCATATTGATTAAGTTTTTTGAAGGCTATTTAGTTTCAGGAGTTGCATGAGAAAACAACACTAGAGAATTGTTGCATGAAGGACATTCCAAAGGCACCAGATCATTCCTTTCTTATTGAGAGGGAGCGTTGAAATTTTCAACAAGAAACATGAAATTGGCATTCAGAAATGAAATCCAGAAAATGGCACCCAAAAATGGCTACCATATGAGGCTTTTGATTTAATTTTCCCTTAATTAAATTGGAAGAAAAATTGTAATTTCATCTCATGACAACTTCTATTAGTTAACTGAGTTAAGAAGACTTAGCTAGCTTAGGAAATTAGAGTTATAGGTCTAAGAGGATGGATGCAAAAGGATTTTATATTTTTAGAGGGTCCATATATACTTATTTGTGAGTTGTAATTAGTTAACTCAAGAAATTGAGTTAAAATCGGTTTAAATAGTTCTAACTGAGACATAAGCTAATGAGAGCTCAAGTGAATTAAATCTGATTTAACTCACAAGTAGTGATCAATCAGTTAACTAATAATTCACTATAAATAGTTGTTGCATGTCAGTTCTAAGGAAGACCCAGTTGAGACTGAGGTTAAAGGGAATAGATCTATCAGTTGTATTATTAGAAAATGTACAGGTCACGCATGAGGTCATCGGGAAGGCCTTGAAGGATTGTGCAATCATTAATTGGTAATTGCCTTATTAATAGGGGCTAAATTAGCCCAAGAATGCGTAAGAAAGGCAGGTTAGGCAGAGGCAAGCAAAATTTTAAATACTTGACCGATTTTGCTTAGATTGCAAGCCAAATTCGAGCAGGATCGGAGTGAGACGGTCAACAGAGTGCAGAGGTTTCTCGGTGTGAGGAATAGAATTTTATTGTTTCATGAACTTGACCATATGAAATATAGAGATAGAGGGGTTTTGATCAGTTTCTTTCCCCAGATACATCTTGTATTATGTGATTAATAATTTATTTATCTTGCTTATATGGGATTGTGTGATCGTGTTTTGTTTCCATAAATTGTAGGAAGGATTTAGTATCTTGTTTTAGTACATTATAAGATCAGATTGAATCTTGTTGGTATATTTTCTACATTTTCTTTCATGTGATATATTGCACAACCTTTCTCAATGTGGTTATCATGCACAACCAATATTTTATGGGATGATATATCTCACATTAGGATTTTTTGTTTTGTGTGACACATTGTATTTTAGAAAACTTCTCCTTGCAACTAATCATTTATTGCATCTCTTAAAAAAAAATCCTTTTGAAACATTGATTTGAAAATTAATGTGACTAGTTTAATTTTTATAAAGGGTCTTTTAAACACAAAATAGTTATTTTCGAGTAAAAAACCCCCTTCACCCCATTTATTTTCACCATTATTAATATTTCCTTTGACGTTTATGCCAAGTACCTGCCAAAGAACACATGCCATGTTTTTTACTACTCATTCCACCTCATCAAACAACCCATCACTTGCATGATAGGTAGAATCCAAAATTGTTCAAATTTTAGCAGTAAATATGTAACATTGCTAGCCCCCACAGTGTAACTGTAATTAATCATGTTAATGATGTCTATATCAACATATAAATGTAAATTAGCTAAAATAACTAAAATGATTGTAATTTTATTTTAATAAAAAATGATGAAGAGGTGGAGCCTTCATACAAACCATGAGAAGCCATGAGATGGCAAGGAAGCCAACAAATGAGATTTATGGAATTAACACTTACCAATAAATTATTTGGCTAAGCCAAATATTCATAAAGTCTAAAATTGTCAACTTTTCCAAGAAAATAGCTAATGGGAAAGATGTGGTAGTAACTTCCATATTTATGGAAGTAGTTGGGTTGTACTCCGACTATATTATCCGAGCTATGGCTACATTACCATTCAAAGACTTCTCGGGTGTAATCAAAATATTTTGATCTTACCAATGCATCAAAGACGAAATCCATAAATGAGAAGAGAGAATCAATACCATCACTCATGCAGGTGAAAGATATAAAAAAGAAGTGTACAAGAGATAGAAAATCATGTGCAATCCACGAGCATGAGCAGAGGAGGATCTCATTTGGAAAGGAAATAGAAACACATGATGGTATTGAGAAATAGAAACCTATGTGTAATGGGTGATTCGCCTACTTTGGCAAGAGAATTCAGTATGAAATTATTTAAGTTGAGTTATAGAGCTAGAAGGAGTTACTAAGAAAGTTTTTTGGACCTATGCATGAAAATAACTTAGAAAGGTAAAGTATTGAGGTGTTGTTGTATTAGAGAAGGACTCTCTTTGTGATACTTAGGCCTAGTGTGGAAACTTTGTGAAAGGAAAAAATCCCTAGCTCAATAGGTTGAAATATAGTATACTATTTTATGTGTGGATGAAGGAGAATGGCCTTCATCCTTACACCATTGATAGCTTGAGAGAGAATTGCCGCTAGGTTCTTTCTATGCAAAATGGTTGAGAAACCACTCATAAATATTGGGTAGACTCTGGTCATAGTGGTATTTCAATAGAAACTAATGAGTTTGACTTTATGAAGGAGAATGGACTTCATAAATCCACCCTATAATGTTGAGTGATAACTTCTATAATGGCTTCATGGTCTAGCTCAAGGGTGGACAACTACAAAGGATAGAATAGACAATTGAGCTTATAGTGGGTTAGAATATGGGTCACCCTTCATTAGTTGTAGGCAACATTTGATATTGATCAGATAAGTGCCCTTATGGACTTAAAATTTGTGATGTAAATCATATGCATTGAAAGGGAAATTATTATTGATAAATGTGTATATTTATGTGCTTTCCTACTAAATGGACATTTTGATCTATGTGATACTTGTTCTTGGTATGAAGTGTAAATATAGTTGTGATTATTTTGTGATAATCATATTCCTTCTTATGGATATTAAAGCACTTTTTTATGTGTTTTTCATAATCATAACATGGGACTCATATATCTTTAGTCCAGTTTATTGCTAATGTTTATGGCTATTATAGTCCTTTTTTAACTAAGATGTTATAGTTGACAAGACAAAGGATGTCATCCCCTCAACTTCTTGGAAAACCATGATGGTTAGTTAGTGGTGTAAACTTGTTAGTGAGTCTCAACCTAGGGAGCTTGTTCTAGTTTAGATGAGCTATAGAACCTCTAAATTATCTTCTTTGTGATTAAAGTATCCTATTAATGATGGGGACATAGATACAATAGTAACAATATATATTCTGAAGTGAGGAACTTAGACTCATAGACCCTTCATAAAAATTATAATGTAAGAGTGTTAAAGAGTTCACTAAATAATTGTTGAACCAATGGGAATTTATTTGAACAACCTAAAGTGGGTTTGTGTGGCATTTTAGTAATTGTGATTGGCCTTTGTTAGGCCAGTTGTAGGATTGAATAGCTATGTTATATCCTTATTTGGAAAATTGATTAGTTGAAAGGTATCCATGTCTAGGTTAATAATTCTTGAAGGCCTCATTTGGGGGGGGAATTGTGAACAGTAGCCTCCTTTGACTCCTTGGAAGAAAGGCTCAGTAAATGGTTGTGAGATGAAATATTTTGGATGCCTTCCTAGTTGGTGAAGACCTTTGTAGCTTCAGGATACTTTTGGATAGGTTTTTTCCCTGTTGGATTCACTTTTAGTCCCTTGGAGTAGGATAGAAAACTTTATCAAAAACCTACATTTTCCTTAAAAAAATTGGGGACTATGTTTAGAAATTTTAGAATTAGGGTTTTTTTAGCCCCAACTCTTAGTCACATGGGTCGGTGCGAACTATGACCGAGATGTATCCACAAGGGAACTTATATGTTGGAGTATTTTAATTAGAATGGCCTCAAGCCATCAACTTCAATAGTTAAATTCTCTCGATGGTGAGTGGTCTGGTTAACACAATATTTAGTTGATGGCAAAATCCTTTCCTACATTATTCACATTTGGTACCTAGTATAAATTTTTTTGTATATTAAATAAGCTTTATGGCATAACAAGATTTATCCCATTCTAATCTTCTTGAGCTTGAATTAGACTCTCATTATCTACTCTACAACCCTAGAGTTATATCTTTAGATTTCCCATTGTCTATATCATGTCTAGGGGAGTATAAAAAATTCTCCTTTTATTTAACTTAGCCTCCCATAAGAGTGACAATCCTCCCATGGCAAGCACTTCACCAACACTATTCACTATGAATCTTGACTTCTCACTTTTTTTTCTCTCTATGAAAGAATAAGCAAACAAATTTGTTAGTCTTGTTTAATAATAATATTTTATTTATTTTTAATCTCTTTTACTGACCTCACGTTTTTATATTGCAACAAAGTTTTGATCCCTATCACATAGTAGTTTAATGTTTGAACCATAGTTTTCATATCATTTGTCACAAACCCAAATCGGAAGATTTATTAGGAAGGTGGAGTAATCAAATTTTCCTCTTAATCATATTTGTTAACATGATTTTAATCATATTTGTTAACATTATTTTAATCTAATTTTGACTTCACCTATGTATTCTATGTTGACATTGCGGCATTGCAATGTTGGCATTGATGTCAATGAGCTAAAGGATTGGACTGCAATAATACGCTACGGGATTGAACTATAGGGCTTCAACTACTGGGATATAAAAATCATATAGCAGAAGGGTGGATCGATGCGCTCAAGCGTTGATCTGGTCGTTATCTCTTAATCTGTTCCAATAAAATCCATGATTGATTAGTTCCAAGTCATTAACTTCACATTAATTTGGTCATCTAGTTATGGTTGATTTTTTTCTCCAATTGAGTGTGAACACAATCAATTATAATCATTGGAGTTATGGTTGATGTTTTCCAACAAATTGTTTTAGATCAATAACTACTTAGAATGTGTAAGTAGTTCCCCTTTATGTGATTGAGTTGTATTGGGTGAGTGTGAGAGTAGGGGATGTGTGTTATTTTGTAGTGATTTGAGTGTATAGAGTTGATTGGTTCTGAGAGGTTGATTGTATTGGAGAGTGTTTGAGTGGGTTGATTGTGTTTTTTTTATGATCTTAGTGTTTTTATTGGGTCTAGTATGAAAATGGGATGAAACAATACCCATAGTGTTTGTATGAATTTCTTGAGTGGATCCCAATATGAAATGTTTTGAAACAAGGTCCATAAAGGTTTTGAAGGTTGGGACCTTCAAAGATGCAGGTAGAGGCTTGCAGGAAAGTGGTCGCTTTCCAAGGGAGTAGAGGCTTCCTTCCAATGGTGGCTGGAAAGCTATTGAAGGTGGTGGCTTGCATAGTTTGTGGAAGTGGTGGCTTCCAACCTAGCAATAGCTTTTATGCTTACCAATTAGTGGCTTGCTCACTGGTGGTGGCTAGTGGATATGTAAAGAAGAATATTTTGATGAAAATATAAATATAAGACGAAGACAACAACAGTGGTGTTTTTTCCCAATTGGGTTTACCACCTAATATATATATATGGTGTTTCCTTGTCTGATGATTTTCTAATGATGTTTTCTTATTTTCCTTGATTTTTATATGTTGTTGATGGTTTACTTGGTTATGCATGCGTAATTTTCTTGTATATCGTGTATAAATTTGTTGCTATATATATTGTGATGTATCATTATTAAATGAATGAATCAAGGTTTGAAATAAAAGGAAAAATCGGTATAAGGTCAGAATATTGATTCACCCCCTTTCTAAGTATTGTTCAAGATTCAACAACTCATATCAGAGTGGGGGATTTCAGGTGTAGCTTAATTGCTAGAAACCAGATCTGGGTGAAATTTTGAAAAAAAAAAATCGGAATGAATTCTCTAGGTGTATTTCTCCTCATTGCTGTGAATTTCAAGGTATGGCATGAAAACATTAAATCTCAATTATTAGATTTTGGATCTAACATTTGGAAGCTAGTATGTAAAGGATGTGGCGAGGATCCACTCTCACCTAAAGTGATGCAACAGGATGCCCAAGCGATATGAATTATTTATGAGAATCTCCACAAATAGATAAAATAGCAGATATGAAATATGTCAAGGAGATTTGGGATAGACTACAAGTACGGTTGTTTGGAGGTGATAGAAATAGAAACAATGGAGAAAAAGAAAAGAAGAGAAGGAATAAAAAGATTCGGGCCTTGCAAAATAATAAATCTCAGCCCGAGATTATCAATCCCCCTAGTGTGAATTGTGTAACTGACAAAACAAAAAATGAAGCTTCAGCAAAACCTAGTGTGCTCCCACACAATAGATCTGAAGGTATAAATACAGATGGATTATTTTTAAGTTATGATTTAGAAATATTTAATGTTATTCTTACTGAGTCAGATAGTTATGTTGATGAATGTGATAAATTGATGCTTCTTCAAGATGAACATGACTCAGTTATGGATGTAATAGAGAAATTATTTGTTGAGGTTAGTATACTAATAGTTGTATGCAAAGATCAAGAAAATATTTTGCAGATATTTAACAAGAAGTAAAATTAGATGAGAGGAGGTTCTTAGCCTGAAGATCTAGCTTCAATCAGATGAGAGGAGGTTCTTAACCTGAAGATCTAGCTTCAATAGGGCCAAAAGGATTGAGGATGTTATGGCAAGTTGGCTGAAAGAAAAAGAGGGTCGAGTTGAAAATCTTGAATTTGAAGCTATCACATTGAGGAAGAAACTAGAAGAGAAAGACAAGCATCTGAAGTTGGAGAAGGGCATTGTAGCCTTGGATATCATGCTAAAATTCCAAAGATATTCATTTTATATATCTAGTTTTGGTTTTCATAAGGTAGATTCTAGTTCACATATAAGAAAAACAATTTGGAACCCAAAATGCATGTAGCAAACAATAGCAACAGCAAGGGAAGAAATTGAGGAATGAAGCAACAAATCCAACAGCAGCCTAGAAGAGACCCTCAAGGAGCACCTACTACTAGAATACCTTTTTTTCCAATGGTTGAAGAGAGTAGATCTAGTGAATTTCAAAGGATTCAAAACCCTTTTTCTCCTTTGGTGGACAAGATTGAGTGTAATGCCTGCTACAACTTTGGACTTGTGGTAGCTAGCTGAAAAATGCATAGATATAATCAACAGTATGGAAAACAACTTGGGAAGCTAAGGAGGTCGAAAGCCATCAAGTATACTTACACATTCAATTGTTTTTTTTTTCTTATGTAACCTATTTGTCCATAATACCATTGATTTTAGATTTAGTACATGGAGTGGAGGAAAAATCAATCCATGGAAAAGATATGGCATAAATAAAATAAGATCAGATCCATTGGCCTCATATCTTGGTCATGTAAGGTGTTATGTGTGCCACAATTTTGGGCACATGGTCAAAATATTGCCAATTGTCAAGATTCTTTAGGCCATCGAGACAAAAGGAGCAACAAATTCATAATATAGACAAAGGACGGTTCCCAAGAAAAGAAACAACCTATCAAGATGTGGTAGAAGAAAGAGGAGAAACTAGGAAAGTGTGGTATCACTCATTTCATGCATGATGATGATGATAGGAGGTGCATTGACATCAATGGAAAAGGGGGGAAAAGTGAGGAGATCATTCTTTAGAAGTCAACTTCATGTGGAAGGATTAGATTCAGGTTGCCATCAATGATAAAGGGGGAGATTGTTGGCATTGTGGCATTATAGTGTTGGCATTGATTTTAACGCGCTACGTGATTGGACTATAAGACTACGCGAGAACACTAAACTATAAGAGTTCAACTACTAGAATAACAAACTCTTGTAGTAGAAGGGTGGATCGATGTGTTGGAGTGTTGATCTAGTTGCTATATGTTAATCTGGTCCAATCAAATCCATGCCAATTGATTAGTTCCAAGTCAACAATGTCACATTAATTTGGTCATCTAGTTATGGTCGATTTGGTTCTCCAAGTGAGTATGAACACAATTAATTATAATCATTAGAGTTATGATTTATTTCATCCGATAGATCATTGTAGATCTAGTTCTGAATTAATTATTTTGTTCGTGGATTAATATTTTAGAGTAGATTGAGTTAATTGTCAAATCTAGTTTGAATGGGCTCATCGATCTAGTCGTGAGTGATTTTGGAAATTAATGTAATATCATTGAGATAAGCCTCTGCGTAGTATATACTCCTGGTGGTGGATCAAACCAATGATAACACGAGTTATTCTTTGAAATGGTCCACATAAATTCATTGGTTCGCGTTGATCTGTTTTTGAATTGAATTAGTGATGTGAACACATTGTTTCATTGAGTGATGGAGTTAGTGGCCTTGACCTAGTCTAATAGTTAGTTGTCTTGATATGGTTGAGCACTGAATGGATCTAGTCCATCGTGAGTTGCTAGGAAATCAATTTTTATGTCTTACTATTGAATGTATCATAGTTGGGTGTTGTACGTGCATGTGCTTTGAAAGGATGTGTAATCTACAGTAAAAGTCAGGATATGAGATAAGAGTGCGATGGAGGAAAATAAACAGTGAGAAATTAGTGAAATGATACTTGTACACATTCATTTTAACGATGGAAGAATCATTAGTGTGAAATATGAACAAGTGCGCAGAGCATAGCATTTGATCAATGGTTGGGCACTTTTTTTAAAATGAACATTGTGTGGATCGATCGAAAGGTGTTGTATCTTGTGCATTGAGTCAGAAGTGGAGTGTGAATGGTTGAAGGAGAGTGTTGTTAGTGGATAGAGCAGACACAAGAACTTTTTACAATATGTTTATGATGTGTTATTTCTAGCATTGGACAATGCATAGCAGAGGTTAGATGGTTTGATGCAGAGGGTTGGCTCATGAGTCTTTGAAAGAGATTGTGGAAACCGATGGACAAAGGCAGCTTGTGCAAATCTCAGTTAGATAGTGTGACTGGAAAGGAGTTTATATGCAAATATTTTTCCCTTTGGTTTTTTCATGACAAATATCATTGACAGGGAATTAATCATTCATGAAGTTTGTTGTATGTAAAGATCATTTAAGTGCAGCAGATTTCGTGGAAAAGTTAGACCAATGACATGTGACAGAGATTTGGTTGACCTTATTGAGATTGTAGGGGCATATCTAATGTGTATATATGGCTAAAAAAATTAACGTGGGGTTTGTATATATGTTTCCATGTAATGAGTTTATTTTTCATGGTTGATTCATTTGTTGTAGGGGTTCGTGATGCTTTTTAGTTATGACTGTGAAAGTAGGTGCACTTTATGTGATTGAGTTGTATTGGGTGAGTGTGAAAGTTTGGGATGTATGTTTTTATGTCATGACTTGAATGTAGAGCCTGTTGATTGGTTATGAGAGGTTTATTTTATTAGAGAATGTTTGAGTGTGTTGAGTGTGTTGATTGTGTTGTTTGATGAGCTTAGTGTTTTTATTGGGTCTAGTATGAAAATTGGATGAAACAAGGCCGATAATGTTTGTATGAGTTTCTTGAGTGGATATTAATTTTAAATTTTTTGAAACGAGGTCCATAGAGGTTTTGAAGGTTGGGGCTTTAAATGTTATAGGTATAGGTTTGTAGCAAAGTGGTGGTTTTCCAAGGGAGTAGTGGCTTCCTTCCAATGGTGGCTAGAAAAATATTGAATATGTTGATCTTCAACAAGTGGTGGCCTGCATAGTTTGTGGAAGTGGTGGCTCACATACTTATCAAGTGGTGGCTCACTCATTGGTAGTGGCCAGTGGGTATGTAAAAAAAAATATTTTAATGATAATAAAAATATAAGATTAAGACAATGACAATGGTGGTTTTTCCTAGTTGGGTTTTCCACCTAATATCTGATGTTCCCTTTTGCAATGGTTCCTATAATGTTTGCATATTTTCCATGATTTTTATATGTTGTTGATGTTTTACTTGGTTATGCATGTGTAATCTGCATGTATAGTGTGCATAGATCTGTTTCTATGTATATTGTGATGTGCCGCTAGTAAATGAATGAAACAGGGTTTGAAATAAAAGGAAAAAAATGGTATAAGGGCACAATATTGATTCATCCCCCCCTTTTAGTGTTGTTCACGCTTCCAACATTCTACTTCTCAAGAGATTTTCAATGATCGCATTCTTATTTAATTTTGAGATCTAAGCAAGTAGTTATGGCCATTCAAAGATCTTATCCTTATCCTCCTAATGGTTTCATCTTGTCTGCGCGGCATCATACAAGGACACATCAGAGATCATACAAATATTCTCTAAGTTTCATGTTTTTTGTGCCAATTAATTATCTTTACCATATTGCACCAACTTCATTTTCTCACAATATAGCATGTCATGTTTGAAACATTTAGCTTGTGCGACACACTACATCTCCAAATTCTACTTTATCATGCCAAACAAGTCTTCCATGCGACAACATGTAACATCCCACAGTTTTCCCTCATGTGACAAGGCTTACTCTGTCCTTGAGGATTTTCTCCAATGCAATGTGTCGCACTATAAACTTTTATGGTGTGACATATTGCACCTAATAAAATTTTCTTCCTCTCAATAAAGGAAGCTACCTCCCTTATCTCATTACACGAAAAAAATTCTCCTTGCAGTGCATTGTGCCACAAAATTTTATGCCATGATACATTGCATAGCACCAAACTTTATTTTATGTGATGTTCAACTTTCCTCCCACTACAAGGAAAAGACCCTCTAGTGGTTTTTTTTTAGGAACCCCTTATAAAAATACCCCATACATCTGTTTCTAGCAGAGGTTACTAGAGGAGGTTAGCGGGTGGAGGTTTTTGCGGATGTTTTTCATCCGGTGCGCTTATCATCCTAAACCACACCAGCGCATTCAAAAAGAGAAAGCACCGGTGTGCACAAAACATTGGCACACTAGACACCGTGCACTCTATACACACCCACCTGCTGCGTCTTATTACTGTAGCGCATCGGTGCTTTACAAACTTCTGCAGCGATGCGTCATAAAACCCCACACCAAAACAGGAATAGGGTTAAATAAATAAAAAATTACAACCAAAAAACTGCATTTTTCACTTTTCTTAGTGCTCCAGAGCTCTCAAGCACCAGTTGAATTTATCCTTATTTGAGCCGCCCTGACATCGGTGTTCCCATTGCACCCATCTCATGCACTGCTGTTGTGCATTTCCCACCAATCTCCAGCTTGAATTTTGCAAAACAGTGGGAAAATTTTCTTTTGCAAATTCTACAGCCAATATGCCTCCTCGACGGTTAAATGTACAAGTATTTTTCTTCTTTTTCCATAATTAAGCCTTTTAGTGGATTAGAATTTCAACTTACCTTAAAATTAACCATTTAAAAGAAAAAAAAAATTTATTTGTCATGCGGCGCGCTCGAGCCGTTTGGCTCACACCAATTCATGGTGCTGCCTATAAATTTACAGGTCGGACCGCAACCGATGCGACCAGTATCCGCACTGGTTCCGGGGCAGTACCAAAGGCGCATCATGTTATTTTAAAATTTTTTAAAAAGTGCAGTGAGGTCGGTTACTCGGCCGCGCCGTTGACCATGTGGAATAGAGGCAATGTGGTGCATTGACTTAAATATCAGCCCCGAGGCGGGTAGTATGTCAGTGCAATGCATTCCACATTTCAACAAGGTCAACGGTGCGGCCTAGTAAAAAACCGCACCGTTGACGATGTAATGATTTCAGGAGGTTAGTGCGCTGATCAAACTATACTCTCTGAGGCATGGAGTTTAGTCAGTGCACCGCACTCCCAACATCGTCCATAGTCGACGGTGCGCTGAAAATTTTTAGGTGCACCACGGCTGGTCCGCTGAACATTTTCTGGTGCACCGCCGCTGGTGCTTGACAAAAAAAGACGCACCGGTACCAGTGCATGCCTATTTTTTGTGGTGCACCAATTGATTTTTTTTTCCTAAAAAAATTATATATGTATATTCCTAAATACATGTCTCATTTAATAAAAAATTGTATTTAATATGTCAATCATTCAAAGATGTGAAAATAAAGAGGGGGAACAACAACAACAATAGGCGGACCAGTATAACATGGTTCGCCTGTGGGAGGCACGAGAGAGGGAGAGAGATGCATACCCTTGCCCTATTACAGCAGCTACCCAGGGGCTCCTAAGGCAGGTAGGCCTCAAGTTCTATGAGGAGGCTACTTACCTAAAGGGCCATGGTGTGTTTTTGAGACATCTTATCCGCAGGTGGAATGCCCAGCTACAGGCTTTTCGGGTTGGTCCTAACCAGTGGTATGTGCCAATTGAGGAGGAAATATATTTCATTACAGAGCTGTCGAGGAGAGGGGTGGATTTTCCCTTGTTCCCAGAGGTTCCACTTGGCTATGCAGCAAGGAGTTAGTTGGTGTACTCCCATAGATACATTAGCGCCTATATATTGTCTCCTTCATATTTTCAGGTCTCTGGAGGTCAGTTACGTATTGGTGCATTTGCTAGTGAAGAGGTGAAGTGCCTCTCACTTCTAATTTCGACCATTCAACACAGCACCAGTGACGGGAAATGCATTAGTTTCTCGCTTCTATATTACGTTGATTCTTTAGTACAGGAGCCACGACTTGTCAGGTGGTCTACCATTTTTTTGCGACAATTCTATACATCCTTAGATAGATGTCGTGCTCATGCACAAGGGAGGGTCAACTTCCCTTTTCTTCAAATATTTTTTGTTTATTTTTTGAGATATTTCCAGAGACGAGGCCTAATTTTTTTCGGCAACCTTGTAGTTCGATGTTCAGGCACAGATGCACATGTGGGGGCAAATGATGCCCAAGAGGGGCGAGACTGTGTTTCCAGTGAGGATTTTGCATGATGCACTAAAATTGCTAGCCAGTGTTGACGAGCATCCCTTCATTATGGTCCTCTGTCCTTATGCTGGTTTGGATTGGCGAGGGTGTGCCAACATCCTATTCACAGATGATGAGCCGCTAGATGTAGAGTTAATATTACTGTTTTATTTAAATTTATTCTAACATGTTCTTTAACTTGTTTTTATTAAATTGTGTAATGAAATTGTCTAATTATTGTTGTGTACTTGTATATATTTTGCAGACATTGGGTATTTTGATGGCGAGGACATGCCAGCACCAACACATGATTCAGGTGTGGATCCTGATGACGATAAGGGTATGCCAGATGTCGAGGATCATTAGGAGGCTGGTGCAGAGAGACCTGCTCCTTCTGGTGCGTCGGTACCGCCTTTTGCTAGGTGTGGTAGGCTTGATAGCAGATACAAGATGGAATTGGGCAACCAACTCACTGCATTGATTTTTGAGGCGGTCATCAAGCCCACTAATATGAGAGACATACAGGCCAATGGTATGTTGTTACATATGTGGAGAGGCATACCGCGTGACATGTACAGCCTGATGTGGCATGTCGTAGGAGCTACGACCTTAGTTACGCGGCTGAGGAGGACCGTTGCACGTTATAGGCGTGGTTGAGACGCAACACGTGATTGACAGTTCGCGAGTAGCGACTCATCATCTGATGATTGTTCCCCTCGCATTGCACCAGATGAGCAGCCTCCACTAGCATCGAGCAGCAGTCATCATGGAGAGCAGGTTGGACCATCGGCCACATCCAGTCAGCATCTTGCAGCATCCAGTAGTACTCATGATCATGAGTAGGCTGGACCATCGACCATGTCGAGTCATCACGATGAGCAGCCGATAGTTGATCCAGATCAGCAGGCACGTGATGATCAACATGTATCTGAGCTCGTCGAGGCTGCACCATTGACTAAGTAGGCCTCGACTAGTACTGTTATTGATGATGTACCACCAGCTGATCCATGACATTTATATTACAGTTGTATATTTTTGACATTATTCAATATATATATATATATATATATATATATATATATATATATATATGGTCCATGTATTTTATGTTCATGTTGTAGTTGTACTTAATTTACATGTTGGTTATCATCATGATGTGTATATTGTTAGGTTATGTTAGATATGTTTATTTAATGTGCAGCTTGCATATAGATGTGTATGTGATAGCATTTATTTCACATGGGATGTATATTTGATGTTTGTGTTGTGATGATGTTATACAATGCTAATTGTGCTTTGTTAGATGATCATGATCACGATGATGTTAGAGAATTTGAATGTGTTTTTTAGTCGAATATGATATTTGTACGATGGTTATCATGATCGTGATGTTTATTCATTAATTTAATATTAAATTACCATGATATTTATTAAATATTATGTCATGATTGTAATTGAAATTTTAATTTTAATTTTATGTAAAATTGTAAAATTGTATTTGTATCTATAATTGTAATTTTAACTGTAATTGTATGTAAAATATTTGTAAAATTTTAATTGTAATTGTAATATTTAATTTATTCTGAAATGATTTTAATAGTAATTTTAATTGTAATTGTATATATGACAAATTGTAAATTTTTAATTGTATGTAAAATTATAAAATTGTAATTGTAATTGTAATTGTAATTGTATGTAAAATATTTGTAAAATTTTAATTTTAATTGTAATATTTAATTTATTGTGAAATTATTGTAATTGTAATTTTAATTGTAATTGTAAATATGTAAAATTGTAATTCTAATTCTAATTATATGTAAATTCTAAAATTGTAATTGTATATAAAATTCTAAAATTGTAATTGTAATGGTATATATGTAAATTTGTAAAATTGTAATTGTAATTGTAAATTTTATGTAAAATTCTAAAATTGTAATTGTATGTAAAATTCTAAAATTGTAATTGTAACACACAACTTGTAATTGTAAAATATTTGTAAAATTTTAATTGTATTACTGTGAAATGATTGTAATTCTAATTCTAATTGTATGTAAAATTCTAAATTCTCATGTATGTCCCAGTCCATTATGATGAAAAGAGAGAGTGCTGGAGGTCACTCTCAGATTACATAGAACAAAACAATCTTTCCAATATAGTCATAGGAGGCGATCTGAATATAATCCTAGATCCCAAAGAAAAAAGAGGAGGGATCTATGCCAGGGACCCTTTCATCAACATAGTGGAAAATCTGATTCAGCAGTGGGATTTGGTTGACTACAAACCAGTGAAAGGCAAATACACCTGGACCAACAACAGAACAGGAGAAAATCACATTTCAGCCAGGTTGGATAGATTTCTTATCAGCAGCTCGCTAATGATGGACAATAGAATAGTCTTCACGAAAATCCTCCCAAAGCTCACATCAGATCATAAACCGATTCTACTATGCTTGAAAAAAGAAGAAGATTTGGGTCCCCTCCCATTTCGTTTTAGTCCTCTCTGGGCCGGAATGGAAGGGTTCATTGAAACAGTCCAAACATCGTGGTGGATCGAAGTCTCTGGATCTCCTAGTTATGTTTGGGAACAAAAAATGAAAAATACAAAAAAAGCCCTCAAAGAATGGATAAAGAGATCTATGAAAACCCCCACTAGACAGAGGAAGGAGGCTGTCCTTCTGTTAGAATATCTCCAATTGGAAATGGAGGAGAAAGACCTCTCATCCACAGATTTAGCCAATGAAAAAGCTGCTCAAAGGAACACTTACAGCTCTTTCAGGAATGAAGAAGAGCACTGGCGATTAAAGTCTCGAAGTCTGTGGTTGAAATCTGGGGATAGAAATACTACTTATTTCCATAGACAATGCAGGGCACGTCTCTCACGAAACTACATTGCAGAAATCACTTCCTCCAACGGACAGGTATATAAAGGATTTGCACAGATTAAAGAGGCGGCAGTAAACCACTTTCAGAACCTACTTAGTGCAGATGGAAATGGGAATGAGGAGGATGTTTTAGAGCTTCTCTCCAACATTCCAAATCTGGTTAGCAAAGAGGACAACGACTCTCTATTAAGCCCAGCTACAGAAGAAGAGATAACTTCCATAGTTTGGTCCATGGAACCTGACAAAGCACCAGGACCTGACGGATTCTCAGTGCACTTTTACAGAATCTGCTGGGAGATAATCAAGCATGACCTCTTCAGATTGATAAGAGGAATCTTGAGAAAGGCGAAAGTTGGAGGCGGAATCAACTCCACCTTCCTTGCTCTTATCCCTAAGGAAACAAACCCTGGCTCCTTTGATCGATATAGACCAATCTCACTTTGCAATTCTTCATACAAGATCGTGTCCAAGCTACTGGCCAATAGAATTAAGCCACTTCTTCAAAAACTCATCTCTCCGGCTCAAGGGGGATTTGTTCAAGGCAGACAGATCTTGGACAATGTTATACAAGTCCAAGAAGCACTTCACTCCAGTCATGCTCGGAAAGAACCAGGTATGATCATAAAACTTGACATGTGCAACGCATTTGATAGAGTAAATCGTTCTTTTCTGTATAGAGTGCTTGCTGCCTTTGGATTCAGACAGGATTTCATAAACCTCATCAAAGCCTGCATTGAGAATGTCTGGACCGCCCCAATGGTGAATGGAAGACCAACTGATTTTTTCTTAGCCACCAGGGGATTGAGGCAGGGCTGCCCCCTCTCCCCCTTTCTTTACATTCTGATGGCTGAGTCATTGAGCAGAAAGCTAACTCATGAGAAACAAACATGTAACCTTCCTGGGATAAGAATAGAACAGGGTATCGCTCCAGTGAACCACGCATTATTTGCAGATGATTCACTTCTGTTAGGGGGTGCATCTTTGAGAATTGCCAACAAATTCAAGTCTGTTCTTCAAATGTTTTGCAACGTTTCTGGTGCGCTGATCAGCGAAAGGAAGAGCGTCATTTTTGGATGGAACACAGATCAGCATTCAATCGACAGGATCGCAAATGTCTTGGGATTCAATGGACACGCAGCTTGGGAGCAAATAAAATACCTCGGCCTTCCATTATCGCTGTCCAACCGAAATTATATGTGGGAGGAGGTGATCTCTAAATTCAAGAAAAAGATTAAAGCATGGGGTGGCTTCTGGCTTTCAACTGGAGGCAAGCTCACCCTTATCCGAACAGTGCTTTCAGCGTTGCCAACTTTCCAAGCCTCATTGCTGATGGCTCCAAGACAGATTGTTGATAGAATTTCCTGCCTCATGCGAAATTTTTTATGGAATGGCGGACGTGGTAACAGTAACCGGTTTCATCTAATTAAATGGGAAACAGTTCTGCGCCCCTTGGCTGAAGGTGGTCTTCAATTACGCGACCCCCAGAATGCCAACTTAGCATTGGGGTGCAAGCTGTTGTGGCAGCTGCACAACGATCCCTCTCACCCGGTCAGCCAGATTTTTAAGTACAAATATCTTAATAATCAACCAATCACCACCTTTAACCCAGAAAATTCTGCTAGAGGAACGCAGGCCTGGAAGCTCTGCAACAAAGCAATCACCTTCTTCAGAACTCACCTGTACAAAATTCCAGGAAATGGAAAAAGTATTTCGCTGTGGAGAGATCGAATCATGGGCCACCCTGCTCTTGCAGCTAATAATGAAATAACAGAATTAAGAGAATGGCTAAGTTCAAAAGGAGTTCGGAAAATAGAAGACATTGCTGACTGGGATCAAAATGGCAATTGGCAGAGATGGTCTTTGCCCAATATTCCACCACATCTAAATAACCAGTTTAGCATTTTTATTGCTGCAATCACAGATTTTACCCCTGTGCACAAGGATGAGGAAGACTCATGGGGATGGGGAAAGACCGGGGTTTATACAGCTAGACAGGGATACTTGCAGCTGCAAGGTAAAAAGGACTCTCAGCATCCAGAAATCGCGTGGAAACAGATCTGGGAACATTTCAGTCTGCCCAAGATCAATTTCTTTTTTTGGACTTTGTTCCATAATAAAATCCTTACTGGTGAAAATCTGTGCAGAAGAAACATTGCTGGCCCCCATCGATGTGTCCTCTGCAAAAAGGCTCTGGAAACCTCTGATCACTTATTCATTGATTGTGAGATAGCACAGAAGGTTTGGTCTATCTTCTTGACAGGTCTGAACGTGAGAATTCCAGCTCACTGCTCGATCATAGACATGTATTCGTCTTGGAAAGCCCGATATCCCTTCAACATTGCAAACAAATCATTGTGGCATAAGGTATGGAATGCAGCACCAAAATATGTATGTTGGAAGCTGTGGCTTGCCCGGAATGAAACTATTTTCAAACAAAAATAAATAACTGCAGATACCATAGCGAGCCAGGCCAAGAAGCTTCTTTTAGAAACCCTAAGACAGTCCACAGTCAAAGATGATAGTGGCCTTCGAAATGAGGAAAAGGCATGGTTGGAAGGCTTCACCCTCACGCCCAGATCTTCAGCAATCACACGTCCAGATTTTAAAGGAAAATGGCAGATTCGAGACACTGCGGACAGATTTAAGAAGTGGTGGAAAACACAAGGAAAATGCACTATTTTCTTTGATGGAGCCTCAAAAGGCAACCCAGGCAGGTCAGGAGCCGGAGGGGCCATTTATTTTTCGAATGGGAAAAATGAGGTCTTCAGTTGGGGACTTGGGATAAAAACCAATAACCAGGCTGAAATCCTCAGTCTTTTAAAGGCCTGTCAACTGGCCAGGAAAGAGAATCCAAGTGAAATAATTGTCTTTGGAGATTCTGAGTTGTTGGTAAAATCTCTAATAAACAAAAAAGGGCTCAAAGATCCAGTGTTAAATAAACAGCTTGCAAGGGTGAACAGACTTCTGAAGGATTTTCCCTCAGCACAATTCTATCATATACTCAGAGAATTAAATATAGAAGCTGATAGACTGGCAAATATAGGATGCACTCTAGAAAAGAGCATGATCAGCATAAATGCAGGGGCAGTGAACATGGCAATCATCCCCTAACAAGGCGTCCAAGTTAAATCAGATATTTGTAATGCTTGATGCAGGGAATTGTAACACTTGATTTGGCTTTGGCCACCCCTTCTTATCAATAAAATGAACTGTTTCAGTTTAAAAAAAAAAAAAATTTTCTAAATTCTAATTCTAATTCTAATTGTATGTGAAATTGTAAAATTCTAATTGTAATTATAATTCTAATTCTAATTTTAATTGTAATTGTACGTAAAATATTTGTAAAATTTTAATTGTATTAATGTGAAATGATTTTATTAAAATTTTAAATTTGTAAAATTGTAAATAATTGTAAAATAATAAATCTAGGATAATATGAATTTTGGTAACATAATAAAGTTAAGAAAATAATGCAAATCAATTCATGTACTTTAGAATTATCAGTATTTTATTATGATCTTACATACCAAAAAAAAGAACTTTATACAGTACGCCATTTTTATTGAGATCAACATAATTACAAATTATCAACCGAAATATTGATTTTAACATTAATTCAAAATACATATTATAATGTTTCGAAAAAAAGAGTCTTATAAGGTATAAGTAATTAAGTCCTCTTCTTTATAAAAACCCATCTTAAAAAATATAAATATTGATGAAATAACATATGTACTAATTCCATTGAATAGATTTTAGAATAATTCGAGTATATTACCATTGTGTTACCTCTTATGGATGCTAATTCCATGAACAAATTTTAGAAGAATTCGAGTATCAAGAATGCAATACACATAATAATAATAACAATAAAATTGGACTATTTTGTATTTTATTAAAAGGTTTTTGAGATTTTTTGTGGGGTTTATGAGTTCATGGGACAGTAGACAATACCGACCCTACCATCTTAGTATTTCAGTTGTATTTTTCCTAGCAGCGATATGACCGAATCTTGTAGCTGTGCATTTAACAAAGAACCCATATATTTTGAGAATATGATTGAAGACTTTTGTCATGCACTTGAGCATTATTCCATTTCTTCACCATATTAGCACAAAATAGAAAGAATAATTTCTTTCACCATAATAACACACAACTTTCAAAAAAGAAAACAATCCATTTTGTGTTTCGAGGAATTTTATGCAAATGATAGGCATTTCTATGGAGTTTTATACACATTCTGCAGTTTAATGAGGGTTGGAGGGAGCTTACAATCATATATTTGTTAGTAACTGCACCCTTCAGTAGAACCAAAGAAAATTTAGGCAGATTCCTCAGTGAAGTAGACTGGCCATCATCAATTCATTCAAGACCTCAACAGAAGAAATAGATATGCATGTCAGAGGATTCCTGTTGGCACCTTTTCTTGTTGCAGGTTTTGGAAAGTTTCAAGTTTCTTTTTCTGAAAGAAGAAGAGGTGTAGTTTTGAAAAGAAATGGCCCAAATATTTTCCCAACAAAATGTACATTTCCAACATGTCTAAAAACTAAAATATTTCCAACTTCGATAAATTGCTCAGAAACAAAACTTTCCAAACCATTTGTAAAAATTGCTCACGTATTAGAATAGCACAGGTTCACATGCCACAATTGCCCACTTGGGCCCTGTAGTATTGCATCTTCACACGCCCCACATTGCATTCTCTCCACATAATCAGTGGGGACCTCCTGCAATAAACAAAATGCATTGGAAGAATAGTTATTTCCATCAATAATTTATCTAATTCTAATTATAATTCTTAAGAATAAACAAAATTATAATTCTCAATTTCTATGGTTGGATTTCACTAAATTTTAGTGTACACACCTAAAATTAATTTCGGTGCCTTAACTGCAAATCGGTGTTACTGTACATATAACCACACCGATGCCTTTTATTTACTACACACCATTGACATTTTAACAATGGACGCACTGGTGCGGCTCTATTAAGTGACGCACTGGTGACGAATAACCTCAAATAAAAAAAAGTGCAACTCTATTTTCTTTAAGTGAAAAAAAAAGCGGTAAATTGAAAAATAGGCGGCAAAATATTTTCGAAAATATAATTTCATAAAACAATTCTTTAAATAATAAACACTTTTCATTATTTCACTATTTTTGCAAAAAAAATCAACCAGATATTTGCAGAAGACATACCTGGAGCAAGAGAGCACAAGAGCACTGTGGAGCAGCGAAATACGTTCGAACAGAAGTATTCAAACAATCATAAGTCCAAACCTCTAGTGATTCAAACCCTATAGCATAGAATTTCAAACGATCTCGTGATTAAATTTGATTATTTTTTTTAATTTTTCTGTAGTTTTTTTACGAAGTAAGAAAAAAAATTAATTTGTTTTTCATTTTCAGAAGAAAAAAAAATAAATAAATAAATAAATAAACAAAAAAAATCCATTTTTACCCTAAACCCTTCATTCTTTTTGTTTCTGCCCTTTCTTCTCCCTGTTTCTGTGATTTCAGAATTAGGGCTTTTCATTTTAGATAGACATCCAACCCACAGGATGACTTGCATATTCGGATCCTAATCCATGTCAGCCATTACATGAATTTTTGAAAAAATATTTTATTTTTTTTTTATCGGTGCACCCTACGTAACCTAACGCACCGGTGCGTTGTACTATCCAAGCGTACTGTGAAAGTACTGTGTAATAAAAAATTAAAAAACAATTATTTTTTTAATTAGTGCGCCATATGTAAAATAGGGCACCGATGCGCTATTTCATTATGGCGCACCGAGAACGTGATGTTTCCTAAAAAATTATTTTATTGTGTTAATCGGTGCACCATGTAACATATAACGCACTGCACCGGGTATCCTAGCTGATAGAGAGCACTGTATGGTGGTCCCTTGTTTGTGCAAGGCATTTATGCTACAAAAACTAACACGACGATTTTTATTATTTTCTCTGTGTTAATCAGTGCAGTGGTTAACATGTAACACACCAGTGCTCCTTGTTGACATAGAGCACCGTACGGTCTATTATAGTGTTTGTGCAGTGCCTTTATAAGACCCCCACACACTGACGTCTGTGCGTACACCATGAATGGCACACCGGTTTCCTGAGATTTTTTTTTTACCTCAAAAGTTGACAATTTATTTATAAAGAGATTAATGAATGATATGGTACATGTTTCAGATTGATAAAGAAATGACTGACAAGAGATCAAGTAATAAAAATATTGATAACACATCAAGAAAAGCAAAAAAGGCAAGTTCTTTGTAAATTATTTACAAAAAATATTATTTTTGAACTATATGTAAGTTTAACTAATATGTATTGTTTACTGTGTATAATGCAGAGCCACAAAATGGCGAAACTTGATAAGATTGTTTTTGATCTAGGACCAGAAGAGCATAAAATCTTGATGGAAAAATTTCAAAATGATGAATCAGGTGAATGAAAAAATATTATCGATCCAATATGAGTTTCTTTTTTTAATTTTCATTAATAATATACTTAAAATTATTAGATAACATGTGTCAAACAAACTATTAATTCACATCTATTTAATGTTCTACAGGGACCAACAACTCATAAAAGGAATGTTGTTCTAAGAAAAGAAAAAAAATAGAACATGCAAATTAAAATGAATTTCTCCTTAACTCATCTAGAGTGGTGCTAGAGGTTAACAAAAGGGAGAAAAATTTTTACAAAATTTTTGATGCCAAGATACTGGGTTAAATCAGATCTTAGCATATATAAACTCATGTGCATCCTTCTTTGATAAAAATCTCATCTAATTCTTCATAAAAAAAACACACATGATGCAGCTCAACATATAAATAAAGGAAAAGAGAGCCATACAACAAAAATGCTGATATATAATAAAATTTACAAACTCGAACATCTAGCCGGATATTACAATAATTGGCCTTTCCGCTCTCGACCCTTTACAAAATGATCTCAATCCATTCCTTACTCTCTTTGTATTTCTCACTTCCTCACTTCCTCACTTGTCCTTTCTCACCCTTACAAGCTACATATTTATACATAAATATAATTTATTCCATTCCATAATTTTCTCCACACAAATCTCAACTTAAAATCTAAATTATATTTATCTTTTTTTTTACTCAACTAAGTCTCGTTTATGGAATTCCTCATCCCTAGATTATCTACCTAATTCAACTCCACTCATATCCTTAATTATTTAAGGAATATTTATAACAATCCTCACATTTATATTTTCTCTCCTATTTTATTAAAAATGAGCAAATTAATTAATAAAATAATTAAAAATCATCACCCCCCTAACTACATAATTGAATAATGAAAATTTAGCTTTGATGCTCCTGCATCAGACTCCCCATGTAGAGAAGTTTCCATAGACTCATGTCTATGAGGTATGTCGCTTTTCTGTAACAATGCAACAGCCACAAGTCCTAATGACTTTCTCTCTCCAAGATTCCAAACTCTGTTCTGTTGTTGGTCCTTTGAAGTATCAAATCGATTTGGTAACTCATCACTCACTTGGTCAATTGGATTCCATCGGCTTCTCCAACACTTTCTTTCGCCAATTCCTCTTTGTTGAATTATTTTGCCTCCAACTGAGCTGAACAGTCAATTTTCTGCAATGAAGAATAATCAAGAACTCCTTCTTGATTACAACTATATTCTTTGATTGCTTTTAAAGAAACAACTTTCTCATCCAGTGGTGTACCTACATTCACCAACAAATTGTTAGTTTTAAAAAGATAAGACCTTTCGGTCTCTTTTGATGCTTCAAGCACCAATCTCCCATCATCAACTTTCTGGATTTTAGTAGATCCTGTTTTGAACTGCTGGTTGCTTTCCTCTTTATCCTATTGGATCAATATTTATATCTTCTTTATGTCTCTACGGACACCACTTCCTTGCTGCTTCTTATCCTTCATCTCAACTCCAAATAATTTCTGCTCAATTTCTCTAATTTCGACATCATATATATTAATGTCATTTTTTGTACCTACAGTTACATTATTATTTGGAAAGTTATAACATTCATTCAACTCTATAAATTTTAAAAACATTTCATCCCTATCATACATAGTAACTTTAATTTATTATGGATTAGGTTTTGCAATCTTCACTTCTCCCTTAGGCTCCTTAAGCCATCGTTCCAAGAACTCAATTTCCATATGAAATCTTTCCAGCACTTCATCACAACTTTCCTTCCCAGCTTCATTCTTCTTCTGGCAATATTCCTGAGTTGTCCTGGTTTCAGCATCATCACATTGTAAACTTTTGTCAGCAAATTCACTAAACAAATACATTTGTTTACCTCCTTGGAATATCTCTTCAGCATTTCCATTTTTCTTCTGCTCCATAACAGCTTCAACTTGTTGTCTTACCCCAAACAAGAATTTATTTATGATTTCTTCCTATTGTAACAAATCAGTACCTTCCTCCTTTGAAAGGCATTCTCCATCAGACTTCACCTCAAGGGTTTCATTCTTCTCTGTGACAGTTTTACTAGACTGTCAAACATCTTTCACACATCTTGCAAACATACATAAACTTTGAGATTTAAAAATACAAGGCTTCGTAGCCTCATCTGCTTCTCTCACCAACAAATCTTCAAATTCTTCTGAACTATCCCAATAGTTCACGAGATCTTCCTCATTGATCTCTTCACCCAAAATTTCACCCTGTTCTGGGCCACAAATGGAAACATCCATTTTTAACTCAGCCTCTCTGAGTTCTTCACACCTCATCATCTGCTCGAGCTTCCTCAGCTCTTCTGCCAACTATATGTTTACCTGTTTTTCCCTCTTTGCATGTAGTCTCTACCACTTTACCTTCTTTCTCATGGTCCAACCATGTGTCTGGTATTTCACATTTCTCTGCAACAATTCCATTAACAATTCAAGGTGAACTATTATCTCAGCCTTCTCCCTCCCATACTCTTCATCCGTCAATTTTTCACATATGCCGCTTACCTTGGCATTTTCCTTCTTCTTCCTTCTGTTGTAGTCTTCATCAGATCTTCGGAAATGACTATCAACAGTCATCTTCTCCTCCTTTGCGAACTTCATTTTTCACGTGTGGATTTTGTTCAATCCTCTTTTCAACAAGTCCTCGCACTTTCCATTCATCAAAAATGCAATTTCTCCTCCTGCGCTTGGCTTCTCTTAGTTCTCTTTCTTGGAATCAATCTCTGGCAACTCCTTTGCCTCTCTCTGCTGCAAAATAACAACTGCAGTAATTCATGGGTTACAATGACCAACTCTTTGGGTGTTGGGCTCCGCCGATCATGCACCCAATTACATTCAGACTTTTTACTTAGCTTGTGACTTCAGACTTTACACCAACTCTTCATCTTGGATGAAAAAAACTCAATCTTAACTCAAATTATCCAAACTTTCATTTGACCCTAACATCTGTTTTGACTTCAAGCTTTACCCCAATAATTATGATAGTGGATATTTTGACTTAATTCAAGTTATACAATCCTCCAACAAACATACACCCCTAATTCATTTTATGATGTAAAATCTTCACTCTTTTTCATACTCCATTCTTATGGAAAATCATCAGTTTCCCATTATAATTTCGCATGATACTGAAGTCTTTAGTCGAAATGCAATCCATGTTTTCCAAGATTTATTTTGTGGTTAAAATAAATAAACCATTTACTTTTCAACAGTAAAAAATACCTTTCTGAATTACCATACCTTATGCTCCCTTCAAGGTTATTAACAAACCTTCTCTTCGCAATCTCAATTCTCTGGATTTCATTCTTCTGTGTCGTCTTTAAAATTCGCATGCCCTTCATACCATAAGCTCGTTATTTTAATGCAAAGATTCCTCCTTCTCTTTCATGCACCATACAACATCAATTCACATTTCTTCACCTGTGTACAGAGAACAAGCTATTCATACTTCAACCTCTTCGATGAATGATGTAAAACTCATACATTGTGTCCATCCTAAATATCACCTCCTTAGATACCACCACAAAGATTTTACAAAATCAAGCAATTGTGTTTACAATCTTAAAACACAAATTAAAAGAATCCTCATTTTTCCAACTACAAGCTTTGGTCCAAAATGACTTAATCAAAACTGCGAAGAATTCACATTATGCATAATAAACCCTCTCACATAAAAATGCATGTTTCTCTTTATATCACCTAGGATTAGCACATTTTTTCATTCATTTATACCTCCTTATTTGCAACATTTCCACTGTTTCATAACATTTACAAAAGATCATCTTCTCAAGTATGGCAAGGAAATTTAATCATCTATATTTTAAAATACCTCTACTCAATGAATATTGATTCATTCAATGAGCACTTACCTTGAATCTTCTTGTGGTTGAAATGATCCAACCCTTCTCTCGCGTATTATTTTTAGGAATACATTCAAGCCTTTACAAACTTACTTTGAACAGACAAGGTCCATTTTCTCCCCAGCAAATAAAATTCTTCCCAACAATTTTCTAACATAAATATTTTCCCAACAAATCATGTTAGAAACCTTCAAAGTACGCACAATCTCCCCTATCAGTTTAATCCATGTTCCCTTAGGAGTTTCTATTTTAATTTCAATTTCTTGGCTTGAAAACATGAAACCTTAATGTAACGGAATATCCTTCCAATATTACATTCTCCAAAAAAAAACGTACATGAATTTTTTTCAAAAACTTTACCTCGATCAATCCTAGTGACCTTTTCTTATCCTGAAAGGTGGTACCATGGAAATACTGGATCCATACCTTGAATATTCCACTGGAGTTGCACCTCTTTCACAAGCCCCACACATGCCTTTTTTAAGTGCCTTGATATGACTGGCTTCCAAAACTTGATGTAGAAAGCAAATTTCCACTTTCACATTAGTATAGTAAAATATTCAATTTTACTAAGACCCAGTTTTAATCTTCACTTGATGTAATTGATTCGTTCTTCGCCACTTAGTGTGCAATTCCAAATTCCCATCTATTAATACATATAACATTGAAATGTTGCAGCATTATGCAAATTCCAATTTTCAATAATCGGTGGGTTCTTTAAAGGACCATTGTATATAATAATGGATAATTTAAAAGTTGCGTTTGGAATCCACTTTAAAAAAAATAAAACCAACATACTTCTTAAAACACCATGGATAAACAAATGAAATCGAATTTGTTGACTTTGGAATTGCTTTAATAAAACAAAATACCACCAACCATTTGAATCCACAACTTCACAACCACTATGGCAATCAAGTAAATAAATATGGTTCCGACTCTATAATTTGGAATTTCATTTTGAACCTGCACTAATCTCCACGCAATGATTCAATGCAGATGACTGTGCCACTATCCAGCAATATTAACACAGATCCTCAACGCAGATGACTGCGCCACTATCCAGCAACGTTAACGTAGGTTAAAACACAAAAACCACCATCAAATTTTCTTGACGATACTGACATCAACACAATGTCATACAGGAAGGTCGAATTCAATATGTGGTTACCTGGAAATATGAACTTATTTATCATGCCCCCTCCGATTAAATTTGTAGCATTGTATATTTTGGTTGCATCACAATCCCACAGAGTCATGTTATGACAGTAGTGCCGCTGACATTTTTTGTCACGGCTTTTCCACCACAGGATTCACTGCACCGTCCAAGGCTTACAGTGTCTCAACGTTTTTCCGGAGAGTATTTTTCTGCATCCACCCAATGACCGCACTCCACTACGATATGTTAAGTCCGCAATCTCATTGCTGGACTATAGCATAAGCAAATTATGTGACGTCTACCCCGGTTGCTTCACAAAGGGCTAACATTGCATTTACCGATGAGATTCTTTTGGCCAAAACTGCATTTGCAGCAAGATTTGAAAGCTCTGCAGACAACAGATTTGTAGCAATAATCCTATCTTGAGGAACCCAGTTGGCATAAACGGCCTTCAAAGATTCCACTGCTTTCTGTCCTTCTGGAGTCTCCTGGCCTCCAATTACTCTACAATTCCCTTGGTATTATGTGTGAGGATTTTCTCAATTTCCTTCTGTTGTTTTTACTGGAACTATAGACTTCTCCACAACAATTTTGTCATATTTTGAAACATCTGCAATCATTCGATCTGCGCTTTCCCAATATGTTAGATCTGCAACCTTTCCAGCCTTCAAGGACTCCGCTCTTTATCATTGGCCTCGTCCCTCGTATAATAACAACTAGAACCAGGGCTAGATTCTTCCTCAAGTTACGCACTTCCTCACGATTGAGCTATCTGGCATGACTCCCATCCACTAGTTTAGGAAAATGCTATGTATCCCCCTACGTACACACCACCATTAACAGGAATTTTTTCATGGCACAGTATCTATCAAACAAATACAAATGAAAAATAGTGCACCAGTGATATGAGATTTTTGAATCCTCAACAAATCAATCCATGCCACAACAAGTAAATTTGAATCACATTTTTTTTCTATCTCTCACAATCCTAGCACGAGCTTGGGCTCTGATACCAAATTATTCCAGGATATTGGGTTAAATCAAATCCTAGCATATATAAACTCGTGTGCATCCTTCTTTAGTAAAAATCTCATCTAATTATTCATAAAAAACACACGTGATGCACCTCAACATATACATAAAGGAAAAGAGAGCCATACAATGAAAATGCTTATATATAATAAAATTTAAAAACTCAAACATCTGGCCGGATATTACAATAATTGGCCTTTCGGCTCTCGGCCCTTTACAAAAAGCTCTCAATCCATTCCTTACTCTCTCTGTATTTCTCACTTCCTCACTTCCTCACTTGTCCTTTCTTACCCTTACAAGCTACATATTTATACATAAATATAATTTATTCCATTCCATAATTTCCTCCACACAAATCTCAACTTAAAATCTAAATTAGATTTATCTTTTTTCGAACTCAATTAAGTCTCGTTTATGGAATTCCTCATCCATAGATTATCTACCTAATTCAAATCCACTCATATCCTTAATTATTTAAGGAATATTTACAATAATCCTCACATTTATATTTTCTCTCCTAATTTATTAAAAATGAGCAAATTAATTAATAAATTAATTAAAAATCATCACCCCCCTAACTACATAATTGAATAATGAAAATTTAGCTTTGATGCTCCTGCATCAATTTTGAGGGATCTAGTGGAACGAATGTATAGACATTCTTTCCACTTACAATACAAAAATCAATCCAATGATTCCAAGAACCAAATTTTATCTAAACTACAGGAAGAGTTTCCAGAGAATTGGTCAATCAGACATGTCAGAATTTTAATAGAAAAAACGTACAATAACAAAAAAGAAAGAATGAAAAAGTAATATTCCTTTAAATGTTTGTCTAAAATTATTTATAAATATCACTTTTGTTATATTTACTTTTCATATATCAATATAAAAATTAAATAGTTTATTGTCATGTTACATTTTCAGGAAGATTATGAAAATCTCAAAAGATGAACGAGCTGATATTAGATATATGCCAGTAGGAATGTCCAAAAAGGTGCATAAGGAGATGGTCAAAGAAATGGACAAAATTGCATCGCAGGAGGAGCCATATCAACAACAACGTGCTTCAAATGTATAATAAATAAACAATTTAGCATTAAATATTAATTTTCAAATATTTTTTTGCAGAAAATAAAAGAAAATGGAACCCATTCAGCACATAAAACAGGACGACAAGGAAGAAAAGGGTTGATATCTAAGTTTGTGAGTAATTGGTACTTCCTTATAAAAACTTAAATAGATTTCATTTTTGTATCTTTTAATTTGTTTTACAAAAATCATCATTGAATGTCTTCAAATAGGTGGTAACATACAAAGAAGAACCATCAGAAAAATTGATTGAAATTGGGTTAAATATGGGTTGTGAGTATATGTTGGCATATCATAAATTCATTGTGGAATTTGTCAACATCTATCGATCTTGTTTTACTTAGCTCTATCTATAATTAATAGAACAAAAAATTCTTTTATATTAAATATATGATTTGTTATGGGATATAAAACTTGTAGGAAACAAAGTATGGAACTGCACCAACAGATGAAATCTTCAAAGATGGCATGGTACATGGTTTTGAAAGAATGTGTATAGTTTATGAGTCAATTTTTGTTATGGTACATCATTTCTTTTCGATTTACATTGATGTATATTATTTAATATTTCAATTTTCATTATTCTCACCAATGTATATACACTCATTACAGTTTATTTTTATGTTTATAGATGGAAGGTGAAGAAGAAGGAAAAAATCAACATCGTGAACAAAACATTCCTGAAAATAACCCAAGTCATGGACTCTAGCTCTAGCAGTGACAGTAGTTCAAGCGAAGAATAATGATCACTATGTTTGGATATCAAAGCAAGGCGTTGTATTTTTTGAAATATTTTTCTGTGAAATCAAACATTTTGTTTAATGTAATGGACATAATGTCACAATTGAAAGACAAAGAGATACAAATAACAGTCCCATTTTGTATGACAAAGATTGTCTTATATATATATATATATATATATATATATATATATATATATATGTTTTAATTTATTCTATTGTGTTCTCCATTGTCGCTGTGAAATGTAACACCACTGATTAAATTTATGGATGATTAAATATTATAATGAAGAGATGTGAAATTTGATGATATGATATAACAAATTAATCCAAACATCACATTCAAATTCACTAATAAAAATTTAATTCATATGAATACTGTTATAAGATATATATGTGTCGACTTTTTATGAATAATGAATTTTTAAAAATCACAATAATTATGATATGATATAACAAATTAATCCAAACATCACATTCAAATGCACTAATAAAAATTTAATTAATATGAATACTGTTATAAGATGTGTCGACTTTTGATGAATAATGAATTTTAAAAAATCACAATAATTGCACTGTCATAGGTCGATGTTTCTAAAAAATACAAAATGAACACCAATGTGCGTCAGTTACTGTACACCGGTGCGTTTGTAAGTTGTAGCGCACTAGTGCATTTCTACGACCTATGGGCACCGCACAAATACCAAAACCAATTAAAAGTCTCAGTGCATTTGTGTGATGTTGTGCACCGATGCGTTTATGTGAGACTACGCACTGGTGCATTTGTATGACCTATGGGCACCGCACAAATACCAATACCAATTATAAATCTTGGTGCATTTGTCTGATACGATGCACTGGTGTGTTTCTATAAGTCTACTTACCGGTGCGTTGAGATGATCTATGGGCACCGCACAAATCCCAAGACCAATTAGAACAGCCCCGTGCATTGTATCACCAACACTGCACTTGGTGCAATTTTATACCTTGACAGCCTGGTGCATGCACCTTCGACCACCCCGGGCCACCTGCTAGATGACACACATCGGTGCGTTGAAACCTTAGTAGCGCACCGATGAAAAAAACATCCGTTATAACCTCCGTCCGCCCACTTTTTTTACTTGTTTTGAATTTCCATTAAAATCTCTGCCAAAACAGCCGTAACCATAAACAGATGTTGTAGCAAATGTTTTTTTGACAATTTTGGCCAATTTTATAACACTAAAAAACTCCTTTATAACCTCCGCTTGAGGGTCTTTTCCTTGTAGTTTCCTCCTCCTTTCTTTCCTTCTTCTTAGTATCATACCTCCAAAATTTACTTGTATGCAACATGTCACGCCTTTAAATATTTAGGTGTGGTATGTAGTATTTTCCAAAAGATCTTGGTACGACACTCCTCTTTCACCGCATCACAAAGATATTTCTTTTCTTGTAAAATGATAAGGTCTCATCCTCTTTGTCACATCATGAGTATTTCCTTCCTTTGTGAAATACTACACCAATTTAATTTTGGTACAATACATCAAGTCATGATAAACATTTTCTCTTTGCAATATAAGTATTTTTCCAAAATTTTCACTACATATTTTTCTTCTTATAAGGCGTCCTTTTTGTATCACACCAAAATAAAATTGGTGTGATACATCACAAGGCAATGAAGTTGGGAATGAGATTTCCTCATTTCACAAAAAAATAAAGATATTTGTGATGTGGTGAAAGAGGACTGTCACACCAAGATATTTTGGATTTTGCAACACACCATACCTATATATTTTAAGGTGCAACATGCTACCCAAAAAAAAAAAGGAGCCACAATATGGAGAAGGAAGGAAAAAAGGAGTAGGAAGAAGGTCGAATGTCACATGAAAGAAAATATAGCGCAATGCAACATATCATGCCATAAAATTTTGTGTGATACACAACAAGGAGGTAAGTTTTCTTGTAGTGCTATAAGGGAGGAATAGGTCCCTTTATTGCATGGAAGAAAACATTCTCAAGTGTGATACATCACACCATAAAAATTTATGGTGTGGCATTTTTCACTAGAGAAAATCTTCATAGATACAATAAGCCTTGTCACATGAGGAAAAACTATGGGATGCGATATTTTGCACCATGGTAGATTTTTTTGGTGCAATAAAGTAAAATTTAGGGATGTGATATGTCACATTGGCTAACTTTTCCAGGTGTGGCAAGCTATATAGTAGGAAAATTAATTTGGTGTGATACATCAAAGAGAGGTAATAACCTTGAAAAACATGAAACCTAGAAAATGTTTGTACGACCTCTGTTTTGTCCTTATACAGTGCCACGTAGAGTGAAGTGATACATAGGAAAAATGACATCATCAAGAGGGAAATGCCATGAATATATTTGAAAGGCCATATTTTCCTACTTAGATTTTGAAATTGAGCAAGAATATAATTGTTGGTACACTATTAACAAGTGGAATACATCAATGAGATCAATGGTGGATTAGAATCATGGTGAGAAATACAATTAAAAGGAAAAATTGATTTCTCCTCCGTCCTAACATAGTTTAATGGATTAGGTATGTGACACACACTATAGTTTGGAGAGGCCAAAAGCCCCTTCTTTGTCTTTGTGTTCATCATTGCACCAAGAGGCGCTCTACAGCCCAGTGTATAGAGATGTGTAGATGTCATGTGAGTAATGTAAACTTTTGATATGTCGAGCCCTGTATATATAGATGTGTAGATGTAATATGAGTAATGTAAACTTTTGATATGTCGGAGTATATAGAGATGTGTAGATGTAATGTAAACTTTACAGGGATAAGGAAATAAACTTTTATTTATTTACGGGGCATAATGAAATATATTTTTATTTATTTACAGGGTATGGTAAGTAAATAAATGTAATGTAAGTAAACATTTAAAATGTACAGGGCATATATTTTTATTTATTTACTGGGGGTATTTATTTTATTATTTACCACGGTATGGTAAATAACAAATAAAACCTTTTTTTTATATTTACTCCATAAACCTCTTTATTTAAAGAAAACTTTAAAAAAAGTTTTATTTAGGTGAAATTCCTATGGGAAAAATACCACTTTAATACCATGGGCTAGATATCGTGGGACAAATACCATATTTATAAAAGAGGTGTGGTAAATAAATAAAATATAAATAAACCATATGTATGGTAAATAAATAAAACGTCTTTTTATATTTACTCCATAATCCTATTTATATTTAAGAACACTCAAAAAGTGGTTTTATTTAGGTGAATCCTGAGCTAAATACCATGGGTCAAATTATTATTAATACATGCCAAAAAAACATTATTAACCCTAATATTAATATTAATATTATTATTAATTCTAATATTCACATTATTATATTATAATATTAATATTATTAAAATTTAATAAATTTGGATCACTTAGGTTGGTATTTGAGTACACTATATGCATTGCCTATCTAAGGTAACAATAAACATGTAAACGTAAATATAAAATAATGTCTAATATTTAAAAATTAAAATTTAATCTAATGTCGGCCCTAATGAAAATTCACTTCTCTCCCTGTTAGAGTCGGTCTGGTTATACCTTCGTCAGAGATCAAAAACTCTTTTGTTGCATTTCATTTTAGGTGTCTCGTTCATCCAATCAGTTGCATTCCATTAGAAGCATAGATTGTCTGACGGAAGGGCCTTCTAAGTCATACCCCTCATGTCTTATACCTGCTGGCTCAGGTTTGTCCATCAAATCAATTTTAAAAACCATTCATAGTCTTGCTTTGTCTCTTGGCCAGCAAAGAGTCATTTTAGGGTTCTTAGGTATTTTTAGGTCTAGGGTTTCGCAAACTTTGTATTTCAAAGGGTCCAATAATGCCAGCATGCCAGAGGGAAGTTCTAAAAAAGTTATTTCAACAAAATTTCATCGTTACTATGATTGATCATGACTTTTCTTCAAAACTATGTTTTGAAGAAAATCGTCATTTTGTCTTGTGTAATAAATGCCATGTATATTTTCTAAGTGTTTCAGTTGTGAAGACGTTCAGGCGCAGCCCTGGTCATCCTTCGCCGAAATCCAATGCCAATCATCCCTGCAAATAGACAAGTGAAAATCAAACCATTCAGTCCAAGAGAAACAAAGAAACAAAACAGAGTTCATTTCAAAAGTGCCAAAGTTCAAACGTTAGAAATGGGTTTTTCAAATGAAAGATTCAAAGTCTTTGGTATATATATGATTTATATGTTTCAAAATTCGATTGGTATGCCAAAGAGACAGTATGGAACTAAGGAAAATCGTGGAGGAGAAAATTCAGCATTTGAAGGCCGAAACTTTGTTGTAACAGAGCTGCGCGGCACACTGGGCCTCCTGCCACAGTGCATTTTTCCAACGCGCGCGGCGCATCCAGGAGGCGCGGCGCACAGAGCTTCCGAACATAATTGTGCCACTTCTTCATCAAATTCGCAAAACGACTCAAATATTTTTGCTCCAAATAATTTTTTGAACTCTTTTCATTGATTTTTAGCTGGTGTTGCATGTTGTTTGGAAGAAGGAATATGAAATTTTGAAATTCAAACCATAAACCCTATCACCTTATTAAAAAATTGCTTTCTTAGAGTTTGAACTTGGTGTTTTAAACTAGTTTTGTGTCACATATTCCCTTCCCTACCTTGTTATTTTTCTCCCATCACTGTTAATCATCAATACACCATTTTCTTACATCTCTAAGAGGCATTCACTCCTAAAGCCCCTATTCCCATATCCCTTTACATCCCAAGTCCCACATTCCTAAGCCCTATTTCCCTTTCTCTAAAGCTACGTCATTTCCTATCATTCTTCTTTTTCCCATTTCACATGTAAGACTTTAAAAACCCCATATTCCCCAAACATTCAAGTAACTATTGGCACACCTTAAATCCGCTTGACAGAAACTCCACTTGTCCCCATTATTCCATATACCTCACAGTCCCTCATTTCCCTTTGGCCTACATTTGGCACTTGGAGACAAAGACACTTATCATTTTCAACCAACCAAACATTCACTTGACATATACCTTGCAACACCATGGAGATGGACACAGATTCGTCATATGACCAAGACAGTGACTTTACAACTAAAACTGCATGCACCAGCAGGAACCAGTCTTGGGAGATTGAAGTTTTGGAGGGGAAAATGACATCCAAATCTAGAAATTCCACTTGGGTTGGAAAGTAGAGAGGTAGGGATTTCCAACGAGATATCATGAGCTCAATTTGAACTTCAGGAAGTGCCTCAAAAACAGGCTCAAAGTGGCACGACGCATTGAGTTTTTGGGTGCGGCGCATAGAGAAATTTGGCCTCATTTTCACTCTTCAGCTCAGAAATTCGCCCAGTTTTGACTAGTTTCACTTTTTGATGTAACTATTGATCTATATTGATGCAATTTGATGACTATGATGTAATTTTGGCTCATATTTACTTGTTCTAGAGGATTCGTTCACTAAAAAGTGAAAATTAAATGAATGAATCAGTTTCCTACCATATAGAGGCAAGTTGTTTGACTGCCTAGATTTCAGTTCCTAGTTTAGAATTGGTTGAAACAGCTCCTAGAAGGATGAGCTCGACCCTAGAGGCATGGGAAGGGGTTATACTTGTCTATATATTGTATTTTCTGAGACATTTTTAGGGTGGGACTCTTGGGAATAGTTTGGCACCTCATTGTATATTCATTTCAGCTTTTTGGCAAAGGAAAGACCAGAGTTTTAATACCATGGGCTAAATATTGTGGGCCAAATACCATATTTTTCTATTTCTCTTGCATTTTATATTGGAGGGAAAAGAGAGAGAGGGAGAGAAGAGATATGGGGTAAGAGAGAGGGAGGTAGGAGAGGAAGGAAGAGAGAGAGGATGAGAGAGGGAGGGAGATAGGAGGAGAGAAGGAGGGATATAGAGATGGAGTTGGAGGGTGAGAGAGGGAGGGAAGAAGAAATACATAGAGAGCAGGAAGTGGAGAGATAAAGGGAGTGACAAGGGAGAAATAGAGAGAGTATGTGTATGTTTGGGGGTGAGATAAAGAGAAAAATAAGGAGAGATGGAGGGAATGGGGGGAGAAGGAGAGATGGAGGGATATAGTAACATAGTTGGAGGGTGAAGAGAGGGAGATAGAGAGAGGTATAGATGTGGGAGAGAAAGGGATAGAGGGGAAGGAAGAGAGAGAGGATGTGAGAGAGTGGAAAGAGGGAGGGAAAGAGAGATGGAGTTGGAGGGGGGAGAGAGGGAAGATTATTTATTGCACTCGATGCATTGATTTCAGTGTGGATGGTGATTTCTAATCCTAATTTTCTTGCACTATATGCATTTATTTTAGTGTAGATGTTGAGAGAGAGAGATAGAGTGTGTGTGTGTGTGTGTGTGTGTGTGTTGGGGGAGGAAAGAAGAATGGAGGGCAAAGACAGAGAGAGAGAGAGAGAGAGAGATAATTGGATTGCAAAGAGAGAGAGAAAGAGGAAAATATTTTATGTAATTTGATGTACAGTGATGGTACATTAATTTTAAAGTGATTGGATTAAGATTGTGCATTAATTTCAGTGTAAGCACACAAAATTATTGGCAATGTACATTAATATTCGTGTTATAGTAAATCAACCTATTAATATTGAAGAGCAAGAGAGACAATGTATGATGTTTAGTACAATAGTTCAAGCTAAATATTTAAATGGTTTATTATTTCAATTGTCCTTTTCATATAATCGATATGAAAAGATGACAAAACTAACAAGGGTGACAATAAGAATAGTAAAAGAAAATAATTTGAGATTGATCACAATGAAGACTATTTGTAATTGACTACATTCTTATTATTCATTTTCTATCATTCAACACTATTACCTTGTCACTTTGCATTCAAAAAAATTATTTCATCATTAAAGTTATTAACAATATTTATCATCTCAAAAAACTGAGGTAACTAAGAAAATTTTGAAATTAAAATGACCAGATAAATATCAAACATATTTAGCATATATAAAACTATTATATTTATATTATCTATATTTACATATTATTGATAAAAATAATCATATGTTCGATAGATTTTTCTCGGCTGCACACGACTGAAACCAGCCTAGATCCATCTAACTCTGGATCTATCGAGCGCCGAGAGGGATCAAATCTCTCGAGGTGCAAACCTTTCCTCAAGTTTTGCACTCAAAAAAAGAGGTTTGCACCTCTAGATATTTGATCCCTCTCAGCGCTTGATAGATCCAGAGTTAAGATGGATCTAGGCTTCTTTATACATAAACTTGAGAACATAAATGATTATTCTAGAGTTGAACCATATTGATTGTTCCAACAAAAGGATTCAAACCACTCAATTGTTCCATCACTACAATTAGAATTTCAACCAATCAAATTTCTTATTTAATGCTTGTGTTTATTAAGGTGACCAAAGGTCTAACGTCACCTATGCTTACATTTCAAGCCACCTTCGTTCCAAACATGTCCTTATTAAATGCTTGAACCTTAGTTGATTATTGAAATAGATGATTTAGCAATTTAGTCTCCTGTTATGTTCTTGGTCCCACGTTACTTGACATGTGGCCACCTTTAATTGGTTGTAAGGATGGTGAAGTCAGATAAATTCCCTAATAGTGTAGTCGGAATTTTCTTGGAGTCTTCCAATACTTCCCTCTAAAGCATACAAAATTCAAATGTAACCAAGAGTCTTTCAGACCTTCCCCAGTGGAATTTGGGATCATCCCAAGACATCCCCAAATGAAGGAAATGTCTACTATTGTCATTAAGAATTTGGTATGAACGTCCTAGTGGTGTTTGGGGCCACCATAGGAAATCCTTAATAAAAAGGCTATCTACTAATGCTATTAAAACTAGTGTGAAATCCTTGGTGGCATTGGGATAGCTCCAAAAAAATCCCAAGACAAAGGCTAAATCCTCCATTTACCTTGTTCAATATCTCATAGTCGCACACAATGACATCAAAACAATATTGAAAAATGAGTTAAAAATAAGATACATAATAAGAATTTTTATATTTCTTTTTTGTTTGTTGAAAGATTGCATGATTCTCGAGGATGTTCCAACATCATTTCACATGAACATGGAAAAAATTTTACCTCTAAAACTATATATTGGCCAATGCAATTTTGAGTGTTAACAAGTCCCAACTCGATGCTTGTACCCTTGAATCCACACCTCATTAGATAAATGTAGTGAAAAAAAAGATATTGAATTGCAATTCACATATAGAAGAAATAAGATATAGTATAACAGAATACTCAATAGGATCTACTCATTATCATTATTCCATAAGTATATTACATGCAAATTTGTGTAGAAACATCTCAATGTTTCTATCTTTTCAATCTTCACTCACCAACTTAATTTCTTCTATGGACTTTGTACCCTTTGTGCATTACTCAACATGTTGTGTGTAACTTCAAGTTTCTTTCCTTACCTCTGCAATTAGCAACTTTTATAAAAAAAATAAGAATCCATTGTATTCCTCTATCTATAACATCTATTCACTTATGTCAATCTTCCTCTTGTACTTTTCCCACCTTACAAACTTATCATGTCTTCTATTTGATGTTAGTATGAATCTTAATTGCAAACGTACGAAAAAATCTCACTTTAGCTGTGCATAACAAACAGCCCTAACAGCAAAGATGGCTGCCAATATCTTTAGATCTGCAATTAGTTGACCAAGATAAATGTTGTAAAATCTAGATCTATGCATTAAAATACATTAAGTAGTAAATAAAAGCAAGAGTTGCTCCATGCATCCAATAGACAAGAAAAGAATATTTTTAAAGATTTTTTGTATTTTTTGACACCTGGGAAGGGAACATAGAAAGATGTCACCCGTCCCCCTCAATGGGATGGGTTCTTGTAAGTCCTCAACACTTCAGATCTAAAATCTCTCTCTCTTGATGGTGTAGAAAACCCAGAAAAAAATGAAACTCAAAGGGAGATCACAAGAAAAATGGTAGCAAAATATGACAATGATGGAGGATCAAAGTCAAACCAAAAGTATAGATCCAGAGTGATCTTTAGGCAACAAAAGGTAGTGAGTGAATGGAAAAACCCTTCTATTTATAACAAAATATTGAGTTAGTCTAGATATTGGTGCATAATTAAAATATTATTAACCAATTCTAGATCCAAATTTTATGGAATATTTTATTATATTTCTTGGAGGGAAAAAGAATTTGACTTTGGTCAAATCCATTTATTTGTAAATAATAAATAAATAAATGATTTATTTATTATTTTAAGGATGTGATTGAGTAATAATAAAATAAATAATTATTTATTCAATTATTTATAAATGATTTAGTCAAATTTAACAAGGAATATTATTTAAATAAGGTTTGAATCATTATTCTTAGAAAATAATAAGATAAATAATTATTTATCTAATTAATTTTCTTGTTTTGGGTTAAATATGACCAGGAATATTAATTAAACTGTTATTTAACTAATTATTCCTTGAGGAAAATCAAATAAATGTGGATTTATTCAATATTTCCTCATGGGTTTTCCTATTTATACCATAAACAACTTAATAAATGTGTTTTACTAAGTTATTTTTCATAGTGAAAGCAATTTTACTTAGGGTAAAATTGGTCTTACATGGTGTACTCTGGTCCATCTAATAGTAACAGGTTAGATGACCAAAAAATGGTGTAATGGATTTCCCCCCAGCATGCGAGCTTTAGGAGCTAATCGTATGAACGAAGTACATTGTAAGAACTCAATCACTAGACACCGAAGGGGAATTCAGAGAGAGAAATATAGGTAAACCAAAGCACTAAAGGAATATACCCTGAGGAGGCGAGACTTACAAGTGCGACAAGTCTCCTTTATGAGTAAGTACATGTGCTATAGGCGGCAGGGGAGGCATACCTATGCCCGCCGAGACAAAGTACAAAGAATAATGCATCCAATGAACAAGAGACTAAACTATATAGTACATGTTGGCATAAACATGAGCCAGATAAAAACATGATAATGAATCCCACATACATATTGTACCTGAGATAACATCCAGGACTTATACAATAATATCTGAGTACATAAGATATAAATACAACCAGGAAAAGGCTCTGAAAATCTGACTGGTACATGAAAACTAAAAGGCGTTGCAAGCGGCTGAGGCCGACATCATCAAATCTATGGAGCTGCATCAAAGGATGTAATGAAGAGGTCATCCGAGCATGTGGGTGGCTACCTTAAGGGCCACCCCTTCATGAGTTCTGAAAACATCTCACACACACCTAGGAATCACCGGTACAATCTACAGCATCACTGAACCATCAATTATACGGATCTCGATCATGTTGTAAGAAGATGGATCTGAGAAAAAATCAAGTCAAAGGGCAATAAGGATTCCCTTTACCTGATACGAGGCACCAAACAAGAGTGGAAGTTGGAACCAAGGTACACCGCCCTCTAGACTTGTCTTATGGAATGAATGATCTGATGTCGACAGAAGGAGGTCTGCCATAGGTGAGGCAATAAGATATCCTCAACTAAAGCACGAGACAAAATAGTAGAGTGATTGACAAACTAAAACCAGGGATGATAATGAAATGGGGGGTATTGAGTAGCGGACGAACGACTTCCCTTGTTAGAGCATAAAGGGCATGGATGACCTGGCAGTGACTGACACAATGTCAAAGGGGATAGGGGACAGTAGGATTGAAGGCCATAATTTGCAACACAAGAGAGGAACCAAGCAATGAAGGATGGACGAATATAGTGGGAAACAAAGAGACACGAGATAGACTCCATGGATGTGACGATGACTCAACTCGGATGCTCTAAACAAGGGCGACTCGATGATGCTACCACATAGAAAAGGTCCAATGGGGACCATAAAAACATGAGTACAAGCTGGTTACTCATGAATAAATTTGACACAAGCATGGACAATTATGGAGGCAAAGTGGTGCCCCAAGTACAAGTGTTGCAAGTGAAGAAATTCGACTTTTGAGGAGTGGTGAAGTGACACTTCTTGGAAAAATGTGTCTTGGTGAAGTTTCAAATCACAAAAAACTAACAAATACCCATTTGAGACCTTGATGAGAGCTTTCCAATGGTACAGACGGTTTTTCAAACTGAGCTACGGTTTGGACGCAGCAAGCGAAAGAAAAATCTGGGGTTTCTCTTTTAATAAGGCGTTTTCATTCCAAATTCACTCATTTCCAAGTGTAGTTGTGCTAAATGTAGAGAGTGTTATGTGGAATTATTAATTACAGATAAAACATTCTTCCCTAGACAGGTGCTTATCTAGAAAAACATATTAAATACTTTGCGACTACTTTTCCTAACTGTAAATAGACACACATAACAGATCAAAGAACTTACTTGGATTCCAAGTGCTTCCTATTCTCCTTATATCGCTCTTGTTGTAGCTTCAAATCCAAGCTAGATGTCAAAAAATATTTCCTACAAATATGAACACTAAACAGAAAAAGATAACAATAATACAGATATCTATTCAATTTGTTTAGTTAAATCAATGAAACATAAACCATATACATCAGATAAGAATTCAATATAATATGGAAAACATGAACTTATATAGATACATATGTGGGAAAGTAAGCAGCAATATTTATTAATGGATAGAAGGGGAGGTTACAACCCAATAATTTATTTGAAGTGACCATCTCCAGCAGCATCCCAGCCTCATCACAATGCAAATCTCTCTTGCAACATGTTACACAAATCAACTCCTCAATTGAAATTCCACCAGCATTTCTCTACTCAAATTCTTCCTTCCCAAGCACTAAGATCTGTGCTCAATTTATAGAGGAGTTGAAGGTATTTTTACAATCAATTACTTTCTAATAATAGGCAAGGCATGTTCCCAATCTTGTAGAGGTCAAACGGACACATGGATTCGACGTTTGACACATGTGAACTCTTCTAGAAGGCACTTGCCAAGTGGAGATTCCGTAACAATGAGAATTTCGCTCCCAATGTGACCAATGCACCTATGAGTGTCAGGAAGTGCTTTGTAGAGCAGCCTTAAATGGGGCTACTTGCATATGCAATGCACTTAGTCCCTTTAGAGGCAGCATTGATGGGCTCTCATATGATATGTTATAAACTTCAAATCTTGGAAACCATTGCAGATGAAATTAATGTATGATTTGTCTTGTTCTTTGTCTTAGGGCATGTAGAAACTGAAATGATAGGGGATGATAGACCCTATTCATTGGTCCTGGAGATGATGTCCAGTTAACCAAGTCATTGGGAATGATGCCCAAATTGACCTATAACAAATTTCCCCCTAAAGCATGAAGTCAGAATAATAATAACAATATTTTGATTGAGATACTTTACACTGTGATGGGATGGAGATGAAGCAGAGTGGCGACCTGCATCAATATTACAATACATTACATCATGATATATCCTCTTGATCATAATTGCTGAGGGTAGGCATTCCCATGTTCAGCACATAAACAATCTAATAACATGTACATAATTCAGAAAGTCATCTACATTGGAATGTTGCCCAATACAGACATGCCTACAGATATAGGCCCATGTTCAGATGACGATCTGTATGTAAGGTCACCGTACAGATGATGTGTACAACAATCCTGAAATCGCAACCCGGATGGTTGAAACTAGATCCGGGGTCTTCTTATCTCGTTCACTCGATCATTCGGGTACAAGTCTAGCCATGCGAATATATGATTTGTAGTCGAACATGGAAAAACATTGTTTTATTACCATCCAATGATTTGAGTTGTTAACAAACGCGAGAGAACCACCATTGATGTAAATGGCCCTCAAGGTATTGTAGTATATTCCGTAAGGTGTGAATATATGATTTGATGTCGAACGCCAAACAAAATCTTTCGGTCAAAAGTCTGGAAGCGAGGATCTTGTCAATACTGTAACAAGCCTCATGGTACTAGAATCATATGTTTCTAAGTGAACTTCCTGGATAATGATTTGTCGTCGACAGGAAGTCACCTTATTGTGAAACGAGAGTTACTGATTTCGGAGACAAATGTATGACTTGATATAGCAATTTTCATGGATGACAGTCATGAGAATGAAGGTTTATGAGTATTGCAGAAAGATGAGTATTCACTGGATGACTTCTCTTGAACATATCGGCGACACTAAGATGAGTTGGCAGCATTGACCCAAAACTGAAGTGAAGGTATGATGAACCATAGTTATGAATGAACCGTCAAGAAGATTACCCAACCCAAACAGTCACGGTGATGGAGTGAAGTTTCATGTTCAAGAGCGACCTGTTACCGTAAAAATTTCTGTTCACTTTCCCAAATTTTCCTTGGTCATTTGTCAACCAGTACCTCTTTATTTTCTAACAAGCTTGAGGAGGATAACATATGCTTGATCTATAATTCAACCCTTCGGTCGAATAATGTATCGCTATTTAATAATTTAACGAGTCTAGCGATGAATGAAACTCGATTATTTCCATGATCAAAAAGCTCATCGCTATTTTATGTTTTAACAAGCTTAACGACAGTGATAGCCTGGTCCTTTTTCATATTTAGAGAGTTTGAAAAAGAGGACGAAAGAAAACTCCATAAGTACTTTTTCGTAAATTTGTCGCTCAGATCCGAAAAAGTGTAAAATAATATTTGAGAGAACCTCTTTATTTATGTTAGACCAAGGTATTCCTTTTTCGTAAATAATCTATCTTAGCCTGGAAAAGGGTTAAACTTATACTGAGTAGATATCAATAAATTAACTTTTACGAGCTCGAAAAGACAAGTGCTCGGAAATATTTTCACATTATTGGAGTCTAAAAAGAGCTGAAAGAAGACTCCAGGGGTTCCTTTTTCGCTGTTATCGAAGCTCGAAAAAGAGATAAAAGTGCGCTTCAAATCCTTTTTTGTTTTTAACAAAGCTCGAAAAATAAGGAGAAAAAGTATGCTTTGTGGTCAAATCATTCTCGAAATAAATCTGCATGACTAATATGTTCATTAGTTGTAAGATCTGTTCATAACAACATCAAATGGATTAAAAATACCTGTTTCATGATAAAAAAAATATAATAAAACTATATTCATAGCCACAAATGTATTTTGCAAATAATTAAATGACTATTAAAAGTAGTTTTACTATTCATTTTTACCATTCCATAGTTACCATTTGCATTTTGGAGCTTTGAACCCGATTTTTCCCCCGAACTTCGACTATTGATTGTGATCATTTCTGTGGATGGATTTTGTTGTCATTTGATCTAGGTTAGTGCCATGAACCTCCTATTTCCTTCAGTAATCATTTCATTTCCAATTTCTGCAATTTTTTATGGTTTTGAGGTCCCTAGGGTAAATTCTGCCTCAAAAGAGGGTAACGCACCCTTGGATATCAAAACCTGCGTTGCATAGCAACTAAATTGAAGGTTACTTGCATACACAACGCACTGTCTCTTGTTAGGGCCTGCGTTGGGTGCAATCTACATTTTTTTTTTTGCATTATGCCCAATTTTTTGCATTGAATGGAATCTAATGGTTCTTACGGTTGTATTTCAGGTTTCCATCGGATTACAATGATGATTACATGGAGGGAAAGAGAACATGAAGAAAATGATATGATTTCCCTAAATGATCTGGGTACAGTAAGAGCCCTAAGATATTGTGGACTGCTAAAGTACTTTAGGTTGTCAGGGATGAGGCAACAAATAGAACTCTTGGAGCTCTTAGTTCGAGCAAGGGATCCATCTATTGAGGCATTTCATATTAAGAACCAAGTGGTTCCCATAAAAGTCGAGGATGTATACTTTCTTACAGGTTTATCGAGGAGAGGCTTGGATATTTCGCTCTTAGGGTTTATTCTTGGAGGAGAGATAGTGAGAGATTATGTTTTGCAACATTGTTATCCAGGGGCAGAGCCAAGAAAAGATGGAAAGATAAAAATCCAGGATGTTAAATATTTGACTTATAGAACTATCCTTTTCACAATCACAAAATTTGTTGGCACCGTTACACTACATGTAGCGAATAGATTGTATATGCAGTACGCGCTAGAGTGTATAGAGCCAATAGTCTTCAACTGGTCTGGAGTTGTACTTTCTCATATAAAAGAAAAACTGAACAAATAAAAGGGAGGAAGGAATAATAACTTCAGTTATGGTTCGATCCTCATATCATTTTCCTTAGAACAGATTCCACTAATGCAGCCATAGCATGTGACATTAGATGTGTCTAATCCTAGATATCCACGAATGTAGAGATGGGTAGAACTCATGGGTAGGCATGCAGGCCAATCAACCATTGTGTTCTCGACTATGTTCTTCACCTAGTTCTATCGATAGATTGTCACCATCGATGAGTATGCATACGCAGGCGTTGATTTTCGAGGAGATCCAGATTTAGCATTACTAGAAGGCACTCCGTGGGGTGCAATAGGTAAGAATGTTTTGACCATGTTTTTTAATTTTTATAAGGTTTATACAATGTTTTTGTATTTTGATTTTTTCCCAAGACTAAACTAAATGTTTGATGTAATGCAGATGTTGGTCGAGTTCAACCAGTGGAGGAATCAAAGCGTGAAGCAGATGCGCCAACAGAGAGGGCTATCGAGAGAGAAGTCCTTCAGGATCTTGATATGGCTAAGACTCTGACTGAGCTTCGACAGCACATAGAGGGGTTGACCTTCAAGATTCTAGATTGCTGGATCGAAGAGTTACCCATGCAACTGTAGTGTCACACTATTGGGGTTCCTAACCGCTAGATGCAGTTACTATGTAGGATAGCCAGATCTATAGCATGTTACCACGAGCACCACTAGTTTAATTTTGAAATTTTGCATACATTTTGAGGTCAGATGACCAATGTGTCTTGGGCACAAATTTTTGTAAAAACCTATAACTATCTATCTATATGATTCAGTGTTTTCATATGTTTATTGTGCAATCCTATCCAATGATGTGAATGTTTTCTTTACATATGTTGCAAATGTCTATCTAAAACTTGACTAGCCAATGAATTAGTTAATGTGTTCAAATTTCTAGAAATGTTTTAATATTGAATAAAATCAAAGTGTCTTTCCAAAAGTCGAACTCTTAGGAAAAAAATAAGCAGTGTTGGATTTCTTACAGTATAAACACTAGTAAGTTGTAATACCACAAGTTGTGAGTCTAACCTTATGATAATGCGGTTAATACCAAATGAAATGGCATCAGAGAGAAGTTTGATCAACGCACTATACTCAACAATATTGTTCTTTCATCTACCGATACAAATCCCTTGAAAACTCACTAACTCGTCGTTCGGAGCAAAAATGGCCCACCCTATAGAGGATAGATTCTGCGTACTACGACTAGCACCATCAGCATATCCAACAAATGGTTCCAAAGATTCAGACATCTGGGATGAAATTTAAAGCAGATTACTAACGTCAAGAAAACTCTAAAAACAAACTAAGATAGTGAATGCAAATCAACAACATATATATACAATATAATACAAAATATTACTACGCTCATGATTAAGCATAGTAACATTTCAGATACAACCCATTTCTAGGTTGCGCCAACGGAATTCCATCGTAATCAACCAGCTCATAGGCACCCTTAGCAAGAACTCTTTTGACAATATAAGCACCATGCCATAATGGCTCAAATTTTCCTATACCTATTACATCAGCTTATTTATCATAAAGAAGGACCAAGTCGCCCTCTGAGAAAATGTGAGGTTGGACATTTTTGTCGTATTGCACATTTATACGTCTTTTGTGCACTTTGTTGGCCAATTGGGCTTCATAATGCGTTTCATCAAGATGGATGAGGTTAAGGAGACGCGCTTCTTCTTATGAGCTGTCAGGTAACAAGTCAATTGCGAGTTTTAACAACAGTATTTCACATTGGATTGGCAAGACAGCTTCCAGACCATACACCAATTGAAAAGGAGTAAATCCAGTCGTGTTTTTCACCGAGGTTCGATACACCCACAGGGCAGAGTACAAGATCAAATGCCAATTTATTTTACAAACTCCAATCATTCGTTGAAGCATACGTTTAAGAATCTTGTTGATAGCCTCAACTTTTCCATTTGATTGTGGATAATAAGGATTATAATTGTCATGTGACAATCCTAATTTGGCAGTCAATTCAATCATCATGTGGTTGCGAAAATGCTTCCCATGATCTGTAATTATAGCTTGTGGAACTCCAAACCGTGCAATAACATGATTATAAAAAAACAATGCAGTTGGCTATCCTATGTTGTTGAATGTAGGCATCGCTTCATCCCATTTGGTAAAGTAGTCGACTGAGACAATAATATAACCATGCCCCCCAGAAGAATGAGGGTTACAAGTCATGAAGTCAATACCCCATTTCGAAAATGGTCCCACAAAGACAGCACGATACATTGGTGATGGCGGTTTGCATATTTTACGATAAAAAATTCGGCATGCATGACAAATTCTGATCGTGATAATACAGTCGTGAAATATGGTAGGCCAAAAGTGACCGGCGCGGAGTATCTTCTGTGCGGTAGCGTATCTAGACAAATGTCCACCACAAGCTCCAGCATGACAATCATTTAAAACCTTTTCGGCCTCCTCATGAGTGAGGCACCTTCTTAAAATAGTATCGACGCCACGATGATAAAGTTTATCGTCAACGATCAGATAATCTTTGGCTTGGTATCGAATACGTCATTGTTCAGAGCGAGAGGTATCAGGCCGAAAAGTTTGAGTTTGGAGATAAATGATAAAATATCCATACCAAGGACCATATGATCCGATCAGAAACAGATACTCGTCAAGAACTGATGGTTCCGATGTAGTTACAGTACTATCAGAGGGAAGGTCACAGAGAAGCTCTGCCAAAACTAAAGACTTCTTTGACTTGGATTTGATGAATTCCAAATCAAATTCCTGCAAAATGAAAATCCATTTTGAATATTTCCCCCCAGCAATTGACGTGATAATATATAAGTCATGGTGTTGCATTCTGAAATGATAGTAGTTTTTCGGAGCAGGATATAGTGGCGAAATATTTGGACAACTTGAACAGCTTCCAAGGCAAGCTTTTCCACGTATGAATACTTAAATTCTTTATCATTGAGATGATGACTCAAATAATAGATCAGATGTTCAATTCCATCTTATACTTGGACCAAAGCCATAGCAATGGTCGTTTCAGTCGCAGCGATATATAAGAAATAATCAATTTGATCATTAGGGGGGTACATTAATGACGCTCGGATAAGAGTATCCTTGACAACATCAAAAGAAGCTTGCGCAACTTGGTCCCAATAGAAGGGAACACCCTTTTTCAAGAGTCAAGTAAATCCTTTAGCCATTTCGGCATAGTTTGGAATGAACCTTCTTAGGAAGTTAGCCTTTCCTTGATGTTTCTGTATCTGAAGTAAATTTGATGGCGCAAGAAAATCAAGAATTTCCTAAACCTTCAATGGGTTGATTCGAATTCCTTCTTTTGAGACTATGAATCCAAGAAAATGACTGGAACCAACACAAAACACACATTTATGTGGATTGAGTCGAATTTTGTAGTGTCGGCAGTGTAAAAATATGGCTCTCAAATGCATCAGGTGATCATTCTGATTTCGTGAATGCACTGGTAAATCATCTAGATATGGTTGAACAATGTGCTTGATGTCATTGAAATCATAATCCATTGCTCTCTGAAATTTTCCCCAGCATTCTTTAAACCAAACGGAAGTTTCCTATAAGCGAATGTGCCCCAAGGATAGATGAATGTTGTCTTATGTTGATCCTCTCAGTGGATATTGATTTGATTGTAGCCATAAAATCCATCCATGAATGAAAATATTTCGCATCCAGCACAATCGTCAATAATCTGGTCGATAAAGGGAGTAGGATAGTTTTCTTTTGGACAAAAAATATTGACATCCCGACAATCAACGCGCACTATAATGGTTCCTTGTTTTTTCATGACATGAACGATATTGGAAACCCACTCAGTCAGCGGAATAGGGTAAATGAAACTAGCACACAAAAGTTTTTCAACTTTTGCTTTAATGGCAGCAACTTTCTTTGGATGAACAGGACGAAGCCGTTGATGCACCGGTTTAACATCGGGATACATATTAATAGTGTGTTCAACAATACTAGTATCTATGCCTGGAATTTCCTCATAAGACCAAGAAAATACATCACTGAAATCATGAAATAGAGAGTGATATGATTCAAGTTCTGATGGACAACAATATACGCTGACATGAATATTTTCTACAATGCCAGGTTTGGTCGAAATATCAATAGAAATGGTTTCTTCAATATTTGACATATTTTGCTCAGAATCGATTGCATTAATAGGTAAAGAATTCGAAAATAAATTTTGGATTGATGGGTGATATAGTTCACTAAGATGATTTTCTTCATAATCAGGAAGATGGGAATAATGATGATAATCTTCCCATGGTTCTCCTTCTGACATCAGAGCTTTCAAAATATTCTCATTTTTCAAGAACATTGAGGAGAAAGGATCAGAAGGAGTACCAAAATCTAAGGAATGATCAACCCAAACAACCTGTGACGCTGATTTCGGATTTTTTGCCCAAGCCAGATAGATTGATTGCTATGCCAGCTCAATAGGGTTGGGTGGCAAAAATTCATCCAACGTAACAATTTTAGAATCACCCGTACTCTCCCTTAAGCTAGTTAGAGTGGAAGAGATCCTATGGTAGGTCTCTATACTTGCAATTCCTTCCAACATCGCAAGTGGCGGTAATGCAAAGGTTCCCATGAGAGTGGAATCCTTTAAAATTCCTACACCAATGTTCTGAAGTGCTAGTTGGGGTGCATGAACGAACAGAACACTTCCAGTTACCTGCGAAGTGGAGGCAAAGAAGGATATTTGATTAATGACTGCAATAATACTTTTATATGGAAAGGCAATCAATCTAAAATATGTAGAAAAAATTGCATTCATTGCATATACCCATGGCCTTCCAAGTAAAATATTATAGTCAAGGGGTCCGTCAACAACCTCGACATCAGCATTCACTATTTTTCCCCCTATTTCAACATGCAATTTATTAATAATACCACAAGGATTATATGTACGTCCTTCAAAACCCTTCAACGTCGTTGATGATTGTGATAAACGCGGTGAGCCAAGTGACTTCCAACAATTTAGAGACATAATGCACGTAGATTCTCCCTCATCAATAATAGTACGATGAACAAGGTGATTGTGAACATTTGCTTGTAAGGAGAATGCCAATTATGCTGGTAGTTGCGGCACATAGCTCGTATGATTAAAGATGACGAGATTAGAATCAGTCGGATCAATTCCACCAATAGCTGACAATAAAGTTGTTTTTGGGATGGACAATTTTGTAATACCTCAAGAGCATACATAGCTGAAGGGGATTGAGCCAAATATTCAACTATATTATAATTTTTTTCAGCTCTTGCTCGAGGATTATATGTCAATTTTTTAATTACTCCCTTTGGTGGTTGATCGTCAATTCAGGAATAACAGTAGGCGGTACTGTTTCCGTAGACGGATTCGTAGTCGAGGTAGTAGGTTGATCAGTGGCCTGACTACCATAGTATTTATTACGTGTTGACACCAAAATATATGTTGAAGGTTTTATGACAGATAACATAATCACTTGGGAACTGGAAGCTGGATCTGTTGCAGCCAAATTTGTGTTCGGATTTGGAAATGGGTTTGTCAACACAACTGACGCATGAGAAGTCTTAATGATTTTTGAGACTTCGGCGCGGTGAGGAAAATCCATAACAAATTGTTCCTCATTACAGATTATACATGGATAATGAGGTTTCCTAGGTCCAGATGATTGATCAGATGATCTTTCCTATGGGTTAGAAGTTTGTTTTTTCTTAAATTTCCCCTTTTTCTTACTTCTGGGTTGCTTGTCACTTTTTCATTTTTCAAATGACACGACATTAATTTCGAAAGAAGGAGCATGATCAGATGCAATAGTGTGTTGTGTGCTTGTAGTACCAATCAAGTCGTCTCTGGCATGAGAGTCCTTTAATTGAGGAGGAACAGTAAAATTAGATCTCGGCGCGTTAGGAATTTTTTCATAGAGCGTGCCAGACTGAGTATAAATGAAGTCTAAATATTGGCCACGAGTGATAACTTGCTCTTCTGTGACGATGCCACCCTTAGCCACATCCTTAGTTATAGATGGTAACATGGACTTAATGAACCACTCATCTAGGAGCTGATCAGGAACAAATATCTTAACCATTTTACGACGACGACGCCACTCATGAATATGATCAGAAATATGAGTAGCATTAGTCTGTTTGAAATTGGTCAAGAGTTCCATTCCAGTTTCATATCATATGGGTAACTGGAAATGAGTCAAAAATATAGTAGTTAGGGTAGTGAAATTATTAAAAGAAGCTCTAGGTAACTCAATGTACCATTTTGCAACCGGACCTATGAGCGTACGCTAGAAAAGATGTAGTCGAACAAAATCATCATTCAGGGAGTTTGATGAACACCATAAATGATAAGTCATGAAATGAGTCAACGGATCTTCTCCAGGGTTTTCATTGAACTTAGGAATATCCGAGGGTAATTTGTGAGGTATCATCGGCCACCAAGGAGCATAGTTGATTGGATCATTGGTTAACCGATTTAAATCTGGTAACTCTAAAGTTGCAACAAAGGGCAACTGTCTATTAAGGTCTGGTTGAGAATAGCCAGGGTAAGATGGAATTGCTTGAGCAATAGGACTTTGAGCACCAGCATAAGGAATCTGTTGTTGGTAACCCAGATAGGAGTTTTTGTTGGAACACCTAATCCTACATGGGTAGGTGTGGAATGCAAAAAGTCACAATGGAGTCCAAGTGACCTTGGAATGTGAAACCAAGAGTCACACCATCGTACTATAAATGTACATCATGTATAATGGAAAAATAAGAAAGCCTCACGCTTATCCTTCATTGTGTGTTGAGTCTCGTGTTTGTGTGTGTTTATCTTCCTCATACAACATGTGTGTGTTTTAACATGGTGTTTAACATGGTATCAAAGCGGGCGATTACTGGCCCTAATCCAAATTGAGTGAGCCATTTGTGTTTATGGCATGTGCATATCTGCAAAAATTCTTGGCATTTTTGCAGAACTCAGAGTTTTTTGTAGCAATGATTTTGCAGCATTCAGAAATTTTATCTTGGAGAAGAGCAGCATTCAAAATCCGTGGCAGCACTCAGAGATTGGTTTGTAGAAAAGCAACACTGCACATCTGAAGGTTGATTTCTTCCTACAATTTATGCCCATTAAATTATGTAATTTTGAGAACTGCTGGAATATTGTTTAAATTGGATTTCTAAAGAAGTTTATGAGTTTTTTACTGCAAAATAAATCTGAGTTTTTCTGCTGAAAAATTCTTCATATCTGCATTTTCTGCTGCTAAATTTTTTACTACTATAATTTCCAGGAAAATTCTGCTCTATATTTGGAAGAAGAAAAATTCTACTGCTATTCTTACTCCTCTACTCTCTGTTTTTATATTAAAATAATTATAATAATAAATAAATAAATTATGCAACTCACAGCCGCTCCATTACCCTTCTCAACCCACGCCTCTACCACGTGCGCTGCAACTTCAGCTCACACTTCCATCTCACACAACCCCCCTTACATCCCTCACTCTACACCCTCACTTACTTCGCCCCCACACCTTATCACTTCGCCCTCACTTGCAAACTCCCTCACCAATACGCCCTCACCCCACTACAGCCTACAGCTGCTCCCTCCCTCCCCCATTCCCCTACGCAACAGCACAACTCTCAACACTCATCGGCCCCTGCCCCTCACAGTTACCATTCCTTACACTTTCTACCCCTCTCACATTCTAACCCCATCCCTTTCCCGCCCTCCTCTCTGCGCATAAACCTTACACCTCTCCTCCCTTATCCAATGCTCTCATCACCGTCGTCCCCCTCCTTACAGCCCTTCCCCCCATGGCTCCCCACTCGCCTTAACTCACAGCACTTCATTCATCCATTCTACGCTCTCCCTACCCTCATAACGCACTCCCTCGCTCCACTCCCCTTCCCACTGCAACGCCACCCTCCATTATTAAACGCTTCACAATTCTCCCTCTCCATTGCAATAACGTCCCTCCTTATGGTTCCCTCTTTTAAATTTGTTTTTTTATTTTTTTTTAGTTTATTTTAATATACGCCTATCTACACACCCCTTCCCCTCTCATAATTAATACCCCCCCCCCCCCCCCCCCACCATTTACCATACGTCCCTTCCATTTAATTTTAAAATTCGATTTTTCAATTTTAAATTTAAAAAAAAATTAAAAAAAAAGAAGTTAATTCCCCTCTCTCTTTTTTTTAAATTCATTCCCATTTATATATAATCCCATTTTTATATAATCCATTTCCCTTTATTTTTAAATTCCCCCATTTCTAATTAATTTCCATTAATTTATTTTTTAATTAATTAAAAAAAAAAAAAAACAGCAGAGAGAGAGGAAAGAGAGAATATGAACAGCAGAAAAGAGGAATTGACATATGAAGAAGATGGACTGAATACATAGTGACAAGAGAAGATTTGACATTGTGTGATTTGTGGCATAAGGGTGATTTTTTGAAGAAATTGACATTTGAAGACGAGTTGTTATTGGTGAAAAACAGCTCTTTGAAGGAAAATCCAGCTGCCTTAAAGGCCTCTTGCACAAGTGTTTTAAGCTGCACATATTTTGCAGAAATATTGTATTGAATTGACATTAATTTGCATCTTCATTCAAGACTTGAAGTGTATTTGAGTTGAAAAATTGTTGATTGCCCTCCATCATTTAAGGAGCACACTTTGTACTTTGAGATTTCCATAGTTGGGAATTCTTTAGAGTCATTTGTAATTGTTTGAAAGCAAGTTGCATCACATTGTAAACGGGTGCATTTTCGGTTGAAGCCGACACCCTTTCATTTTTTGAGCCTCAGTTGTTGAAAATGGCTAAAATAAATGAGGAATTAGAGTTGTTGAGTAACCTCATTCATTCCAATGTTGATGATATGATAAAAATGAGCAAGGATGCTCTTTGTAACATTCAAACTTGTTTACAAGATGCACAAGAGAAGATTGAGTTTTTGCAGTTGGAATCTCAGCTTCAACAAGATGAACTTCAGCAAAAGAGTCACCATTCTGAACCTGTTTCTATTCAGAACATTGAGAAGGACTCCCATCAGCAGCAAGTCAGTAAATTTGAAGTTGATTCCCATTCATTTCCTTGCACAAGAGCAGATGTACATGCAGATGCAGCAACTCAGCCTGCACTTCCTAAGCCCATCATCAGACCTTGGGAAGAGCTTTTCCACAACAAGCACCGAACTGGTCTTGGATATGAAAAGGATGTGACCTTTCATATTCCAGACTACACCAAGCCCATCATATTTTAGAGTGCCAGATTCCTGTATGACAGTTCACCTACAGCTGTTCCAGATCATGCTCCACTTCCACGACAACAGATTGAGAAATGCCAACACTGTGATCGAGTTGGCCATATGAAAGATCATTGTTTTGATCTTCATCCATGCAAGCACTGTGGTCGGCACACTCATTCTTCAGACAGATGCTTCAGAAACAAGCCTCCTGCAAGAACCAAGATTCATCTTGGATGGATCGCTTCTTGGCAATGGGAATCAGTAGCCAAGAAGATGTTTACGACACATGTTAGAACTTGTTCACGGATATTGAGCAAACTTGCAGTTGAGTTTTCGCCATCATCTCACCTTGTCCCTGACAGGGGGAAAATGGTGTTCATGTACAATCTTCGACTTCAGATCAAGCGAACCTGAGCCACAATCTCTCATTCCATGTTCAGAGTTGTAGCCAGAGACACAATAGTTCAAGCGAGCCTAAGCCACAATTCGTCATTCTAGATTCAGAGATGTAGCCAGAGACACAGATTCCCATGAGCATTCCTTCGGTTGGTGGAAAACCTTAAACCACCACAGGTAGTAGACCTCCCTTCTTTTAGGTCGAAGGTCTCCCTTTCATATATGAGGAACACTTCTTCTAGCAGAAGCCTTCAGCTTCTTGCCAGCTTTGTTTGAGTTCCAGGAAATTCTTCAACCATTCCAGAGTTGTTGGTAATCCTAAAACCATCACAGGTAGTAGACCTCCCTTATTTTAGGTTGAAGGTCTCCCTTTTTTATGAGGGACAATTCCTCTAGTAGAAGCTTTCAGCTTCTTTCCAGTTTTGGAAGAGTTCTGGGAACTGCAACAAGTTTTGTGTTCCAGTGTTGGTGGTCATCCTTAAACCACCTCTTTTTTCCAACATTTCAGAGAGTTGATTCAGCCCAAGTGCTGCCATGTATACTTTACAGATTTGTATTACAACTCTCTTCTTGGACTCACACATACCCCTTCGGATTAAGGGGGGATGTTGGAACACCTAATCTTACATGGGTAGGTGTGGAATGTGAAAAGTCACAATGGAGTCCAAGTGACCTTGGAATGTGAAACCAAGAGTCACACCATTGTACTATAAATGTACATCATGTATAATGGAAAAATAAGAAAGCCTCATGCTTATCCTTCATTGTGTGTTAAGTCTCTTGTGTGTGTGTGTTTATCTTCCTCATACACCATGTGTGTGTTTTAACATGGTGTTTAACAGTTGTTTTGAAAAGAAAATGCTTCAGGATTCTGTTGACCAAAACCTAGATATGATACTTGTTGAAATGAAGTTTGAGGCATTTGTGCCTGAGGCTGCCAAGGGGTCTGTCCACCAATGTTATAAACTAAATTAGAATAACTTGGATTCGGTTGATAGGTATAACCAGGTTGTGGCTGTGACATCCCATAATATGGTAAACCAGCTTGTGAATAAATGATTCCAAATACAGGTTGTTGTAAATTAACCGAAGGATTTGGATTCTTTGGACCCAAAATTTGAGGGTATTGAGTTGAAGGACCCGCTTGATAAGGTTTTTGTACAACATTTTGATTCTGTAACAGGGGTAAAGATGTATTAACAAGTGGAAGTGATGTGGGTGTAACAGGTTGATACGAGTGTACAACCATTTTTGGTTGGATAGGCAGAGTGGGCTGCGATTGACAAACATTCAATTCGACATTAGGTTGGCCAAAAAGTGACGGAGTACTGTCATAGTGGGTGACCAAAGGTTGCCCCCCAGCATGAGGAGGATAATAAGATGGAAAATATTGCTCTCCAAATGCTGGGAGTCCAGTTGATATGGTACTTGAAGGAATAGACCCAGAAGGACTAGCTTGATATTGCATTGATGATGTGTATAAAGAATCAAGACTTGCAGTACTTACTATAATATTACTAGTTATAATACCGGACGATGACATTGGTAAATTCCATGGTTTTGAAGATGAACCAGAGAAAATTCCAGATAATGATTTGTAACCTGATGGGACCATATGGCCACCATGAAAATATGACTCTGGTGAAGTTTTGAACAGCGAAGGGGTAGCGAGGGCAGGTACTGACGTAATTGGAACAGATGACCCAACCGAAGATGTTGGTTCAGGCATGGTTACTTGACCAAATGTATACCCTTTTGAATCGACGAGAGTTTGAATAGGAACAGGATCAACAAAAGTAGATGGTGACGATTGAGGAAAAGACTCGTACATGTAAAGGTCCTCCCCAAAATGGGTTGGATTTAAAGGTGTCTCATATTGTGGGATTTATTTAATCGCAATTAAACCAAGTGGAAGTATTTCACCGTCAGGCCCAAAGTATATTTCAGGTGGTTGACTGTGTGATGTGGGAGACTCAATGGCTACAAAAATTTGTGGGATGACCAAGGCAGGAACAACTTCTAGTTGTTCGACTTCGAGATTTAGATGTTCTGAAAAATAAGAGACAGGATTTGGATCAACTTATGGTTGAACAACGTCGGGTCCAGGAGGTATGGTCTCACTGATTGGATGGATCGTGACCATGGGTAGCTATGAGGACTTTGTCTCGACAACAGTAGATGAACCGGGATGTGTAGAAACAACTTGAGCTAACTCTGGTATATCAGAAGATGATGCTTCACCAGAGGTACGGATTGTACTTGATTCGGTAGAGTGTGGTCTCCTTCGCCGACCAGGAGTAACCTCTGGTGGTAAAGGTGGTTTCAATGCTAATCTATGTGAATGACGGGAGAAAGGATTTTGTTCTTCCACGATTACTGATTTATTTTAACCAAAAACAAATAAACAAAATAAAAGGGTAATAATAGAAAAAAGGTTTACCAAGAAATTTTGAACTGCAGAATACCTTCTGGCGAACCAAGAAGTATCGGTAGGCAATCTCCCCGAATGTTGTGTTCGGTGTATCACAATTTACAAGGCAGTCGATTCGGTTCACTATGGATGGATAGCACCTAAAATTTTCCCTCCCAAATATACCCGAAGGTACGTGGAGGCCCAAGTCCATATTAGCGATGTCTGATGTGAAACCGCATAGTGAGAGCACCTCTTTATACTTTTCGTATTGTAACACCGCCCGATATACCCGAAAGTACATGAACGAGCTATGATATACTTACGTACATGGAGTGAGGTATCACACTCAGAATGTATCGCAGACAAGTTAATGACAGCTGCTATGTTTTACAACGTCAGAACACGTCTCTAGCCTAGACCTTCTAAATGTTATTGTTATGGTTCCAATGCTTTGTTAGGTAAATTGAGATAAATTTCAAGTTGATCTTGTATATAAATTTTCCTTTCAAAGGTTCACCATGATGATGTATTGGAAATTCCTAAAATTCAAACTAATAATGATAAGCAATATTTCACTTTTAGTTTTTTCAATGAAAATCCTAGCTACTACAGGGAAAGAGAAATCAATTTGAGAGAAAACAAATCAAAGAACGCAAACTAAATGCAACTTTCCTAATTGTTCCTTTTACAAAACACACAAACCATTACATGCAAATGCAGTTTTTTCTTTTCAGTCCCTTTAATGTTATCAATGCAAAAAAGAAACTAAGTGCACCAAATCAATAAAAACAAATGCCTTTTACTTTTGAGAAATGAAGAATAGAACAACAATCTCTCTTGTGAAGGAAAGATGAGGAATTAAACAACAATTTCTCCTATCAGGAAATGAAGAATTTATGAAAATTTCCTTTTCAAAATAAAATGGATCTAATGCAGTAATGAAAATACTTTGAAATTAATTCGTCAATGATAAAGAAAAACACTTTAAATAAACATTGAACAAACTATTATTTCAAAGGAGGAAGAGGTAGATAAGTTCACTGGTCAATCTAAGTCTTCAGGATTTTCAAAACACAACAGAGAACAAACTGAAAACAAAATTCAATGAAAAATTCAATGGAATTTGGATGGTCTCCGGGGTCAACGCAGCCTCTAAGGGGAGACAGTGCGTTGCAAAACACCCCTGAAAGGGAGACAGTGTTATGTAAAGCATTGTGTCCTATCTAACAGTGCGTTGGGCCTAGTGTACAATGAAAAACACATTTGTTTAACACACTTCTAATGAAAATTTGGATTTCAAAAAGCCTAATCTTTCTAAGTAAATGCTACTGGGTGAATAAACAGAGATAAACAAAGGCAAATACACCTAGGATGAAGGGTAAACTCCCCAGCGAAGTCGCCAATTTGTTATGTGGAATTATGAATTACGAATAAAACATTCTTCCCTAGACAGGTTCTTGTCTAGAACAACAGATTAAATACTTTGCGACTAATTTTCCTAACTGTAAATAGACACATATAACATATCAAAAAACTTACTTGGAGTCCAAGCGCTTCCTATTCTCCTTCTGTCGCTCTTTCTATAGCTTCAAATCCAAGCTAGATGTCCAAAAATATTTCCTGCAAAGATTAACACTAAACAGAAAAATATAGCAATAATACAGATGTCTATTCAATTTATTTAGTTAAATCAATGAAACATAAACCATATACATCAGATAAGAATTCATAATATGGAAAACATGAACTTATACAGATACATATGTGGGAAAGTAAGCAGCAATATTTATTAATGGATAGAAGGGGAAGTTACAACCTAGTGATTGATTTGAAGTGACCACCTCCAGCAGCATCCCAGCCTCATCACAATGCAAATCTCTCCAACAACATGTTACACAAATCAACTCCTCAATTGAAATTCCACCAGCATTCTCTACTCAAATTCTTCCTTCCCAAGCACTAGGATCTGTGCTCAATTTATAGAGGAGATGAAGGTAGTTTTACAATCAATTACTTTCTAATAATAAGCAAGGCATGTTCCCAATATTGTAGAGGTCAAATGGAAACATGGATTCGAACTTTGACACATGTGAACTCTTCTAGAAGGCACTGGCCAAGTGGAGATTCCAAAACAATGAGAATTTCGTTCCCAATGTGACCAACGCACCTATGAGTTTCAGGAAGTGCTTTGCAGAGCAGCCTTAAATGGGGCTACCTGAATATGCAATGCACTTAGTCCCTTTAGAGTCAGCGTTGATGAGCTCTCATATGATATATTATAAACTTCAAATCTTGGAAACCTTTGCAGATGAAAGTCATGTATGATTTGTCTTGTTCTTTGTCTTAGGGCATGTAGCAACTCAAAATGATAGGGGATGATAGACCATATTCATTGGTCCTAAAGGCGATGTCCAATTAACAAGTTCATTGGGAATGATGCCCAAATTGACCTATAACAGAGAGGAGAGAAGGCCCTAAATCTTGCAGCAATCGTAGCAGACAAACCGACCTTTGGAATAGAGATTCGTCAGTTGCAAGTAAGAGGCATAACCCTACTCTTTCATTTCAGTAGATTGAAAGTTCAGTTTAGGTACCCAGAGCTCATGAACAGGCCAGGTCGCACTTTTTGGGGTCTGTTCTGTGACCTGGGTAGCAGGTACTAGGCAGAAAACTGCGACCTATCACAGGAAATGACCTGAAAAGTGCGACCTGTCAAATAAAGGGGATTTCGGTGTTGTTTTTGGATGAGAGATGGGATTTTTATGGTTGAGGGGCATAGGTGCCCCCAAGCATGTTATGGTCATGCCAAAATTTATTTAGAAAGGGGGAATCTAAACAAATTTTTATGATGTGGTGCGCCATTTGTTTTCGTTTGGTTATGCAGTTCGATAAAGGGAATGGAGGATTACCAATCTCTTTTGGTACTGCATATATGAAGCAAATGGACTTAATTTTCTGGGTTGGCATCCATGTTGTCGTTATCCCAAAGAGAGGATTTGGAGATAATGAACTGGTGCTCTCCTAGAAAACCCACAGGTTGGTCAACAACAATGTCTAGGGGACTGGGTTGTTGATGTAAGATGAAGGAATGATGAGGGGTATCATCCCTAGAGTGATTTGAAGTGATATGGGACTCTAGAGGTTCTTCTAAATGGGAAATAATAAGGGTACTAGAGTCGACGCGACTAGATACACTAGGAGAGTTGTGGAGAATTTCTTCTCTTGGTCTCTCAAATATGGGTGCCCCCTTACCCAAACATTGGGTTTCAATGTAATGGCAAGAAGGTGTGTGTGGTTCGAATGCATGGGTTCGATGTAAGGGGAGATAGATAAATTCAAGGGTGGTGACTACTTCCATAATGTCATCATCATAATATAATATGGGGTGACTGGTGGAAGAAAGACCACCTGACGCAGCAAAGCTACCTGACTCATCATCATGAGAAGAGAGGTTCACATGCGCATCGTCACAAGGGGTGACAGAAAAAACAAGTAGATGAAGGATCCACTGATGTTGAGCCCAAGGTGATCGCTGAAGGGAGGTCAGGCGAAACAGAAGGGGAAGGCCCAAGGGGGTCTTCCACCGTGGATCTCATAGATGATGATAGGTAAAGGATGGTGGTCGTATGCTCCGTCATCTCGACATCACGAGGGAGAATGTCAATGGGAGAGGGTAAATCCTCAAGCTGGCCCAAAGCATACTGCGCAAGGACGAGAAAGGCGGACTAGTTCTGATTAATCTCGTACTCCCGAACTACCTCCAAAGAGGCGCAGTAATGCGTGAGGCGGGGACAATTGTGGGAATAATGGCCATGGATATCACACAAAGCGCAAGGTTGGTTGGTGTGAATAGTCTTAGGGTTCTTGGCTGCAGTCGAGGAATAAATAGAGGCTTCAGGGACCGTAGACTCAGGAAACGCAACATTAACCATGGGCTTGATACGAGGCAACTCGAGAAAATGATGGGTGGCATGACTAACAACATCACACAAAGCACAAGGCTTTTGAGGCTGAGGAGGATCAGGTTCAGTCGGGGTAGCCTTGTATTTTGATGCCTTCTTGCGGGATTTTCCTTTTTTACTCGAAGTTGTTGCAATAGGAGAAGGTTCTTGTTGAGGTGAGTGAGGCATGATAGCAGCGGGAGGAGTCATGCGAATCGGTTGAACCGGGGTAAAAGAAAGATAAGGTTTAGGTTTACCAGGCGAGGTAGTGGCTGGGGGATCGATGTACCAGACGGGAATCCCCAGGGTTAGGTTAGGAAGGGATAGGTTAGCCATAATAGCTACTGATAACACTCCAAGAGGGGGAGCTAGGAACGTTATCTGACCGGAGGGGTAATGGCCAGGCGGGATAGCTCCGAGATGGTTAAGGCCTGGAGGAACTGTTCCAGGAGGGAAGAGAGGCTCATGGATACCAGCTGCAGGTGAAGGGCCAGGAGGAGGTGGTCTAGAAGGCTGATTTGAAGTGCTAGGAGCAGTTTGAAGAGGGCGGGGCTAATGACTAGCCGAAGCGGGCTGCTTGAGGGAAGCCTGAGATGATTGCATCATGCAAACATTCGATGAGCTAGGATCAGAGACAGGAGAAGGAAGACTAGGGAATGAACCAAGAAAATAGGAGTCTTTTTAGACTTCGTGTGAGACACTGGTCAAGGGATCGACGGTTTGATTATTGGCCACCGAAGATATGATGGACTCAGGGGAGGTCTGAGACTTCGGTTCGTAATATGTCAACTAGTCAATGGTGACAATATTTCCATTATGATGGAGGGACATCTTGTGGTGAACCACAGATGGGACAACAGACATCGCATTGGTATAGCTACAACCCAATAGAATGTTTTAATCTAAGGGAGCATCAATTACTTCTATATCAACGTAAACAGCCTTGCCCGCAAGAGTAATAGGACAATTGCGGAACATGCCAATGGGCTTGGAGGAGTGGTCGTCCCACGCAAGAAGGGTGATAATGGAAGGGTCCAACTCAGGTGATCCAAGTTGCTTCCAAACCGAAGTGGACATCGCACAGGTGGATGCCCCCTCATCAATGATACAATGGGAAATGTTGGCATTCCAGATCTTGACAGGGATTTGGAAGGCGACGGAAGCAGGAAGGGGAGGACGTTCTGACCGGTCAACATCGAAGATGATAAAATGATCATCTGAAAGATCTACAGCACCCATGGCAGATAGTAGAGCTTTTCGTTGTGAAGGGCACGACTGGAGGAGATCCAGCATTGAGATGGAAGTAGGAGATTGCGCCAAATCATCTATTATACTATACAAATGGGCAGCTATGCTAGAAGCAGCGTTTCAGTGTAATGGTCCCTTAGGGATATTGGTATGAACCTCTGCCTTAGGCTGAGGGATCTACAAAGGACCATTAGTTGTCGAAAGAGGCTCTGTAGAACCTGAAGAAGGGGGCTCAGGGGCAGACATAATGGGAGGCTTTTTTTACTGATAGGACTGAGTTCGAAGGTTGAGGTCAATGGTAATAGGTTGGTTAGAGTTCATCATGAGAATCTGGTAATCAGAGGTACCAGATGGAGGTGGTTGAGTGGCCACCTGACCTTCAGGTGGTTGGGTAGCCACAAATCCTTGCTGAGGGAAAGGATTAGTAAACACAGTTGGCTGACTAGGCGCAGCATTGGGAGCAATGGAAGGGGAGACTTGTTGTCCTCACGATGTTGCTTGAGTCTCCCACATCTGACGCATCTGTGGTAAAAAAGGACAATCGTGTGTGTAATGTCCATAGACACCGCAACATGAGCAAGGCTTATTCGTGTGAACAGGCCTTTCCTGCTTGGGTTGAGTGCCCTGTTGTTAGTTAGCAGTGTTAGGTGCATTACCTTGGGGATTAGGTCCAGGATTATTGGGGGCAGATTGATTTTGAGTTCCTTTCCTCTTATTTTTTGAATTAGGAGGATTAATCACACCCTGTTGTGCACACACCTGCCCCTGAGGGGGCGATGGCTGCTGTTGCGGGGGTTGAGAAGGCAAGGGAGGCAGGGGTGCTAATGCTTGAGGATCTGGAGCACCAGGGTGCGGATACGGATAATAAGGAGGTTGGGTAATATTGTGGTAAACAGGTTGGCCAAAAGGAGGAGGCATTCTGTATCCTGGATACATGCTACCGAGAGGGGGGAAAGTGCTAGAGGTGTTGGCCCCTCCATGAGGGAAACCATAGCCCATAGGAGGCTGAGCGTATGGATGAGAAAGAGCTCCAACGATACCATCGGCAGCATGGGATGCCCCCGGTGCGTTGGCACCACTGGGTCTAGGGAGATCAGGTAGGATGGCATAAACATAACCAGACTGAGCATAGATCAATTCGTATTTTAACGCAATCTGGAGAGCAACTTCTTCGATTTGAGGAAAATGTGATGCGACATCTTTGCCTATAGCAGGAAAAAGGGATCTAAGGAACCAATCCATGTAGATACAATATTTGAAGGTAGGGGCTCAACATAGGATCTTTCTTCTCCGCCATTCCTGGACATGATCGGATAGGTGGGTCGTAGACGATTGACGAAAAGAAGTCAAAAGTTCGATACCAATGTCATAACGAAGGGTAAGCTGGAAATAAGATAGAAAATCCTGGGCAAGAGTCGCAAAGGTGGTATGAGAGGATGAGGTCTGATCAACATACCACTTAGAAGCTTTGCCAGTAAGCGTACGTTGGAATAACCGAAGACGAATAGAGTCATCGGTAATGGAGTTAAACGAACACCACATGTGGAAAGATCGAACATGGTTTGTATGATCTTCTCCAGCAAGACCTTCAAACTTGGGGATGTCGGAAGGGAGCTTGGTTAGCATAGCAGGTCAACCAACGTCATGGCGTATAGGGTCATTGATCAACTGATTAAAATCGAGAAGACTGAGGCCTGCCATATAGGGGAGCAAGGGAGCAACGGAGGTAGTTCCCGTTCCGGTCCCACTATTAGTATTCCCAGCATGAGGGTCGGGGCTACCACCAGCATTAGGTACCGAACCAGACATGGTGAAGGTTACAAGGGGAAAATCGAGGGCGAAACCAGAAGGGGAACCCAATGAACCAGAAAAGGAGTTGGAATGTGGACTCGGTGGAGGAATGACTCGAATCCTACACGGAGGAGTAAGTCTTCCTACCGGAAACTGAGGATGAAGGCCAAGAAGTCTCTGGGATAAGCGCCTTGGGGGAACAATGATGAAGGCACAAACACGGCACAAAGGGAAGAGAGACAAACAAGGGCAAGGAGGTGCAGGATCAACTAATTACAATGTCGAAACAAGGGCAGAGAGGTGCAGGATCAATTGATTAAAATGTTAAAGTATTTGTCTGGCAGTGTTAACCAGGTTCTTCTTTGCTTAGGGTGTGTGTGTTAAGTGTGTAAATTTTAATTTTTAAACGCAGACGTTTGTAGAGAAAAAGAAAAAGTGTGTTGTATAACTGTAAATAAACCTGCAGATAACAGTATATGAAAATGAAATAATAGAAAATAAACAGCTAATTATGCATTAATCTAAACCCAAGGAGGTGGGCCTCTCAACAACTAGTCTGTAGGTGGGAAAAAATTGAGTCAAAACACACCAAAATAGCCAATAGATCTAAAGTTGGAAGGGATAATGATCTAAAGGTCAGATCTACTGGAAATAGGTGCAGAAAAACAACAAAGAATCAGAGGAAAAATTGTTGTAAATGAGGTGGCGAAAGGCTACAACCTGGAGGGAAACGGAGGGGACCCTAGAGGAATACCCAAACAAAACTAAAAGGAGGTGTTTTGGATGGATGAATAACCAATCTAAATTGGATCTGAAGGTGAGGGATCATATCTGAAAAATGGTTGAACACACTGAAATTTCAGAGAACCTGCTACAGCAAAAACTCCTCCACGAAATGTGGAGGGTACTGAAGCCCTAGGGGGCTAGGTTCCCACTTTGATGAGTAAAACAGAACAAGTACAAGTCAAAAATGGGCAGAGACAAAGGTCAGACAACCCTGAACAGAGGCCCAGACAAACCCAGAGAAATATCAGAAAAATTCCCGCAAAAAGTTCAGGACGTAGTTTCTTACCTGTTTTCTGTAGAGGTCGTAGGTTTTGGCCTGTTTTATGCGCCTTGGAGGTTCAAGTCGCAGGTTTAGGCCCAAAAAGTGCGACCTGCACTTCTGGCACTCTAGGTAGCAGGTTCCAGAAAAAAAATTTCATCTCTGCTGCAGTTGATGCCTGTCACCTGCGCAATAGGTCTGAAAACACACGGAAGTTAGAATTTTTAATGTTTTAGGGTTTTATAGGTTAAAAACAACATCAAGAAAAGAAAAACAAGAAGCTAAAGATAAATCATAGGGTTTAAAGAAGCTAGATATGCAGGGATCTGAAAAACGACAAAGGTTGTAATCGTAAACCCTTGTGGAGTCGCTAGTTGTTAGTATGAATCTTAATCACAAGCGTACAAAAAAGGCTCACTTTAGTCGTACATAACAAATAGCCCTAACAGCAAAGATGGTTGCCAATATCTTTAGATCTGCAATTAATTGACCAAGATAAATGCTGCAAAATCTAGATCTATGCATTAAAAGACATTAAGCAGTAAATAAAAGAAAGATTTGTTACATGCATCCAATAGACAAGACAAGAATATTTTTAAAGAATTTTTGTATTTTTCGACACCTGAGAAGGTGTTGAAGCCCCGAAAATCGGGTCTACAACAAGGGGGATACCCACCCGGTCCAGACCTTGGTTAGCAGCTCCTTTTCCGTTTGGTGTAGTGGGTCCGACTGGGGATAATGGGACCAGTTTCCCAATATGTGTGTGTGTGTTGAGAATAGATATTTCCTTTCTAAAAAGGTTCATAAGTGAAATACTTTTATTCTATTTCTAATTTAATAACATGCAAATTGTATTCTAATTTAAACAGAAATATCTAATTCTAAACTAACCCAGGATGTAATCTTTTTATTATGTGATCTAAAATGATTTCAAATAACAATTGATAATAAAGATCATTCAATTGTTATAAGAAAAGAATTCAATAAAGATAAACCACTTCATATAAAAAGTTAGATGAAATAGTTGTGAAAAACATATCACATAATAAGCTATTCATACATTAAGCATAAATAAATAGCTCTCACCATACAAAAGTGCCAAATGATAACTTAAGAATTCAAGCATCAATATATAAATAACTAAACATGAATATCACTTTAACACAAAGGCAGAAATAGTTAAGAGATAAAAGTACCATTTATAACTAGTTCTACTCATGAACTTCAAGCAATAATGACTTATATCTTCTTAATCCAACATCCACTAAGAGTACAAAAGTGCAACATCAATAGTAGATATTAAACGCAGATATCAATAAATCTCGTTCCATTCATTCATAAAAACCTCCTCTGAGGGTGAAAAAGTGCATGTTCTGAGGACAAGTTTTTGACAAATTTCAGGACCCTTCTCTAAATGCATGAGAAGGGTTTAAATACTACTAACTAAATCTAAAAATAGTTTATTACAAAAATGTAGGATACGGTTTAAATGACCGTCCTTTTTCTAGGCAAAAATAAAGTAAAACTAATACTAAATCTAAAATTTAAAACTATCAACTAACTACTTATGAATCTGATCTTTGAATTTGCAAGCATTCAGCATTGATTTGAGAAGAGGAGGCTGGCCGACTTCAGATTTTAACTGTCCTGAGAAAACAGAATCGACAAGTGTTGGCGCCATCTTCTCGACAGAATTGATGATGCAATTGAGAGCGTTGCATTGACTGTGTGGTTTTACCAGACATGCCCAGTAAGAATCCCAATTTAATTTTGTCAATCCTTTAATCGATTCTGCTTTTTCTTCAGCTTTCTGTTTCCATTCTGTCTGCAGTTGTTGTGCTTGTGGTAGGTATCCTGAAATAGTTTCTGAAACCAAATTAGCCTTGTTCAAATTTTCATTTACACAATCAGCAATATTGCTTGCTGTTGTAGCTGCTTTTTCCGCTGCTTGTTCTGCAATTTTGATCTGTGCATCCCAATTATTGAAGAGCATTTCTTTATGACTGTCATTGATGATTGGTGCTCCTGCCCTTTTTCCCTCCTCTGTATTTTGCCAAGTCAAATAGTCAGTAACTCTTTCATTATTTAAATCATAATCATGTCGTAATTCTACGACATGATTAGTGATTTTATCACTTTCTTGACAAAAAGAGTTCCACTGTGAAATTTTTTGGCATAATATATCATGTTGTTGCAATAGTTGATTATTTAAGGAAATAGACTCTGTAATATATTTTGTGAGCTTGGGATCATCTTTGTGTATCTCTTGCATAACCTGTAGTTGTTTCTCTTTTTCAGCTAAACTTTTCTGATATCCAACTTGCATTTGTTGAAACTCCTGTTGTAATTTCTCAAGTTGTTTTCGTGCTTCACTGTTAGCATTGGCTTGTTGCAGTTGTTGTTGCAGAACCTGTATTTGATCTTCTTTTTCATTCAGTAATTTTCATACTTCGGATGCTTTATCGATGGCTGCAGAGGCATATGCTCCTGTAATCTGAGATAATTTAGCAAGATTTTCAGTTGGATTAGTAGTAGGATCTTGCCATAAAACATCCAATTGTTCTATGTCATGAGAGATTACACTTTCTAATTTCCTTTTCTTCCTTTGTTTTCTTACTATGCTTTATGTTGTGGACTATAGAATATATCCAGAGGAGGAATTTCCTCTATTTTAAGTACAAGCTCAAAAGAGGGAGTAATGGGTATATGTTCTGTTTCTGTGACATTGCCACTTATTCCTGTAACTAAACCGTTTGCTATCTGTACATTACTTACAAGAGTCTGTGTGTTCTGTCCTTCAACATTAATCAAATCATTAAATGTTTCCCATTCCTTATCTAATTCAGTTCTGACGAATGGTTGTTGTACAATGAGAGGGGGGAGATTTAACTGCGGAGTGGTTGAAATCTGTTGCTGTGAGAGTTCTTTTGATTGGGCAGTATCTTTTACTGACCCTTCACTTTTATCCTGGTCATTATCAGACTTTTTAGAACGTTCAGAAGTTTCTTTTCTAGACTTTGACTTAGACCTTTATGTACCTGAACTGCCACTGAGACTGACACTAGGAGTTGGTTCCTTTAAGGGTTCCAAGCGCAAATTATCCAAATGAATAGTGGTCAACCTTCTTTCTCTGTACATCTTAAATTCTTGGAACTCTTCTGGAGAAAAACGTGTTTGAGCTGAATATAGAATCTCTTTAAATGTGCATTTTTCTTGGAACGTATCATCAAAAAGATCCTCTTCTCTAGAAAATACTCTTACCTTGACTGCAATGGTGAAATTCTTAACAACATCATACGGGTCGAATAGCCTTCTTGGAAACTTGAACAATTGTAAACATGTAATATTGTTTACTTCTTTAAATGCATGACCAATATCAAAAAGTGAAAATGCTCCACATGCCACAAGAAATTGAGGCCAGATAGCCTTTTTCTTATCCTTCAATTCTTTCGTCAAACCTCCTTCTCCGCAGGTTTGATATGCAATTTCCCGGGCAATGAGTTTGTCAGGAACATACAATGGTAAAACATGAGGAGAAGAAAAACTTCCAAAAACCCTAACATATGTGAACAATTCTTCTCCAAACCATCTTGCAACAGGTAGGATGTCTACCTCTGCTTCTGGAGAAAACCTCGGAGCATCTTTATCATACAATATTCTGTACAGGGGTAACATGACACCATGGAAAATCTTGTAAAAATGGGGAATGAACTTTTAATCCCACAATTCTTTGTGATAGACATGAATGGGTAGGGGGTCATGTATTGTCCATTTCCAACCCATTAAAGGAAACTTAGAAACATAGCATATTGAATCCATCACATAAGCAGATAAATAAAAAGGAGGGTAAATCCTCTGAGAGACAGTTATCTTAGACCAATAATTCAAAATAGTCGTGGCCAAGTTATCAGACAATATCTTAGCCCAATCCATAATAGTAGCATTAACAGCAGCATTCAACAACGGTAGCCATTCAGGTGAAAACTTATTAATGTCAGGCTTTCCAAAAAGCCTACAGAGCATAGCAGCAGCAAAGCAATATGGAGAAGTGAGAGAACCAGTACTGTACATACCGTGTTTATTTTTCTTCAGTGGTTCATCTCTCCTGGACCAATCTTTGGTGCATTCTGCCAGGTTTTGATTTTCTTTGGCAAAGTTCTCCATGAACTGTTTGTTGTAAGTTGCCTGTGGCTCCGGCAAATGATACATTAGTCTCAAATCTTCTAGAGTAAATGAGCCAATGAGCTCTTGACCCTGAGTCTTAAATTGTCTGTTCATAATATCAGTGCTATCCAGCACCCATTTAATCATATCTGTATATGGAAGGATTTTAGGTCTAGCTGCTATTCGGTGCAAGAATGAACAGGCTAGCTCTGTAAGGGATGCTTCATAAGACTCATGTGAGCCTGCAGTAGCTGCGACATTCATTACTCTGGGGTTTTCTTCTTCAAGTAGATTATTCATGCCCTCCCAAGTAGTGATACCAGCGTCTTTGTTGCAGGCGGTGTCTGTATACAAGGATGCCATCTCTTTACTTTCAGAACTCAGAGCTTTGTCTTTCTTTCCCATGATACTCTGAATACCACTTTGTATAATCGTCTGTTCTTCGCGCCTGCAGTTTTACAAATTAAGTGAGAGTAATGATATGAAAAGGTGACGGGAAAGTTTTAAATGTTGAAGACATATAAAATATACCACCTCATGTGAAACAATTCGAAACCATTTTTCATTAATGAGTTACAATCAATTCATTGATTAACATTAAAGCGCATAACAGGTCTCGGTTTATGAAAATATTTTTTCGTACAATGAGCCCTAAGGATCTGCAATAATGGGATCTGCGATTTGCTTCGCAATATCGCATATCGCAACCTTGTGAAATCGTAATAGCGCAATATTGTAACATCGCGAAATCGTTGTATCGCAATATCGCATAATCTCAAGACATAACATATGATAAACATTAGTTAATGTATTTTATGCGAAATGCAATTTGCGATATATGTTATCGCGCATCGGCGGTTTAAGGTTTTTCAGCATAAGATATGATCTTCTAAGCATGTGATGCGATGAATGTCTTCATAATGCATATTTTTGCATCGCAATCTCGTAATTTTAAATGTTCCGCTCATAAAGAGATGTTTATTACCATTTTGCGATGCGATATTCCTTAAAGAGTGATTTTATTCTATACTTATCATAAAACTTAAGTTCTTTTAGATTTTTCAAAGAATATCTTCCTAAGTTTATGATAGTAAGTTTTATTTGAATAAAGGAAAAACAAGTTCTAAAAAGAAAATGTATATTTAAAAAAAAAAAAAATTTGAATAAGGGTCCCCATTTATTTAGCATTAAATGATAATACTAAATAAAAAGGGGGGGTTGTTGCTGGCCACAACAGAAGGGAACATAGAAAGATGTTACCAGTCCCCCTCAATGGGATGGGTTCTTGCAAGTCCTCAGCACTTCAGATCTAAAATCTCTCTCTCCTGATGGTGTAGAAAACCCAAACAAAAATGGAACTCAAAGGGAGCTCGCAAGAAAAATGGTAGCAAAACATGACAATGATGGAGGATCAAAGTCAAACCAAAAGTATAGATCCAGAGTGATTTTTAGGCAACAAAAGGTAGTGAGTGAATGAAAAAACCCTTCTATTTATAACAAAATATTGAGTTAGTCTAGATATTGGTGCATAATTAAAATATTATTAACCAATTCTAGATCCAACTTTTATGGAATATTTTATTATATTTGTTGGAGGGAAAAAGAATTTGACTTTGGTCAAATCCCTTTATTTGTAAATAATAAATAAATAAATGATTTATTTATTATTTTATGGATGTGGTTGAGTAATAATCAAATAAATAATTATTTATTCAATTATTTATAAATGATTTAGTCAAATTTAACAAGGAATAATATATAAATAAGGTTTGAATAATTATTCCTGGAAAATAATAAGATAAATAATGATTTATCTAATTAATTTTCTTGTTTTGGGTTAAATATGACCAGGAATATTAATTAAACTGTTGTTTAACTAATTATTCCTTGAGGAAAATCAAATAAATGTGGATTTATTTAATATTTCCTCATGGGGTTTCTTGTTTAGACAATAAACAACTTAATAAATGTGTTTTACTAAGTTATTTTTCATAGTGAAAGCAATTTTAATTAGGGTAAAATTGGTCTTACATGGTGTACTTTGGTCCATCTAATAGTAACAGGTTAGATGACCAAAAAATGGTGTAACATTTGCAACACTAGCAAACAATTTTTTCCTTCTCGCAACAGCCAATCTCTCTCTCCTTGAGATTAATCTTAAGACAAACCCAATCTCCTTGTTGCTTAGCTTTATCACTCATTAGGATTCCAAGGACCTCAACTAATTCAACTTTCTTCTTACAAGTTGCAACCTTATTGGGTATGCTTTTATTACCACACAATCACTTATTAAACTTCCTACTCCTAACCTTCCATTTTCCTCCAAGCACCAATTAACTTTTCTTCACATGTGTATGATAGTATGTATCTTTTGTTTCATTTACATGCAAACACTTTATTTTCACTTCCAAATTTGCCTCTCTTTTTTTTCACTCCTCATCAACAATCATTTATACTACTTGAGCTAAGCATTCAAGTAGATGTTCTTGCATTAGCATCTCATTGGTCGATAGCACTTCATTATGTGTGAGCTTATCCTTACATATCATATTTAGGTAGGGCATATATCAATGGAGAATGGTGGCTTATAGCAACTATTAGATTTCAAAGGAAGACACCTTACATTATGTGCAAGGAACCACTCGGTCCATCCCCAACTCAATGCCAAATCTAGGATGCATATCAAGGTTGGATATATGGAGGTGTTTCCCAAATTCCAAGTAGTGATTCATTATTTCCTACACCAGTGTTATTTTTCTCATAGATTCCTTGTGTTTTTATCCAATTCAATAGGCAATACTTGCTTCATATGTCTATATCTCTTGATAGTGAGGTTTCTCATGCCACTTAAAGTTCATGTGCACTTCCTCCAATTTGGTTTACTTGTTCTAAAAATTTTGAGCGCTATTTGGTACTTCATTGTAGTACAAGCCAGTTCAAGAGCGCTTCTCTATTGAATTTATTTCAAGAACAATAATGAATAAGGGATGAGAGAATATCTAGTTATATTTTTTTTAAACAAGGATCCCAATGCATTACTACTCATGCATATGAATACATCTACATATTTCTATGTCTTCTATAAAATTGCAATTAGTACTCCATTATTTGGAGCTTCCCAAATTGCTTTGGAGGTTGTCTTCAGCTGCTTGTAAATTAATATAGGTGAGGAACCAGGAAAAATCTTTGTGTGAGGAGTTGGTACTCCAACTACAACAATTTTCTTAACCTACCACTCTAGGAAACATACTTTCTACAACAATTTCCTTTGACACCTTCAAGATTTAACAAGCCAAAAAAAACCTTTAACAACAATTTAACTTGACAATGAACCAGCTATACCATCGACCTAAGCAAAATAATTTTGTAATAATAAATATTTTCAACCAATGACTCCATTGGCAAGAAGATTTTCCAATAATTGATCTCTTCAATAGAATGCTTATTAAAACCTCATTTCAACAACCTACAACTTCAGTAATGACGAAGAGCCTAATAGCAAGCAAATTTCTCCATCCTAAGGCCAAAGCACGCAAACCACACTCAAATATCACCTTGTTGTGTTGAGAGATGCTTTCTACAACCCAATATGAGGAAGATTTATGGTTCCTTCCATGTTCAACAAGGAGTTGGCATGTGACATTTGAAAAAATTACCCTACTTTCAAACATAAACAAAGCATTGTTGCTTAGTACCTTCCTTTTATGCAAAAAGTATTTGATAATTCTAAATTATATATGTGTGTGTGTGTGTGTGTGTGTGTGTCATACTTTAATATAGTATTGAAAACTAATATAAAAAATTAACATAATAAGAGCTTCATAAAATTAAAAAATAAATATTTTGATTTTGAAATGAGGTATGATTTTTTGGCAAGTGGCATTGATAAGTCATGGTATTGTAACAAAGCCTATTTACAAGTTAATGATATCTATGTTAAAAGTAAGGTAAATATCCATGTTTAAGAATCTTGTAAGTATTAAGTTTTAATTTTAAAAATGTTATAAAATTAAATTAAAGTAAAATATTTATAAAATACTTTGATTTTGAAATGAGTTATGGTTTTTGAGCATATGGTATTGACAAGTGGTGACACTTAGTGAATAGAATTTTTTACTTTTTAAAATAATTTTTATACCTTACAAATCAATTTAAAACAACATAAAAATAGTGATCAACCAAAAACAATTTACATTTTTAAAATTTGGAAAAAAAGAAATCAGTTTAATATTTATTTTTTTCAAAACTTTAATAAACTTCATAAACTCTGTTTAAAAATTTCAAAACTATAATAAACTTCATAAAAATTGTTCAAATATTTCAAAACTAATTTAATGTCAAAGTTTTCTTTTTGACCAAAATTAAAAACATTATAACCTAAAATATTTCAATGTCTACATTAAACTATTTTTATATCAACTTATGTGTCTAGAAATGTGTTTTCTACATCTAATCCTTTCAATGCTTAACATGGAGTTGACATGTAATATTTCATAAAACATTAATAACAAAAAAGCATTTCAATGTCAACCATTAAAAATTATTTCAATGTCGATCTATATATATATAACAATTGAAAGTAAAAAGTTTCTTATGGTTCAAAAATTTCAACAATGTGCTACTCACGAGGAGATATGCAATTCATTCCATGTTCAACATGGAGTTGTTACATGGCATATGAGTGTGTAGAGAGAGGTAAAAAGTTTCTTATGGTTCAAAAATTTCAACAATGTGCTACTCACGAGGAGATATGCAATTCATTCCATGTTCAACATGGAGTTGTTACATGGCATATGAGTGTGTAGAGAGAGAGAACCAACCTAGATCTATCTTAACTACAAATAAGGATCAAGTTCAAGTGAAAACATTTTTTAGATTGAAAAAACTTGAAGAAAGATTTGCATCTCAGAAATTTGATCTTCCCCAACACAATAAATCCAAAGTTAAGACGGATTAATAACAATATCACTTCAAACACCTTCACTTGACATATTGAGAAAACTACTCTTCTCTAAATAAGATTATATTTAACACTTTCTGGCAAATATCATACCCAACCCAGGCAACCATGATGACCCTGCTAACCTCGCTATTTTGTAGGATTAAACATGCCACATATTTAGGCAAATTAAACCTTGGTGGGCAGAATATGACCACCCCCACTTGACCAACCAGTCAAACCCAGCATAATAGTTCTTGCTCTTTCAATTAGAGTTTATTATTTAATTCTTATAAATATTCAGATGTATTGTCTTATATAACTACTTAGAAATGACTTTGCAGATTAAACAAGACTTTGTAGACTAAACAACCATGTGATTTCGAATTAATGCATATAAAACTAACCATATCTATTTTGTAGGATTAAACATGCCACATGTTTAGGCAAATTAAACCTTGGTGGGCAGAATATCACCACCCCCACTTGACCAACCAGTCAAACCCAGCGTGATAGTTCCTGCTCTTTCATTTTGAGTTTATTATTTAATTCTTATAAATATTCAGATGTGTTGTCTTATATAACTACTGAGAAATGACTTTGTAGATTAAACAAGACTTTGTAGACTAAACAACCATGTGATTTCCAATTAATGCATATAAAACCAACCATATTCTAAGTCATGCAAGATGATAACAGAGAAAATTTGGTTCAAAGAAATTTAACTTGTTCTTTTAAAATGATAATCATAAAAGCTATGCATCTGATATCATCTTTTAATTAGAAGAAGGCCAAAAAAAAACAAATTTACTAGCTAAACATAGGCATTCCTGCTCATATGTCACCTCAAGACTGAACAATGATATGATAAGTAAACTACAAGAATAGGAATGGCTCTCACAAACGCCAATAATGATTAAACATAAAACTGTTACTACCCTCTTTATAACAGCAAAACCCATGCTAGTCTCACACTAAATCAGGGTAAGCTATAATAGCACAAAACTTCAGCAGCAAAAGCACACTACTGCTAAACCACCAATAGTTTTGCTAGCCTACTTGCTAATAAAAGTCTTCCTTGCTAGCTTCCTCACTAGATCAAGGAGTTGACAAATTTGCAAAAGCAAGCTTCCTATTTCCATCTCGCATTGCCATACCCTCATAGATATGGATAAACAATTAGGTCAAACTGCAAAATGAGGAGAAAGCCAAAGCTGCAACTAGGACATGAACAAAAATGCGACTGTTCATAGACCTTATTTCTAGCAAGAACCCCGACATGCAAATATGTGTAACCACCGCTCTGTGTGTTGCCCCTTTCCAATCTTAAAATGGTTATGATATAAGAGAAAGAAGATTGATAAGGAATTAGTGTTCATGTCTAGGTTCTCTTTGAGGTGGTATTTGCCTCTTACAGCATTTTCTTTCCCCATATCCATTAATTTAGTTAAGTGCAAAATACAGGAACTATTTTAACACATACCACTGCATCCTTTTATAACAAGGCCTTGACCTTGGGCTTCCACTTTACAAAATTGGAATGCTAGCGCAAAACGTAATAGTTTAATATTTAGACATATTTACAAAGAAGCATTACACATACTTCATAAATGGGGTTATTACAAACAGACCCTGGACAGGGGACATCCTAAATCCAGATGAATCAGGGATGACCAAGGGCAATTTCCAGGCATCCCTGTCCCCAAAATGCAAGGGATACAGCGGATGTGTCTTGGACCCAAGGATGCTTCACCATGAAGTAGTGATATACATGTACCTACTGTAGAAAATTATAAGATAAGTTGAACTTTATTGGCATATTGTATCCTTGTCCTACTTGTTAACAACACACTTATCTAACAATGCATAACACCTTAACATCATGCTCTAACAATCAAATAACATTGCCACAATTATTTTACATGTCATAATCATGAAACTTTCAAGAATCATTGGTTACCCGTGGAGCTTACACCTAGGTTGATCACGTTTGCTCTTGGATTGCTCTAAGTACAGGCTTCTAGCCTTCCCCACTTTTGGAGGCTATCATCCATCATTAACCTCTCCTCATAATTTTCTTCAAAAAGGGTAGATTTTCTTTATTGCCTTCGCCAAACTGCCTAGTTGTCTATATTAATTTTATAGTCTATATATCAAAGGCTGCAATTTCAATGAGACATTTGGCCCGTTGTGATAAGGTTACAAGGTAGATGCTCAGTAACCTCAAAATAGGACCCAGCAGTGTGTTTTCGGATGTCTGGACTCTTGCCAAATTATAAGTTTCATGTTAGGCATTGGCTTACATACTATTGACACTGGCCTGGGATTTATAATGGCAGCAAATCGAATTTAAACCTGGACCTCACCCACACAATTCTGACCAGTTACTGATTCCCATAAATCTTTAAAAAAAATACTGCAATGCTTATTCCTCTAATGTATTTGTAGCACAACTAAGTCCTCTACCTATTATATCGCTGGTTAGACCTAGTATTGTTGTATTTGTTGAGATTTTTTGAGTGTTAGAGTAGCATCAGATGTGCTCTAGCTCTCAAAGAAGGACTAGAGTACATGAGATTTCCAAGACTCAAAAAGGGATTTGAGAAATTCCATCCGGTTTAAGAGAAAATTAATTAATTAATCTTTTTAATTAAGGACCCCAAGTCTAACTTAAGAAAATTAAAAGATTAAAAGTAATTAATTTAAACATGTGATGAAAATGACTTAAGTCACACGAATCAAGCTTTCTTTTAATCTTAGCCGTTGATTCAAGATTAGATCACGGTTATTGGTTTCCCAACGAGAAAAATATAAAGAAAAGGGTTGGGGTCAGTTGGAAGACACACACAGTGGTAAAGCACTAAAACTAAGTTGGAATTCTAGGGTGTGATTTGCTAAGAATTTCCAAAAGTGTTTCAGCTGCAGCGAGGAGTAGTATTGGTGAAAGGGAAGATCTAATCCCAGGCCAAGAGGCAGCAAGAGGCAGAGAAGCAACAGCCAAAGCAGCGTAGAGGGAGCAACAGCTGCGCAGCGCAGAGGGGTTTAGGTGCTACGCAAGCCCAGACAAGGCAGAGCAAAGGTAGCAGGAGGCCAGTGGGGTTGACGCAAGCCCAGTCAAGGCAGCGTAAGGGCAACGTAACCCAGTCTAGGGTGACACGGGCCCTTCCTGAGCAGCGCAAGGGCAGCCATAGCTTAGCAAAGTTGACGCAGAGGACTTCAGAGCAGCGTTGGGGTTTTTGAACATTGAAAAAGGCTATGTTCTGCAAATCCTGTTTGAGGATGTGAATCAATCAGATTTTCTATCTCCGGAATAAAGGTATTGCTGCAGATTTTGTATTTCTCTGTTGGGTTAACCAGTAAGGTGCCCAGATTTGTTGTACTTAGAATCTACTTAATAATATAAAACCTCCAACAGCCAAAAGACTAGTTTCCCTGCATTGGGTTTTTCTGCGGACAATTGTCCAATAAATCATGTGTGTCACTTTGTCATTGTCCATGTATTCAGTTTTAGATCTGTATCTGTGTAGACTGTTAATGTGTTTACTTTGATGTTAATGCTGAATATTTCAGACTAATAAATTGTTTAAGTAGAACAAGTATAACAAGATTTAACAGTAGAGTTCTTGCATAAATAATATTCAGAAATTCTCAGTCTTGTCTGAGGTATGGAACAAAATTTTCTTAGATGTCAGAAGTACAAGGTAATGGTGCATCTAAATACCACTATTTCATAATCCACCTCAAGTCTTCCCTGAAATCCTTTTCAAGCATATCCATTTCTACATGGGCTCTAGCAACCCCTCTACTTTGCTATTTCAATGATAACTATAACAGAAGTAGCAATAACCATCTTTCAATTTCCTTATAATGGAGAATAAAGTAACGTACAACCAAGATAGTAAATAACAATGAACAAGAGTACAGTAAGTTTGCCATATCCAATTCTGTTGTGTTCAACGCTAGTTAGTAATCATTTATCTATACAAAGATAACCTGTGCATGCTGATTTGTGAACAATTAATAACGATATAACATTTGCTGGTGCACATTATTATCAACGAGAAGTAACAAAAGGACATATATGAAGGCAAAAATTGGAGATTCCGCTCTTATTTGATGTCCATATAAACTTCAGTCAAGCATAAAACACTCTTATGCTCGACTTTAAAAAAAAAAAAAACATTCACATATATGCATTCCACTATAGGCCTATGATTACAGTGAAAGGGCCATAGCTTGGAAAATTTCGGCACCGCTACCTAAAACAAAGAGACTAGCCACGTGCTTATTCAGACATTTGCCTTAAATCTATGTTATTATAACGATATCAGAGGACCTGAAAATAATACTGCAAGCTAAAGATACTATATTTTGGGGTATGCAAAGTGCATATAAAAACCCATAGTATCATAACAGTTCAGTTCTGAGAACGAAAAAAAAACTCTAGCATGCCACAAAAACTCAACCACGAGGTGTGTAGCTTCTCCCTTCCTTGAAGAACCATGTCATTCTCCTGAAAATAAAGCAAACAATGTCAGGAATCAGTAGGTCTTTGCTCATGATTTCAGCAAGATATGCAAATCATGGACTTCTGCAAAATCTTACAAAAGTAGATATCATTTATTATATACAAAGAAAAAATGTTTTTCCCCGATAGCATATACATGCCATTAAGCCCAACAGTGCGAATGACAAATATATTCTATTATTTTTTAAATTTTAAACCATCTAAATTTATATGAAAAAAGCAAATCTCTCTTCTTCAAACCCAATTAGATGATTTAATTAGTTTCAACTGTTGACCACACTACTGTGAAGTTTGAACAACTACAGTAACCTAACCTACTGGAAAAACACAGACAGACAACCATTTAAGCTACACAACCTTGAACAAGTTACTACATTGTATACAATATGTGTGTGTGAGAGACTACAGAATCCAGACCTAAATAGATAATATGACCTTATCAATGACTTTAACAGTTGCAGATACAAACCTTATGTCCTGTCTTCGTCTCCTCAGGCAAAGTACTCTTCAAATGAATGGCCTCTCCTTCCCCATTAAGCTTTGCCAAATCTGTCTGTGGGGTATGCTCTTCAGAGATGGCTCTAGGGTTCCCACCTTGCTCTTTCTCAGCTTTTTCTTTTAGGACAGCTTGAGCATCTTGAGTTACAACAAGGGAGGACTCCTTAGACCCCAAATCAGGAAGAATCACTGGAGTAGCTACATCAACATTTGGTACAGTACCAGGCAATGGCACAACTAACCCTTCGAAGGTAGGATTTTCTTTTGGCATATCAGTTAAAGTGCCCCCACTTTCAACATTTTCCATAGTTTCATCTTTGGATTGATTGTTTGCTTCAACAACACTGGGTCCAGGACTGTCCAAAATGACATCCTTTCTGTGTCTGTATTGCTCCTCAAGGAGACGTGGACCTTCATGCCAGCCTGGCATAGCGGATCCCAAGTTCTCAACATTCTTTAAATTGAGAGATGCTTGAAATGAATTTGTACAGACCCCTTTGGAGGTCACACAAACACCCCTAGAAATTTCAGAGATGGATAATTTCTCCTTTGGTTTGGTTTCTAATCTTTCTGAAGGAGTAACAATGTTAGGCTCATAATTAATTGCATTTTGCAACCTTTCAACATGCTTAGATTCATAAATATCCAAAATAGTATAGTTTCTAAGTCCATCTTGCTCCAGCAGGGGTTGGAAGTCGTCATGCTCACCTGCCGTAGCAGATTCAAACTTGAAAGGAGTGTCTGGATCCATTAATGTTTGAGATGAGCTCATACATATCCCTTTAATAGGCATACAAAATCCCCTAGGGAATTCACAATCCAACGTCCTTTCATTTGGTGCCCTTTCTGGCGTTTGTGAAGGAATGACATGACATGGAGTGACATAATTGCATTCGCAGTTGTCTGCATTTCTTAACCTTTCGGAAGGTAAAAGATTGTTTGCAAAAATAGGAATTTCACAGGTCCCCACCTTCTCTTGGAAACTATTCTCATGTTCTACCCCTTTGAAAACACCATGGAAATCATTTTTACTCTTGTCAACAATGTCATCTTCCAATCGGTTGCTTGTTTCAACAGCATCTGGTCTGAGATTGCTCAAAACCATATCCCTTCGACATTCATTTTGCTCATATGAGACTTGGGGCACTTCATTCCCAGCTTGGGCAGCACATTCTAATTTCCCAGGACTGACATAACTCATCCCTACTTGGGATGAGCTCACAGTAAAGTCCTTGTTAAAATCCCAGGTGGATTTATCTTTCTCTGATGACATTTCTAGCCTTTCTGAACATTTAAGATCATCTGCTTGAGAAACAATAAATTTATGGGGTATCCCCATGTCTGAAGATGTTAGACTCTCTCCCTGGGAAAGACAAATTTTACTAGACTCCCAATTCTTAATTGATCCATTGTTATAATGTCTCCCTTCTGTAGGATTGGTAGACTTTTCCATTTTCTTGTCCCCTGATTCAGCTTTGCATGGGTTGCCTTCTTCAACTGCAGCTGCATCAGAAATTTCTACAGCATCCTTTCGATGCTCATTTTCTTCCTTATGGAATAGGCAATCTTCATCCCCATATTGCATAGCAGATTCTAGCTTACCAAAACTATCCAAAAATGTCACTGATACCTCAGATGAGCTTGTAGAAAAGCCCTCGTTAAAATTTGTGGTGGACTCATACTTTGTGGGTAGTATTTCTGATCTTTCTGAATCTGTAACCTCGTCTGTTTGGAATCCATGCAATCCATAGAACCCCAAGTTTTGTATGCTTCCATCAGCAAAGTGCCTACCCTCCAAAGTGTTTCCACTTTTAACCCCAAATCTATCTTTGGATTGGTTGCATATTTTGACAGCATCTGCTGCGGACCAATCCAAAAAGGCTTCCTTGCTATGTTCATCTTGCTTCTGCGGTGGTTGGAGGGTTCTATGCCAATCAGATGCCCTCACTAACACATCCAAATTTTCAATACTCTCTCTCTGACATTCAGAAAAGTTATGGATTTCAAGGTTCCCTAAAGATCCATTTGTATGTTCTATCCCCTGAGAAAATGCAAACCCATCTGCCTGAGAAGTGGGAGATCCACCATTTTTCCCATCTCTTTCACTTGTTAGAACAGGTGTTTTAGGACTACAAGAATCTTCTTCAAGCCGTTGACAAGTATAGGACTCATCTTTGCCTGTAATAGCATCAAGGATCCAGACTATACATAATCATGTCCATATCAAAACACAAGCTAAACAAAAAACACAGCATGCACTGACCCAAACCCAACTGAGATCATCACATACCACCCAAACCCGATTGATAATACCACACAGCAACATTCAAATAATATGTTCATAATCACAGAAACCATAGACATACCTGCAGTACCTGATGTCTGAGCATGTAGCACTTTATCCTTCTTCTTCCTGTTAGCCCTTCGTTTCTTTCCACCCTTTGGCATGCTTTTAGACCTGCACACGCCAGTAGTACACCCAAGAACTTCAGAAGCTCACAAGATCTGTCTGCAGGCTATAGATTGTCAATTTATGATTGCATGCTTGGTTGTGTTGATGTGGGCTTTGCGCAAGAGATGCTGATAGCTGGTTTGATCCTTTAAGCACTAGGCAATTGAAATTGTGGGGGGAATTCGAATTCAAAATAGTTATTATGAGTAAAAAAACCATGCTTAGATGTCTTGTGATTTATTAAATGAATAAAAAATGTTATGTTACCGTTGCCAGTGGCTTTGTCAGATACACTGCAAGCTAATTGCGGTGCCGCACATTAAAAAAAAGTGAAATGTGTTGGTTTATTTGGTGTTTTCTGATGTTTGAATTTTAATTCTCCGCCTTCAAAGGAGCGCCTTTTAATTACATTTACTTTTCCCATGGACTCTAAAATCTTACCTGCTCTTATTTGCTTTTCTTTTTTCGTTTTATGAACATTATGCTTCTCACTATTCATTAGCGCATTTACTTGTATTTTCCATTTATCATGCGCTTAAAATCTTGAAATCATTGAAAAGAATTAAGAATGAAATTCTTAAATGTAAAATTTGTTTCCTATTTTAATGTAAATTTATACAGATTCACTTATAATTCACTTATATTGTGGTGATGGTATTTTTTTATTTTTTTTACATTGAGGGCTTTAATTAATTTTCATTTTGGATTTATAAGTTTCTATAAGTTTTTTTGGATTTATAAGTTTCTATGAGTTTTTATTTTGAAAAAAAATCTTCTAATTTTATAATAGGAATAAAAGTTTATAATTTTTTAAGTAATTTTTTTTTTTTTAATTTTACATAAAAAAAATGTTCATAATGAGATATGGTTAGTATTCATTACAAAATAAGTAAAGAAATATTTTTATGAATATTTCTGAAATTTTAATTATGTCTTATTATAGTAAATTAATTAGATTAAGTTAAATAAAAATGTATTGGTTTTAAATAAATTTATGAAAGGATCTATGACAAAATCTCTTCACTCAAATCTTTAGCTTTGTAACTCCAAATTTGAGAATTATAAGACAATAGAGAAAAGACCAAGTGGAATTAATTTTGTAACTTTACACTTAGCTTACTGCGTGCTTATTTGAGAGCCATGAGATTTTAGCTTGACTTAGATGGCTTTTGATAATAGCATAATCTTGTAAGTTAAGAGAAAATCACCCTCCACTAGTGGCTCCTATAAATTGTATGTTTCCTTCCAAGTTGCTTCATCATCATCTAAAGCTTCATTGTCTAAATTACTCATCATCAAGGAAGGATGTGGTTTTGAGGTTATGGTTGCTTTGAGAATTTGAGTGGGGAATATGTGTGGATGCCCCCAAGGGTGAATGAATCCTCCCAGTCTCCAAGTTGAAGTAGTGAGGAGGTGCTTCTATATCCACGGGCTCACATCTAAAGGGAATGAATGTTGCAATACTAGTGGCAATGGGCACATAGTGAATGGGCTTGACCAAAGCAACATAAGGTGAGGTTATGTCTTAAGAAACATGTGATAGGGGATCACAATAATAGATTTGAACAATGTAGATGATGCATCCCTCATGGGGAATATTATGACTCAAAAGAGTGAAGATATAACAACATTCATCGCATAGATGTAATCCCAACCAAGGAGGAGATTTGTAATGTCCCCTAATAATAATAATAAAATAATAAATAATATAACGTAATATTAAAACAAATAGTAAATAAATAATACATAATAAAGAGAATAATAATAAATAAATAAAACGGTAAATAATAAACTAGAGTTCTAAATAAAAATATATAAAAGTAAACTATAAAATAAGTGAAATTAACAAGGAATAAAATAAGAAAGAGTTAATCTAAGAGAACCATAAAAATAGTAAAAATAAGTAAAGTTAAGAAAAAGTAAAACAAAATCAAATAAGAAACAGTTAAATTAAGGGTAATATTAAATTGAGTAAAACTTAAAATAAAGAAATAAAAGTTGCATGTCAACACATGGAATGTGTGCATGTGGTTCCCCTTCCATTTTGGTCTATTTAATAGACGTTGAGGAAGATGAGATTTATTCATCATTCTTTCATCCATTCTCTTTAAAGAAAGGTATTGTGAGACAAAGGATGCTCTTGCAGTAATACGTTGATTGAAGGCTCGGGGGTGGCCAGCTGTAGAAAGATTACACGCAGTTGAGCCTACGGTTGGGTGGAGAGTCGTCCCCAAAACTTTGTTGCGATTAGCGAGATTCAAATAGCATTTAAATTCGGAGTCTCAAGTAAGGAATATCGTCATTACAAGTAAGTCGTCTTTGCTTGCGTTTATGGAATTTCTATGCTAGCTTCTTAATAGTTTGTGTGTTGATTATTAATTGCATATTTGATTTAATTAGTTGCATGTTAAATTTTGGGGTTGTTACATATGATATCAGAACTAGAATCAACCCTTAAGACTAATGGATATTTTAATATAGAAAACTTCAATTATTTCGAGAATTTTTAATCACTACTTCTATAAGAAAATACTCCCCAAAATTTTATTGTTTATCACTGGCTTCAAAATACTTTCAATTGCTTCAAAATTCTCTATGTAACCTCTAAATATAAGTTTAAAAGAAAATATATATTTAAACATGAGATTCAATAATTTTACTTCTCATACAATTTCTAAAACCCTATTATACATTAAAAATATATATATACATATAAATTTTGTAAAAATAAAAAATTTTAAAATTAAATAATTATTATATAACACATTAAATAAATTTTATAGCTTTTAAGAATCTCATGCAAAATATTAAAAGTGAAATATAAATGAAATTGATGTAGTTTTAAATAAAATGATAAAATGCATGTTGAAATTATGGTGAACATAATTTCACTAATCAATTATAAACATAAGATATTAACTTTAATTAAATGTTAAAGAACATTATTTTATTGAAATGTTGGTTCTAGACGATGTTTCACCACATGTTTATATATTTCAAAAAAAAAAAAAACCTTGATGCTTTGTGTAGCTAAGTAAAAGTAAGCACCACTCAAATCATAATGTGGGTGTTATACATTACAATCGCTGGTTGGAAGGCCTATACACTCTGCCAAGAGTGGCTCACGCATAAACTAGAGTTTTTTAATCAAGTTTATTTTAAGAAAATTAAATGAATAGATATTTTTATGAGAAATAAATAAATAAATAACTTTTTATTTTCCAAAAGTAATGTACATATTTTTTATTGTTTTAATAAATTAAGTTAAGATGTATTTTAGTGATACTCAAAAATATATATTTTTAAACTAACACTTAAATAGATTTTTTATTGTTTTAATAAATTAAGTTAAGATGTATTTTAGTGATACTCAAAAATATATATTTTTAAACTAACACTTAAATAGTTATGAGTTATTTCAATTGTGAATTATAAGTTGTGAATATATATATATATATATATATATATATATATATATATATATATTTATTTATTTATTTATAATATGACTTAAATAAAATTATAATGTAAAATGGTTTAAAAAAAAAAAAAAATTTACTCATCAAACTACTTTTATTTATATTTAAATAAAACTATAATACTTGGATAGATAGTATATTGATTTAACTCGGCATGTTATATAAACAATAAACATAATATAAGAACCATGCAAAGATATCTATAAATATTATCCCTAATTTGTGCCATATTCTTGCAAGTTGAATCCTCCGGTCTTTTGTCATATTGGAATCTTGCAACATTTTCCTTGTTTTAACCCAACCATTGCTTGTGCTCAACCTTCAATATTGAAAAGAGATTTTAAATATGTCTTGGGGTAATTAAGTCGTTGGAATTTTAAATATATTATTTTAATATGAATAATATATTTAATGGAATTTTAAATATTTTATTTTATTTTATTTTTTCTGAATAATATAATTAATTTTATTAGGGATATTGGGGAGATACGTAATGCAAGAGAAAGAGAAAGTTAAAGTGAAAGTAAGAGAGTTTTTATTTAATGAGATTTAAAACTTAAAAAAACAAATTCTTTAATTATTTTTTATTATAATAAATAAATAATATATTGATTTTTATTATAATAAATAGTTAATATATTGATTGAATAAATTTAATTGTTTTTTATAAATACATAATATATTGATTGAATAACGTAGGGTGGATTATTTTAATTATTTAATTGAATAAATAATATAGGTTTGGTTTAAATAAAATAGTATATATAGGTTAGGTTGATTTATTTATTTTATTTTTATTTTTATTATTAATTTGGAATAATTAACCAAGGTTAAAGTTTAATTTAGATTTTAGTTTATGAGTTTATACTGTTATTTTATTTATTAGATTAAGAGATTTTTTCATAAATGAAAGGATATATTAAATAAATTTAATTGGAAAATAAAATTTGATTGGAAATAATTATTATTGTGTAAACTTTTTGGTGATAAATGGTTAAGATATATGATGGATATAGATGGCTTTTTATTACTATAATGCTATTAGAGTAGTCATGTAAATTATTATATATATTTTTGTAATTAATAATTATTGAATAACAAATAATTATTAATGCTTATATTAAATATGTTAGTTTGTTTCTAAAGAGGATATTTGTTTGGAGGTTATTTTTTATATTGTATATTTTAATTTTGTGGAAAGATGGGAATATGTGAACCAAAACACTCATATAGGTGTAAGTTGACAAGTGTTAGACTAAGAAGATGTTTATAGGTAAATTTTAAAGATATTAATTGTCTATCATTGACAAGGGAGATACATTTTGTGATAAGTTGAGGCTTAAAGGCTAATGGAAAAATAATTAATGTGAAGAGTAAGAAGTTAGTATGCCATTGATGAGTTATGCATTTGGATTAGCCAATGTATTGGAAATGAAATAATAATAGAAAGACAATAATAATAGAAAGACCAGTACCAACTTAACAAAAAAATTAAGGCTCCAGATGGTGAAACTTGCAAGCAAAGATATATATCAAAATTTGTAGCATACCAATCGTGTGGTTGTGTCTATCTTGTAAATTGGGAACTTTCTTATTAAAGACGAGAAAATGATTATTGAAAGATATTTCCATCTCTAACATTGTCCATGAGGTAGCTTAGATCCTAGAGGAATGTTGAATAATCTTAATTCATAGTTAGTATTCATTGTTTATAAAAGTAAATGAAATTAATTCATGATAAGAATGTTTATAGCATATTTTTGTTATATATTTGATAAGTATTGAAACGATTTTCATATTAATGTTGTTTCATGATGTGATGGTATGTGGTAAATGAATATAGTTCTGATAAGGATAATGATCCACATGTGGCTCTTATTTAGTTGTTACGATAACGATGTTGTATGCTTATGATGAATATGATATGCATAGGGATTACGATGTTATGATTTGAGGTTATATTGACATGTGATTAGTTTATTATGTGATGTCATGATATGTCTTGATGCTGATATTTTGATGTTATAACTTATGAGGGTATTTTATGTGGTAATCACATACAAATTTTATGACATGCAAGAGCATGCAGTTCTTTACTATTTAGAATGTTGTGATAATAATGATGTTACGTTATCACGATGACATGCAAGAGTTGGCATGTGGATTATTTTCTATGATATTATGATTATAACTAACGCATTGGATGCATGTTGAGATGCGGTGACTGACAGGAACTCCATAAATGGGCCGAGAGGGCCAGATTATTTGATGATCTCATAGGAGCCCATACTTGCGAGGGGGAATATGTAACACCATATGGGTTAGAGACATACTCAGTCAACACTATATATGTCAGTTGTTCCTTTGTCTTTTATAGCTCTTGATGGATAGCTCTTGAGGGGCTATGGGACCATCTTGAGGAGGCAAAGTGCCTGATGTTGTAGGCCAAATGTTTGGTATTGGATTGGGATGTCGAAGCCTAGAAGGGGTGTAAGGAATTCAATGCTTAGGGCTATACACCTTAGTGAGTGTGGAGGGATTGGGCCAGCCTTGCGAGATGCTTGGAGTACTACTGCATGGAGTATTAAGCCGGGTACCTGCCTTGGGGTAGATGAGGTCTGATTCGGGCGCGGGCCTTAGAGCCAGCCTTGGGCTATGGTAGAGACCGATGAGGCTTATGCCTGGTTCCGAAAGTGGGATAAAGGACAAAGATTACTTGAGATTTCCCGAGTGATGTGGAAAGTTTCGATGCCTGTTCGTTATACTAGTTCAGCAAAGGGTGTTGGGAAAACATGAAGTAATAAATAACTAAATAAATAAAATGTTAAATGATTCAACTTAACTTCGGGACAAAGTTCCTTAAAGAGGGAAGTATGTAAGGTCCCCTAATAATAATAATATAATAAAATAATAAGTAAATAATATCACGTAATATTAAAACAAATAGTAAATAAATAATACATAATAAAGAGAACAATAATAAATAAATAAAATAGTAAATAATAAACCAGAGTTCTAAATAAAAATATATAAAAGTAAACTATAAAATAAGTGAAGTTAACAAAAGTAGCAAGGAATAAAATAAGAAAGAGTTAAACTAAGAGAACCATAAAAATAGTAAAAATAAGTAAAGTTAAGAAAAAGTAAAATAAAAATAAATAAAAAAGAGTTAAATTAAGAGTAATATTAAATTGAGTAAAACTTAAAATAAAGAAACAAAAGTTGCATGTCAACACATGGAATGTGTGCATGCGGTTCCCCTTCCATTGTTTGGTCTATTTAATAGACATTGAGGAAGATGAGATTCATCCATCATCCTTTCATCCATTCTCTTGGGAGAAAGGTATTGTGAGACAAATGATTCCCTAGCAGTAGTACGTTGATTGAGAGCTCGGGGCGACCAATTGTAGAAAGATTACGTGCAGCTAAGCCTACGGTTGGGTGGAGATTCGTTCCCAAAACTTTGTTGCGGTTAGTGGGATTCAAATAGTGTTCAACTTCAGAGTCTCAAGTAAGGAATATTGTCGTTACAGGTAAGTCGTCTTTGCTCATGTTTATGGAATTTCTATGCTAGCTTGTTAATAGTTTGTGTTGATTATTAATTGCATATTTGATATAATTAGTTGCATGTTAAATTTTGGGGTTGTTATAAGATTGTAATGCACAAAGCCTGACATGACAACAACATTACCAAAACAAACTTACCACCTAATTGGATGGGGACATTAGGTAAGATACCTAAGGGAGAAATAGAATCTACTATCAAATGCTCCTAACTCATTCATTGATGGAACAAGGGTAAAAGACTTGTTTCCAAGCCAAGGAGGACATAGTATAGGAAGATGCCCCATCATCTATAATACTTCAATAAAGCATACACTATATAACAATAACCCATGTCTAAAATGAGGTAGAAGATGGGAATCATGCTTGGTGATGGAAGTCCAATCAAAGGTGATGTCTAGTGACATATATGGGTAAGTAATTCTAGGTTCCTTCAATGGTGAAGTTCTAGTGACATTGTGGCACTAGAAATGAAAGGGATGCCTCCAAGTCTACATTATTAGTTCTGGGTTGAGAAGTAGATTTAGTGGGACTTGGGGTTCCCCATTTGATATTTGTTAGTCACAACTCCTTGGTAAGGGAAGCATGTAGGAAGAACCATAGGTTGTTGTCATTGAGGGAACATTTGTTGAGGGGGTGATCCCGATTTAAGACGGGAACGAAATGAAATACAAATTAAAATCAATGCACAGAGATACAATGACACTAAAATTCAATTAATAAATAGAAATGTTGAAATTGTTTACATGTAGAATGAAAGAAACTAACTCGAATGGTGGTAGGTTATCTCTAAGAAGAGATGTGAAAACTACGTGCCTCCCTGGACTATGTTACAATGAGGCTCATAGGCCTTTTTATCATGAAGAAACAATGAGAAACGATAAACATCTAAAACCCTAACCTTAGGAGATGAAGCGTCAAAGGCTTATGGGCCCTGATGGTGTAAGTTGGAACGTCAACTTCCCATGGGTCGTAACTTTTTCATACAATCTTCATTTGGCGTGCACAATAGCCCGTTAGAAAGTTCTATCCAAGGAGAACAAATTTGCATTGCAAACACATTCAAAAAATTGTGTTTTCCCATTTCCCCAAGAAACATCTTTTAGGGCCTCAAAATGGCTCCAGAAGTTCAAGACCTAAAAACTACCAAAAATAGAAAATTGTTTGTTGTGGAAAACAATAACCCCCATTTTTTGTTTTAGTATCATAATAAAAAATGGGGTACCCTTTACCATTAATTTTTATTTTATTTGCTTTAAAACCCCTTTTAAATTCCAATAAAAACCTTTATCACTTTAATTTGATTTTCATTTATTGGCTAAGGCTTTAATTTATTGTATCATCAAATAAAGCATATAATAAGGATTTCATGCCAAGAACCATCGTAGCCAAGAAATAATCAAATAAGTCTAAGTATCGGGCATTCACATTAATCTTTCACTTGAGTTATTTCAAAGTCAAATTGTTTCGTTCCTTCTAGGATCCGCGCCTTGGGATGATGTGGCATGCCTTCTGGAAAAGTGAAAAGTGGAAACAGAAAAACATTTCATTTTAGAATGCAAGGCCTTCAAAGACAACAAGGAAAATTATGTAGGTATTCGAGAAGCTAGCCCTTGGTATAATCTATTCAGCAAAGAGTTTATCGAGAAGTTGGGAGCATTTATTGTAAAATTTCACAGGAAAAGGGTCGAATATAAGAGCCAGATGGAGAAGCAATATGTACCATAGGCTATTTTTAGCCTCGTGGACATTAAAAATACTTAATTTTTTCTTTCTATGCTTTTTATTTCGAGCGGCTAAAAAAATTTATTGGCCTCCTCGTGCTAATTTCTTTACACATCATCGGATCTGAATTATCCTAGGAGATTCATATAAGTCATTTATTCGTAAACACTGGGAAAATAAGTGTTGGGACAACTCATTGCTAATGGGTCCCATATATACCCTTATTCCAATGTATCATTGGATAATATTAACACCCTTACCTAGTCATCTTGCTCCTTGCTATTTCACGATTAATGTTTTCTCGTCTAGGTTTTCCCTTCCGGGACAACTCGATATATCCATTCAACAATCAAACGACTTCGCATTGGTGCAAGTCAATCCCCATTACACATCACCCTGCAGCATAGTCATCCTGATCATCTCCAAATAACACTCCTTTTCATTCTTCTAGGTTTTTACCTTGTGGGATGAAACAAGCCCCACGTCATATGTCAACTCATTCTTGGCCATAAATGTAGATATGCCAATTGTTTTCCTCGATCGCCGCCATTTCAATTCTAATAATCGAAAGTTGTGCCTATTGACTTAAATTTTGTACTTACCATTATTCAATTCAAATTATTATTGCATTTAGTAAGCCTTTTATGATTTCAGCAATTGATTTAACTTACAAATTATGCGAACATATGGCTTTTCCTATGGTAAAACTCTCTAATATTCTAATTTTTCTATAACAACTGAATATTATTGAAAACCATGTTCAATTTAAAAATATGGCAAAAGGAAAGAAGAAAGTTTCTCTGCAACCAGCAACTAAACCCTTCAAAGAGGAAATTAACGAAATTTTTTCGAATACCTTCCTCTTTTCTGATACTATATGTACAAGAGACGTCAGCCAATCATCTTGGAATGCCTGCATTTACGAGATGTTTGAAGAATAATTACCATAAGAGGATGAATAACCACCTATAGTTACAATTATGGATTAGGGTGGCAATAAACCCTCTTAAGCTACATTTAGAGATGCTTCCAAGTCTCACTTACACAAAATTGTCGCCCATCTGAGGTTTCTTTCCTATAAAGATATGATATGCTGGGTGGTGGAAAATTTCGACATTAGTGAGAGGAAGTTCGTCACCCGACAAGGCATCACTATCGATTCTTTCAAGTTGGAAATAATTTAGGGTATGTACCATTTTCATGAGCCAAAAATAGTATATAACTCTCAGTTTCTTGATAATTTCATTAAAAAGGAATGTGAGGGTAAACGAGAGGCCTTACCCAAAATGATAAAAGAATGGAGAAGCGTCCCAAATAAATTTAATGAAGAATCCTTTAGCAATCTCGCAAATAATTGGGAAGAGAATCCTTATTGTTATATCGTTTTCATGATGTGTCGATTGTTTGCCTTGCAAAATGTCTCGTAAGTCCCTATTGACTAGGTCCCTCTTATTAAAAGTGCCTCCAATGGTTGTATATTTGACTGGGCCCAGAATCTATCTGATAATATGGCCACGCACATCTTAAATTTCCATTTTAAACATACCACCACTCATAATCTTACATTCTATATATCCTCTTATGTAATGGATGCCATTTGTTTTTCACTAGAATTTCCATGTATGGGGTGGTGATCCACGTGGATATTGGTGGCCACCCGCCTATTCCACTTGGGCCCCCACCATTGTCTCTTTCATTTTTTCAGTTTCGGCATAACTTACAATTTTTAGCAGTTTTTCGGGTCTTGAACTTCCGAAGCCGTTTTGAGACCCTAAATGACGTTTTTTGGGCATCGCGCCTCTAGTGAATATCATTCCATTCTAAATGATACTTGTGGAAAAAGTTGTAGTCCTCGGATAGAGATTTCTAATGATGTATCATGTGCGTCAAATGGAGATAGTATGCCAAAGTTACGTCTCTGGAAAGTTGAAACACCAATTTACCCAAACAGGACCCATAGTTTTGGCGCTTCATCTCCTAGGGTTAGGTTTTTGAATTTTTAGGGTTCTCCATTGTTTCTCAATAATAAATAGGCCCTCAAGCCTCATTTTAACTCAGTTCAGAGGCCTGTAGCTGCCACATCTCTTCTCAGAGATAACTATAGGCGCTATTCATTTATTTCCATTAATAATAGTAATTGGGTTCACCGATATTAATGAAGGTAAATTATTGTTCCTTTGTATCTCTGTGTTGTGGTTATATGTTTATTCTATTGCGTTCCTACATAAATTTGGATCAGTGGTATCAGAGCGGTCTGCTTTTTCTCGATCCTTCTTTGCATGTCCCCAACGAGGTCGGGGTATAAGGAGCTAGGGCTTGATCTGGTGGAACTTTTGCAAGATTAGCCTCGCAAACCTCGACGGATGCTCATGGGGGACGAAAAGAAAGATGAGGGAGCAGGAGATCCTATCAAAATATTGCTCGAGGAGGCCCTCGAAAAACAAAGGAATGCGATGATGGATAACTTTGCTCAGATCCTTCAATGGCTGCCCACCGGCGGTGCATCCGCATCTAGCAACCACTCTGGAGGTGTGACTCCTTTTAAGGTACAAGTAAATTTTGACATTCCCATATTTGAGGGTCAAATAGACGCAGATGCCGTAGATAGATGGTTGAATCTATTAGAATTATATTTCTCTGTTCATGACTTTTCAGACCAGGAGAAGATTATTTTTTCACTCCTCAAAGCTACCCCCCATGTTAAGGACTGGTGGGAAACCTACTGTGAGAACAAGGACCAGACAAAACCCTCTCTTTTCTCGGCTGTACCAACTTGGAATTCTTTCTAAGACGCCGTCAAGGAACAGTACTATCCCGTGGGGAGCTATGAGGACAAGTACATACAATGGACCACGCTGCGACAACAAAGGGATCAAGATGTGCATGAGCTGACGAATCTGTTCCATACCCTGCGCACAAAGTTGGGTATCAAAGATTCAGAGAAACATTTGGTGCTAAAGCATCGCAGCTGTCTGCACAGATACATTCAGGAGGAAATGGAGTTCCTCGACATCTCCTCACTTGGTACGGCATACCGGTATGCTGCCAAGATTGAGCAGAAATTCAAACCGAAGAAGCGAGACTTTGGATCTGCGAATCAAAAGCAAGGAAAAGGTGCTTCCAAACCGCAGAACAAAGGACAGAGCCAAGGCATGGCAGCTAAAGACAACTCGTCAAAGCCACAAGAAAAGAGCTTGACTGCAGCAAAGCCAAAGAAGGACACGGGAAAGTGGTGTGAGTTCCATAAGAGCTCCACTCACAACACAAGTGATTGTCGGGCCAGCAGTCGCTAGTGGGTGAGATGAGGGCTTACGAGTCGGATACGTATTGAGCTACGAAGATCGGAGCTTTGAAAAGGGGAATGAAAAAGGAAACGGTTATTGATGCGGAGCCCAGCGCCCTTTGTTGCCACTACAAAGATCCAGAAGGAGGAACCGAAAGATCCAGAGGAGGAGGAACGTCTCTTCCACTCCCAGATGTGGGTAAAGGGCTCCCCTGTACAGTTCATTGTCGACAATGAGAGCCAAAAGAACCTCATTTCAGCAGAATCCGTGAAGCGGTTGGGCTTGCCGACCACAACTCACCCACATCCATACACCATCGGGTGGCTTCACCAAGGACGAGATCTCCGCGTGAGCCAGCAGTGTCGCCTTCCCTATAGCATCAAGCCCTTCATGGATGAGGTATTATGTAACGTTGCTCCTATTGATGTTTCTGATGTATTATTAGGACAACCATAATTTTGGAAGCATCATGCTGTGTATGAGTCTCAACCTCGTGCTGTTATTGTTACTTTGGGAAATAAGTTATACAGGATACCAGAGGTACCACCTCCTGCGGCTATCTCTTTGGTTACTGCAAAACAATGCAGTAAGCTCATTTCCCAAACCAGGAAATTCATTTTCCTAATGATCCGCCCCCAGGGCAAGAAGAAGACTGTGGCCACGACCTCCAGACAGGGCTCCTCTGCACGACAACAACAAATGGATAAGGTTTTGGAGGAGTACGGGGACATCTTCACCTCACCCACAGGGGTTCCTCTGCACTGTCAAGTCAAGCACACGATTGATCTAACCCCAGGTGCGCCGCTACCCAATGGACCGATCTATCGGCGCTCTGTTTTGGAGAATGATGAAATCAAGAGGTAGATTCAGGAGCTGTTGCAGAAAGGTTACATCAGACCAAGTTCATCGCCCTGTGGGAGCCCGATCGTGTTGGTACAGAAGAAGGATGGGACGTGGAGACTTTGTATTGACTATCGGGTGCTGAACAAGATCACTGTCCGGAATAGGTACCCAATCCCACGGATTGATGACCTTCTGGACCAACTCAAAGGTGCAAAATATTTCAGCAAGATCGACCTGAAGTCTGGGTATCACCAGGTACCAATTGAACCCTTTGATGTGTGGAAGACTGCCTTCAAAGCCAAGGAAGGCCTTTTCGAATGGCTGGTCATGCCTTTCGGGTTGACGAATGCTCCCGCCACCTTCATGAGGATGATGGATGACATCTTGCGGCCATTCCCCAACTCATTTGTAGTGGTGTACTTGGATGACATTCTGATCTTCAGCCAGACTTGGGAAGAGCACCTTCACCACATCCGACAAGTCCTCCAAACACTGCGGCAACACAAGTTGTGTGCCAATTTGGAGAAGTTCACTTTTGGCATGACCCAGGTTCAATATCTGGGATACATTATTGATGAAAGGGGGGTGCATGTGGATCCAGCCAAGATCCAAGTCATTCGGGATTGTTCAGCCCCAACCACTATAACAGAGCTTCGCAGCTTTCTGGGTCTTGCTAATTTCTACCGGAGGTTCGTGTTGGGATTCTCTCATATCACTTGGCCCTTGAGTCAAGTCACCAAAGGGAAGGAGCGAGAAAAAATTTATTTTATATTTTTGGTGAACCTCAACGAGCGTTCACGGAAATTGAAAAATCGCCTGTGACCCACGTCCCCGGTGCTCACATTACCGGAGACTTGTGACCATTTGAGATCGAGATAGATGCCTCTGACTATGCTATTGGGGCAGTTCTTACTCAACAGGGACATCCAGTGGAATATCACAGTGAGACATTGTCGGAGACAGTTCGCAAGTATCCCACCTATGACAAAGAAATTTATTCCATTGTGCAAGCCTGTCGATAATGGAAGCATTACATTTTGGGAAAGGAAACAATCATCCACACAGACCACCGACCCCTACAGTTCATATAGACACAAGGGAAGTTGCAGAATGATCGCCATCAGAAGTGGTCCACATATCTGCAACAGTTTCATTTGAACATTAAGTACAAGAAGGGTAGCACCAATAATGTTGCAGACTGCCTCAGCCAACCACCGATCGTGGCGCTCACCACCGTGCTCAACTCTTGTGGGCACGAGACTTCTGATTGGCCGCTTCTCTATGAGAGTGACCCAGAATTCGGCCACACTTACAAGGCACTCTTGGGGGGGCACGCAAGTTCCAAATTTTCACCTCCAAGATGCACTTTTATGTCACCTGGGACACCTTTGTGTTCCTTCAAGCGAGCGTGCCAAGATGATATTGGAAGCACACTACAGTCGAGTCGCTGGGCATTTCGGGGTCGAGAAAACAGTAGCAATACTACAGAAGTATTTCTATTGGCCGAACCTTCAAAAGGATGTCGAGAAGCACATCAGATCTTGCACTGCTTGTGCCATTGCCAAACCGACCATCAAGAAGCAAGGCCTATATACTCCACTACCTACCCCTAGTCGACCGTGGGAATCCATCTCCATGGATTACATGTCGGGCCTTCCTTCTACTAAGAATGAAAATGACTGTGTTTTCGTGGTCGTTGACAGATTCTCGAAGATGGCCATCATGGCGGCCTGTAAGAAGAATATCACAGCAGAAGCCACTGCTAAACTCTTCTTTGAACGAGTGTGGGTGCACTTTGGGATCCCACAGTCTATCATATCAGATCGAGATAGCAGGTTCCTCAGCACATTTTGGTCCAGCCTCTGGTCAGTGTTGGACACAAAGCTCACCAAGTCCACAGCTTTCCATCCCCAAACAGATGGCCAGACAGAGGTCGTCAACAGAATGATTGTACACATTCTGCGCATGTACAATTCAAAACATCCACGCACATGGGACGAGAGCCTCCCTTATGTACAACATAGTTATAATCGGGCTCTCCACAGTTCAATCGGCCATAGCCCCTTTCAGGTGGGCTTGGGATTCCAGCCACTGTGTCCCATTGACGTAGCCATGCCATTTGCAGCTGCTCAGGCCAATTCAACTCATGTCCAGTCTGAAGTTGACAAAGCCAGTAGCTTCATCGAGCGCATTCAACACATCCGCCAACAGGTTCATGATATGTTGGACAGAGCCAATGCCAAGTACAAGCAACGCCATGATCAACACCGGGTGCCACACAACTTCCAGGTGGGTGACAAAGTATGGCTACATTTGCAGAAGGAGCGCCTCACTGGACCCCACCGCAAGCTTTTCCCGCTCCGATACGGGCCGTACACCATCACCAAGGCTGTAGGGAACAATGCATTCGAGCTCAGTATTCCACCATTCCTTGGTCTGCACCCAGTCTTCAATGTGGATCACCTTCATCCTTACTTCCCACCTCTACTGGACACCTCGGACATTGCAGAACAACTCACACCAACAGAGTTAAACCCAGACTGCATGGAACAGGCCATCACAGATTGTATCATGGAAATGCAACTCAAGAACACTCACCAACAGAAGATCCAACTGTATTGGGTTGTCAAAGCTGGCCAACTCCTGCACCAAGGAAAGTGGTTCACCAGGGACCAAGTTCAGCAGAAATTTCCTCATGGAGGAACTTAACGCAATGGGGACCATTGCTTCCTAAGGGGGGAGGAATGATCCAGGTGGATATTGGTGGCCACCCGCCTATTCCACTTGGGCCCCCACCATTGTCTCTTTCAGTTTTTCAGTTTCGGCATAACTTACTATTTTTAGCAGTTTTTCGGGTCTTGAACTTCTGGAGCCGTTTTGAGGCCCTAAACGAAGTTTTTTGGGCATCGCACCTCCAACAAATATCATTCCATTTCGGAATGATATTCATGGCGAAAGTTGTAGTCCTCGGATTGAGCTTTCTAATGATGTATCATGTGCGTCAAACAAAGATAGTATGCCAAAGTTACGTCCCTAGGAAGTTGAAACACCAATTTACCCAAACGGGGCCCATAGTTTTGGCGCTTCATCTCCTGGGGTTAGGTTTTTGGATGTTTAGGGTTATCCATTGTTTCTCAATAATAAATAGGCCCTCAAGCCTCATTGTAACTCAGTTCATATGCCTGTAGCCGCCACATCTCTTCTCAGAGATAGCTACCAGCGCCCTAGCTAGTTTTATTTTCATTCTATCTGTAAGCAAATTTCAGTTCTTTGATATTAATGAAATGAAGTGTTATTTCCGCTGCATCTCTGTATTTATGGTTATATGTTCATTCTATTGCGTTCCTACATAAATCCGGATCAGGTGGAAATGGAAATTTTCCAACCCTCTTCCTATTCATATTTACCATTGTATTCTCTGCGAAGAAAAATATTTTGACCACCTTTACCGCATCTGTCATCTTGTATTGATCCCCTAGCACCGAGCCATTTAAAATTTTTCACTTCCAAAAATGTCCTCTGATGCCATGAATCGTTTAACAAGGATTGGGGATTATTTTTTGAAGGCCTTTTTACATATATAAGGGTTTGGGGAAGTAATGGTTGTCCTCATGTTTTTCCCCTATACATCCCAAACAAAATATTATCTAGGGAAATTGGATATTAAATGGTTGAAACCGGAATAACCCTTGAACTTAAGAAATCTTCCAAAAGACTTTGGCCTAAACTCCCTTTATAGGCTAGTTTGTTCACTCTGCAAAATTATGAACATGCTTAGAAAGAAATTCAGGCACTGTACGAGTTAAAGCTTGCTACCATTCCTGCTAGACCTTATGATCCTTCCTAGGCAGTTGAGAATATAGTCATTGAAGAATATAGCATAAGATATATCCATGAAAATAATCAATATGATGATTTATTTTGTCGAACTCCTTCTTATGATTTAGTTTGCTTCAAAGAAAACAATTGTGTCCATACAATTTTCATCATTTCATGGTTTTAAGAGACACTAGCAGTTCCATTATGCCATTGCATTCTCTCCAAATACCTGAAGGTGATGGTTTCATGGAAAAAGAAATCATATCTTCCACACAGGTTACTTTCCAGGCTACTACTCCAATTCATATTTCTTCTGCAGATTCTCGAGATCAAACCTCTTTAGTTAATCCACTATTTAATGATATTGAAAATGATTAGAAAACAAATTTGAAGAATACACCGACACTGTTTCATGCAAATAAAGAAAAAAAAACACCTGAAGAAAATACTTCTGATAATATTGTTCAACAAACAATGATTATTTCTCCTAAGCCTTCCAAATCTACTCTTGCACAGTCCGTTATTATTTCAAGGACTTCTATTAATACTCAACCCAATGTAGATGTAATTCTAACTCATCCAACCTCAGAGATCCAATTGAATGTTGAGAAAATTCATCCAATTGAAGTGTTTTATATCCCTCAACAAAAAGTTATTTTAAAGAAAAGTAGAAAGAAGAAGAAGGTTGTTGAGTCACAACGATCTACAATAGGCTCCACATTGCCAGCTTCTTCATTAGGAATGGTTTGGAAATATACATCAATTGATCCTCACAAGGAATTTGCATAATTAGTCCAATATGAAGGGGCTTATGCTTCTGCCATTATAGATAAGACGACCCATGTTAGAGTATTTTTTAAAGGAAAAGATGCAAAGATTCAACAACTAGAGAAAGAGCTAATGCAACTTCAAGAATAGTTTCAAGCACATGTTACTTTATTCAAATTCCAACATGATTTAGAGATTGAACAGAAGGATATCAAAGTAAAGTAATTACGGCTAAATATAGGACAATATAAGTTGGTTCTTTTGATATTGTTAAGTTCAAATATGAAGCCAATGAGTTGAACCTTCAGCTGCAACATCAAAAACAACTTATCAACATCAAGTTGAGTCTATTATAGCATCAAAACAAGCTCATTGATGCAATAGTTTATGAAATGGTTGATATTGAAAGTGAATATGGTGATGCCAAACATAACCTCAATGAACTATTAGAATGGAAGACAGGTTCAAATATATTTCATCCTAACTTGCCAAATATCACTGAAATGAAAAAATCAACAACTCTTTGCATATGGAAAGACATAATATGTTGGAAAAATCAACAACTTTTGACAATTGATTGATATTTATAACTAGTTGAAACCACCATACCAAACGAAAAAGAGTTTGATTTGGGGCTCTGAATAGGTGGTCTCCCTAATGTTGATGAAGTCATTTTTGGCCATCAACACTACAAAAATAGGAAATTATGTTGAAAATTATGAAGTTGATAGAAAACTGATCCAGGTGGATATTGGTGAGCTTGGTGTCCAACATTGACCAGAGGCTGGACCAAAATGTGTTAAGGAACCTGCTGTCCCGATCTGAGATGATATACTGAAAGGAAAGATCCATGTGGATATTGGTGGCCACCCACCTATCCCATTTGTACCCCTACCATCGATTCTTTCACTTTTTCACTTTCAGCACAACTTACTATTTTTAGCAGTTTTTCGGGTCTTAAACTTCCAGAGCCATTTTGAGGCCCTAAACAACACTTTTTGGGAAACCCGGGAGCAACATGGGTCTATAAATTGATGTTTCTCACTCAAAAGTTGTAGTCCTTAGATAGATCTTTCTAATGAGGTATTTAGCGCGTCAAACGAAGATCGTATGCCAAAGTTATGTCCTCGGGAAGTTGAAACACCAACTTACCCAAACAAGACCCACAGTTTTGGTGCTTCATCTCCTAGGGTTAGTTTTTTGGATGTTTAGGGTTTTAAATTGTTTCTCAACAATAAATAGGCCTTCAAGCCTCATTGTAACATAGTTCAGAGGCTTGTAGTCGTCACATCTCTTCTCAGAGATACGCTACCAGTGCCCTAGCTCGTTTATTTCCATTAAGTCTGTAAACAGCGGAGAGGCCTGTAGCCGTCACATCTCTTCTTAGAGATACACTACTAGTGCCCTCGCTCGTTTATTTCCATTATGTATGTAATAGGCCTTAGAGCCTCAATGTAACACAATTTAGAGGCCTGTAGCCGCCACATCTCTTCTCAGAGATATGCTACCAATGCCCTAGCTAGTTTACATTATGTCTGTAAGCCTATTTCAATCATTTGATTTTAATAAAATGAAATATTGTTTTCGTTGCATCTCTGTGCTTATGGTTATATGTGTATCCTGTTGTGTTCTTGCATAAATCTGGATCAAAAACTACGTTGTAAGCCAAGTGGAATAGGTGGGTGGCCACCAATATCCACGTGGATTAGGGGTGGTCCCCCATTGTGGGAGCAAGGCTCATATTTGACATTACTTCCTTCATCCATTTGAAGTATGCAATTTAGGGGAAATTGAAGGTATATTAACCATATTCATCACAAGGCACAAATGAATATATGTCATTATTTTTTCCATGCGTCATTCAATTAGCAATATTACCCATGTTTTGGTTATGGTTACCAATATTAGCAATGCCCTTGACTTGTGTGTTTTGGTTTTGGGTGTTTCCCCCCATCCCTGGTTAACCTTTTATGCACCTTTCCATTTCTTCTATCCATTATTCAATTGAATAGTGAGATTGACCGAGTTCAACTAATGTTGATTTGGTGAAGGTTGCTCACAGTTGAATTTGGATTGCTATTGGGCCAATGGTAAAGTAGTGTTGCCTTGTGGGGGGTCTTGGAAAGGGCAATATAAGTTTCCCTATGGAGGGGTCCCATACAAGGATAAGATATGGAGGCACCATTGCTACAATGTTGATGGTTGTATGATAGGTCAGGCATGGTTGAAGGGCCATGCATATTGTAAGGTGATAAATATGCCCTAGAATACCAAGGATAATGTTCTCTTCATTGACAGATGAGAGGAGGATGTGTCATATTCTTTACATGATGGGCCCAATGTATTGTATAGTCATGTAGGAGCAAGGGGGAGGCCAAAATAGCCCCCCTATATGAGGGTTCATAGATGTAGCCTCAATATTTAAAAGAAATAAATAAAAGCATATTTTGCCTCTTTTTCTTTAGTGTTTTTCAGCCAATGGTGTTCTAAAATTTAATCAATTATGAAAATTTTGAATGCAATAAATGATGAGTACAAAAAATGGTTGGGTAAATGGGAATATCTTTGCACGAGGGTGTGAAAAAATTAAAAAGTAACAAGCCTAAAATACATGGCATCCTTTCTATGTGGTCATGTAACTAAGGCTTCCAAAAGTTTCAATAGTCGACAATGAGTCCACCACAAACTACTAGTGAAGGTTGAAAGGATGGTTAAAAATAGGGGTATGTTCCAAAGGGGACACTTCAACCCATGAAATATTTAAAATACTAAGGAGATTTCTCGGGGTACATTTGTTAAAAAAATTAGATTTTGGTTTTCTATGAATTTGGAGATATACATTGTGGAAGTTAGGGTTTGTGAATATTCCTAAAATTAGTTTCAAATTGATGATCTTGGAATTTTTGCTACAACTTTCTCCTATAAAATTATAAAACTGTGAAATTTTCAAGGATCTAAGAAGACATACTAAGGTACCTCAAGTAAAAATTTCAAAATCATATTCACAATATTGGACACATGGAATGCTATACAATTTTTCCCTTATGAAGAGGCCAAAAATCAGCAAGCTTTGAAAAAGTTACCATAATTGTCACTTGGCATATCAAAATTTGGTCAAACCTATGGAATTGCAAATAATACATATTATATTACTACGAGATAAAATTTTAGATTTAGAACGGCCCAAAATTTCATAGATAAATCCAGATAAACACCATCGTATCCTAGTTAGGGCTTTGGAAGTAGGTGTCCAAATAACCCACCTTAGAAATTTGAGACATAGAAGTTGAATTTTGAAGGAACTTGAAATCCTTCATCATCTAGTGTCAAAAAATCCAGTAGGAAGAAGAAACCTTTAAAGTGGGAAAAGCTTAAACCTTATATTTTGCAAATCTCCTTGAGTCTCCCAACTCTTGGTTAGGGATTCAAATCAAAGGTTGACACCCATAAGTTGAGATTCTCTTTTGAGCACTAGATGAAGGTAACTTAGTGGCCAAATCATAGGGAATCTACCCAAGGTGGCAATTGCAGGATGAAACTACACATAGAGGCAATTTTGAACAACTATTGGGAACATTTCCAGCCACTCCATAATGTGTCCCTAGTGCTTCTCATTATAACCCTCCACAACCTTCACTAGTTTTCTTATGTTGAATTCAAGCCTCACTATTGAAAACTTTTGGAAGGTATAGTTATTTTTGAGTGAAAAGGCATTAGGTCTCATAAGACTTCTAGCTTATATGTTGTTTCACTTTTCACCATCATGAAAAGATTATCCACTTGATCAAAGAATTTGAACCATATAATTTTAAATAAATATTCATATAATTTTTATTTGCTTTTATTTTTATGCTTTTACTCAACCAATTCACTTTCCCAAAGAACAATTGAAATCCTCCTCACTCAAAAGCACATTTTATCACATATTTAGAAAAACAGGGGACCCACTCACACCTTGATGTTCTCATCACATACAAGGTCCCACCCTTATTTGGAGGTGTCCCTATTCTTACTACTTTTCCAGTTCAATCTACCGCTCAACCATAATTAGATGGTACATCATTTCTAGGCTCATCCATATTAGGAGAAACTTTGCTCTATACAAGCTTACCTCGCATTAACTCTCCTTCTCACATATTCATTAGTTTCCAAACTCATGTAATAGCACCTTCAAATCCCAATTTACCATTTTTCACTTTACTAAATATCCCATATATAACGAAGCTAATAAATGACCCCATAGTACATGATTCCACATGGCATGAAATTTCAACCAAGTTCCCTTTGGATATTCCAATATTCGAAGGGAAGAAGGGAATTCGATAAAAGACCCAACTAACCACATAATGACCTTTCATTTGTGGTTTTATTCCAATAGTATCATTGAATATCTGCTCCATTTGAGACTATTCCAATGAACCTTAACTAGCCCCAAGTAGCTAAATGGTATGCCACTGAAAAATATGACACTCACAATGACTTTACTTCCTTATCCAAGGCCTTTCTCACTTTTTTTAGTTATTATGTTGCCATGATATGGGACTAGAAATCCTCACATAGTTTAGGCAATTTTAGCCACTCACATCACAGATCACGTGTTGGAAATTTTATAAAATATGCAAGATCAAATTTACTAAAGAAAGTCTTCTTGATTTCTTCTCAAGTCTCTTTTACATGTCATATCAAAAGATGTTGCTACCAGTGTGACTCAAAATGAGGAGGAAGTAATCATCAAAGCTAAATATTTTGAGTTTATCTATCCCAATCACGATACCTTTGTATGGTAATCCCTTATGCACCCCACCCCTAACCCTTCAATCAACCTAAATTAGGGACAATTAATGTTGTCAATGGACTTATTGGATCCATGTTGTAATTCATCCCATATGGAGGATACCCTCCTTCCTATGGTATAAAAGTTCTTGGGAATCAGTATGGGCCACACTCATCATCCCAAAACATGGTATATATATCATCTTTATCCATACACACATGAAGGCACTATGCCAGCCCAACAACCACATAAAAACCTCCTCATGGCCCATGAGGTGGTCTTCCCATATAGGGTCCCTTATATAGTATTGTGTAAACTAATGATGGGATTTCCACATCTTAAAAACATATAGGAATCCATCGCAATGGAAAATTTACTTCTCCTTACTTAGTCCTCCTAAAAATAATCCCATGACCCCACTATTAACAACACGTAAGGGTTAAGTTTGTTCAACCTGCCTTTAAACAAAAACAACATATGTTTGAGAAACTCAATATGGAAAATCATCCTTCTCAATAGTACAATGGGAATAAGACAGGGAAAGGTAAACAAAGGGAAATTAGGGGTAGAGGGGAAATCCTTAATAGAAAAATATGTAGGTTGGGGGCAATGCCTCTCACCAAAACCAACCTCCAAACTTAAGTAACAACAATCCACCTAAGCATGGGAAGAAAAATAGTCTTTGTACTAACTTCCCTTATGCATTATGTGTATATTATGGGCACTACACCCACCACCACCCCCAAATAGACAAATTCAAGCATATAAAGGAAATAGTGGAAAATATTAGACAAAATGGCCTGCATAGAGCCACTCATCTCCCATAATAGCCTTCAGTATTTCATAATCACTTTCCTTATTAGGGTGTCATAGAGATATAACGTGAAGTCAATTCCTCCAGTTAATATTCCAATCCCTTTTCCGCACCCTCAGTAGAACATCGATAAGATTCACTAATCAATATATTTACATGAATTCTACAAGCACTCTCCTCTATTCTCATAGTTTCCAATAAGAAATACCTCTTGAACCTAATATAGCGTTATTAAATACCACTACATCTCCCTCCAACACACACTTGATGATCCCAAGTCCTAATAGTGATCCAATATCAAGAATAACCAAGGGACCTATAAGGCATAACACTCACAACCCTTACATGAGGGTAGCTCATATATATAATATAGTATGTGATTTGGCTCAATCTCCTGCTTCCATGTCTACATTAGAGGTACTGCAAACATGCTCTACTCAAAGGAAGGAATCACTTTCTGCTTTATGGGAAATAGATACTTCTGATTTATGTCTCATCACTTTTGATTTGGACAATTCAGAGCCTCGATTTCCATTATTAGTTTCTTTCCAAATCCTTGTGATCATTCAACATTATCATTCATTTATGTATCAAAAAATTGTGCACCAACCATCGTTGTACCATTTTTGTTTCACATGGAAATTACAATCATCATTGTCCTACTATCCATTGATATCATGATGCATTTGTAGTATTTCATCAAGTAATTCCACCTACACTGACAATCACACATGCACCAACCTTGAACATTCTTAAGGATTCATATGCTATCTACTATATGTCCACCTCTATGAACACACATAATAACAATTTGTGTGTGTAATGTGGAGAAAATGATCATATCACCTATCTTTTCCCCATGATCATTGCGCATTGCATCTGAAGAATGACTCAAGTACAATACATATCCAATATTGATTAGGTACAATAATCAAAAAGCATTGTAACCAACCCTTAGGGCTCTCTTCACACCCCCCCCCCCCCCCCCCCCATCTGAGAGGAATTCTGAACTTCTCTAGTGACCACCTTTTCACTAGAGAAATTGTTGGAGGTACCACTTTCCCTATGTAACTCACCTAGTACCTCAAGGAAAGAAGTATTCCCTCCTCCCATGACTCATGACCATCACAACTATGAGCATATTTGCTGTATTTTCTCATCCATGGGAATAATATCCCTTGATATATACTCATCATTTATTGGTTTCAAGGGAGGTTCTTCAAGGCCACCATGGTCTCACATGCCAACTCATTTAGTTTGAACTTTTCCCTCTTCTATTGGCCCCATGAAACCTAGCTTAATATCATATTCTTATTACATGTTTACTGTCTTTTCATGCCTCTAGAAACTTAATTCCTCTTCATAATCACTATTGCCACTAGAATAATTATTTCACTCTAACAAATACATATCAAAGGTCATGAAGGCACCATACTAACCTTTGGATGCAATCCATCACCGCTCATTTTTTCTACCATAAAATACATTTCAACCACCAGTAAACACTATAGTTTTTGCAGTTAAAACCAAAAATTTCATTCCTCTTGGGCATGTTGATTGGTTCAAAAACCCAATCCCAACAATAAATTTCACTGAAGAAGGAAACATGGTGAATATATACCCTACCATCAAGGTGGATATATCCATTAAAATAGGTGTCATCAAAGAAATCACATTAGGGGAAACTTGTTCCTTAGAGGAATTATTTTCCTACAAGTCACTCTTCCAAAATTCTACAGATATATTCTCTTGGTCATACAAAAAGATGCCTGGTCTCGACCCTACCATTTTCAACATCATAATCATACATGGTGTGATGCTTTATCGGTCTACTATAAGCAATGACCTCTACACATGTAAAAAAAAATGGCCATCAAAGATGAAATCAACAAGTTTCATAAATGCAACTTCATGGGTATCTAATCCTGTCCCCATGATGAAAAAGTATGGTACCATTTGCATCTATATTGATTTGGGGTATCTAAACAAAGAGTGTCCCAAGAAAAAATTCCCAAAACCATTCATTGACCAAATCATAAATGCTTTTATATATCATGAAGAAATCTCCTTTATAAACGACTTCTCAAGGTACGAATAGATCCAAATATGCTCACAAATTAGTACACAAATACCTTCACTACACCATGGAGCACTTTTTCCTATCACACTATGCCTTTCGGTCTTAAAAATTATAGAGCCACATTTCAGTGAGCAATGAATTATATGTCCCATGATATTGACAACCTCATACTTGTTTACTTAGATAACCTCACCACTTATTTTAAACAATTCTCTCAACATATTGAGGATATTTTCACTATTTTCTAGTGTTTCCAACGGGATAAGGTTTGCTTGAACCATCTCAAGTGTGTATTTTGCATCTCGATTGGATGATTTCTTAGATTCATTGTTTCCAAGAAATGATTCATGCTAGACCCCCTCAAGTTGAAAACCATTTGTGAGATCTCCCCCTCCCCCACACCCCACCTCCATGTGTGTGTGTGTGTGTGTGTGTTGCATAGTCTCCAAGGCAAGGTTAACTTCATACAATGATTTGTCTCAGAGTATGTCACTTGTTTTCATAGTTTTCTACGTATTCTATATAATACATCCCATCCAAAGGGGAAGAACAAGCTAAAAAATCCTTTAATGATTCAAAAGACACATTATTTAAAGCTCCACTCCTTAGGCCCCCTAATTTCACAAAGGACTACATCCTATACTTATTGGAATTTGATGTCTCTAAGGTGTCACTTACTACATGACCAATAAAATTTCAGGGCCAAACCTTAATTATGACCAGGATAAGAAACTCGCCCTTTCTTTGGTGTGTGAAATTAAAAAAATGGTGCCATTATATATTACTCTACACCAAAAAAAAAATTCACAAGTTCCAATCCCATGCGATACTTGCTCATTCACAGAGTCATGAATAGAAAGTTTGCATGATAGTTCATCATTATTCAAAAGTTGTATCCTCCCAAGAGTAATAAGACACTCATACTTGTTGAGTTCATCTTGAACTTTCCACCCGAAACCAAGGATCATCCAGTTGATGGCAGTTTCTTGAATACCATTTATTCATTATCTCCTCTAATGACCCTTGGTAATGTGGTATTCTTTTCTACCTTAACACCCAAAATTTTGGTCCTCATCTTTCATGCAATTATCCTCGATGTATTTTCAACCGATCCCCCCAATAATTTTCCTCGAATATGTTCTATACCAATGAGGAGTGGACACCATCCTACATTGATGCCTCACTTTAGAAGAATCCAAATGAGTCCTCAATGAATATCATAGTGGAGAATGCAAATGACATCTCTTAGGAATGGAAACTTCCCAAAATGTGCTATGAGCTAGTTACTTTTGGCCCACACCATTTCACGATTACATTCAAGCTATGAAGTGAAGTGCCAAATACCATCTTTTCGCACACAAAACTCAAGCGCCTCTTGCTACCTTGCATCCTATTATTACGACTAGTCCCTTTTGAAAATGGGGTATTGGTTTCATGACATGCAATCCTCCATCCAAAAATGGTCACAAGTATATTATAGTCATCATCAACTACTTCACCAAATAGGCCAAATCCATGCCCACATTCGACAACATTGTCAATATGATGGCTTTATTTTTATTAAATCACGTGACTACAAGCTTTGGAGTCCCAAAAGAGTTCGTCTCTAATTATATCAATTTTTTTGAAATGAGTTATTTAAATAGATCTCATCCCTTCTTGGCTTCACCCATGATTTTGTGTCACCCTACTATCCTTACTCCAATTGTCAACAGAGTCAGCGAAACTATGTTGCGATGCATAGTGAACAAACACCAAACCAATTGATATCACATGCTATTCTTGATTCATTGGGCTTATGAACCTTAGTAAAAACCTCTATTGGGTTCACACCTTTTTATTTCATTCATGGGTTCAAAGTAGTTATTCTCGTCAAGTGTGATATACCTACCTTAATAAAAATTATAAAACTTTTGCCTAATACCACCCTTCTTGAACACCACCTCATTACTCTTGAAAACATCGGAAAATATCAATGAACTTCCCTCCAGAACAATGAAGCCAACAAGAAGTGATCCAAAGCCACTTATGGATGTAACATCAACCCTTTTTACTTCAATTAGGGATACCTCCTCTTACTGTACAATGTTTCCAAGGAAACTTTGGGTCCATGGAAGTTTGGAACCTTATGGAAATTTTCATTCATAGTTCAACGTTGTCTCAAAAAATGTGCCTATATCCTACCCTATTTATATGGAACTTTCCTTAAATTCCATGTTAATGGGATATATATACCTAAAAAGTTCATTCCCATAACAATTTGTCTTCATGCACTGCTCCCTTCTCTTGTATATATAGTTTTTTCTCTTCTTTGAATAATGATATCGTGGATTGTCTCTCTAATCCCTTCCCTTGCTTTTTTTATTATATGGATCATCCATTTACATGACACATTATTTTTGTTAATAACTCTAGAGGATGGACTCAAAATTTTACATCTATGGCTTGGGCTATTTATTCACCCTCCTAGACTCTACTTGATCTAAGTGGTGTTTGTATTGAGCCAGCTAGGAATATCCAAGTGGAATAAGATGAAATTATCAATTTGATAGCTTATGCGGTCAATCTACACATTCAACACCTTATCATATTCCTTGTAATATTCCCAAATGGGGAAGCAACAATATATGAACATAATAATGGAAAGAATAGCGAATAAATCAACACACCATGATATGAGAAAAATGAACAACCATCTTATTAAACATATCAAAAAATAATAGGCACAAGATCTTGAGGATCAAGTGACTCAAGCAATACAAAACAAGCGTCTACAAGAAAAATATGCCAATACATGAGAAATAGCTGCCATGCAAATGCCCTAAGCTAAGAAAACACAGTTTTAGGGCATAAACTGCTGCATAAATATGGTTCAATGTAGATCTGATGTTATATAGCTCAAATAATGCTAGGAGTGAAGATCTAGCCTCCTAGACACCTTTCCAAGAGAACCCGAGAAGGGTTTCCTGAAATATACAAAAATGCATAAATACAAATATGGCCCTAGGGCTGAATAATCTCTGAAAACTGAATACTGAATAGGAGGTTGTTGATATAATATAGAAATGTATGAAAATCTCCTCCTATGGAATATCCAAGTAAGAGGCTGATCCCCTCACTGAAGATCTATCTACCCCAACTAGGGCTCCAAACCCTCTGCTGCAACTGCTCACTGAAATAATGCAGTTCCTTCAGAAAAATGCGCTGTAAATGATAGCAGTGCCTTAGCCTAGTGTTGGTTGATGAAATGAGGCTCAAGAATATCCCTCGCAAGCCTCCTGAATGAAGGGTTGCTCCCTCCACTAGAAAACAAGCTCAGAAGTTGGGTTTCTCAACCCTCCACTACTGCACCCTACAAAAAAACACAATTTTGAACAGATATTGCACTGTAGAAGAAAGTTGTAGTTTCGCCTAATGCCGGATAGTGTACCATGTAGTACAATACCCTCCCAAATGCCTCTAAAGGAAAGAGGTGGGATTCCCGACCAGGAACACCCTGTGCTAAACAACACAAGCAATCTTAGCTAAACAGCTAAAGAGAGCACAAAGTCTAAACAGACATATCAAAACAATAATCATAACCTAACCCCATATGGCTGAAATCCTCTTCCTTATAAACAATGTGAGCCTTCTCACCTTGGGTCCCACTCATTAGGGTTTCCACCATCATGCAATCAATCTCCCTCCAAAACTATGTTGTCCCATCATAAATGTCACTGCTCCATAACAGCGCTGTTTGATTTGGTCAAAGTTGACCCAATCTTCATGCTCCAACCCCTTTTCACACCTAAGGGTCTTCAATCCAGCTTTTAGATGACCTCCATTCACACTAGGAGTGTCTTTTATTCTTACTAAGGAGATTTATGGGTCTCCGTACCCTCTTATTCCTCTATCTAAGAGAAAAATTCAAAATTTAATTTTCCAATTAGCTATGTGCTAATATAGGATTATTACATTCCTTTATTCTCAGTTAATTGTCTCGCAATTGAATAATTCATTCTAGGTTCATGATCCTTGCATCTTCTGAAAGTACCTCTAAGTAAGGTTTTTATCTAGTTATTTCGATTCCATTATGTTCATACATGTTTCTTGGAGTCAAAATGAGTTTTTCAACTAAATTACAAATAAAATTTTGGATTGATAACCATTAGATTAAACACCTTATTTATATACATCTACATATATCTATCATCATTAACACATAAACACATGTGTCCAAAGTATCACATAAAAAAAAGCATCAACACATCTAGGCAAAAATAAAGAAAAACATCATCCTCAAAATATGTACACACACGCATATATATAACATTTATAACATACATGTTGATGGCCGCTATTCAAGACATATAAAAAGAAGCAACATAACGTAAAAAATGGGGGCATCACCCATATCAATGCCCCCCTCTCTCTCTCTCTCTCTCTCTCTCTCTCTCTCTCTCTCTCTCTCTCTCTCTCTCTCTAAGGTGGAAAAGAGTAGGAGGACAACCCAAACAACCCCTTCCTCTAGCAGGATGGGCCTCTCTATCATCTGTCTCTCGAGCTATACCTAGTGGTGCAATCATAGGCATTGTTACTGACACTACCACCACCACTCATTTCAATGCCAACCACCAATCACACAATTGGGGGACCATACCTCCACCACATCCTCACCTAAGGACACCCAACCCTCCTTTAGCACTCCTCAAAGGACCACTACCATCTGTTTCCATTGGTCCACATCCTATCATCACACTTGCTCCACCTCTTCTTAGAGATGGGATATATTCTCCCCATATCTACTAATAGGTTCCTCCATTAGAGCATGTGATGGACCTGGCTCATCATCATAATGGCCCATGTGCCATGGTCTTAGCCCTATTTTGTATCTCTCTCTATTGACTGCATTCAACCTATTCACACAGGAGGGGGGGAACTCTCCCCTCTCCTTTAGACTCCTCCCTTTATCTCTTCTCAGACCACTTGAGCCTCCTCTCCTCATATGCTAACATATGCAACCAAAACCAAGGTACATGTCAATAAATTGTTAAAAAATCAAATAATAAACATATATAATGATATAAATCACAATACACATACCTATGGCACCCCAAGACTCTCCTAGGGACAAAATGATCTCTAAATTTTGCTGAAAATCCATCCTTGCACATGGATAAAAGAGGATGATCTGGGGCACTTATCACCACAACCACTCCACTTTTGTAGTCCAGTACCTCTTTCTAGGCCCTCCAACCTCTCAAGTCGTCAACCCTCCCCACCACCTCATCCTCAACCATGTTGGAGGATTCACATCCACCCAAATCTATATGAACATCAATACCACCCACTCAAAGAAGAAATTGCAAAGGAGAGAGTCAAATTTGAACTCACGCATTTCCCCAACATGTAGCGTGTCAACTGCAACACCAATATCACTCGTACCAAGTGATCCCATGCAAAAAGGTCCCCTGGAATGTCAACTCCACTATCACCATCTATGCTCCCATCATGTGATGGTTGGTATTCCACCTACATATCCTCACTATAAGGGATTACACAAGTCGTACCCCTACATAACGAATATGGATAATCTACATAGCTGCCCTTACTCCCTCCCCGTACTACCCCCTCCCCCTAGGAATATTAAAAGGCCCACTCATCCATGATCAATATACCATGAGGAAACTCTCGTGGAGCTCTTATCCTTGTGGCCAATATGTTGAAAATGTAACTAGTTTCAGTGTTCATAATTGTTGTTGCACTCATTTCAATATATATCCTATGTAATAAACAAGAAAATAAAAGAAAAAATTATTATTATTAAAACATGGGTTTTGTTAGCCATCAGTAAATTTTTGTCAGAGCAAATGATGGCTAAAAATAAGTCCTAAGCCTTCAAGAGATTGTTTTCATGCAAAACTGCTCATTCTTGAAGCCTTCTTGTGCTGCCTAAACTCAGCAAGTAATCTTCATTGCTGTTTCATTAAGAAAACCCACCAAGAAGCCATGCTGATATCCAAAATACTGTTTTTTAGACCTTTCTCCATCATTATCTAAAACTATTTTTCACTCATTTCTCAGCCCACATTCATCCTCTATTTTACTCTGAAAATCCCCTTTTCTCTTCATTCTATCCTCATTATCCAAAGATAACCTTCAAAATCCCTTTTAAGTCATTAAAAAAAAAAAAAAACCCTTTGTAAATGATTTAAAACCCTCATTCTGCCTATCGAAACACTTAAAAAACACCTAAAAAGTTTCATTTTAGGCCTTTTTTACCCACAGGTCTTAAGCCCCTTTAGGTTTGAGCCCCAGCCCCTTCCATCATATAACCTGGCCCTGCAACCGGGTGCCTAAAAATCTTTAGCCCCTTCGTTGCATCAGCCTTTTCTCTTTTATAAACCCGTTTTCTCTTTACAATAAATTTCCTCCAATGTGATAGGTCCTTTTCTCCTTAGCCCACGATCACCTTTCCCCTCCACATGACCATTACCCAGTGCTAAGTCCCTAACCCTTTGAGCCCCACCTTTCCCTTCCTCCCTTTTTCCTTTTTTCCATGATCCCTGCCTTGTCACTTTACGAATTAATCCCAACCGTTGATCTTTAAAGATCAACAACTATCGCGCCTCTTCCCCTATCCTTCTTCCGCCCAAATCCTGCCATCCATTCACCCTTGCAAATGAATCCTCTCTATCGATCTTATAGATCCAACTGTCTTCATCAATCCCGACAACCCAACTCCGCCGGGGCCTACCATCCACTGTGTAAAAGACCTTTCCTATCACGTCCCGACACTTGTCCCCCACTACAGTCTCCACCCGAGCAACTCTTTCATCGTGCTCGGTCTGCACTGTCAGATCTCATCCTCCTCATCCAACGGTCAATGATATATATCACGCGATTTTCACATCAGGAGTTTAACACTCCAAAGTTACGCGATACCGACGGTATCGAAAAATCCATGCGGTACAATACGACTGGATCACGTTCGATTCAGCTAAAACCACCTACCACCCGAATTGAACGCGATAACCACCCCTGGTATTTCAAAACCACTTTTTTTCTGAATTCGCAACAATTTCCACTTTGAACCAGTTTCTTCACCTCTCTGCCATAGAAATCCCTCCTCCGCCTGCATCTCCGCTTCTACCCAGGTCCTCTGCCCCCACATCAGCCTCTGTAAGCAGTTTTCCGGCCCGCAGGATTTTATGTAATTTTTTTGTGGTTTTTGCAGGTTTTTAACAACATTTTGAGGCCGAAAGCCCCCTACGATGCATCAAGAGACAGGGCTTGAGATCATGACCCCTGAAGATCCAACAATGCAGAGTAAAGGTTTCCGAGGTTTATTCCACAGTTTAATCGGTGCTATATGAGCACTGGTCGTAACATTAAACCCTCCACGCATAAAGGTTCCCTGTCCACAACAAAAAGGAAAAAAAAATTAAAGACAGAGGGTGAGGATCGAAGAAGTTAAAGCAAAAAAATAAATTTTAAAGATTAAACCCCGACAGAAAAGAGATATAGCACAGTCTGAAGGTTTAAAGGATTAAATCCTACTATTTTAAATGTTAAAACAAATTTTCAAGGAATAAATATCAAAAGTCGAAGATTAAAGTTTTAAACCTACAGTGAAGGGAGGAAGGAAAAGGTAAAAGGCAGATGACATAGGCCAAAACAGTAAACACAGTCAGCATATAGGGATGGAAGACTCCGCAGTGAGTTTAAGGGCCCTAAAGCAAGAATCAAGGTTTAAGCAGTGTTTAAAGCCACCAGATCAACACAAAATCAGTAAAGGATTCTCCCAATGCCACATCAGTGAGGAAATAAAAACCAAAACTGCCACCTACAGGTTTATTTCCTCAAAAGAAGGCACCATGAATGCACAGTCAGGGATATTTTTAAAGGACAACTCAACATTAACTACCAACCTACCTAAAACTCTCAAAGTCAACAAAGGCAACTGAAGGTGATGAAATTTAATGTAAAAATTGATTAAAACAAAGATGATTATTCGAAATTTTTTCCCTTAGGCCTCCCAAAGGTCGATACACAATTACTCTGTATTAATTGAAAAAATGAACCCTTCTTACACTCCACCTCCTCATTCTTCTATAAATACTTCTGTATAAGACAGTTTAGGGGTTGGTCTCTGGATATCTGTTGTATGTAAATAGCTTTTGAAGCTGCTCTATTAGGAATTGAAGATACATAAGCTGAAATGAGAAGTTTGAAGCTGTAGAGACCCATTGGACTTGAAGATTTTAACTGGTTTGAACATTAAATACAAATAGCTGATTTATGGGATCCTGGTCTATGTCAATGGTGATGTGTTTCTCACTGTAAATTGTTATTTTATTATTGTTTCCATTCTGTCCATTTTTCTCTGATAAAGAACAACAAACATAGATTAGGATTTACTTCTGAAGTACCCTAAATCTCACTGATAAATCTTTATCCTTTATGTTTTCTTCTAAATGTGTTTTGAAGGTAATTCAATAGAGTATAACCAGTAAAGTGTTGGTAAGCCCATATTTCCTGAGTACAACTTGAGATATTGTATTTGAATGTTCTTGAAAAGTTTGCTAATTAAAGATTGAGCTAGAGAAGTCTATGGTTAGCCCTGTCCTCTAGTGTCTTCTCCAACAACTGCTTTGAAAAGTTCCCTTAAAATTATGTTAAAAGCAGGCTAGTTTCAAAGTACTTACCTGATCTTAGACTACTTTTTATGTTTTTCATGAATGTTTTCCCTTTGAATATACTGAAAGCAGGCTAGTTTCAAAGTACTTACCTAATCTTAGGCTGTCCTTTGTTCCCTCATCTGTTTGATTTCCCTCACTCCATTCCTTAGTGTTTCATTCCATAAAATCAACTTAAAGAGATCCTTTGACATAGATGACTTTCCCCATGGATCACTCCTGAACCTTGCTGTTCAATTAAATCCTATTATGACTCCATTGCCCAATGGATTGATGTTGCTCCTTGCCTATATTATCAACTGAACCATTCTTTCACCTACTCACACCTTCACCCTTCATACATACTTCCTTCATCTTCATTATATCCTTGCCCAACCAAAACAAACAAAAAATCTGTTCTTCATAACTAGCCTAAAATCATACTTGAAGCCTTAAAGATCATATCTTTGAACACATACATAGAGAGATCCCTCTTTTAATCTAGGATGGCTAGGTCCTCAGATTCCAAAGTGGTTTGATGTAGGCTCTGCAGCGTTTGTACTTGCCAATCTTGCAAACTACGGAGGCCTAACATACTGGTGACCATACTGGGGAACTCTGAGTAAAAATCCTTAAAACTAAATGCTTAGTATTTAGTCAAGAATGAATAGCTTTCTTTAAGCACTACCAAGCATGTTGGTAATAATGATAGGACTTTTCTGAATCAGTAGCAATCTAAGTTCTTCTTAGGATTCTAAAAGACCCTTATCAAACCTTGAAGAAAAAATCTACTCAGCCACAGAGTAAACTCTGTTTGTCTCATCACCATAGCTAAAGTGCTGAAACAAATTTAGGACACTCTCATAACCTACAGAACTGTTAAAAACTCAGAAAACCCAAAACATTTCAGATTGGTATCCAAATAAATTACTGGTGGTGGACCATAAAACATTTTACCTTCCAAAGCTAAAAATTTCCACCTGGCGACTCCACAATTCTAAATTGACCTAAAGACTCCATTGGGAAACCCATTACTATTATAAAATCATACAAACTCAGTTAAGGAAAATTTGAAGATTAAGTTTTCTTGTTAAAAGATCAGTTAGCCTACTAAAGATTGTCATACTTGGTTAGACTTTTCTTATTATTGCGTCTGAAAACACCACATAGTGGCTTCTAAAAGAATTCATACTAGAGCCTATCCTGACCCAAATTCTTCTGATATAGTTGATAATCCAAAAATTATACTTAGGAAATCTCCTAAGTTTAAAACTGCAACTGTTGTCAGACCAGTCCATAGAGCTAATTATGTTCCCAAAAACCTCTTAGCTCTACAAAATACACAAGTTGACTTAAGAAACCCATCCATAACTAGGTCACTTGATGATATAGATCAAATAGACTTTGAGTCTCCACACTCACCCCTTCATAGTGGTGAACATCCTGGTAGTAGAGAAACCACTCCACCTGACCTTCATTTCATTCATAACTTTGGTTTCTCTCATCCTAGATTTGCTCAATAGTCTCTTGCTGGTCCATCCACTTTTGTTATCCGTACTCCCACTATTCAAGCTACTCCATTCCATCATCCCCCTCCCATCTTATATCCTCCACCTATTAACCCACCATTTTTTCCACAACCTCCTATCATGGCAACATAGTATGCTCCCCTAGTCCTTCCTTTACCTTTATTCAATCTGCCACAGGACTATCAGTCCAAGATACCATTATATGATGCTAGTCGTGCTACCACTGCTTCACAACATGTGGACAAGATGAATGACTATTTTGATAGAAATGAGATTGATGATGAAACTATCAAACTCAGATTTTTTGCTCAAAGCTTAGTGGGAGAAGCAAGAAATTGGTTCAAAGGATTAACCCCTCATAGTATTAATGACCTTCAAGCTCTCCATCAGTCATTCCTAAACAAATGGGAAGTCAGGAAAAACCCTCTCCAAATACTTTCAGACTACAACAACCTCAAAAGAAATACTGGGGAAAGTGTTCAAAATTATTGCACCAGATTCAATAGTGTTTATAATGCACTACCCCTAGATTTAAAACCTCCACAAGGCTCAAATTTGGCCAAATTCCCAAGGATTTGATCCTGAAATGGCATATCAACTAAGAGAAAGATATCCTTTAACTTTGGAAGACATGCAGAAGGGAGCTCTAGCTGTGGAAGTAAATCTAATTGAAAAAAGAGCTAAGATGAGGAATGAAAAGAAAGTATCATTTAGGGAGGAAATTGCACCTTCCACATCTAGTTCAAAAATGGAGAGAATGATGGAGGAAATGATGAAGAAAATGAGCATACTTGAGAGAGCACAATCTAGGGAAAATCAATCAGCTCCCTAGAACAGGAATCAATCTCAAAATCAGAATCAGAACTTTAGGAGAAATCAACCTCAAAACAGAAAAAGAAAGGATGATCAACATATCATACCTCCTTTTCAAGAAAATTATGTGAATGAGGATGAAGAAACCAATGAACAAACAGATGATGACAACATGAACATGCTGGGAGTAAGCAATGAGGATTCTGATCTCCTCCATGAAAGAAAACAAGGTCTATATACACCTTATGATGACAGAAAACCACAAACTGATTATTATGAGCAATAATCTGAAAATGCCATCATAGGATCACCTAAACAATATGACCTAAGAAGTAAAAAGAATCAAGAAACTCCCCGAAACAAAACCTCTGATAAATCTACCAAGAACAGCCCTGAAAATTCACCCAAAAAGACAACATAAATTCATAAAACAGTGGCTGTAAATTCTGATTCAAACAAAGGAAAAAACACCCAAGCTAATAAAAAACAAAGTGTTAAACCCAGCAGCACTAGCACTTCAGCTAATGCTCCTGAAAAAACTATTTTAACTGTTGTAAATACTAAAAATCAGCAAGCAGATTTTGTTGAACAAGGAGTGACTAACAAGGCTGAATCAAACATTTTGAAAAACCATATTCCTTTTAGCCTAGAGAATGAAATATCTAAAATCAAAATCTCTGTTCCACTCATTGAATTAGTCACTCAAAATTTATATAGAAGTCAGATTTTGAAGGCTTTGAACATAGAAGATGTTCATGACACAGTTAACTTAAATGATGATACCCCAGAGCTAATTTTTGGACCAAAAAATGAAGGAAAATTTCAAGAAGGAACTACCCCTCCATTCTACATTAGTTTGAATATCCATGACAATATTTTGCACAATGCCATGCTTGATTCAGGAGCATTACACAACCTCATGCCCAAGGTAATTATGGAAAGGTTAGGCTTAGAGGTGACTAGACCCTACCAATATTTATATTCTTTTGATTCAAGTAGGGTGATATGCCTGGGCCTAATAAAGGATATGTGTGTCAATTTAGCCCAAATTCTAGCCAAGAGTTCAGTGATGGACATTGTAGTGGCTGATATACCTCCCAAATATGGCATGCTCCTTTCAAGATCATGGGGTGCTAAGTTACAAGGTACTATGTAGATGGATATGACTTATGCCACCATCCCTGTCTTCAGTCAACCTAGAAGACTCTATAGGGAAACACAGATGAAATACATGGTGAGTAGCCAAGAAAGACCAGAAAACTCTCCTCTTTACTCCATACAAACTGACCTTGAATCTTTCTTTCTTTTCAATGATGATATTCCTAAAGAGCAAGATTTAGTCAATAAAAAGTCCTCAAATGTTGAAATCACTGCACATGAAAACATAGTTACAAAAATTGATAAAGAGGAAAACAAAGAGGAAATTAAAAAACAGTCTGCTGATTTAGAAATTCACAGAAAACAGATTAGAGATCTTGAGGTCCAAAACAGTCATAAAAATAACGCAGATCATGAAAATCAAGAAGAAAAGCCTCAAAAATTGAAAACCTTGAGGGACACAACACAGAAAAACGTAACGCATACCCTTGCACATAACAAAATGACAAAGAAGACAAAGAGGACAACAAGGAAATAAATCCTGAATATGAAAATAGTCCTCTTTGGAGCATGAATTTCGATGGGTCTTGCACTAAAAATGATGCAGGAGCAGGCGTATGGTTACATAATACTCAAATAATCATGCTGAGGGGAATTCCTATAAATTAAAATTTCACTGTACCAATAATATATCTAAGTATGAAGCTCTCCTTTTAGGCCTGCATTTATTGAAGAAATTAGGGGCCAAAAGGATAAAATTTCATGGAGATTCTGAGTTGATTATTAGGCAAGTAAATGGGGAATATAGTGCTAAACATCCCAGACTTAGAGCCTATAAATATGATGCCATGAACTTGTTAAAAACTTTTGATGATTTTCAATTTATCTTTGTCCCAAGAAACCAAAATGTCCTTGCCAATGGTTTAGCTTTTGCCGCTAGAACTTGTCTTACACCTTATGAAACCAAGCAATGCACCACCCAAGTCAAATTTAGACCAGCTGTCCCAGATAATGAAAAATATTGGCAAGTTTTTGAGGGAAATAAACAAATAGAAGACTTCCTACAGTCTAAAAATGAATTTGAAACAACACACTCAGATTCAGATTTTGATGAAGACTATCCTGCTGAAGAAAACCCACTTACTAAAGAAGAAAAGTCTCTTGAGATTGCAGAAATAAATCTGTTAACACATGAACCCAAATATATGACAGAAAATAGCACAGATTTTGAAAATGAAGACGTAGAAGTGCTGCAATCCAAATACCAAAGCTTGCCAAAAGGGCTGGTCCCCTTAGAATAATTATTTGATTTGAATGATGTGGCCAAAAAGCCAAAACTGGAACCCATAGAAACTGAAGTGGAAGAATGTAACATAGGCAGTAAGGAAAAGCCCAAAATAATCAAAATGTCTAAAACACTGCCAGCCCATATCAAACTAAAATATATTGAGCTGTTTAAAGAATTTTCTGATGTGTTTGCATGGAGTTATGAAGATCTGAAGTCATATGATACAGAAATAATTCAGCATAAGATACCCCTCAGAGAAAACCATAAACCTTTTAAACAAAAATTGCGCAGAATCAACCCTGTTCAATTACCCCTGGTAGAAAAAGAAATCAAAAAAATGTATGAGGCTGGTATTATTGTCCCTGTTAGGTACTCAGAGTGGGTGTCTAATCTTGTATCAGTTAGGAAGAAAACAGGAGAGATAAGGCTCTGCATTGATTTTAGAAACTTAAACAAAGCCTCATTAAAGGAAAATTATCCTTTGCCCAAAATGGATCATATCCTGCAGAAGGTAATTGGTTCTAAAAGAATTTCTTTGCTAGATGGCTTCTCAGGTTACAATCAAATTTTGGTACATCCTGATGATCAACTTAAAACAACCTTTACTACACCTTGGGGTACTTTCATGTATTTGAAAATGCCTTTTGGTTTAATGAATGCTGGTGCCACATTTCAGAGAGCCATGGATATTGCATTTTTAGAAGAAATAGGTTACTTCATTGTGATTTACCTTGATGATATAACTGTTTATTCTAAAATAGATGAGGAACACCTAATACACTTGAGAAAAGTATTTGAAAAATGCAGTAAATTTGGGCTGTCCTTGAATCCCAAGAAAACACTGTTTGGTCTCCATGAAGGTAAACTTCTTGGGCATATCATCTCAGAAGAAGGAATAAGGATAGACCCAAAGAGGATTGATGGTATATTGCAGATCAGCCATCCTAGAAACATCAAGGAACTTCAATCTTTCATTGGAAATATTAACTTCTTAAGAAGGTTCATACCTAATTTAGCTGAACTCCTTAGAAACATAAAAAACATGCTTAAGAAACAAGAGGGAGTCAAATGGACCTTGGAAGCAAAGAAGTCATTTGAACTGGTAAAAAAAGCACTCACCAAAACACCAGTTCTTATCAGTCCTAATTTTTCAAAATATTTCTTCATTTTTTCATTTGCATCAGAACACAGAGTAGCTACTGTCCTATTACAGAAAAATTTGAATGGACAAGAGAAACCCATTGCATTTTTCAGCATCGCATTGAGAGATGCACCTCTGAAGTACAAAATAATGGAAAAACAAGCCTTTGCCTTGGTCAAAGCCTTAAAAGACTTTAGAGTTTACATTTTACATTCCCACATCATAGCATTTGTGCCTCATTAAGCCCCTTTGGGTTTGAGCCCCGACCCCTTCCATCATATAACCTGGCCCTGCAACTGGGTGCCTAAAAATCTTTAGCCCCTTCGTCACATCGGCCTTTTCTCTTTTATAAACCCGTTTTCTCTTTACAAGAATTTTCCTCCGATGTGATAGGTCCTTTTCTCCTTAGCCCACGGTCACCTTTCCCCTCCACATGACCATTACCCAGTGCTAAGTCCCTAACCCTTTGAGCCTTGCCTTTCCCTTCCTCCCTTTTTCCTTTTTTCCCTGATCCCTGTCTTGTCACTTTACGAAGTAATCCCAACCATTGATCTTTAAAGATCAACGACTATCATGCCTCTTCCCCTATCCTTCTTCCGCCCAAATCTTGCCATCCATTCACCCTTGCAAATGAATCCTCTCCGTCGATTATAGATTCGACAATCTTCATCAATCCCAACAACCCAACTCCGCCGAGGCCTACCATCCACTGTGCAAAAGACCTTTGCTATCATGTCTCGACACTTGTCCCCCACTACAGTCTCCGTCCGAGCAACTCTTTCATCGTGCCCGGTCCGCACCGTCGGATCTCATCCTCCTCATCCAACGGTCAATGATCTATATCGCGCGATTTTCACATCAGGAGTTTAACACTCCAAAGTTACACGATACCAGCGGTATCGAAAAAGCCACGCGGCACAATACGACTGGATCGTGTTCAATTCGGCTAAAACCACTTACCACCCAAATTGAATGCAATAACCACCCGTGGTATTTCAAAACCACTTTTTTTCCGAATTCACGCCAAATTCCACTTTGAACCAGTTTCTTCGCCTCTCCGCCTGCATCTCCACTTCTACCCATCTCCTCCGCCCCCACATCAGCCTCTGTAAGCAGTTTTTCGGCCCGCAGGATTTTATGTAATGTTTTTGTGGTTTTTGCAGGTTTTTGACAGTAGTTTGAGGCTGAAAGCCCCCTATGATGCATCAAGAGACAGGGCTTGAGATCGTGACCCCTGAAGATCCAACAATGCAGAGTAAAGGTTTATGGGGTTTATTCCACAGTTTAATCGGTGCTATTTGAGCACTGGTCATAAAATTAAACCCTCCACGCATAAAGGCTCCCTGTCCACAGCAAAAAGGAAAAAAACAGTAAAGACAGAGGGTGAGGATCGAAGAAGTTAAAGCAAAAAAATAAATTTTAAAGATTAAACCCCGGCAGAAAATATATATAGCACAGTTTGAAGGTTTAAAGGATTAAATCCTGCTATTTTAAAGGTTAAAACACAATGTCAAGGATTAAATATCAAAAGCTGAAGATTAAAGTTTTAAACCTACAGTGAAGGGAGGAAGGAAAAGGTAAAAGGCAGATGACACAGGCCAAAACAGTAAACACAGTCAGCATATAGGGATGGAAGACTCCGAAGTGAGTTTAAGAGCCCTAAAGCAAGAATCAGGGTTTAAGCAGTGTTTAAAGCCACCAAATCAGCACAAAATCAGTAAAGGAGTCTCCCAATGCCACATCAGTGAGGAAATAAAAACCAAAACTGCCACCTACAGGTTTATTTCCTCAAAAGAATGCACCATGAATGCACAGTCAGGGATATTTTTAAAGGACAGCTCAACATTAACTACCAACCTACCTAAAACCCTCAAAGTCAACAAAGGCAACTGAAGGTGATGAAATTTAATGTAAAAATTGATTAAAACAAAGATGACTATTCAAAAAATTTTCCCTTAGGCCTCCCAAAGGTCAATACACCATTACTCTGTATTAATTGAAGAAATGAACCCTTCTTACACTCCACCTCCTCATTCTTATATAATTACTTCTGTATAAGACAATTTAGGGGGTGGTCTCTGGATATCTGTTGTATGTAAATAGCTTTTGAAGCTACTGTAGCTTTGTTAGGAATTGAAGATACATAAGATGAAAAAGTTTGAAGCTGTAGAGACCCAATGGACTTGAATATTGTAACTGGTTTGAACATTAAATACAAATAGCTGATTTATGGGATCCTGGTCTATGTCAATGGTGATGTGTTTCTCACTGTAAATTGTTATTTTCTTATTGTTTCCATTCTGTCCATTTTTCTCTGATAAAGAACAACAAACATAGATTAGGATTTACTTAGGAAGTACCCTAAATCTCATTGATAAATCTTTATCCGTTATGTTTTCTTCTAAATGTGTTTTGAAGGTAATTGAATAGAGTATAACCAGTGAAGTGTTGGTAAGCCCATGTTTCCTGAGTACAACTTGAGATATTTTCTTTGAATGTTCTTGAAAATTCTGCTAATTAAAGATTGAGCTAGATAAGTCTATGGTTAGCCCTGTCTCTAGTGTCTTCTCCAACAACTGCTTTGAAAAGTTCCCTTAAAAGTATGTTAAAAGCAGGCTAGTTTCAAAGTACTTACCTGATCTTAGGCTGTCCTTTGTTCCCTCATCTGTTTGATTTCCCTCACTCCATTCCTTAGTGTTTCATTCCATAAAATCAACTTAAAGAGATCCTTTGACATAGATGACTTGCCCCATGGATCACTCCTGAACCATTCTGTTCAATTAAATCCTATTATGACTCCATAGCACAATGGATTGATGCTGCTCCTTGCCTATATTATCAGTTGAACCATTCTTTCACCTACTCACACCTTCACCCTTCATACAGACTTCCTTCATCTTCATTATATCCTTGCCCAACCAAAACAAACAAAAACTATGTTCTTCATAACTAGCCTAAAATCATACTTGAAGCCTTAAAGATCATATCTTTGAACACATACATAGAGAGATCCCTCTTTGAATCTAGGATGGCTAGGTCCTCAGATTCCAAAGTGGTTTGATGTAGGCTCTGCAGCATTTGTACTTGCCAATCTTGCAAACTACGGAGGCCTAATAGGTTTCACGCTATTTATTAATGGTCTTCTAGGTAAAAACATGTTCTTCATGCTTCTAGCATTTTTTAGGTCTTAGGGTTTATTGTCATGGGTCAAAGGAGTCAACATCATGTTTATAAGACCCTTATGGGAAAAATTTATTTATAAAAATAATTTATTTTTAGTCTAGAAAGCTCCAAAATCTCCTAAAGTACAAGGCTGCCCTGGAAACATCAAGTTAGCCTAAAGGAGGGAATTTAACCCCTTGAGAGGGCTATATAAAGGAGCAGTTCAACCTCATTTATCACTCATTCAACCAATATGAATTCAATCATCAGATCTAAAGCTTATAGCGAAGGTACAAAACTGAGCTGAAGGTGCAGAACCGAGCCAAAGGTACAAAATTAAGTCGAAGGTACATAATTGAACCGAAGGTACAAAACAAGCCGATGGTACAAAACTGATCCGAATGTATAGAACATGCTGAAGGTACAAAACTAAGGTAATATGATGAGGGTTTAGAACAAGTTGAAGGTGCAGAACTGAGGTAACATACCGAAGGGTCAAAGTAGTTGTGCAAGTTGCAAGGTTGAGGTTGGCAGGTCAAAGTTGTAGGTTTTAGCTGGTTGGTGCAGGTTCAAGGAAGGATTTGTTGGAAGGGACGACTTTGTACTTGGATAAGGACTTGGTTTAGGGTTAGGTATTTGTATCTCATTTGAAGTAGATTCTAAGAAGAGATTTTTTTTCTGGGTTTTCCCCTTAGAGGTGTTTTTCCCTAGCTGAGAGCATAATTTATGTGTCCTCTATTCTTGATATTTGTTTGGTTAAAAGGTATAACTAAAGAACATAAATAATACTAATAAAGTTCAAAAAATAAGAATTTCAAGCTACCACTTTACATTTTCCAACATGGCATTAGGGCTAAGGTGAACAAGGAAGGCAACTAGAAGGACACTAGAAGGAATTATTTGTCAATGGGAAGGAAGAAAGGAAACTCTTAAAGTTTGAAGAAGAATAATACAAGGAATATTATCTTTTGAAGGGATCTAGTTGAAGACTCATTCATAGAATTTTTTGAAGAAAACATCAAGGGATCATGTTGTTGTTGTGGATTAGTCGCATAGGTGTGCGAAATTGCACAAGCTTGGAGAGTGTGGTCTACTCTTTAAACTATTGGTAACAGGCGGAAAGTGGGGGAGCTCAAAAGCATAAAAAATTAATGGAAATAGTATGTTGAAGTATGCTCTGATTAAAATAAAACTAAAAAAACAAATATGCAGAAGCTATATAGAGAGTTCTAAACGATAATAATGCAAATGATGGCTCGATGGCCTCTTCTTATTAAACGTTCGAAATGGAGAAGAAATTTTACCCACTTGCCAAAGGGCCCCTAGGCAATGGCTTTAGGTCTCGATGCAAGGATGTTGCCTTCCAAGCTCTGTCTCTCAATCAGTCTCACTCTCTCCCTTTGCTGTGGTGGACTAAGGTGTTGGGTGGCCAACTATCGAGTCCTCTTTAGCTTCGGCTCCGGGTCACACACAATGCTGGTGTTTCTTGGGCAACTTTGGGCAGCATAACATTGTGATCACCATTTCTTCATCTCTTGGTGGGTTTATATAGGTAAGCTTCAAATCCTCCTTCCCTCCCTTGGTACATGATGGATGGTGACCCAAGGGATAGGTGTGATTCCATTGTGTGCTCAAATATTCTTTTGTGTTCTCACACCATGTCTAAGGAGGCGTTGGTGGCTGTCCTTAGGCGGCTTTCACATAAGGAGTAACTGTCCTTTGCTTGTTGTGGTCCCAGAAAGTGACTTTTTTCCATTTCTAGGAATGCGCGCTTATCGGGAAAAAAGGTACACAGAAGGCGCTCTTCTCGAAGGATAAAGTGCGCATTTGAGCATTTATGACTAGTTCAAATCTAATTTTCTCAAAACCTTAGAGATTTTAAATACTTCTTGATTCCATAATGTATTCCTGTCCTGTAAATCCTTGGACTCAACATCAATTGATGTCGTCTTAAGCTGTATGATTTTCCAGTGTTAACAGTTGCCCCCTAATGTGTGAGGTCTAGGAAGAACTGTATAGCCAAAATACATTATGGTTTCTTTTCTGTATCGTATGCAGAGAGAGAGAGAGAGAGAGAGAGGTCTGCGTGTATTTTGGAATTGAAAAAACATTGCACCGTTTCCGAGATAACCATGGCCTAAGGGACCCCCTGCAAGTAGAAAAAATATACAACATATTTACAAGATTTCAACGAGGCGGCCATGTCCCATGCTCGTGATGTTATGGCTAGTTAAACAAAATTGACAGATACATGTGCTTTCTGTGCCACTACTGTGGTAGTGATGCTGGTGGCTGTTGACGACGACTGCTGACGCCCTCAGGGGCGTTTTTTCTTTGACGATAGGTGGAATGTGGTACCCATATGCGTAGTCTTGGTATGGCATATCATTGTGCCATGTACGCATATGTACTGGATGGGACCTTCCCGTATAAGCATTGTTGTTAGAGACGCTTATAGAGGCACGGGTCTTCGACGGATCTGATCAAAGTGCAATGGTTGTAAGTTACGATACCATCGTGACATGAAAGCTTTTGCTGTGGTCGAATGTCAGGAGGATCAATGACATCTGTGGAAAATGATGTCTCCCACAGTGCCACCCGAGGATACCCCTTTGCATGGGGAGGGGTTATCCAAGGTACTGCTTCCTTTTTGGAAAAGAGGTGTTGAGGTCGACAAAAAGGAAGCCTTCACCGAACCATGAGTCACCGACCTAAGGGATCGGGGACCGAGATGTGATGAGTTTAACATAGGCATGTTGGTGAGAGGTGACTGAAAATGGATGATGGGGATTCAGTGGTATGAGGTCGAAGTATACTTGAGCAGCTTGGCGGAAGTCATAGGTATTTTTGAAGGAAAAATCCCTGGAGTCGATAGGACTTCTAGGGCGGGTGTGAACCGGCTATGATTGTCGTAATGGTGCGTGCATGGGGGGTGAAATACTTGGACCAAGGGAGATGGGGGATTGCTGCCATGGGAGAAAAGGTGAAATATGAGGGTGAAGTGGCGAAGGGCATCGTTTGCAGTCTTTGTACACTTACCAAAAGAATAAAATAATGGGGTTTGGTTTGTACAAAACATAGAGATAGGTACCCCAAAACATGAAAGAGGGTCGCTCACCGAAGGTGTGAGGATGATTTTTTGATAGGGGTAGGGGTCCCATTGGTTGGTCTCATGTGTGGGGTTGATGAAGCGGAAGATGTTGCAGATGGGATTATGCTGATGGAGGTATGGCGGGCCAAATGCAGTGCGCAGAGGTGCGCTTTCAATCTACTTGTACAACCTGATCGTTTGGGAAGGGGGATGAGTTTGAACGGTGAACTTTGACCTTATGCATGATATGTGGATGGGCATGAGGTGCTTCCCGGACTAAAATGGTATGGCCATGGCATCACTTGTGGGGTGATGTATGGTCTACTTTGGATGATGATCGACATGGAGGGGAGGCTCTACCGACCAACGCGGGCATTTATTATATGCAGGGTGAGGTGATGATAAACATGGTCGGGTATGAGGACCCTATGGTTTATTTCTAATGGATAAATGATGTTAGGATATGCAAAATTCTCTAGGAGTCTATCATGCTGAGGGTAGAATGATACTTGCTCCAGAACTTTCAGTGGATGGTGCTGTGAATGGTTTGCTGGTTCTTCCTGCAAAAACAACTACCTCAAGTGAAAGCATCTTCTTTTCATCCAAATTTATTGAAAAACATGAATTTTGGAAAGGAATATGGGAGGGTGCATACCTGTCGACGCTGAAAAAATTATTTTTCCAGAAAGCGAATGTGGGGCATCGCTTTCGCTCGTCATGGCGTACTGATGATGGTGCAACTTACGGTTTGCGGAATGGACCTTCTGATCTCCTGTTATTGACCTCCGAAGTTTTGGAAAAGGGCGATAAATATGGAATTATGGCCCTAATCCTATTCATTTGTACTTTTTGAGTTTTGGGAGAGAATAGGTGATTACAGAGCCTTTCTTGTCGTTGCGGTCAGCCTGTGTACCGGGGATTAGCGATATTATGTCGAGGTAACTTCCATGACGTCCTGCATTTCAATTTTTTTAGTTTGATGATGCCGGGGGCCGTACAAATTGGGTTTGTATGGCCTCAAAGGGAATTTTTGTCCTAGAGTGCGCGGGTGATCTAGGAAAAGAGGCGATCCTCTTGGGCTTATTTCAAAGGGACAGGCATGCGAAGGCGCGTTGTTCCCTCCTTGTTGCGCGCAAGGGCGCGCCTGTGAATGAAACAAGCACGCAAAGGGCAGGGTTTTTGTAAAAACATGGGTTTTTGTCCCTTTTGATGTTTTTCTCTGTACTGATGGGTGCCTGTTGCTTGGCAGGTTTGTGTGGAGAGAATGAGATTGGCCTGAGATCCGGACCGCTCGAGCTGCTGATGCTGGGGCGCGCCATCATTTGGCCACATGGGGCCTTCTAAAATTTGCTGAGAATGAGTTCCTTCGGTCCCAGGATCGATTGTTACGTTATATTATATAGCATTGGCGCAGGAGGAGCAATATGTTCATGCTGAGGGGGATGAACTTGATTATTCCTCCAGAGACAGATATAGACTTTGTGATTGGATTACTGCCTCAGGGTGAGGCACTGAGGTATCCACTCCCTATTGGGAGAGTGAACATGGACAAGTTCCGGAGGAGGCATTGCAGTGGTGTGCCTCTTACTAAGGGGTGCATCAATATGACATTAGTGACAGATGTGGCCGAGCAGTGTGCTCTGGCCATTATTGTGAGACTGGCAAGGTCATTTGCTCTGTATCGGGCATCGGGCCCACAAGTGGGAGTTTTACGCCGTTTGAGGAACGAGAATTTTTTTGATGTTTCCCATTTCTGTTTCGATGGTATGGTTTCGTAACTGAATAGGGTCCAACGTGGATCCAAATCATTTGCGTACACTAGCATCTTGTGCAGCATTATGTACGAGAGGGTGGTGTTGCCGAGGCCCGTTGTGGCAGCCTATTGGGGGGCCGAGGGAGCCACACATGAGGAGGTGGGCTCCGGTGATGCCACGTGGCGTTGGTGGCATGGTGAGTTGTTATTGGAATGACACGACAGAGGCCTGGTTCGAGGCCAATCTGTAGATTTTCTTGCCATACCCGTACGCGGGGATGGACTTTCAGGGTGATCCAGATATTGGTCTCCCTTTCGGTTATGTTTGGGGTCCTGCAGGTATGTGTTATTTTTCTGCATTTGGTTGAGATTTTACATACTTGTGTGTTTTTTTATTGACACTAACATTATTTTGGTTACTCGTGAAAATTTTGGTGAGGTGGGACACCCAGTGGCCTGACTGGTGGGTCATGATCCTCTTCCACGACTGCGAGGTGGTCGGGGAGGAGGTGCTGCAGGTGGACTGGGTGGTGTCGGTGGACCTGGTGGGGATGGTGCTGGCCCTTCTGGTGAGGGAAACAGCTCGACTGTAGCTGAGGTAGTGGCTGAGCGAGCTCATGCAGATGCAGCTGCAGTGTGCATCGAAGTACTTACGGCTCAGGTGGTTGCTCTAGAGGACTTCCGGGGTCGAGTGGATCGTTTGACCCATGAGATGCCTACTCGAGGTTTTATGGATGACCTCAAAAAGATTTGGCTAGAGACGGTGATGGCCCGCGAGAGGGATTACCAGCCCACTCTATGACGGGTAGCTATCGCAGTGGCGACAACAGCTCCGGTGGTGGTCCCAGGTGCTCCTCTTGAGGGGGCACCCCCCTAGAGTAGTTTTGTACACAGGGAAAGCACCCGTTATGAGGATGCTTCCCTTATTTTTGATGACCCTTGTATTTTTGGGTTGGCCAACAGGCCAGTGATACTATTTTTGTACTCAGATACACATATTTTTGATATATATATGAGAGATCTTTTTGCGGCTCTACATGGTGTGTTATCTATTTCATTTTATGACTTTTGTGTTATGTTGATGGATATCTATGTTTTTGGTTTTCTTATGTATGGTAGTTTATTTGCGATGCATTCCAGTCTAGGATATTGTTAGCTATGCGATCAGTTGCTTGGTTTTGATTCCTTGATACATGTGAAAATGTAATGTAATCAAATTGTCTGCTTAATCTTTTGGCACACAAATATCTTCTAAACAGGTTTGCGTCTCTGGTTTCAAATGTTTGGTTTAACTGCGATACCACTAACTGGGAATCGAGGTAGACATGCATATGGCAAATGCCCTGATGGAGGGCCTCATACATAAGTCCGATAACGGCGTCATATTCTACCTGATTGTTGGTTACTGATCTGATGCACATGCCGTTTGAACATAGTGGTGATCGGTCAGGGCGGTAGATGACCCAAGCGGCTGCAGCTAAGTTTTGAGACCATTGCGATGCTCTATTAGTAAATCTGAAATAGGGTTCAAGTTGGTGATCCATGGTGGTAATTTGAGCGCGTTTAGGTCTTTCGGTCAAAAATATTTTGGTATTGGGATTTTTCTGTACCCTAACTCTAGGGGATAAGGGCTATCAGGGCCCTTATGGGTAGAACTTCTTGAGGTAAAGGCCATTGATAGGGTTGTTGAGGTAGGTCCCGTCCGGTTCCGTCAAGATGTATGCCCCCTGTCGGAGACAATGTTTGATGATATAGGGTCCTTTCCACAAGGTTTCGAACTTTCCTGGCCCTAAGGCTTCTTTTGTGACATCGTAGTGAAGGACTAACTCTCCCTCGGTAAATGAGCGAGGGGTGATGCGGTGGTCGAATGATGCTTTTACCCTTTTCTTATGGGCCTCATTGTGTTGCATTGATTGTCGTCAGCTTTCATGAACTAGCTCTAGTTGTACTAAGCGTTGTTCTAGAGGCTGGGTGTCATCAAGGATTTCAATGGCAGCATGAAAGTTCGGGATCTTGTGGAAATCCATGGAAAAGCGTAAGGTGCTTTGGTCTTTTGCGACAGGAATAAAGTAGAATTCCTGTGACGAGGAGGTGGTTGAAATCCTGTCTTGGGTGTGCGATGATACAAGTCATATGTGGTGAATTGTGTCACTGGCATGTGGCGAGAGAAGGATCTCGGTAACAGAGTCTTGTGTGAGCCTAAGGTCGGCTTTCCCGCTAGGATAGTCAACTTCCAGTAGGTGGAAGTTGTTTTTATCACAGAGGCGCCTGAACGCTTTTAATAGTGGGAATACCTCTGGCGCGTGATCATGACCGGTGCAAATGGTGCATGGTATCACAACACTAACAGAGTAGATAGTGTGAGATTCTACGCTACTCGATGTTCCTAATGTGGACGCTTGGAAAGGGTCGATTGTGGACCAGGTCGTCTTCTGCTTCCATTTTTGCGTCATAGGTTGAGACTTGCCTCCCTTTTTGGTGGGTGGTTGACTTAATGCCACTCTAGCTGCTCTCAGATTGGGGAGATGTGTACACTTAAACGTATGATGAAAGTGTGAGAAAATTCGGCAATAAGTGCATGTGATATTCTCTTGATTAGAGAGAAATTTTTGAGGGAGAGGCGAGACTATGCGGAGACTGTTTGCAAGGGGTTTGAGTTCTCTGCATTGGTTGACTCGGTGATAATTTAGATCACATAGGCCGCATGTTATCCTAGGCTTTGCTTGGGGTGCACATGGTTGGTGTGTGGTCTTATCAGGCTTGACACACCACTGTGGTGGTAGGGACGTTGAGCCGGTGATTTATCTTTTATGCCATTCTTGGAGATCGCCCGTTCTCTTTTCTATGGCATTAATCATGTTGATAGTGGGATGGATCCGTGAGACATAAGTACAATGTCGGTCATAATTATTACCCTGATATATCAGGAAAAATATCCGTGATATGGGGGTCCCATCATGTGTTGTCTGAGGCCAGGCGGGGTACCAATGTCGTAATGCTGCTAAGTCAGGGCAATGGACAACTATATGGTCCGTATTTTTTGCATAATGTGCATGCGGATGTGTTTCGTGAAGTGACTTTAGGGGTAACTAGAGGTTCCTTGCTCAGTTTCTCTTCAGCTGACAAGAACATGATAGACCCACTCGTCTCCTCTGCTTGGGTCATGGAGCTACCGATGGACTCAACATCCATATCATATTCTTAGGAAAGATGAACTATGGCTGAGCAGAGGCTAGCAAGGGCTAGCCTGAAGCGAGGTATGTAGTGACAATCCTCCAATAGGTGATTGTCAGCGCATAACGGGCATGTGAATTGTGCTACCCGTAGCCCTACATAGTAAACCCTTTCTATTCAATACCATCTGTGAATGATTTCCAATGCGGCACACTCTTCAAGGAAGTGGCCACGTTCATCGCATAGCGTACAACATATAATGGGCATTACCAGGGGTCTTTCTATGAATCTATGCTCCTCTTGTAAGTATAGGATGGTATGTGGCTCGTCATTGATAGACTGGATGGAGGGATCCTCTTGATAGGATCGCTCGACCGCATGTAAGGCATCCCTATATCGTGGTATTTCTAGAAAATGGTGGGTATAATGCCCATAGGTGTCATAGAGAGCGCATGCGTGATTCGTACGCAGTGGCTTGCTTGTAATTTTGGTGTCAAGTTCCTTTTTATAGGAACGCCGTGTCGAGGTGCCTGCTTCGCAGCCGAGGAGTGGTTTTAATTTGTCCAACTCCAGGCATATGTGGGTCAGGTGTCTTGTGACATCACATATAGCGCATGCTGATGACTCCCTTTGCATGGTGGGGGCCACCGCTTTCTTTCCTTTCTTGGCAATTTTCTTGGTCGTGGTCACCGGTTTCGCAATGGGAATTTCCCTTGCGGGGGCGGTTTCACTTGCTGCTTGGGTAGGTTGGGGCTCGTCAGGACTGGGGGGCTTTAACCCAAATGCAGTAACGTTGGTAGCTATTGTTCCTGAAGGGGGAATGAGGTACCAAACTGGGAATGCCAACGATATGTTGGGTAACACCAGTGTTGCCAAAACCTGTTGGGAGGTGAAGCCAGGAGGTGGGTAGAGGAAAGGGGTTTGGGAGGTGGCATAGACTAGGGAGGCTATCGTGGCTGATGCCTTGATGTCATTACTGCTTGAGTCTGTATCCTGACTAACCTCAGTGCTTAATGTGGACATCATGCATACCGGGGCCCTGTGGCATCTGGAGATACCTCAGGGATAATGGGAGGATCTCCTAAGAATGACCCTAGGACGGATGACGGTTTGAATTGGCCAGGGCCATATTCTTGATACCGTGAAAGACCATCTGTGGCTGTATCTACATAGGGTAGAACCATATCCGTGTTGTTGAAGGGACGCTTTTCACTATGCGTCAGCTGGTCTACTATGATGATTCTATCCTCATGGGGGAACATCATGATGCAGAATATGGAGGATGCTATAGAAGACATGGCATACATGTTACTCCGCCCAAGGAGTATATTGTAATCCAAGTGAGCGTCCAAGACTTTGATGTCTATGTGGATCGTCTTGTCGGCTAAGCAGACCAGTACATTTTGGAATAGACCGATGGGGGTCGAGGGACGACCGTCGTATGCTCTAAGTGTGATGATGGAAGGTTTGAGTTCAGGGGCTCCTAACTTCTGCCATACATTCTTTGACATGATGCATGTGGATGCACCCTCGTCAATGACACATTGGTGAATAGTGATATTCTATACCGATACTAGTATTTGGAAGGTGACCATGGAGGGAAGCCTAGGGGTGGCTTTTTCTAAGTCAAAAGCCATCATGCGCGTGTCGGCAAGGTTGACAGTGCCTAATGTGGAAAGTAGGGCTTTCCGTTGTTTTGGGCACGACTGCAGCACTTCTAATGTGGACATAGCAGCAGGTGATTGCGCTAAATCATCTACGATGCTATAATTGTGGGCCGCTTTGGAGTAATTACCTGCTCGCTTATTAGGCCCTTTTACCATTTTTGGCAATGGTTCCAACGTAATATTTGGAATGGTTAAAGGTGTAGTCGGCGTGCTTGTACTAGCCCCTGACTTACTAGTGTCTGGTGGGGTGTCGTAGTTGCGATTCCGAGTTTGGAAAAACATTTCTTCCCCAGCCATGTAAGTTTCATTGCTGTTTTTCTCAAAATCGTCGGGGTTTTGCTGCTGAGTGCTGATCGTTCCTTGATGGGGGAAGGGTTCTTGCATCACCACAGTTGTCTGGGAAGATCCTCCTTGTCCTCAGTTACTCTGAAGATTTTTAATCTCAGGGAGTTCGGGATAGTGGTGAGTATAGTGTCCGTACTCACCACATATTGAACAAGAATGGTTTGTTTGTAGAGGTGGCCATTTGCATTGCCTATGGGCATTGCTTGGCCCCTGGTTCTGATTCCGGTTGGAGTTACCTCCAGCCTAGGATTGAGGTGGGCACTATTGGTTGCTGCCCCACTGTCCAAGGTTCCATTTGGGTTTTTTTTTTCCTTTTTATTAACCATGTTAGGAGGGTAGTTCTCCTGATCATACTGGTGTGGTTGATTTTGGGATGGCTGCACAAAGTTCACCTGTGCATTGTTTTGCGTAGGTGGGTTGTGTGCTTGGGACTGAGCATATTGCTGTCCCATGTTTGCACCTGGCCGTTGGGGGGGAGTTCTTCAGTCAGTCTTTCTTCCTGCGTACTAGGTCCCCTCAGCCAGAGGATAAGGTCCTCCTTGGTGATATGCTGGCGCCCTATTAGTCAAATTTTGCTATTGCATGTGATGAATTTGAAATCAGGATTGAGACATGTTCTAGGTAGACCCATGTGTGTAATCAGGATTCTGACTGTTGTTGCCTAGGTACCCTTGGGTCATTGACCCAATAAGTCCGTCTGCAGAGTTAGAAAAGCCTGGAAATTCTTGATAAGATTGCAGGCGCGGGGCATTGGGAAGGATATTGTATATGTATCCTAACTGCGTGTAGATCAGTTCAAGCCGCTTGGCTTTACTGATTGCATCCTCTTCGAATGTGGGGTTACGTTGCGCCACATCCTTTGAAATCTCCACTGTCAGATTTTTCAAGAATAAATCTAAAAGGACTCGGTCGTCTAGTTTTTCTTTGCATAAACTGCGACGCCACCTCCACTCATGGAGATGCTATGAAATATGGGTAGAGGGGGATTGTCTGAAATGAGTCAGTAACTCCATTCCCGAATCGTGGTGAATGGGCAACTGAAATTATGTGAGGAATGAGGTAGCGAGGGCACTAAAGGTTCCATGTGAAGCAGGAGGTTGCTCCACGTACCATTTCGCGGCCACTCCCATAAGAGTGCGTTGAAATAGCCTCAAACGAATAGTATCGTCGATGATGCTATTCAATGAGCACCACAGGTGAAAGGTCATTATATGATTTCCTGGGTCTTCTGCTTGCTTGCCTTCAAAATTTGGTATGTCCGAAGGGAGATTTGTTTGCATGGGAGCCCAATTGGGGTTGTGTGTGATGGGGTCATTGGTGAGCTTGGTCAAATTTGGTAGATTCAACGCCGCTAAGAAGGGTGACTGGGAGGCTGACGTCATGGAAAAGTGTGAAGACACAAAGTTTTGGTTAGAATGAGGGTTAGTGTATGATGTACCCGATTGTGAATTCAGCTGGCTTCTCATATGGGATGCACTCCTCTACCCACCAGGGGACGAGGTGGGAGTGGTGTGCGGTGTGGTGTTGGGAGACCGACTAGGGTTCCCAACTAAGGTTGCTCCAAGAAAGGAGGAACCAACCACTGTGGCAATGTTTCGTCTTTGATGCCTAAATGGTGAAATACCTGGAACCCCTCCCGGTAATGGGGGGAGGTCCAAAATATGCCTGGACTGACGGGGTTCCATTGGAACATTTGAGTGTCAACTAGGTTAGGTTTTGGAAAAAAATTAAGGGGATCGAGTCTGTGATCACGACAAATTTATGGCCACATACATAAAACAAAGTGAAAATGAAATGAATTTTCCCTTTAACTTAATCTATGTGATCAATCAAGCAAAAAATGGTTTTGTTTGTTTGCGTGTGATACTTAAAATCCTAGAAGACCTATTACGTCCTCACACACTCAAAATTAACTGGGCCTTGAGAGGATTTCTTGCGAGTGCTGGCACAACGTCCCGTAAGAACTGGCGATGCCCCCAGTCAGTTGAAAAGAATCAACCAAGGTAAGGGTAGAGGGTCTAGCACTTGCCTGCACCGTCACCTATGGGGTAAAGGATGCCCTAGTTTTGGCCACTAAGAACCACCGTCCCATGTGAGCGTTCGAGTCTTGGGCTTCTTGGTAGTCAGTTAACAGTACCAAGTATCAGCCAGGTCAGGTAGCCCCAACTGATACCACACACACTGCGCCTAAGCCTAACCCCCTCTGAATCGGGTCTCGATGGCCTCTTCTTATTAAACCTTCAAAATGGAGAAGAAATTTTACCCACTTGCCAAAGGGCCCCTAGGCAATGGATCTAGGTCCCGATGCAAGGATGTTGCCTTCCAAGATCTACCTCTAATGCAGTCTCACTCTCTCTCTCTGCTGTAGTAGACTAAGATGTTGGGTGGCCAACTATCGAGTCCTCTTTAGCTCCGGCTCCGGGTCACATACAATGCTAGTTTTTCCTGGGCAAATTTGGACAGCATAACATTGTGATCACCATATCTTCATCTCTTGGTGGGTTTATATAGGTAAGCTTCAAATCCTCCTTCCCTCCCTTGGTACATGATGGATGGTGACCCAAGGGAGAGGTGTGATTCCATTGTGTGCTCACACCATGTCTAAGGAGGCGTTGGTGGCTGTCCTTAGGCAGATTTCACATAAGGAGTAATTGTCCTTTGCTTGTTGTGGTCCCGGAAAATGAATTTTTTCCATTTCCAGGAATGCACGCTTATCGGGCAAAAAGGCACGCAGAAGGCGCTCTTCTCAAAGGATAAAGCGTGCATTTGAGCATTTATGACTAGTTCAAATCTGATTTTCTCAAAACCTTAGATATTTTAAATACTTCTTGATTCTATAATGTATTCCTGTCCTGTAAATCCTTGGGCTCGACATTAATTGATGTCATCTTCTGTTGTACGATTTTCCAGTGTTAACACATGTTATCACTCATCACTCTTGGAAGGTGTTGTTGGAGGAATCCCAGGGAACATCTTTCAAGAAAGTCTCTTCAAATATCTTGAAGGCATCAAGAATATTGAAGACGTCATCAAGGATAATCTTGGTCTCAAGTAAGTATCATATTATTACATCATGTCTGAATTTGTAAGTCATATGGGTTCATTCTGCAAGGAGAGCAATAATCTCATTGGGGCATCAAATTATCTAGCATGGAATAAAATAATTGAATTGATACTCACGAAACAAGAAGTGATGGAATATGTTACTGGGGAAATCACTAAACCAAGCATAAAAAAGACACAATAACTAGAAAAGTACAATAAAGGGGAATTAAGGGCTCAAAGGATCATAGTTGAATCAAGTAAGGATTCCTGTGTTCCATTTGTTGCAAAGTTGAAGACTTCCAAGGCTATGTATAACAAGCTAGTGAATTTGCACTCTATAAGTACAACATGACAAAAGATGTCTTTGCAAAATAATTTATATAACATGAAGAAATTAAAGGATGAGGATGTGGCATCCTTTCTCTTGAGAGTCTCTCATCTAAGAGACCATCTACAAGGACTTGGGGAACCAATTACTAATTCAAAAGTAACCATCTATGTACTAAATGCATTGCCACCAAAATGGAGAAAATTTGCAACAAACATATACTCAATAAGGATTAAACTCCCTTTGATGAGTTGTGGGCTCAATTCATATTGGAAGAATCAGGGATATAAATAAAATATGATGTTGGATCAGATGAGAAAGCTCAAGCCTTTCTGACCTGAGTCAAGAAGCTTAAGAAGGGAAATTTTGGTAAGTCCAAGATTAAATACATGTCTAAGGTTCAATGCTTCAAGTGAAATGAGTTTGGACACTTTAAGAGGGATTGTACAAACCAACAAAAACAACAAGAAAAAAGAAATGAGTAAAGCTCATCTAGCCGAAGCAGTGGGAGAAACTGAGAAGAAGGAAAATGAGAAAGAAGTGAAGGATATTTATCATTAAAGAAGGTTTACTAACTGTTAGGTTATTTATGAGGATTAATATTTCTTTTAGGATAGTATGTTGTGCATAAGAATAATAGAAAGAAAGCATATGATAGTAGCATATTTGGAATTTACATGATTAATTTGCTTTATAGAAATCATCTAGATAGATAGATTGACTATTTTGCATAATGTTCATCCAATGTCAGAATTTTTCATATTTCCTAAATGGATCATCATGATCCTGGAAGTAATATCATTGTGAAATATCCTTGGAAAATGCATCATGACAAGAGTAGTATACATTCCATGTAATGTGGAATCAATACTAGTAAAGGGATGAAGGAATGCAATGGGGTTAGGTTGCAGGGTCATTTTAGGGCATAAAGCTATATGATTGGACGAAAGCATATGAATTCATGTTAAAATAAAATTTGGATAAGATTTATATATATAGAACCTTGTGAAAATAAATTTGTCTATAAAATTATGCTTAAGTATTTATGATGCTTGAAAAGAATATAATTTGACATACTTAGGATGTATAAGAGATTAAGACTTTCTATAGACTAGGTAAGATAATAATTAACATCCAATATAATATCTAGAAAAGAAAAAGTTGTAACTTGGTAATCAAGTTCGATCCTTGGGCACTTTGATGTACGAAGGAAGGTTTAGATGGAGATGACCAATAAGGATGTTGATGGAACGAGAAGGTCAGCATGGTAAGGTAAGTCTATTTTATTTATGGTTTGGTTATCTGGTTAACATATTATATTGCTACCTATAAAATATGTTGCAAGAATTCATGATGACGGTTGAGGAAAGTTCAACTGTATGGATGAAAAGTATTGAGGAAATCTCACTACCTGGTACCTGGAAAATATGAATTCAATAAGTGTTCATCTTGGAACTAGAAGGTGGCAGTGCGAGAAGATAACCCGAAGGTCAAATGAAATCACTTTATTGAGGAATATTTGATCCACTTGAAGATTGGAAAGGCTAATAAAATGCCTTTATCTATGATGTTGAAGATGAAAGTGATGAGAAACAAATATGAACTAGATCTTGTCACAAGATTAAAGAGAGAAGATGGCTTCATGATAATTTGAAAGGAAGCAAGTGCAAGAGATGCGAAGGAAATAGGGAGACATGTAGCTATGAAGATCAAGCAGTCGATACTCTCATTAAGAAAATCCATAAGGATTGTGGTGTAGGATTCCACTATTGAAAGGAAATCTGGAATCTCCTCTAGTTTTGAGAGTGAAGAAAAGGAGTCTCCTTGATAAGGAGAAAGGTTCTATTCTCAAGATTAAAGGAGAATAGGGATGTCCTCTTTCGTTAAGAGGGAGTGATGTTAGACATCACATGTGAATTCTCTTCTTCATGTGTCATGCTCTTGATTAAGACTAACACTCGTAAGTCTATGTGAAGTTCATGGAGAGAGAATGGTGAAGGATTGGATAAGAATATGTGGTTTCCTTGAGGATGTAAAACCCAAGAAAGGAAAGGTACTAACACTCTTTGGGGATGGGATGGGTATCCAAGACAAGAGTTGTCAAAGACGATCAACATTCTTTGAGGACTCAGGATTGGAGATCCAATATAAGAATAGTCCTTAAAGGACATACCTTGTGGACATCCAGATGGGTTATGTGACTTGTAGAGGTAGTGTGGTATCACACATAAATCCTCCCAACATAATGCTCCTAATTAAAGAAGAGATTGTCTAGTTAGGCCTCAAAGATAGTGTTGGTCATGATGATGATTCTTACAATATGGCTTATCAATACAAATCTTCTTGTTTAGTTTGAGATATGATCTTGTAATAGTTGTACAATTATGAGTACCTCCCTAGTTAAGAGGGACTGTTGAAAATGTAATTAGATTTGGTCTTCATAGTTTTTTTTGTACTCATTTCAATATATAGAAACCTATGTAACGAATAAGAAAATAAAAGAAAAATTTATTATTATTAAAGCATGGGTTTCATGCTCTTTATTGATGGTCTTCTGGGTAAAATCATGTTCTTCATGCTTCCAAGGTTTTTTAGGTCTTAGGATTTATTTTCGTGAGTCAAAGGAGTCAACATAATGTTTATAAGACCGATCCAAGAAAAAATTATGTATAAAATTAATTATTTTTGACTCTAGAAAGTCTTGGAATCTCCTAAAGTACAATTTGGCCCTGGAATCATCAAGTCAACCTAAAGGAGGGAATTCGACCCCTTGAGAAGGCTATATAAAGGAGAAGTTAGACCTCATTTAACACTCATTCAACCAAGACGAAATCGATCATCACATCTAAATTTTATAATGAAGGTACATAACTAAGCCAAAGGTGTAGAAATGAGCTGAAGGTGTAGAAAAGGTTGAAGGTACATAACTGATCCGAAGGTGAAGAACATGCCAAAGGTACAAAAATTAGTTGAAGGTGTAGAAATGAGTCGAAGGTACAAAATAGGCTAAAACTACATAACTGAGCCGAAGGTGCATAACAAGCTGAAGGTATAGAATTTTCATAACAGGCTAAAGGTGTAGAATAGGATGAAGGTGCAGAACTTAGGTAGCATACCAAAGGGTCAAAGTAGTGTGTGAATTGTAGGGTTGAGGCTGGTAGGTCGAAGTTACAGGTTTTAGCTAGTTGGTGTAGGTTCAAGGAAGTAATTTTTTGAAGGGCTGACTTGGTACTTGGATAAGGACTTGGTCTAGGGTTGTGTCTTTGTATCTCATTTAAAGTAGATTATAAGTAGATAAGAGTTTTTCTGGTTTTTCCCTGGATAAGAGCCTAATTGTTTTGTACTCTATTGTTTCTATTTCATTCTTGATATTTTTTTGATGAAAAGGTCTAACTAAAGAACATAAATAAGACTAATAAAGTTCACAAGAAAATATTAAGGTTAAAGAAAGTAAGAATTACAAGCTTCCATTTTACATTTTCCAACACACAACCCCATCAAGAAATATACATCCACCTCTACGGATATCTCCACTACCTCCGCCCACACCTCAATAACCGCCTAGTGAGGTTACCAAAACCGAATTAAAAATGTTAGTAGCTCCTCATAGGAGTGAAATGGGGTGTACTTAAAGAACTTTTGTAGCCCCCATCAGGCCGAGTCTTACTACACCTGAAGCAAGGCTCTCATAACCTCTCTAATATTAGTGTAGTCCTTCTATCTCTAGTGTACCGACACGATGGATTTACTACACAAAATCGATTTCATGAAAAACAACACAAAAACACAAACTCAACCCATCTATGTGACTATCCATTACACAATTACATGTATTCATGAGATTGGTTTATTCATAGTCGTGCAACTATTTGCACGACTATTTTAGGACTATTTGTGCACATTCATGTGAAAAATTAATGAATAGTCACATGCTTTCACATGATTGCTTTGTTTATAGTCGCATGAATGACCATGTGACTATACCTTCTCTTTCTATGTGACTCCCATAGAGTCACTCACACATTTACATGCAACTCCCACTAAGTGTCTTACATGGATTTGGCTAACCCCTTAAAAAAGGGTGTCGTATTACCTCCATTAATTTTATACACCCCACCCTACTCCAAAAATTTACAAAGATCAAGTTAATGACACTCACTTGGTTCTCGCTAGGTTGAAATTAATCTTTTAAAAGTGCTTTAGAAGCTCTAAATGTATATAAGCTCCATTATGTAGATATATGACACCTTGTGGCAAGTAACAATGATGTAGTATTGTGGGGACCACCCCTTTTATATGTCGTTTCATCAATTTTTATTATGATTATTTTGGATTTGAAGAGCTATATCTTATGAGTTTTTTGTGTCATTGGATCAATGCATCTCACACTATGTGTTGGTATGCTTAGTCTGTTTTCTGAAAAAATTCACCTTGAGATCCTCATTGCGATCATGCCTTTTCATAGGCGCATTAAAACATTGTTTTCATCATTCATGTGTTTACAGTATTATTCATATTTATAATTAATGATTTCAATCATGGTTGCTGTTTTCATACATGTAGGACTTCATCCTTCTCCCAACTCTCCAAGGCACATTAAATAGGATAAATACATATACTTATATGTATGTACTTATTCAAACAAGCATTTTGGGTAATCCCTTTAAGAGGCTTGAATTTACAAGTTCACACACCTCGAGCCACCCTAAGTGTCACCATTTTTTACTATGTATGCTCCCATCACCATTTTTTTATACATATGGTTGCATCTAGTTGGTAGTTTTCCTACTCACATAGATTGCCTCACTAAGTAGCACCCTATGAATTGTTTGTATCCATGCTACTACATATACTACATTATGGGAATCTATTCATTTGTATCTATTAAGAATACACCTCATGTTTCTTTCTCATCATAATGTTGACCCATCTCCTCAAACTACAAGGTGATAGTTTAGTTGGTTATCATTGATGTGCCACTACATTCACATTTGTCCCTCACTCACCCATCATCTATATAACTTCTATGTAATCAACCTTTATTCATCTACCTACATGGAGACCAACCAATGGGGTTGCTTCCCCTTCATATTATTTCTTTTTCTCCATCAAGAAATCCACCATTTTCTTTGTTGGAAAAAATCCTAGTCACTCTTGGTCAAATAATTTACACTCACAATTGCCTTTTCCTATTATATTCCCTTGAATGGTTACCATGGTTGATCCCCAATCTGACCACTATGTTCCATTTATTCCTGTGTCCTTGCAATATTCATCATTTGTATCCAAACATCAACATGTTAAGTACCATTTTTGGTTAAGTACATCAACTTGTAGGTTTTAACCCTGCATAATTAATTGTTGCAAAAAAATTATTAATAAAACATAAAAGGTGTAGTGGAAAACACACACATTAACATAGCGATTTTCCTTAGAAAACCAAATCGGGAAAACCAAAAATATTTTTCAATATAATCTTTACAATATTAGAATATATGTCTACACACACACACACACACACACTTGTGGCATCCATAAACCACCAATCCATTCACCATATATTATAGTACAAATTTAGTTCCTTAACTAGAATTAAAAAGCCATGTGTAAACCACCATGCACCACAAAATTTATAAAAGTAAAAAAATTGTACAGAAAACCACCAAAAACGGATGCAAAAAAATTCCCAAAAATTTGTTTTCCTAGTCAGTGCCCCTAAATCCCCACACAGCCCCCATGTGAACCCATCTGAGTAGGGTGGTATTTCCCCCCCTTGCGATCCCCCTCGAATAGTAGGGGGTGCCACCCCACTCCCATTGACACCTCACTACAGTTGGCACAACATACAACACATGGATGTAGTCACACAAAGTATATAAGACATACTCAACATTCTAACACTTGATGTTTTATTTGCATACAAGGGGTAATAAGAGTACATGTTCAACAATTTGAGGCAATAAATTCCATTATTTCTCTACACCAAGGGAACCTTTTAGTGCTCACGAATTTCATTAATAAATATACAAAATTATTCAAAGTCTCCACCTTTACCAGTAGCACCTTCTTGTCCTTAATTATATCTATCATAAAGTGGTAGTGAACATAAATAAGCTTTGTCTTAGAATGATAAGTTGGGTTCTTTACCAGATATATTGCACTATGAATATCACAATCTATCCTTATATCTTTTTCTACTAACCCAATACTTGAACACAATCTCTATAACCATATTTGTTCCTTTCTTGCATGAGAAAATACCATGTATTCAACTTCTATAGTTGAGAGTGCCACTACAAACTATCTCTTGCTCATCCAATTGATTTCTCCTTCAAATAGGTTAAACGCATACCCACTCGAATATCTTCTACTATCCATATTTCTAGCCTAATCTGCATAAAAAAAGTCATGTAATTCCAACACTCCATCTAATCTATGTCTTCCTCGGCAGTTTTTGGGTAAATTATTTGACCTTAAATTAATTCATGAATTGTCAACCAAGTTTCGTGTACTTATCAAGTGTATGTGCACCATATATGCTAGGAATTCTATCTTTGGATGAAATTCTGGTAAGTATGGATAAGTTTTAAATGAGATTAGAGAGTTGACACACACATGTTATTTCTATTAAAGTTACATTAAAATCAAATGCCAAACTAAATTGAAATCTGTTGCTTGAAATATCAACTTATTCTGATTGTAGAATTGAAAATGTATTTCTAATTGCAGAATTTAAATTCTATCTCTAATTACATAAAGGAAATACTAATTCTAGATTGTAGAAAATAAATTTTAATACTAATTGCGGAATTAAAAAGTTAACACTACTTTGCAAAAATAAATCTTAACACTAATTGCATAAAAGGAAACTTAACTTCTATTTGTAGAAAAGGAAATTAACTATAATTTCATAAAGGAATGATAATGCTAATTAATTGCAGAAGGAAAATAAATAAAACAAGAACTTGTAACTTCAAGTGATTACTGATGTGCACAAATAACTCTAAAAATACATTTCTTCATCATCCATGAAATTAACTGAGTATTAAAACTAAATTGTTGGAAGGAAATGCATATGAGAAACACACGTTTTTGATATTTTCTTTTATGAGCGCTCTAGAAACAAAAAAAAAGAGATGATTAAAACACAATTGAAATGTAACTATTCAAAGAGGAAAACTTCATGAAACTTATGCGTGAATGCAAACTATTTGTGAACAAATTGCAATGAAAACAAAACTAACTATCCCCCATACCAAATGTCTTGCATGTCCTCATGCATCAAAAATTCAAAATTGGTTCTTCCTTATTCTTCAATGTATGATCTCAGAAGCTTGTGAAAGCACATCTAGAATAGTGCTTTCCTTTCTCTTTTTAATGTTAAATATTTCCCTTTGTCTCTTCATCAAAATTTTACTCTGCAATCCCCTGATTATATTATTAAGTAATCTATTGTTTTCTTTGAGCTTCTTGTTTTTCTTGTACTGGTGGCATAGATGCAAATGTATGTTATCATTTTGAGTTCTTAATATTTTATTTTTTACCTTTGCTACTTCTCGTTCCTGTTGCTATCACTAAATTGAGGTTGATGGGATGCTTCAACAGTCAATTCAGAGTAACTATTTCAAACCTAATTTTGGCTGGAACTTATCCTTTCCAACCTGAGAGGGCTCTCTCAAGGATAAGAATGATATTCAATAGATAAAGATAAGAAAATATGGCTAACTCTCAAATGTGCTTTGAATGTTTTTATGTAGGTGAAGGATGCAAATACATGGCTACCATTAGGCATGGAGTCAGTATGGAAACTCAATCACATATAAAAAATCTCTCATGGAAGCTAAGGCATGTGTATTCTCATCAAACATAACATAAGCAATAGACTAGATGCATAAAGGAAGTTGGAGCATGTGTAACCATGAATTCCAAGTAATTACACACAAAGTAAGTTGAAAGAAGATTAAAATAGCCTGTAGGACAAACACATATAATAACACATGATGAATCTCAGGTGAGAAATAAGTTTGTTGCAAATGTATATTACTAACAGAAAAAGATTACAAAAGTAGCTTGTATTATTACATCAATAAACCCTCTCTCACTCTAAAAATCTCTCATTTACAGAGTGAGGACTTATACAAATGATTTTACACCTTGCTAGATTCGAATTCCCACCTCATAGACCTATTTCAAATAGGATTATATCACTTGGAGACTTCCTAGGGATATTTCTGTTTTGCAGAGTTTGAATACAAAAAGGACTCTTCTTTCATTAAATAACTCAACAAAACCATTTAATAACCCTTATCAACTGAAACCAACTAATTTTCTGAGTGTACTGGAGTGTTGATGTGTCATTATGCCACGTGGATACTGAGCTGGACCTCCTCCAAGCCGAATTTTACAATTTTTTCATAAATCTCGTTAGTGAAAATTTTGAAAGATAGGCCTAAAGGATGAGTGCATAATTTCAAAACCCTGATGGATTTGCAGAAAATGAGAGAGGTTTTTATAGATGAGATTATGATGAATAAAAAATTATTTCATATTTCCAAAATTATTTTTCATTTGGTCAGAAATTAAACTTGAATTTGACTGCTAAAACAGTCATGTACAGGAAATTTCAGGAGAGTTTGTAGCGAAGAGTTCATAGCGTTTTACATTTGGAAATTTCTGCAACCATTTTGAATTCTTTGACTGTTGGAGGGTCTTCCTTGGGTTTAATAAGATAAATACATGCCTCTATCACCCTCTTCCATGTATTTTTTGAAGGATTTTTAGCTTAAGGAAACCTACAGCGAGTCCATAGCGAAAACTCAGCCTCAAGCCTAGATCACGCTACGAACTCACCTAGTTTGGCAGATGTTTTGTAATTTATTCTTATTTTCAAATCAAAAACACTAGTAAACCTTGTACGCACCTGGTATGATAGTATCAGACATGATATGGTCCAAATATGTGTTGCCTTACCATATTTCAACATCATCATCTTGCATAATCATTTTAAGACCCTTTTCTTCAATTCTTCTTGTACCATCTCCATCGAACTAAACTAATCATGCTGAGGTGTTAGCAAACTGATACATTGGAGTTCAAACCTTGTAAACCTGAATTTATATGGTGATATATCCAATGGTGAGGTGGAAAAATTGATGTTTTGTTATGCTTGATGATGTGTCTACCATGATGAGCTGGCAGCCTAATCTTCCTTTATGATGAGTGTTCTCACTAACCAAAGACTCCATTGATACTATTTGACCATCCCAACTAACTGATGTGCTTCAAGAAGACATTTAGTGCTAGAAAAACTTTAAAATTATCTCTCACTGCAAAAACTGAGTTTTTAGGCAAGTTCGTAGCAAATTTTGTCTGTTTTACACTGATTTCACTACGAACTTTGGTATTCTTGTCAAATTCACTGTAATGACCAGATTTTCTCATGCATGAGATATTTTGGATTTTTCTTATGAAAATAATTTAATGACATGGCATAGGAACACTTTGAACCTTTAGGAATATAGCCAAATTCATGACATTTTATCAATTCTCATGTATTTATTTGATAAAAACACTAGACCTAATGCAAAATGACCTCCCTAACCAACCTAATTGTTATTGATGATAACAGTGGCTCCACTTGGCATGATGTGCCCCTAAGGTATAAAAAATAACTTGTAGCTCTAGTGCCTTATCCATTGGGTTGATCCCAAACCTGCAAACTTATCTTTATTCTGAAACCAAACCACTTATACAAACTGAAGATTGAATAATGCAGGCTTGCAAACATGAAAACTAGATACTGAAACTAACCATGCTAAAAACTAAAATGCTGATTTAGATAGCTTATTTATGTACATATCTACTCTAATATGATGCAATCTTCAAGCTTGATTCAAGTGACATGAAACCTCTAATAAATCCAGTCAATGAGATGATCTGATACCTGAAATCTTTGACTGTGCTTAAACCAAATGCAAACTGGATACTGTAATGACGAAGGTAATAGAAAATGGGTTTGATTTTCACAGTGAACTATAAATTTGAAATGTAGAAATCTTCCATGTAGTCAACTATGGGATCATAGAAGATATAGTTTTTTTGGTGATTTTCAAGACAATCTTCAGTTTTGGACAACTCATATATGATTTCTTTAGCAACATAAGATTTCAGTTGTGTGCTATCAAACTCATTTTAAAAAACAAGACATTCCTCCTCAATATCAAAAGAAAAAGGTAGCACCACCTTCTCTTTTTATTTTGGCATGTAAAAGCTTTCAAAAGACTGATCTTGACAATGAATACTATAAGACTTAATTTGATCTTCTAAAAATTCAATTTCTTTCTCAATGTTCTTAGAAAATTCATCCAAAAATTGATTCTTTTCTTATGACTTGCACTCAAATGGATTTAAATAAGAACAAAAAGCTGAAGAAAAATTTTCATCCACTTCCTCATTACTGTGTTCATCGTTCCTTTTCTTAAAACCTTGAATGGAAATAGAATATGCCACAAAATCTGTTTTTTCCATCCATGTTTCCAAAAAGATAAGCCAAAGATATACAAATGAATTAATAGATCTAAGAGGCAAAATTTCAATCCATTGTCTACATTTCCCTTGAAATAAATCATAGAACAATTTGATGAAAACATCTTCATGTCTGACTCTAGGAAGCTTGGTAAAGTCACGAAAATTAGATATATACTTCAAGGTCAAACTCAAATATTCTCCATTAAATTTTGGACCATTCCTTAAAAAATGTGCATCCTTGGGAAAAAGATTTGGAAATCCATAAATTTTTGAAAAGTTCACACATGCATAGCTTGAAGAAATTGTAGCTACATCTATGTATCTCATTTCCCAGTAGTGTTACCATGAAGCTATGAATTTATGAATTCTTCAAGAATGGAGTCGCCAAGGCAGAAGTACAACCTTCAAATTTTCTAATCTCTTGCTACCTTCAAGAGCTCAGTATTTCTGTTTGAGCACATAATTTAGGGAAAATGTGTCTTCAGATTCTCGGTAGATGCATGAAAATGTTAGCACTAAATTGAGGTTGATGGGATACTTCAATAGTCAATTCAGAGTAACTATTTCAAACCTACTTTTGGCTGGAACTTAGCCATTCCAACCTGAGAGGGATCTCTCAAGGATAAGAATGATATTTAATAGATAAAGATAAAAAAAGATGGCTAACTCTCAAATGTGCTTTGAATGTTTTTATGGAGGTGAAGGATGCAAATAAATGGCTACCATTGGGCATGGAGCCAGTATGGAACTCAATCACATATAAAACATCTCTCATGGAAGCTGAGGCATGTGTATTCTCATCAAACATAACATAAGCAGTAGACTAGATGCATAAAGGAAGTTGGAGCATGTTTAACCATGAATTCCAAGTAATTACACACAAAGTAAACTGAAAGAAGATTAAAAGATCATGTAGGAAAAACACATATAATAATACATGATGAATCTCAGGTGAGAAAGAAGTTTGTTGCAACTGCATATTACTGACAATAAAAGATTACAAAAGTAGCTTGTAGTGTTACATCAATCAACCCTCTCTCACTCTAAAAATCTCTCATTTATAGAGTGACGACTCATACAAATGATTTTCCACCTTGCTAGCTTCGAATTCCCACCTCATAGACCTATTTCAAATAGGATTACATCACTTGGAGACTTCCTAGGGATATTTCTGTTTTGCAGAGTTTGAATACAAAAAGGACTCTTCTTTCATTAAATAACTCAAAAAATCCATTAATAACACTTATCAAATGCAACCAACTAATTTTATGAGTGTACTGGAGTGATTATGTGTCATTATGCCACGTGGATACTGAGCTGGACCCCCTCCAAGTCGAATTTTACATTTTTTTCATAAATCTGGTTAGTGAAAATTTTGAAAAATAGGCCTGAAAGGTGAGTGCATAATTTCCAAACCCTGATGGCTTGGTAGAAACCGAGAGAGGTTTTTGTAGATGGGCTTGTGCTGAAGAAAAAGTCTTTCATATTTCCAAAATTATTTTTCATTTGGTCATAGTTAAAACTTGAAGTTGTCTACTAAAATAGTTATGTACATGAAATTTCAGGAGAGTTCATAGCGAAGAGTTAGTAGCGTTTTCCATTTGGAAATTTCTGCAATCATTTTGACTTCTCTGACTGTTGGAGGGAATTCCTTGGGTCTAATAAGCTAATTAAATGCCTCTAGCACCATCTTCCATGTATTTTTTGAAGGATTTTTAGCTTAAGGAAACCTACAACAAGTTCGTAGCAAAAGCTCATCCTCAAGCCTGGAGCACGCTACGAACTCACCTAGTTTGGTAGATATTTTGTAAATTCTTCTTCTTTTCACCTCAAAAACACTAGTAAAGCTTGTACACGCATGGTATGATAGTATTAGACATAATATGGTCCAAATATGTGTTTCCTTACCATATTTCAACATCATCATTGTGCATAATCATTTAAAAAACCTTTTCTTCAATTCTTCTTGTACCATCTCCATTGAACCAAACTAATCATGCTGAGGTGTTAGCCAACTAATACACTGGAGTTAAAGCCTTGTAAACTTGAATTTATATGGTGAGATATCCAATGGTGAGGTGGGAAAAGTGATGTGTTTTTATGCTCGATGATGTGTCTACCATGATGAGTTGGCAACCTAATCTTCTTCTATGACGAGTTTTCTCACTAACCAAAGAATTCATTGATACTCTTTGACCATCCCAACTGACTGATGTGCTTCAAGAAGACATTTAATGCTATAAAAAGTTTAAAATTCTCTCTCACTGCAAAAACCGAGTGTTTATGGAAGTTCGTAGCGAAATCTGGCTGTTTTTACACGAATTTCGCTACAAACTTTGGTATTCTTGTCAAATTCACTGTAATGACCAGATTTTATCATGCATGAGATATTTTGGATTTTCCTTATGACAAGACTTTAGTGGCATGGCATAGGAACACTTTGAACATTTAGGACTATAGAAAAATTCATGAAATTTATCTATTCTCATGTATTTATTTGATAAACACACAAACCTAATGCAAAATGACCTCCCTAACCAACCTAATTGTTATTTATGATAACACCCGTGTAAGATGTTTATTAAGAACTTATAACTCATAAATGTCTTGTTTCAGAGAATCCTCAATTATGTGTTATTTTTCAGGAGTATGTTCTGTCACAGGGGTTTCATGAAATATATTCTCTTGATTCTAAGAAGAGAGATTTACCTTATGTTGCGCTCTATGTTCCAAAGACTCCACATAATCATATATTTCCTGTTGAACATGATCAATGTCTGGTGTTTTCCTTGTTAGGCTCATTGTTTGAGGCGGTGTCTTGTATCCTTATTCTTCAATATCAATAGTTTCTGGAGACTGTATGTTTTGGATTTTTGAAATCATTTTTCTCCTTCTCAGTTTTATTCCCGATTCTTCAATGTCTTGACCTCTTTTCCTTTTGCTGGTTTTTTCTTGTTTCCTCTTCTCTGATTTTTCATTTTCTTTAGGTAGTGATTTAGAATTATGCAGGAATGCAATAGAATATAGATATAAACATAAACAAAGCGATGCAACAAAAATAAAACTTCATTTCATTAATATCAAAGAAATGAAACATGCTTACATACATAATGGAAATAAAATAGCTCGGGCGATGGTAGCTTACCTTTGAGAAAAATATGTGGCGACTACATGCCTCTGAACTGTGTTACAATGAGGCTCAAGGGCCTTTTCATTATTTAACAACAAGGGAAAGCCTTAAACAACCAAAACCATAACCCCAAGAGATGGAACACAAAGAGTTTGTGGGCCCCGTTGGCGTTAGTTGGGCAGCCAAATTCTCAGGGTCGTAACTTGGTCACGTTATCTATGTTTGGCACGTACGATACCTCATTAGAAATATATATTTGATTACTATAGGATTTTCCATAAGTCCCTACCTACGAATATGCGCCTGCCATGAACCTAAAAAAATGCCGTTTAGGGGGTCAAAACTACTTCGAAAGTTTAGGACCTAAAAAATGTTAAAAATAGTAAATGTTGCTATAAACATGGAAAATGATGAAAATGAATGGAATTATAGGTTGAATAGGCAGGTGAACACCAATATCCACCTATATCAATCCTACCTTCTTAGGAAGCAATGGTCCCCATTGTGCACGGAGCCTCCCTGAGGTGAGGAAATTTCTGTTGAACCTAGTCCCTAGTGAACCGCTTGCCCTGGTGAAGGAATTGGCTCACTTTGACAACTCGATATAGCTTGATCCTATGTTGGTGGGTGTGATTAATCTACATGTCCATGATCGGATCAGTTGTGTCTTGTTCCATGCAGTCTGGTTTTAACTTCATTGGTGTGAGTTGTTCTGCATTATATCGGATCTGTCTAGTATTGGTGGAAAGTATGGCCGAAGGCAGTCCACATTGAACACGGGGTGAAGACCAAGGAATGATGAAATGCTGAGCTCAAAGGAATTGTCCCCTACAACCTTGGTGATGGTGTACGACCCATATCGGAGTGGGTGAATCTTGCGGTGGGGCCCAGTGAGGCGCTCCTTTTGTAAATGTAGCCAAACTTTGTCGCGCACCTAGAACTTGTGTGGCACCTGATGCTGGTGGATTTGTCTAATATGTCATGGACCTACTGGTGGATGTGTTGAATGCGCTCAATGAATTTTTTTTCTGTGTCAGCTTAGACTGGACATGAGTCGAATCTGCCTGAGTAACTACAAATGGTATGACCACATAATTGGGACATAGTGGCTGGAATCCCAGCTGCACCAAAAAGGGGTTGTTGCTATTTGAGCTATGGAGAGCTCTGTTGTATAATTTATAGACATAGGGGAGGATTTCATCTCATGTGCATGGATGCTTCGAGTTGTACATGCATAGAATGTGTAGAATCATCCTGTTGATGACCATTGTTTGGCCTTCAATTTGGAGGTGAAAGGTCATGGAATTAGTGAGCTTGGTATCCAGCATCGACCAGAGACTTGACCAAAATGTACTTAGGAACCTATTATCCCGATATGAGATAATGGAATGTGGTATCTCAAAGTGTACACTCATTCAAAGAAGAGCTTAGTAGTGGATTCCGATGTGGTACTCTTTTTTCAGGATGCCAGAATGGCGATCTTAGAGAATCTGTCGATGACCACAAAAACGTAGCCATTGCCATGCTTGATAGAAGGAAGGCCTGACATGTATTCCATGGAGATGGATTCCCAAGGCTAATTAAGAGTAGGAAACAAAGTATATAGGCCTTTCTTCTCGATGGTTAGTTTGGCAATGGCGCAATCGGTGCAGGATTTGATGTACTTCCCAATATCCTATAGAGGGTTTGGACAATAGAAATACTTCTGCAACACTGCCACCATTTTCTCTACCTCGAAATGTCCAACGAATCGACTATAGTGCGCTTCCCAAATCATCTTGGCACACTCGCTTGAAGGAACACAAAGGTGTCCCACATGGCATAACAATACATCCTCTAGGTGAAAATTTGAAACTTGCTTGCCTTCCAGGAACGTCTGGTATGTGTTGCAAAATTTTGGATCACTCTTGTAAAGATGCGGCCACCCCGAAGTCTCATGCACACAAGAGTTGAGCTCAGTGGTTAGATCCATGATAGGAAGTTGGTTGAGTCAATCTGCAACATTGTTGGTGCTTCCCTTCTTGTACTTAATGTTAAAATAGAACTGTTGCAAGTATGTGGACCATTTTTGACGGCGATCGTTCTGCAACTTCCCTTGTGTCAGTATGAATTGCAGGGGTTGGTAGTTTGTGTGGATGACCGTTTCATTCCCCAGAATGTAATGCTTCCATTTTCATCAGACCTATATAATGGAATATATCTCTTTCTCGTAGGTGGGATACTTTCAGACTGTGTTTGAAAGTGTCTCATTGTGATATGCCACTGGATGACCCTGCTAAGTAAGAATTACACCAATAGCATAGTCGAAGGCGTTGTTCGACCACCTTTTTGGTCTGATTTTTTACAATTTTATTAAACAATTACCCGCTTTTACCTAGTGTTTGTATCATTATTAAACCTGCTATGTTGTTAATTAGAGGAATTAGGGACAATAAATATTTATTTGTAAATTCATTTTGTTAATTAGTTTGGAAGGTATTTGTGTGTAATACTTTCATTAATAAGTGCCTTCTTGGTAGCAAATTATCTATCCTTGGAAAAACCAGGGTTAAGATTATCTCCTTTGTCCCCTGTTACACCTGTAGTCTCATTTTTAGCATCAAAATTGTCCCATTCTTCCAGTTCAACATCAGTTTATTTGACAAAAATATTTCCAAACAATATTGAGAATGACAACTGGGTTGATGCTATGAAAGCTTTAGAATTTATATTGGCTAGTTGATTTAACCATGCTGAACTTCATCTGGGCATGACATATGCAACTTATGGTTCATGGACAGTGGATCATCCTTCAGGTTTGCGAATGTTTGAGCAGATGATGGGTGCAGCAAAAGGAAAGCGTATTGTAGTCTTTCTAGATTATGGGACACTTTCTCCTATTGTAGAGGGTATTGCGGCATACAAATAAAATCTTGAAGTTTCCATCTGGCATTGGCTTACTCTAGAATGAAAATGTGAAGAACAAAACTCTACTGTTGAGATTTATTTTTCAAGTGGATCAAGATGCTGGTCAAAGTTCAACTAGAGAAAATACCATAGTGGATCTCTTTGAGGAAATTTTTTATGAGCAATATTTTGATCAGCTCAGGACAATGGAACAACTTGGATATGCTATGAATTGTGGTTGTACAATGACATATCGTGTACTGGGATTTTATTTCAGTGTTCTCTCTTCGAAGCATAGCCACCATATTTATAAGAAAGAATAGATGCATTTATCGATAAATTGTAGCAAATTCTGGGTGAGATGGATGATAAAGAATTTGAATCCTACAAAGTTGCATTAATCACAAGGAAATTAAAGAAAGATGAGGCTAATCCTTACTGGACTCAATTTGTGGAAAAAAACATATTTTTTGAAATGCTGAAGCTAGAAGCAGATGAGTTAACCAATATACAGAAATCAAATGTTATTGACTGATATAATTCATTTCTAAATGCAAATTCCTCCCAGTGTCGTATGCTAAATATTCATGTATGGGGTTGCAATTCTCATAAGGCCGAGGTAACTGAGTCGAAAAAGTTAGGTAATGTTATTGATGATGTTTCAGCACTGAAGCTTAGCAACAAGTTTTATCCATCGTTATGCTGAAATCACATGCCTATCAAGTGAAGCTTCAAGTCAGTTCCATCCGTTATTTAATGTATGGCATCCTAAGTGCCACAAAATAGCCTTATCTTCCTGTTTGTGCTTATGACCCTGAGTACCGCCATTACAAAGACATTAAGGAGCTTCCTCCACGTCGTTTAGTAGAAATTCAACACTTCTTGGAGGATTACAAATATTAATATCGGTTGTTGCAATCAAGCATGCACGAACGAAGGTTTCAATTAAGATATGGAATGAATTTTTGAATGTTGTTGTGAATGATTTTATTCCTGCGTCTACTGCTTGTGAAGTTATCCAACACAATGGACTTGTATGCTACATACATAGCCGCAGCAAATGGATCAACACCCCCACTGCCCGTGCAAAAGCCACCCAAGATGGGATAAGTATGATGAAATAGTTCCTATGTTGACTTGCCAGCTATGCAATACCTCATCCAGTTGTGCAATGCCTCAGCCAATTATGCATTGCTTCCACCAGCTATACGAAGTTCAAATTTCCTCCAGAAGCCAAGATTTCACCTTCCAGGAACATAAGCATCCCACTAGAAGAGGAGATATTTCCATAATTCGACATTCTGTTTTGAAACTAATCTCATTTCTGGAAAATTTTTAATCTCCCCTCCTATATTCTGATTAGCTGTTAAAAGCCCCAAATTGGTAATTAAATGTATATATATGTTGCCTGGTGCAGAAAAAGGGAATCAATTAGGGAGTCTGTCAATTAGGAGAACTGTGATCGATATGAATAAGACAGGGATGAGAATTGAATGGAGTAAGGAGCGAATCTGCCTATCCAGATCCGGCATCGAATTGCATTTCCCAGCACAAGAAATTGTAATGGAGCAGCAGATGATGTATTTATTAATTGATATTTGAAGCAATGTTTTGAGTTGATTTAATAAAATTCTGGTTCCGGCATTTGTTTTTTTTATATAAGCATTGTAACTTTTATTTTTAAATGTTGAGTTAGTTTAGGACTTGCTCCAGGGAGTGGCAAGGATCCACCATAACCTGGATTCGAGTCCCTCGTTCTTCATAGATTTAGGAATTGTGCTTTAGTGTAACTTGTAGAACTATATTTTGTTTTGGAATTGTTTTTTTTAATAGTATCTCAGATTTCCTAATTTTGCACTTAAATCATTATTTTATTTTGCTTGAAATAAGTGTTCATAGGATGAAATAAGTTAAAGTCGGCAGTGTGTTCCAATTAGACAATTAGATTTTGTTTGAGTTTCGAATAAGATTGAGTATTTTTTAGCAAAGTTGTGAAGCTATTTAATAAAGAATGATTTCATTAGAGTACATTAGTTTCATTTAAAAAAAGCATTAGGGTGATTTGTTACATTTATGATTTGTGAGAGTTGATGCATTATCATTTAAAGATTGAGTTTTGTTTGATTTAGATGGCTGGTCAAGTTAGGTACAGTTTTGTAAGCATAATTAGTTTTACTAGTGGAAATAGGTGCAAAGATTTCCATTTCTGCAATTTAATTTGAGCTATTAAATTATCATAGGATAATTTAGATCTATTTTGCACAATAGAAGTGAAAATTGATTTTGGGTATCGTAGATTGTTTTCAAGCATTAAACTGTGTGATTTATATTTTCAGTGTGTATTGATCTTTCACCTTGTTTGAAGTTATAGACTGGACTTCCATTTTAGATACAATAGCAAAGGATTTATTAGTATCAAACTTGTATAATTTTTTTCAAGGGTTTAATTTTCATAGATTAGTCTCTGTTATAATTCAAAGTGAAGTTTTGAAGTCATACCATTTTCAAGTGAAGAATTTTGGTTCTTAGAATTTCAGTTTAGCCTCCTTACAAGTAGATGCTTAGTCTCTTTAATCATTTAAAACCTTGCTTAAGATTGTAGCTGAAGTTAATTTCATTACGATAAGATTGTCTTTTGATTGCAGATTGAGTTAAGTCGATTTCCTTCAAATTGCTTGCATTTTAAGTGTTAGTTTGCTTGACTAATAGAAGAGTGTTTTTATCATTTTCTACTCGACAATCATGAATAAGAAAACTTATATACTCTGACCATTAAGCTGAGCCAAGACGCATTACAACTCGTGTTCATGACTCCTGGATTGATAATTAATATTGAGAGGTTTAATCCGACAATTAAACCACCCAACATTTTGGCGTCGTTGCCGGGGAGTTGTATTTTGGCTCAGGTAAAAATTTTCTTACAGAGTTTCAAGGATATTTTAGGGTATTCAGAGGGTGGAGAGTGTATGGTAAGACGTGAGTGAAGAGCCGCTCATCCACTTTTGTGGGGTTGTTCCAAAGTTTGGCCATCTTGCTTATCTCTTGAACTTTTATTTCCTTATCTTGCTTATGTGTAGAAGTAGAAGCATGCTTTAGACATTTACTTTCCAAATTGCCTTGTTTTTAATAGATTAAATAGCACTTTGATTCGACATTTTCCTTTCATGCAAGTGGGGTGAGTTGTATTTCAGCCAATAGCTTTTAAATTCATTTATCTTTAGAATCCAATCTTCAACGTTATATCATTTTTGGGGTATTGTAAGAACCCTTGTGTACTAATCCATGTGATGACAGAATATACCAGTTGGCTTGTTAAAGATAAGAAAATGGTATTTTGAGGAATCAATCAATGAGGATTTTTTATGCTGCTACAGATATAGAAAACTCATCCAATGAGGAATTAACAGAAGCATGTTGGGTGGATTAATCGATCTTGTGGACAAGATCGATCTCCCTAGTGTTAGAAGAAAATCTAGCAACAAATGAACAACTAATTTTGTCTTTCTCTAAATATATTCATTTTACAAATAAATGCTATGAAGGTGTCGATCCTACCTTAGATCAATGCTTATTTGCGGTCGTAGTGCTTTCGTCGCATCAATAATCCTTCCATCACAACAAAAGTTCTTTCGTTGCAACAATAATCCTTCCGTCACAACAAGAGTTCTTTCGTCGCAAGAAAGTGTCGTCTTTCATCACAACAAAGTGTCATCTTTTGTTGACTTGCAATAAAAAACAAGCAAATATTAAATAGCACCTATATAACAAATAATTATAAAACATACCTATCATAGTGATCAAGGAATCTATGAAATAAACGATCAAACGACAACTTATTGAAATAAACAATCGAATGACAATTTATTGAGAAAAACAAAACTTGATTGTATTAATCTTAAAATAACAGAAGAATATTACAACCTTAGCCTTGATGTTGAACAGGCCTTATTGGGGTCCGAAGTAGGAGTCTCCTCTACTTTGATAAGTCTTGCACTCTTCCTCCAGGAGCACATAGAGGTATGTGATCTTTCCTCACAAAAGCTCAGCAGAAAGGAGTCTAAATCTCAACAACACTTCACCTCAATCACACCCTAAAGCTTCCACCCCTTTGAGGCTACCCAATGCCTCCTTTTATAGAGCAGATGAGGAGGTTAGGGTTCCACCTATGAAGGGATAGAATCATCCTTCAAAGGGATAGGCTCCTCACATCAAGGGATTAGTTCCTTAAGGTGTGGGATACATGCACCTTATTAAAGCGTACTCATCCCCAAAAATTCTCATCTAGAAGCTTCTAGAATTGACCTCAAATCAGCTTTTTAACTTTTGTTTCTCACTTTTTTTACTTTGAGAAGGGTACGCAGAAATTACAAGGGAAAACTGTGTTCTGGAACGCAGGTAAGCAGTGTATTACCTGCGTACCCAAGCTAGGAACGCAGGCAGGCTTCATGTTACCTGCGTACCCAAGTATTTTTGAGCTTTTAGGGTTTTCCCTCTAGTTTTAGGGCTTGGAATGAAGAAAAAAGGTTGTAAGACTTGCAGAGGAGGCATGTATGAGTGTTAATGAGCTCATACAGTCAGCAAAATGTCAAGGTGATAGTTTTTAAGTGCAACAGATTTCCCCCTAAAGTGTGAAGTCTGGAATAGATGAAGATGATGTCTGTTATATATGAAGAGTGAAGTACTTTATCATTTCAAGGATCATCCTGTGGACACTCCAGTCGAAACCTGTAAAAAAATTCATTGCAAAATATATATATGTAAACATACCATCGCTGAAGTAGGCATTCCCATACTCAGATCCAAACTAACTAGAAAACTGATTTAAACTGTTTTGATACAGGAATGATTTTCAATACATCAACAGTATAGACATATGTAGACACAGCATGGACGCAACCATATTTTTATGAATATTCTACTGTATAAATGAATAACAAAAATTCTTCGCAGCCTGGATGGTGGAAACTAGATCTAGGGTCTTGATTTACGCTTCTCGAACCAGTACGATTCTATCCATGTGAATGAATGTGTCGAAGTCGAACATGGTAGAAACCACTTGATTACTAGTCAATAATGTAAAATATTAACAAGTGTGAGAGTAACCACCAGTAATGTCAATGGCTCTCAAAGTACTCAGTACAATCCATGAAATGTGAATGAATGAGCTGAAGTCGAACATGTCACGGAATCATTCGATTGAAGGTCAATGATGCAACCTATCGTCGAAGGCGAGAAACCTGCCATTGAGGCATGCAGATTTCAAGGTACTGACGATTTCTAGATCAAATTCCTAGATAAAGAGCTGTCGTCGATAGAAAGTGATCCGTCGTAGGCAAGCCCACAACACGAAATCATAGATAAATTTTTGAAGAAATATATTGGCAAGGACTGACTCAGGGATGGTCAAAATGGAAGACAAATATTTTGCAAATGAATGGTTTGTTTGAATTGTCCTCTTGAACACATAACGACACTGCAGATGGTTTGGTGATAATTGACCCAAAGCTAATACCCAGAAACCAGCTGAAGACTTTCAATATGGTTTGATTAACTGTTAGGTAAAGGATTTTCCCAACCCAAGTGAACAAAAGTGTCATGTTCAAGAGTGGTTAACGGTTTTTGGAATAATCAAAATGTAACAAACAGGTTTGTTTTTCTCTCTTTCCCCCCACCATTTCTGGCAAGTACCTCTTTATTTTTGACAAGCTTGAGGAGGATAACATTTGCTTGTTTATAAGCTCATCCTTTGAATGAGTCCAACTTAGTTTAAGATTCGAACCCTAAGTAGGAGTGGTTCGTTCCTGTTTAAAAATTGAACAGGTCCTTTATTGTTAAATTTTAACGAGTCCAGTATAGGAGAAACTCAGTGTTTTTCAATTTTAGGGAGTCAGAAGAAAAAATTAAGAAAACTCTGTGGGTGTACTTTTTCATAAATTTAGTCTCTCGAGCCTGAAAAAGGATAAAATAACGCGGGAGAGAACTCTATTGACCGTAATTAGTCAACATATACATTTTCCGTAAATAGTCCATTTCAGTCCGTAAAAGGGGTAAACTTATACTGAAGGGACGATCATTAATTTACTTTAACGAGTTCGAATAGTCAAGTACTCGGCAATATTTTCATTTTTAGAGAGTCTGAAAAGGGCTTAAAAGAGAACTCAAGATTTCACTCTTTCATAAGTTTTAGCAAGTTCAAAAAAGGGATAAAAAATATACTCCTGTGTGCCAACTTTCAATTTAATTTACAAGCAGGAAAAGACGGAAAGAACTCGGAATTTTCATGTGTTTTACGAGAATGAAAGATAGAAAAATAATCTTGATATTTTCATGAGTTTAATGAGTCTTGAAAATAACCGAAATTGACTCAAGATAGGTTTCATTTTTACAAAAGCTTGAAACAGAGAAAAACTATGCTTTAGAGTGGTTTCATTTTGACACAAGCTTGAAATAGAAATAAAATTGTGCTTGATGCCCCCTAAGCGTAACTGCTAGAGTGCATGCCCCCCTAGCTTCATTTCATTCAACTAATTACACTGCTGGTAATTAATAGCTGGATGGAATGAAGGTTCATTTATGAGATCATATGAAAGACCCGACATAAAAATGTAAGAAAATTATGCAAAAAACTGAAATAACTAACCTAAATATATGACTTAACATTTACGAGATCTAGTCAAAGACTCGACTCAATTAGGGGAGGATTTGTTTCATTTTTTAACGAGCTTGACACAGGAAAATAACTATGCTCATGGCAACGTGTTTCATTTTTTAACGAGGTTGACATAGTAAAAGTAACTTTCCTCATATTTGATTCATTTTTTATGAGGTTGACTCAGTAACATGAACCATCCTCAGAAACAACTTATTTCTAATCTATTAATCTACTCTCTACAATCTACCTATTGATTCATTTTTTAATGAGGTTGACACAGGAAAAGAACTGTCCTCATGGAAGCTTGTTTCATTTTTTAAACAAGCTTGACACAAGAAAAGGAACTATGCTCACACTCACTGATTCATTTTTTAACGAGGTTGACACAGTAAAAGGAACTATCCTCGAAACTATCTGATTCATTTTTTAATGAGGTTGACACAGTAAAAGGAACTTTCCTCACACTCACTGATTCATTTTTTAACGAGGTTGACACAGTAAAAGGAACTCTCCTCACGGGCCACTGATTCATTTTTTAACGAGGTTGACACAGTAAAAGGAACTATCCTCAGACTCAATGATTCATTTTTTAACGAGGTTGACACAGTAAAAGGAACTCTCCTCATGGGACACTGATTCATTTTTTAACGAGGTTGACACAGTAAAAGGAACTATCCTCAGACTAACTGATTCATTTTTTAACGAGGTTGACACAGTGAAAGGAACTCTCCTCACGGGCCATTGATTCATTTTTTAACGAGGTTGACACAGTAAAAGGAACTATCCTCAGACTCACTGCTTCATTTTTTAACGCGGTTGACACAGTAAAAGGAACTATCCTCAAACTCACTGATTCATTTTTTAACGAGGTTGACACAGTAAAAGGAACTCTCTTCACGGGCCACTGATTCATTTTTTAACGAGGTTGACACTGTAAAAGGAACTATCCCCAGACTCACTGATTCATTTTTTAACGAGGTTCACACAGTAAAAGGAACTCTCCTCACGGGCCACTGATTCATTTTTTAATGAGGTTGACATAGTAAAAGGAACTATCCTCAGAAACTTGATCATGGCTTCCAAGAGGTCTTCATCAGAAGGAAGAATAGTTCTTTGGAAGGAACACATGTCAAGGGACTCAAAAGGGATAAGAACATTGCGTTCAAATAATCCCATAGAGTTTTCCATGTCAATTACCGGATCTAAGTCAAAGGAAGATGAGAAAACAGTGAGAGGCTCGCTTACATCGGTAACTGAAAACATGGGACTAGTTACCACATAATTAACCTGTGGCGGGGTAGATACCACTTTTGTATGAGGAACATTCAGGGATTTCGGATTATTGGTAGTTGAATCAAGACTAGGGAACGAAAGTTGGTCTACAGTCACAATATTTCCATTATGAGGGAAAGACATCACGTGAAAGAGTGTCGATACTACAGCTTTCATTGCATAGAAATAGTCTCGCCCAAGGAGTAAATTGAAATCTAAGTGGCCTCGAACTACCATAAGATCAATACAGACAGTTTTACCTTCCAAAGTAATAGAAAACTTAGGAAGGATCCCTAAAGGTTTACTAATGGTTCTGTTAAAAGCTTTCAGATTCTGCGTAATAGGCACAAGCTAAGGGGAACCCAAAGATTTCCAAGCAGTTGAGGATAAAATACTAACAGAAGCACCTTCATCTACCTGTGTGCGGTGTATGTCCCTATCACCAAACTTCACAATGATTTGGAAAGGGATGGAGGAAGGAAGACGAGGTTTTGTCAGTCTATTCCAATAAAAGGAAAATACCTCAGTACTTGGAGGGTGTAGGTTTTAACCTTGAACATAAATTATCTACAAACGAATCTTATAAACAGAAAATAAAAAATAGTGATAGCATAAAACATAAAACAGATAAACACAGAGATTTTCCCCTTGATCCCAAATTGGGACGACCAGCTTGATTTTTCATTATAATCCTTTTAGTGTTACAACACATATATATACATGCCGAAGCATACATAAACCCCAATCCATTAACCCTGGATTAGAACATAACCGTAGTTCCCTTGACCGGATCTACAAAATACCAGGGGACGAAAACCATCGTACCTGAAAACCATGTGCAAACTCATGCACAAAACATGGGTGGGTCCGTCTATGAGTGGGTCCGCACACCAAAACAATTTTCACCGGGGTGCTGCCCCGGACCCCAACAGTGGGGGCTGCCTCCCCCCTTGTGACCTCCCTGCTGCGCCCGACGCAATGTACAGCACGTGGGGCTAGTCATGGAAAGAATATAACACATACCCAACATTCTCCCACTTTTTGTTTTCTTTCCACAGGGAGCCACAAGAGAGCTTAGTCATTGGGCCAATTCTTCAACACCCATTTTTTCTCTACACCAAGAGAACTTCTGAGTGCTCACAAACTTCGTCAATGCATCTGCAACATTCTTCAAAGTGTCCACCTTTACCAGCAACACCCTTTTAGCCTCAACCATATCTCTAACAAAGTGATATTGAACATCAATGTACTTTGTCTTTGAATGGTAAGCAGGGTTCTTAGCCAAGAAAATTGCACTTTGGCTATCATAGTCTATCCTTATAGCTTGATGTACCAACCCCATACTTGAACACAATCTCTGCAACCAAATTTCTTCCTTTCTTGCATGAGTGGCTGCTATGAATTCTGCCTTTGTAGTTGAAAGTGCTTCTACAGACTGTCTTTTACTCATCCAACTTTCTGCGCCTCCAAATAGGCTAAACGCATACCCACTTGTAGATCTTCTTTGGTCCAGATCTCCAGCCCAGTCTGCATCAACAAAACCATGAATGTCCAACATTCTTTCTAATCCTTGTCTTCCCTGGTAGCACAAGCCATAATCATTAGTGCCACGTAAATATCTGAAAACCCGCTTCACTGCTGTCCAATGCTGCTTCCCTGGGTTTGACATAAACCTGCTAAATAATCCCACTGCATGTGCAATGTCTGGTCTAGTATAGACCATTGCATACATCAGGCTACCCACTGCACTTGCATATGGAACACAGGACATATCCTCCTCTTCTTCTTGTGTCTTGGGATACTGTTCGGCAAAGAGCTTTACACCCTTAGGAATAGGAACATTCACCGGTTTACTATCCTGCATATTGAACCTTTGCAATATAGTCTCGACATACTTCCTCTGGTTTAAACAGAGCTTCCTCTTTGCCCAATCTCTCTTAATTTCCATGCCCAAAATATAGTTTGCAGCACCAAGATCCTTCATGTCGAATTTGGAGAACAACTGGGTCTTCAAATCTTGGATAATTTCTTTGTCATTTCCAATCAACAACATATCATCCACATACAAGAACAAATAAATAACACGGTCACCAATTAATTTAAAATAAACACAGTGATCTTCCTTGCTTCTGGTGAAGCCAAGTCCCCGTATATAGGTATCAAATTTCTGATACCACATCCTTGGTGACTGTTTTAACCCATACAGAGACTTCTTCAACCTGCATACCAGTTCTTTCTTACCCTTCACCATAAAGCCTTCAGGTTGCTTCATGTAGATCTCTTATTCTAGATCCCCACGAAGAAATGCTGTCTTCACATCCATCTGTTCTATCTCAAAATTAAATGTAGCAGCAATAGATAAAAGTAATCTAATAGAAGTAACCTTGGAAACAGGAGAAAAAATATCACCAAAATCAATTCCCGCCACTTGGGAATAACCTTTTTCTACCAACCGAGCTTTGTATTTCTCCACCTTGCCTTCTACATTCACCTTCTTCTTAAACACCCATTTTATCCCGATGGGCTTCCTTCCAGCTGGCAACTCCACCAGATCCCATGCCTCATTTTTGTGCAAGGATGCCATTCCATCAACCATGGCCTCCTTCCAGAGTTTTCCATCCTCTGAATCTACTGCCTCCCTGACAGTTATGGGATCATCATCAGTTATAGTTAAGGAAAAACCTGAACAGAAAGCAGATGGACTATACCTTTCTGGTTGCCTTCTTTCTCGAACTGATCTTCTCAAAGCTAGAGTTTGTGGCTCTTCCTCTTATGAATCTTCTTCTGCTGTAGAGTCTGATTCATTACTCTTTTAGCTCAAACTCTATCTTCTCAGGTTCTTTTGGTATGATTTCATGTTTAACAACATCTTTCACCTCTCCAAACACCACATCTCGACTGTGCAAAACCTTCCTTGTTTCCGGGTTCCAAAGCTTGTAACCTTTTAAACCATCCTTATACCCAATAAAGATGCACCTTTCAGATTTATTATCCAACTTGGTCCTTTTCTCCTTTGGAACATGTACATATGCATCACATCCAAATACCCTTAGATGTGAAAGAGAGGGTTTCTTACCAGTCCATACCTCATGTGGAGTCTTATCCTCCAACGCTGATGAAGATGATCTATTAACTAATTAACATGTAGTCTCCACACAGGGGCTTCACTCAATGAACCTATAACATATCACGTGCGATCATAGCATATTAAACAATACCCTTAATTTGAGTACATATTGGAAATTAACTCTAAAAATCACATTATTTAACCCCCTCCCAATATAAACCCAATACACCTTCCCAATTTAAAAAGCCCATAATTTCACTATATATTGTAGGTATCTATTTTTTCATTAACATTTCACCCCTTTTATTTTTCTTCTTTCGCTCCATTTTTTATAACACCATATAAAATACATACACTATCTCTTTATTATACAATATATTTTTCCTCATTATATATCCCCAATATGAACCCATTGACGTAGTGTACTCCATGACCCTTGTGAGTCTCCTTGCCTCGCTAATTCTTGTCCTAACCTGGTACCATTGAGCATGCTTCTTGCCTTTTCCATCAACATTCTTTTCATTCTTTCTGCAACTCCATTTTGCTGAGGTGTGTATGGAATAGTCTTCTGCCGTGCTATACCACACTTCTTACAGAACTCTTCAAATTCCTTCTTGCGGAACTCCCCACCATTATCTGTCCTCAGCGCCTTTATCTTCTTCTGTGCATTTTCCACCGAGCCTTAAATTCTTTAAATACGTAAAGACGATTTTGATCTCCTCAAGAAATATATCCATGTTCCTTGAGAAGTCATCTATGAATGAAACATATTTTAAACTTTCCCCGATGGGCGGCACGGAGTCCAAACACATCTGTGCGCAAGTTCTAATATCTTGTTCGCCCTCTTAGCACCAGAAGGAAAACTCACCCGATTCTGCTTCCCATATACACAATGTTCACAGAAATCGAAATCCAGAGAAAAATTAGACATACCTTCTACCATACCATCTCTATGTAGTATCTGAAGGCCCTTCTCTCAAATATGTCCAAGCCTTTGATGCCATAGCATGGTCTTTTCTCCAGAGACAGCTAGACTTTCCGTCCCACTTTCAGGAACCACAGAACTGTTACACCCATCAATAACAGTGCTACCTTGTAGCTTGTACAGAGTTCCAGTCCGAACTCCCCGCATTAATACCAGTGCTCCCCGAACCATCTTGCAGGCATCTTTCTTGAACACTGTTTTTACACCTGCATCATCCATCTTGCTTACAAAAATCAGATTTCTAGCCAATGCAGGAATATGCAGAACACCAGGAAGTGTTCTAATCCTTCCACCTTACAGCTTCAACTTCACCTTTCTGTGTCCGACGATTCTGGCCTTCCTACCACCCCTAGGAATACATCACCGCCATCATATTTCTGATACTCGCAGAACCACTCCTGATGGGGAGTGAAGTGAAAGGATGCACCTGAGTCGATCAACCATGACTCATGATCTACATGTGTATTTGAAGAAGAAGCCAAATACACATCCCCACCTTCATCTGAGGTGGTTTTTGCCTCTGCAGAAGGAGCATCATCAGATCCCTTTCCTTTCTCAGGAGCTTTAGATCTGCAGTCTTTTTTGTAGTGCCCTTCCTTTCCGCATTTCCAGCATACCTTTACAAACTTTCCAGGATATTTAGATCTCCCTCTAGATTTGGATCTCCCACTCGAAACCTTATTCTTGTTTTTGTTTTGTGACCTTCCTCATACAGATAAGGCATCTCCATTCTGGCCCTCCATATTTTTTCGTCTCATTTCCTTCGACAACAAGGCTAAGACAATGTCATCAAAATTCAAGGTAGTTGTATTGCTACCTATTGCAATAACCAGACTATCCCACGAGTCTGGTAGAGAACACAACAATATGATGCACTTATCTTCATCTGAGATTTTAATATCAACAGATGACAGCTGACTTACCACAGTATTGAAGGCGTTCAGATGCTCTGTCACCGAGTCTCCATCCTTCATCCTCAGGTTATACAGCTTTTTCCACAGGAACAAATTATTCACCAAAGACTTAGATTGGTACAAAGTCCCAAGTTTTTCCCACAAATTCTTCGCCGTAGCTTCCCCAGATACATTCAACAATACTGAATCTGAGACAGACAACTGTATTGTGCTCTTAGCCTTCCGATCTAGTTTCTTCTAGTCTTCATCTGACATTGCCGTTGGTTTAGTACCTGAATCTACCACGATCCACTGATATTTATCCACCAGCAGATCCTCCATCTTGAGCTTCCACAACTCAAAACTCTGACCATTAAATTTCTCGATATCTATCTTTCCGTCGCTCGCCATCTTCTTTCACCGCAAGAATCGATCCCATAGATCTCCCACTGAACAGGGTCTACCTCAGGCCTGAGTAAAAAACCCTCAGTAGCAAAGGCGTCCCCTTGAACCCGAAACAACTTTGTTACCAAATGTAGGTTTTAAACCTGAACAGAAATTATCTACACACGAATCTTTTAACAGAAAATAAACAATAGCGAGAGCATAAAACATAAAATAGATAAACACAAAGATTTTCCCCTGGATCCCAAATTGGGACGACCAGCTTGATTTTTCATTATATTCCATTTAGTGTTACAACACATATATATACATGTCGAAGCATAAATAAATCCAAATCCATTAACCCTGGATTAGAACATAACCGTAGTTCCCTTGACTGGATCTACAAAATACCAGGGGCCGAAAACCATCGTACCTCAAAACCATGTGCAAACTCATGCACAAAACATGGGTGGGTCCACACACCAAAACAATTTTCGCCGGGGCACTGCCCCGGACCCCAACAGTGGGGGCTGCCTCCCCCTTTGTGACCCCCCTACTGTGCCCGACGCAACGTACAACACGTGGGGCTAGTCGTGGAAAGAATATAACACATACCCAACAGAGGGGGTTCTTTAGAAACAGGTGAAATGCCCCCTAGCATAGAAGAATCTGATGTAACAAGAAGAACTTGAGCGGTATGAAGTTCACTCTCTACAGGGAGAATGGGATCGACCGAATGTGAAATCGAATCGACCACTTGATCAACTAATGGATCACCAACCTGAGTGATATGTGTTTCACTCTCTAATGGAAGAGTGGGATCGATTGTACTTTAAATTAGATCAATCATTCCGTCAGTTGACGACAGGTTGGGAGAAATTTTACGGTAATCAGTTGGAAATTCTTGCTGTGGAACAGTAAGGTTTTCCAATAATTTTGAGGCTTCATCCATGTGAGGGAAAATGTGAGTTTGATGACTCCCTTTGCATAACTTACGAGGAAACCTAACTTTACCTTTTTTCCCAGGAACCTGACTATCACTGGTTGATGGATCAATGGAAAGTTGATGGGATTTTTCTGACCATACTTCCAAGACCTTTGGAATACAAGGACAATTGATAAGGAAGTGGTCACCCTTACAAAGCCTGCAAGGGTATTTGGGTTTACGATGCATGTTGGAGGTTTCCTCAACACAACTAACATTTACAGCCATGGTTGGTTGGTTGAATTCTTTCTTATATTGCTTCTTCTTCTTCTTCTTCTCCCCTTTCTTCTTCTTCTTAGCCACCTGGTTACTAGCGTCAAGGCTTTTACCAAGCGAAGAGGAAGAAATGGAGGAAGAAATATTAGGCGAAGAAGGTAAAGGGTCAACAGAAGGTTGGTGATGTTGAGATGGTGAACTCTGTTGAGGTGAAGCATCCAGTTGAGGTGGAAAAATTGGAGTATTCGGGGCCAACGAAGTTGAAAATAACCATATCGGTAAACCTATTATAAATCCAGGTAACGAAAAAGTGGCCATATAAGGAGGACCAACATTTCCAAAGGAAGGAAAAGTACTAGGATTCTCGTTAAGAGGGGTTCCTTGGTTGGTAAATTCCGGAATAGTTGCCATTATATTCAACTTCAGTGACTTTTATTAACAATTTAAAACTAAAATTAACAATTAACAATTCACACCCAACAATTAAAATTCACAATTCACACCTATGGTCTCTAAAATAAAAAACAAAAAAATTAACACGCGCTATCAAATGTAGGAGTCAAACCACACACAAACAGTAGATTCCCACACTAAAAACACTAGTTGGTGATGAAATCCAACATCGTAGAATTTTAATGCAGAAATGGCGGTTGGAACAGTTACCTCGACAACCTACTTAATGAAACAGACTGGCACAAGTTTCTTCACAAAACCATCTCACATGAAGAAAACCCCCCAGAGAGTCCAAGTGATTCTAGTCGACGTCTGCTCCAGGTATAGTGAGATCTTTCCTTCACCGTCACCCTAGGAAATAATCTTAAGCTAATGGACACTAAGGTTACCAACAGTAACAAATACAACTGGGGGAACAGTCTACGATCCGATTCCACGCACAAGGGCAGAGTAACAAAGCTCAATCCCCTTGAAGGCTCCTCGACATGGTCAATCCGAGGTTTACCAAAAAGTGACCGCAGGCTCCTCGACAATGGTTAATCCGAGGTTTACCGTTTGTAATGCGCGCGGAATCTTATATCTTTCCCAATGAAATAGAATTGATTGTCTCAAAGGTTCGGACATGATCTCTTGATTAAATCCTTTAAGAGAAGCTTCCCAGATTGTACCAATTACAATTGGATTTATTTCCTACCGCAAGATTTATCTACTTGTTTGTTTTTGTTGCTTTGGAAAGTTAACTACAACCTATTCCAAAGCGCTAATCCTAAGCTAGTTTGGTGGAAAGAGCCCTAAAAATGTAAAAATTACTAGATGAATTTTAATAAAGCGTTGTGTTATTTAGGCTGTTATTACTCAAAAGGGTAAATGGATATGAAACCAATGGTGTTATGACCCGACCCAAAACTGAATGCAATCGAATATGATAATGTAATCTTTTCAATTTGATGAATCCTAACTAAAGTAAGGAGAGAGTTTCCATTCACTTCCAACAATGAAAAAAATTTATCACTAAGAGAAAATATAACAAATTCTCTAATGCACTAATTTCATCAAGAAAAACTAATGCAAATCAATTCCAAAACAATTTTTTATTTTTGTGTTTTTAAAACAAGCATAAAAACATCTAAATTCAAATCAAAGAAAAATGATCTAAATCTACGATTGATTTTTCAGAATGTAAACTATGCAATTGTAATCTATGCATAATTCACTTGAAAAGTATGCAAATGTAATCTATGCACATTTTTCATTCATATTCTGAAAATGAGAATTCTCATTATGCAAATGTGATCTATGCAAGAGAATTCTCAAACACAATATGATTCTAATGTAATCTAAGAACCAATCAAGTGCAAGCAAAGAAAATTGGGTAAGAGTTCCAAAGATCAAAAATAAAAATATTCAAAAGCGATTAACACTCATACACAATTTAGCCCCCCCTGGTGAATGAGGGGGAATTTTTTTTTTGCAAAAACAAAAGCAAAAAGATTCAAAATTGTGAAAAAAATGAGACAAACCTCCAAGTAATTACCAAAGGAAATCAAATTAATAATTTCTCAAAAAAGAGACTCAAAACACCCAATTAACTTAACGGAGATTGATGAGATGAAAATTTTGTTGGAAGAAACTCATAAACAAGGCTTTTTGACAGAAAAATACAGATCTGGGTAGATGCTAAGAATCCTAAATCAAATCTAAACTAAAATGAAAGAATAAATCTAGATTTTTCAAGACTTTTTTAACGGAGGTACATGACTAATAAGATTGGAAAAGTTCTTGAAAAAAACAACTAAAACTTTTCAAAAGCAAGCCAATAAAAGTTACTGGCAGTACAAATCAATCAAAGTGAAAAAGCATTTTCTCAAATCAAAACAAGGAAAATCAATAAGGTCTTTCCCTAAGCGGAGTTGCCAATTTGTTGAATTGATTAATAAGACTGCAGACAGAATTGAAATTAACCTAAATGCCAGAAGACAATCTAGCAAAATGAATGACAAGGTTTGTCTTTCTCTAAATATATTCGTTTTACAAATAAATAAATGAAAATTAATAGATACCATGAATAAATGCCCATTTTTAAGTGTAGTGCTTCCACACATCTAAAAAATAATATCCTTAAGGTAAGCTACAAGAGTTCTTCCGTCGCAACAAGATTTTTTCTGTCACAACAAGAGTTCCTTCGTCGCAACAATAATCCTTTCGTCGCAACAAGAGTTCTTTTTTCGCAAGAAAGTGTCGTCTTTTGTCGACCTGCAATCACAAACAAGCAAATATTAAATAGCACTTGTATAAAAAATAATTATAAAACATACCTATCATAGTGATCAAGGAATCTATGAAATAAATGATCAAATGACAGCTTATTGAAATAAACAATCAAATGACAATTTATTGAGAAAAACAAAACTTGATTGTATTAATCTTAAAATAACAGAAGAACCTTACAACCTTAGCCTTGATGTTGAACAAGCCTTCTCGGGGTCTGAAGCATGAGTCTCCTCTACTTTGATAAGTATTGCACTCTTCCTATAGGAGCACATAAAGGTATGTGATCTTTCCTCTCAACAGCTCAATAGAAAGAAGTCTAAATCTCAACAGCACTTCACCTCAATCACACATAAAGCTTGAACTCCCTTTGAGGCTACCCAATGCCTCTTTTTATAGAGCAGATGAGGAGGTTAGGGTTCCACCTTTGAAGGGATAGAATCCTCCTTCAAAGGGATAGGCTCCTCACATCAAGGGATTAGTTCCTTAAGGTGTGGGATACATGCACCTTATTAAAGCATACTCATCCCCAAAAATTCTCATCTAGAAGCTTCTAGAATTGACCTCAAATCAGCTTTTTAACTTTTGTTTCTCGCTTTTTTGACTTTGAGAAGGGTACGCAGGCATTACAAGGGAAAACTGCATTCTGGAACACAGGTAAGTACTGTATTACCTACGTACCCAACCTAGGAACACAGGCAGGCTTCATGTTACCTGCGTACCCAAGGCTTTTTGAGCTTTTAGGGTTTTTCCTCCAGCTTTAGGGCTTGGAATGAGGAAGAAAGGTTGTAAGACTTGCAGAGGAGGCATGTATGAGTGTTAATGAGCTCATACAGTCAGCATAATGTCAAGGTGGCAATTTTTAAGTGCATTAGAGAAGAATTAAACATCTTTCCTGAACGTAAATTCAATATTATTATATCTTTGATTTCAAAATTGGATGATTTGTAGGAGCAAGAGAAGGATGAAGAACCACTGCTTATCCTTTGTGCCAACTATCGAAAGAAGAACTGCCTTGGAAAGTGGCCACTTAGCGGTCTGGAAGTTTGCAAAATTTGTGAGGATGATCATGCAACTGAACATTTCCCATCACTGCCACGATTACGAAAGGTACTTAGGGAATCAAGTAAGGAATCAAATCAACCGCCAGGTATAACTCAAAACCCAACACCATTTGATACTTGGAATAATGATTATTTTTCTGAGCATGTTCCTCAGCATGTTTATAATCTTGGAATTTCATGGCAAACTTCTGATCCTCCTCCAATTGAATATCCTACTTCGTGCCCACAGTGGCCCTCGCCTTGGCCCTCATCCTTGAGCCATATATCTCTATGGCCTCAAGAATCATTTGGATCTTTCTCTCTAGGGAAATCTCCCATGCAAATTCAATCATATGAGCATCAACAACAACCACAATTTCTTTCCAATGCACCATTAAGTTATCTTCCTCCATAGTCCCAGCCACATGTGCAACCTTACCCTAACCCTAATCCACACCATAGACCTAACCCTAATTCTAATTTAAAACCTAGAGCTAACCCTAATCCACACCCTAGACCTAACCTTAATTCTAATTTAAAACCTAGTCCAAAGCCTGATCCCAATCCAAATCCAAACCTTAGTCCAAGCATTAACCAAAACCCTAGCCTAAACCACATCCTAAACCCTAGTCTAAACCATCAGGTTTCACAACAGTTTGAACCATCTATTCTTCCCATTGATTCCCCTATTGAAAAAAATGTTACACCTTCCATTTTGGAAAAGGGAATGAATCTAGAAACTTCCCCCATTACCATAGAACATTCACCCTGGGAAGGTGTAATTCAAAGACCACCAGAGGAGCAATCTTTCATTGGGACCTGTTCTAAAATTTTTGTTGAAACTCAAAACCCTAGAATCTCTCTCAACCATTCTTGTCAATTTGAAAAGCAGATATTTGAGCTTGAACTTGAGGTATTTATCTTTTGTATTTCACTAGATTCTTTGTGCCTCCATGAGAGTGACTATCAAACTGTGGAAGACTTTCATCAGTTGGAGAATCATACATATGTGGATTCCATTGAATCCTGGTTTCGAGTAGTCATAAAGCCATCTTATTGTCTCAGTATTCAGAAACTCTTGGTAACATATCAATTGAAGAAAATGGTTTCTCATGCTTTCATATGTCTTGAAGTCTATTCTTTAAATCTAAGTGTGGGAATAATCAACATTTTGTTACGCACATGGCTTCATTGGAAGTACTCCTATACTTAAAAAGGGAGTCTTTCGCCTCTTAGAGTAAAGTAGGGTAATAAATGAATAAAGTTGTTATAATGCTATTAGGGTTTTGAATTTTAAATCATGGTTGTTAAAATTACTTTTGATCCACATTAGTTGTTAACACACATATTTGTGACAAATCTTGTTGAGTACAATTCACTCTAATACCTTATGATTTTGTAAAAGTAACCATGACTAATCACTCTAATAAGTTGTCATCTAGGATATATATTTTCAGTTTCCCTTGAAAGGTACTATTGGAAAACCCCTATGGTGGACCACTCTTGTAAAGATCATAATGAGCTATTCGCGAGAACACTAACATTCTTAACTCAAAGAATATTTCAGTCATTATATGGGATATCTTTAATAAGCCTTTAGGGTAGAGGAACTAGCCAGTAATGATTAGTCATTAAAAAAAATTTCACGCCATCCCGTACTCCTAAGGAGTAGATCTTTCTCCCCACTTATTAAGTAACCTTTTAGGTTAATCATAATCATAGTTTAGAAAATATTTAGGGGAGGATAGGAGGTCTCGTGATGAGCCGACCTACCACGATCATGAGACCTAGCATGCATGACATTATTTCTCCTGGTCACTAAGCCAGAGTAATGGCTTTCAGCCAAAAAGCTGGAAGACAGGAGGTCTCATCACGAGTCGACCAGTTCATCCATGTTGCTTCTTGTGAGTGGCACTGCCATCAACTGGTTACCAAGCCAGGACAGTGGCCTTCATCTAAAAATTCAAATAAGCTAACTCTGAATCCATGCCTAGTAAGTGGGACATAGACATTTTGATGGGTCAAAAGACATCCCTGCTGAGGTTATGGACACCTGCGGGCAACAAGGCCATGTCTGTGGTATTAAAGTTAACTACATACTATGATTTGCGTGGTTATCCTTCTGTTTCCCTAAGAATCATCCTTTTTCTTGGACAATGGTTTTAAGACGATTTGAACATGATGTTTTGAGTTCTATCTTTCAAAAATCATGAATCTTTAATGAAGTGGTACCCTTAGTGAAGGTAATTCGTTGTACTAAATTAAGAGGAAATTTAGTTTTGAATCCAGATGACAACGTAATTTAGAGTGTTCAAATAAAGAGGTTGTTGATTGTTATCATAACTCACTTTAATTTTCATGGTATTCAGAGTGATGAAATACTCAATGGTGACTATTCACAAGGTGTTGGTTGCCATCAATGTGTATTGATTGTAATTTCCTCTAAATATGTGCTACATAACCTAGGTACAAGATTGCTATTAGGTGCATGAAACTTGTGGTAGTATTTGTGAAATTACACCTCTTAAGTGAAATTTGATTCTTATTATAAGACTTTGGGCAGAAACAAAATATGGAATTCATTTGGGACAAGGTAACATGCATGTGCCATACTCTTTTTCTATAATGTCTACTTGTTGTACATGATCTTGTTAGATTTCTGCAATTGATGATTTCATTAGAACTGTAACGTGGTTTTGGTTGGCATTATAATAGTTATGTTGCATGCTAATGAAGGAATTTCAATATCAGGTATCTTCATCCTTGCTTACTGGAATATTTTTTGACATACTTATCTGAAGCATAGCTTAATCTTTATGGTTTTATAGTTTAAAGGTTTGGCTTGCACGAAGACGTTCAAGTAGTTCAGCATGGGGGGATGTTCGGCTGCCTTTTTGTCTGAATTTTTACAGTTTTTATCAAACAATTATCTGCTTTTACCTAGTGTTTGTATCATTATTAAACTTGCTATGTTTTTAATTAGAGGCATTAGGGACAATAAATATTTATTTGTAAATTCCTTTTGTTAATTAGTTTGGAAGGTATTTGTGTGTAATACTTTCATTAATAAGTGCCTTCTTGGTGGCAGATTCTCTATCCTTGGAAAAACCAGGGTTGAGATTATCTCCTTTGTCCTCTGTTACACCCGCAATCTCATTTTCAGCATCAACATTGTCACATTCTTCCAGTTCAACATCAGTTTATTTGACAAAAAATATTTCCAAAAAATATTGAGAATGAAAACTAGGTTGATGCTATGAAAGCTTCAGAATGTATATTGGCTAGTTGATTTAACCATGCTGAACTTATTCTAGACATGAAATATGCAACTTATGGTTCATGGATGGTGGATCATCCTTCAACTTTGAGAATGTTTGAGCAGATGATGGGTGCAGCAAAAGATAAGCGTATTGTAGTCTTTCTAGATTATGGGACACTTTCTCCTATTGTAGAGGATATTGCAACATACTGATAAAATCCTGAAGTTTCCATTTGGCATTGGCTTACTCTAGAATGAAAATGTGAAGAACAAAACTTTGCTGTTGAGATTTATTTTTCAAGTGGATCAAGATGTTGGTCAAAGTTCAACTAGAGCAAATACCATAGCAGATCTCTTTGAGGAAATTGTTTATGAGCAATATTTTGATCAGCTCAGGACAAAGGAACAACTTGGATATGTTGTGAATTGTGGCTATACGATGACATATCATGTACTGGGATTTTATTTAAGTGTTCTCTCTTCGAAGCATAGCCACCATATTTATAAGAAAGAATAGATGCATTTATCGATAAATTGTAGCAAATTCTGGGCGAGATGGATGATAAAGAATTTGAATCCTACAAAGTTGCATTAATCAAAAGGAAATTAAAGAAAGATCCATCTGTAACTGATGAGGCTAATCCTTACTGGACTCAAGTTGTGGAAAAAAACATATTTTTTGAAATTCTGAAGTTAGAAGCAGATGAGAACCAATATATAGAAATCAGATGTTATTGATTGATATAATTAATTTCTAGATGAAAATTCCCCCCAGTGTCGTATGCTAAATATTCATGTATGGGGTTGCAATGCTCATAAGGCTGAGGTAGTGGAGTCGACAAAGTTAGGTAATGTTATTGATGATGTTTCGACACTGAAGCTTACTAGAGAGTTTTATTCATCATTATGCTGAAATCACATGCCTATCGAGTGAAGCTTCAAGTCAGTTCCATCCGTTATTTAATGTATGGCATCCTAAGTGCCACAAAATAGCCCTATCTTCCTGTTTGTGCTTATGACCCTGAGTACTGCCATTATAAAGACATTAAGGAGCTTCCTCCACGTCATTTAGCAGAAATTCGACACTTCTTGGAGGATTACAAATATTAATACCGGTTATTGCAATCAAGCATGCATGCACAAAGGTTTCGATTGAGATCTGGAATGAATTTTTGAATGTTGTTGTGAATGATTTTCTTCCTGCGTCTACTTCTTGTGAAGTTACCCAACACAATGGACTTGTATGCTACATACATCGCCGCAGCAAATGGATCAACGCCCCCACTGCCCGTGCAAGAGCCGCCCAATATGGGAGAAGTATGATGAAATAGTTCCTACGTTGACTTGCCATCTATGCAATACCTCATCCAGTTGTGCAATGGCTTAGCCAGCTACGCATTGCTTCCACTAGCTATACGAAGTTCAAATTTCCTCCAGAAGCCAAGATTGCACCTTCTAGGAACAAAAGCATCCCACAAGAAGAGGAGTGATTTCCCTAATTCAACAATCTGTTTTGAAACTAATCTCATTTCCGACAATTTGTTAATCTCCCATCCTATATTATGATTAGCTATTAAAAGCCCCAAATTGGTAATTAAATGTATATATATGTTGCCTAGAGCGGAAAAAGGGAATCAATTAAGGAGTCCATCAATTAGGAGAACTGTGATTGATAGGATTAAGACAGGGATGAGAATAGAATGGAGTAAGGAGCGAATCTACCTATCCAGATTCAACATCGAATTGCATTTCCCAACACAAGAAATTGTGATGGAGCAGCAGATGATGTATTTATTAATTGATATTTGAAGCGATGTTTTGAGTTGATTTAATAAAATTATGGTTCCAAAATTTGTTTTTTATATAAGCATTGTAATTTTTATTTTTAAACGTTGAGTTAGTTTAGGACTTGCTCCAGGGAGTGGCAAGGATCCACCGCAACCTGGAGTCGAGTCCCTCGTTCTTCATAGATTTAGGAATTGTGCTTTAGTGTAGTTTGTAGAATTATATTTTGTTTTAGATTTTTTTTTTTTTTAGTAGTATCTCAGATTTCCTAATTCTGCACTTAAATCATTATTTTGTTTTTCTTGAAATAAGTGTTCATAGGATGAAATAAGTTAAAGCCGACAGTGTGTTCCAATTAGACAATTAGGTTTTTTTTGAGTTTCGAATAAGATTGAGTAATTTTTAGCGAAGTTGTGAAGCTATTTAATAAAGAGTGATTTCATTAGAGTACATTAGTTTCATTTAAAAAAAGAATTAGAGTGATTTGTTACATTTATGATTTGTGAGAGTTGATGCATTATCATTTAAAGATTGATTTTTGTTTGATTTAGATGGCTGGTCAAGATAGGTACAATTTTGTAAACGGAATTAGTTTTACTAGTTGCAGTAGGTGCAAAGATTTCCATTTCTGCAATTTAATTTGAGCTATTAAATTATCATAGGATAATTTAGATCTATTTCACACAACAGAAGTGAAAATTTATTTTGGGTACCGTAGATTGTTTTCAAGCATTAAACTGTGTGATTTATATTTTCAGTGTGTATTTATCTTTCACCTTGTTTGAAGTTATAGACTGGAATTCCATTTTATATGCAATAACACAGGATTTAGTAGTATCAAACTTGTATAATTTTTTTCAAGGGTTTCATTTTCATAGATTAGTCTCTGTTATAATTCAAAGTGAAGTTTTGAAGTCATACCATTTTGAAGTGAATAATTTTGGTTCTTAGAATTTCAGTTTAGCCTCCTTACAAATAGATTCTTAGTCTCTTTAATAATTAGAAGTTTAAAAACTTGCTTAAGATTTTAGCTGAAGTTAATTTCATTACAATACGATTGTCTTTTGATTGCAGATTGAGTTAAGTCGATTTTCTTCAGATTGCTAGCATTTTAAGTGTTAGTTTGCTTCACTAATAGAAGAGTGTTTTTATCATTTTATACTCGATAATCATCAATAAGGAAACTTATATACTCTGACCATTAAGTTGAGCCAAGATGCAGTACAACTTGCGTTCACGACTCCCGGATTGATAATTAATATTGAGAGGTTTAATCCGACAATTAAACTGCCCAACAGGCATCTGTCTCAATCTCAAATAGTTTTTGCAGGTCTTGTAATGTGAGCATTGGTGCAAAGCAGAGGCGATGCTTCAACTCGGTGAATGCCTTCTGTTGGGATTCAGACCAAAAGAAATTTTCTTTCACTCCTCCCTTGGTGACTTGACTTAAAGGCCAAGTGATATGAGAGAGCCCCAACACGAGCTTGTGGTAGAAGTTGGCAAGACCCAGAAGGTTGCGAATCTCTGTTAGAGTGGCTGGGTTGGCTAATCCCGAATGACTTGTATCTTGGATGGATCCACATGCACACCTCTCTCATTAATGATGTACCTTAGATATTGAACCTCGGTCATACCAAAAATGCATTTTTCCAAATTGGCACACAACTTGTGTTGCCACAAGGTTTGGAGGACCTATTGAATATGGTGGAGGTGCTCTTCCCAACTTTGGCTGGAAATAAGAATGTCATCTAGATACACCACAACGAATGATTTGGTGAAGGGTCACAAGATGTTGTCCATCAGCCTCATGAAGCTTGTGCGGGAATTCGTCAACCTGAAAGGCATGACCATCGATTTAGAAAGGCCCTCCTTGGATTTGAAGGCAGTCTTCCACACATTAGAGGGTTCGATTGGTACCTAGTGATAACTAGACTTAAAGTCAATATTGCTCAAATATTTGACCCCCTTGATCTGGTCCAGAAGGTCATCAATCTGTGGGATTGGATACATATTTTGGATAGTGATATTGTTCAATGCCTGATAGTTAATACAAAGTATCCATGTCTCATCCTTATTCTGTACTAACACGATCAACCTCCCACAAGGTGATGAACTTGACCTTATGTACACTTTTTGCAGCAGCTCTTAAATCTACCTCTTGATTGCATCATTCTCCAGAACAGAGCGTCGATGGATCGCTCCATTGGGTAGCAGTGTGCCCAAGGTCAGATCGATGGAGTGCTTGACCTGATAGTGTAGAGGTACCCCTGCAGGTGAGGTGAAGATGTCCATGTAATCCTCCATGACCTTGTCTATCTATTACTATCGTGCGGAGGAGCCTTGTCTAGAGGTCCTGGCCACAATATTCTTCTTTCCCTGAGGGAGAATCATATGGAATTTTTTTTTCCCGATATAGGAAATGATATTACTGAATTTATTCATAGCTACTAAAGAGATGGGGGTAGGCGATGCTACCTCTGGTATCCTGTACAAATTATTTCACAAATTAATAATAACAGTGTGAGGCCTAGACTAAAACACATCATGTCACTTCCACGAGTATGGTTGGCCTAATAATACATCACAAACTTCAAGAGGAGAAGAAGCACACAATACCTCATATGTGAAGAGCTTGATGTTGTAGGGGAGGCGACACTACTAGGTGACGCTCATCCTTGCTAAAGCCACATGATGATGTACGACCTCTATTGTAATGAGGTTCTTTTGGCTCTTGCTGTCGAAAATCAAGTGCAGCAGAGAACCCTTCACCCACATTTGTGAGTGGAAGAGACGCTCCCCCTCTTCGATATCTTCGGGCCCATGCTTTTGGATCTTGGTGGTGGAAACGGTGGAATTGGGCTTCACATGAATAATATGCTTCCCTTTGTCATTCCCCTTGTCGGGTTCTGACTTAGAATCAAAACATGCATATGATTCAGAAGCCTTCAACTTAGCCACCAGTGACTGCTTGGCTTGACACTCACTCGTGTTGTGAATGGGGATCTTATGGAAATCACACCACTTTCCTGTGTCCTTCTTTGTCTTCATGGTGTTGTTATTTTCTTGTGGGTTCGACGGGTTTTCCTAGGTCACCCCGCCTTGGCTTTTTCCTTTGTTCTACATTTTAGGGGCACCTTTCCCTTCCTTCAGATTCACGGATCCAAAGTCTCGATTCTTCTGTTTAAACTTCTGCTCGATCTTGATGACATATCGATAGGAGACAACAAGTGAGGAGATTTACATGAACTCCATTTCATCCTGGATGTATTTATGTAAACAATCACAGTACTTGAGTGATGGCATATTTTTAAGCTGCCACATTATCTCATCTACTTCAGGTATTTAAGGCTCATTAACATTTGGTACTGTAGCCAAATATGGCTATTTATCCTAAGTATAAAAATTACAGTTATTGCTATGTGCCGAAGTACTAAAGCTTCAAGTTCTTATCCAAGGCTCTCGGACTCAACACACAAAACCATCACATATGCTCGTAGGCTCATCACAATGGAAAATCTAACTTTCAACGGTTTAAGGCTCGAGTGCTTAACACTCATTGGCCCTTCACCTTCCTCACAACATATATATACATATAACCACATCTTTAGTCTAAGAGCTTATCGTTCTCCACCCAAAGCAGTATTTTAAAATTACTTAAACCATACTATGAAGCGTCTCTTCACTAAGCACAAGACTACAACTCTGTGACCATGACCTTATCGTAATGCACAAAGAGTTATTTAGAGGTACGGTCCTCCTGAGTGCCACGTCCAATAGGATGTTGAAACCATTCAATATCACCAAACCATGAATGGTTTCATTGCGATGCTAAGGCGCTCTTGTCCCTTGCCAAGTCTGAAAGCGAAATGAACCCAGCGTTGTTAATCTTCACCAACTCAATTTCGACAAGATCAAAACCGTTTAGACTTGATCTACTTTAGCAATTACGACCGTGTATTAAAAAATTATACACAACAACCCTGAAATAGATTATAAACTCTAATCTCTTCACATAAAGGCAATGAATTCGATGAATTCAAAGATCTATGTGAGTGTTCGATGTTCGATCAGACAATCTGGGAGTCCCTGAGGTATAAACCATGATTCCTTAGCTTTTTAGTATGGAATACTAAACCCTCTCACAATCATAACCATAATTTATTAAACCAGGAATTACTTCTGTAAATTAATGATATTCGACCTGTAAATGAAATGCATGCATTCCAGCTGTATAAAAATACACTCAAAAAACACATTTTTAATCATTTACAGGTTCACAGGTAAGTTCCAGAAACTAGCAATTCCTCTTTACCATTCAGATCTACACATAATATCTGTAACTTCCATCAAGCTTTCCACACTTTATCTCAATGCAGAGATCCTTTGTCCTTATCTGTTCTCTCTGAATCCTTCTTACTGTGTAACTCGAATGAAAATTAGGGAAAAAAAACTAACATCTAACAAACCTCCTCCACGAATGGAGGAATTTTCTAAATTTAGAAAAACTAATTCCTATAATTCTGTAATGAACTAACTAGGAGGCTCAGTCTCCTCGCAGGGATATTTTGATAGCCAATTGTTCCTATTTTAACTCAGAAATTGATAGCATTGCTAACTGACAGTAATTATCCACTCAAAAAAATACTTTAAAAATAAAGTCTTCAAATTATTAGGACTACTAGTCCTCTTCCCAAGCCACAACATGTGACCAACTTGTCACATTGCTGGATTTACCTTGATGCTCCTGCATTAGACTCCCAAGGTAGGAAAATTATGACCTCCAGGTCATATGCATCCAATGTCCATGCACCTGATTTTCAAAATTTATATGGTAACTCTCACTGCCTTTATTTTCATCACATTTCAGTTCTAGTCTCAACTTAACAGGCTTCCATACTTTATGTTGCAATCTTCTATTGCATTCACTTATCACTTCCTCTTCAATCAATGAATTGAAACAATTCATCTCTTTCTTCTGCTTGCTACACATTCTCTTGGAATGTTTTACCTTAAGTTCGATAAATCCTCAAGTTCTCCATCAAAATATACACATCCACCTTTAAGTTGTTGACCGCTTCCTTCTACCACCCTTACATCCTTAATGTCCTTAAGGACATCTTCCTCATCAATATCTATTTGTTTTTCCTGAACTTCAAGTTTACTTCCAAGAAGTAACTTCAGTTCTTTAACCACAATATCATATTCATTCTTCCTTTCCTTTATACTAGCAAACATATTATGAATTCAAAAATTGGTATCTACTCTTATCTCAACAACTTGAGACATTTTCCTATTCCTAACTGCAATCTTACTTCCATATTCAGGCTCCTTCAGCAAATATTTAATTGACTCAAATTCCCTTTGACATCTTTCACATTCTTCATCATAATGCCAATAATAACATTCTACTTCCATTCTACTTTCACCTTCTATCTCATCAATATTGTATTGCTTGAGATCAGCCACCTTCTCTGCTGCATTTATAATTTCCAGTTTTAAATCATACTTCACAGCTCCATTTTCTTCACTGTCCCCCAAGACAATTTTCCTATTCAATAGCTCCATACTGTAGCAACAAAATTCCATCTTTATTATGAGACATCCAAGCCTCATTTCTTTCCATTTCAACTTGATCTTTAAAACCAATTTCTTGCTTTGAATTCACTTCATATTTCCTTATATCTACACACAAATTCTTATTAGAATTACATAAAATTTCCAGCACTTCTACCCTGCTCTGTTTTCTTGTAAATTTAAGGTTTCTGACAAATTTCTCTTCAGATTTGTCATTGATGACAACTCCCTCTTTCTTATTTAGCTCTGATTTTACAGTCTGGATACTCATTATCTATTTTTCTAGCCTCTTCTCCAAAATATTTACCTCATACCACAAACCTACCATCTCACTTGGAATTTCTACCACAAGCTCTGTACAATATTCACCATCTTCTTCCTCTACATCAATTATCAACCAAATTTACTTATCTTGGTTGTTTTCAAGTTTAACATCCTTTAGTAACTGATGATCATCTACAACAACACTAAGTATCTGCTCTTCTTTGACATCACCCTGCAATAACTGTCCAATATTTACAAGATCTTTCATAGCAGTATTCAACAACTGCTCTTCCTCCTTCATCATAAGGTTATATGAACCTTCTTCCTTCTCTTGAAAAGACAAAATTTTACTTCCCTCTTCTTTTGTGACAACTTGAGATAGTTTTCATACTTCAGTATTTCCTGCATTGACACACAAAACATTAGTTTTAAAATAATTGGATTCTAAGATCTCTTTGGATGGTCTCACCATAAATTCTTTTCGTTGAATTTCATTGTCAACATAATCCATCAAATTATTATTGAATTCCATATCCACTTCATTAGTTTTTCTGAGAAAATTTTTTGTGTCATATTCACATGGGCAGACTTCTTTCTGCTTCATCAATCCCTGCCCAAACTCAGCTTTCTTGAGCTCTCTATCCTTCCTCAAAACTAGTGGATGTAGTCGTTGTTTCTGCTGCAATGCAGACCATTTAACTCTCTTTCTTTTCATCACCCAACCATAATATTCATCTCCATTACTCTGTTGAATCAAATTCTCTAGTTTACTAAACCTTTCTTTGAATTTAGTAAACTATTTGTCACATTCCTTTTGACCCGTATTCTGAATGTCCTTCAACTGAACATATTTCTTCACCTGATTGTAGTCCTTATTTGTATTTCTCTTATGACTATTAACATTCATTTTCGTTCCTAACTTCTTGACAATATCAAGAGACTGTCTTTCATTTCCCATGCCTGGGCAATCTACATGGCCACAGTCTATCATTTTCTCCCTTGTCTGTGTGACAGTTCCAAATGACTATCTGCCATAATCAGAGTTTGTACAATCTACAAACATACACTAGTCATTTGTTTCAAAACCATAAGGATCCATAACCTCTCTTGTTGTCTCAAACATCAACTCTTTCAACTGGTTCTCATCCTTCCAAGGATCCATGAAACCATCAGCTGGTCTCATGTCTTCACCCTCATCACTACTATCACCAAGAATGGACCATTTCTCAGGTTCACATAAGTAAACCTCTTCCTCTTCATCATCAAGAGATATTCCTTAATCTAGCTTGCGGATAATTCCATCTACTCTGTTAAGCATTTCTCCTTGAACAAATTTGCATGTGGAATCCTCAAATTCCATCCTTGACTCAAAAAATCTGAGTTCTTCCTTCCATAAGGTAACCTCCTTCTACCTCCACTTCATCTCAAATTTAGTTGAAATAATTAGAGACCTTAACAATATGCTTAAAAAGGACTCAATAATTAAATGGACTATTGAAGCTAAGCAATCTTTTGAATTAATTAAACAAGCTTTAACCAAAACACCAGTCCTTATAAGTCCTGATTTTAAGAAGGATTTTATTATCTTCTCTTTTTCTTCAGAGCACACTATTGCTGTAGTTTTACTGCAGAAAAATGACCAGGGCTATGAGCAGCCCATTGATTTCTTTAGAAAAACACTTAGAGATGCCACTTTAAAGTAAAATATCATGGAGAAATAGGCCCTATCTTTGGTAAAGGCCATTAAAGACTTTAGAGTGCACATTCTTTATTCACACATTATTGCCTATGTTCCAAATGCAGTAGTGAAGGACATTCTAACACAGAATGGGCCTGATGGTAAAAGAGGCAAGTGGATTGCCACATTTTTGGAATATGACATAGAAATAAAACCCACTAAACTTATAAAAGGTCAAGGTTTAGCCAAACTCATGGCTGAATCAAATTTTCATGCTTTAGACATTAATTTTATTGCCCAAGTAGATGATCAAGAAGACATGGCGACTCCAGAGATCAGTGAAGCCTTTTCAGACTCACCATGGTATGTAGATATTATATTTGTATTACTAAATTTACGAACTCCTCCTGGATTATCGAGAACAAAAGTTAGATTCTTAAAATTGAAGGCAGTAATATTTTGTATCTTAGACAATGTACTTTTTTGGAAAGATCATAATGGAATTTTACTGAATTGTTTGCTTAAATAAGAAGCTGACAAAATATTATAAGAATTTCATGCAGGTGACGGCGGAGGACATCTTTACTGGAAGAGTACTGCAGACAAAATTCTGAGAGCTGGTTTTTACTGGCCTACTTTGTTTGCAGATGTAAAAAGGTATGTGACCTCCTGTCATAAGTGTCAAATATTTGAGGGAAAGAAAAAGTTGCTACCCCTGCCCTTAAAACCCATCTCAACAGAAATGCCATTTCAACAATGGGGTCTTGAATTCATTGGTGAAATTCACCCTCCATCCTCAGCCCAACATAAGTGGATTATGACAGCCACTGATTATTTTACTAAGTGGATTGAAGCCATTCCTTCTAGGCAAGCCACTGACACTATCATTATCTCCTTTTTAGAAAGCAACATACTTTCAAGATTTGGATGTCCCAAAAATATTATCACTGACAAAGCAGCTGCATTCAAATCTAAAAAGATGATTGACTTTTTCCATAAATACCACATTACCCTTGTCTATTCTACTGCATATTACCCTCAAGGTAATGGCCTTGCTGAATCTTCCAATAAGAGCATTGTGAACATTATCAAGAAATTACTAGAAGATAACAAAAAGACTTGGAACAAGAGGTTAGTTAATGCCTTATGGGAAGATAGACTTACCACCAAAAAATCTATTGGTACATCCCCTTACTAGCTTTTTTATGGAATGAATGTTGTTTTTCCATCTTCCTTAGGAGTACCAATAATGAAGATAATTCAAGAGTTACAAGTTGAGACCAATGGCATTCAAAGAATGATTAATTAAATCATTCACTTGCAGCAAACAAGAGAAGAGGTTTATCTTAAGTCTCAAGTTATCCAAGATAAGATAAATAGATTTTTTGATAAAAAGAGTAAAGAAGATGATTTCTACATTAGTGATAAAGTTCTAAAGTGGGATTCAAGGAGAGAAGAAAAAGGTAAACATGGGAAATTTGATTTCCTATGGAAGGGACCTTATATTATTTATGGTTACAGAGGTAACAATGCTTTATTTTTTAAAGAAATGGATGGATCATATCTTCTAGGTGGACCTGTCAATGGCAGAATGCTGAAGCACTACTACTCTTCAGAAATAACCAATAGTTAATTTTGTTTACTTTGTCCATTGTACATAACATTGAAGATTTTAGATTTGATTGGATGTTTTCCTAACAAAGTTGAAGCTCGGAGAGAAGGCCCTAAGCTTTGAAAGGTAAAATATCACAAGTATGAATAATTGCAGAGTTCATACAACATTTACAAGGTCAACATAGTCAAAATTCAAAGGCTACTAGTCTTAAAGTTCTTGACATTCACCAGGAAATTCCATCCCTATGTGGAGCCACTATTAGGGTCCTATAATAATAGGGTTCATAATTTTTGAATTGACTAAGATTAGCCTTGTAAATATGTACATACCTTTCTTTCTACAAGTTGTTTTCCCATATTTTGAAAATAATAAAAAATGAAAAGAGGGTAAAAGTCCTAAAAGAAAGATCAAAAGACTTGAAAATAAAAGATAAAAAAGAATAGAAAAAATGAACCCCAAACCCAAAGACAAAAGAGAGATAAGAATAAGACATGAAAGTGATGCAAGTCAAAATGCCACTACTTTTTACTTTTACTTCAATAATAATGATTATGTGCAACTTGTTTAAAATGCCATAATCTATGATGAGTTAAATAGTTTAATTTTAACTTTTTCATGCTTTGAATTTTATGTTTATAGATGAAGAATAAAGATTTGTCAAACAGTTTAAACTTGACAAATCAGTAGATAGTTAGAGAATAAATGAGGAGCTCAACAGTTTAATCCGAGCCCTCGGATGAAATAAGGTTAGAATTAGATAGTTTCCTGCTTTGAAAGATAAAATAAATTTAGGTTTGCAAGCTCAAATGCACCCATGAAAATAATGAAAAAATGTTAGAATAATGATGGGTAGGTAGAAAACAGTTGCACAAAGGCATGTAATAAAATCTCATTTGGCAAAAATTACTAATTTCCTCTCCCCTCAAAGTATTCAGTACTCAAAACCTTCAGTTATAAAGGCTCAGAGCATTTCTCTGACTTTTGTTGGGACCGGACCCAAGGCTTAATAACTGATTGGTAATAAGTATTGAATCCCCTTCATTAAAAATCCCTTCCCCTTCATCATTCATTTTACCCTAATAAAATCCCTTTTCCTAATTTTAAAACACTTTTTATCTAGGAAAAGTAAAATCCCCTTGACTAATTCCCCTTTTATGCAAAAAACACTCAAAAAAACCCACAAAATACAATTTATCCTAAGTATTATGTGTAAATGTTTAAAATGGGACCATTATTGTGCTCAAATGCCTATTTTACACTTTTCTTATCTGATATTATATGTATTTCTGCTCACATCATACTCATTTCATATTAATTCTAATATAATGTATTAATTCCCTTATAACTACCTCTTCCCGTAGATATATTAATTACTTATTTAAAATATCCCAAACCCACTATTTTAAAGTTTATCTATGTTCTAAATACCCATGTGTTAAATATTGCCCCGCCTATCCCCCAAAGGTTAAACACGTTATATATAATAAAACCCGCGTTCCTAATACACATGTAAATTCCTCATTTACCATGTAAAACCATAATTAACCTATCCGCTTATTACATTATGTTTATACGTTAAAAAATATGTTTTAAACGCATAAATTAAACCCCACCACATATAAACTCTTGGGCCCCACGACCCATATACCGAGCTACTCTACCACCAGATCTCAGTTGTTTGCAATCCTTCTCCCAAATTTGACGATCCATCAACGATATCGCAAATCTAATAGCGCCCAACTTAATCAATTTAAAATTTGCGAAATTGGCAGTATTGACACACTCTCTCTCCTCCACACGGCGATAAGAGATTGGATCGCATTCGATCCAAATAAACCACTTATCACCTTCTCATCGCACGATAACCACTGATGGTTTTCTCCCACCGGCGCTAAACCACCCTTCCTCTGACTTGACTCGCATTCAATGCAGAACCATGTTTGAAACCTAAAAACTCTTTAAAGCTGCATATATGCTTAGTTTTAAGTTTTTCTAAGTTTTTCTGCATATTAAACCCTTCCGACTAAAGAAAAACACCATTTGCCTTATCTTTATGCCCAAAGAACCAGAGATATATTAAGAAATTGCTGCCAAGACCGCTTGAAGCCTCCAATATACTTCCAAGGACTGCAACAACTTCCAAAAGCCTTCCGACACCTCAGAAACCCAGTTTAAAGACCAAATACCTGCGAAAAATAGGTATTCTTCGAAAAAAGTAACCTCCTCGTCATAAAAAGAGCTATTTTTGTCAATGTGAACCTTGTGAAGCCTATTTTGTCCACATAAAAAGCCTTATTTTCCCTCAAAGAACAGATTTGATGTGAAACCCTGATAAATTTTTTGTTTTGATACTATTTCTAGTTTTAAAACAAAATTGAAGAAGTTTTAGCCTTTGCAGACCTTAAAGAACTTCTAATTAATCCAGAAACCCTTTTTCAAATAATCAGAATCCTCTGTACATGAATCATACTATTTTGCAAGTCCAGTTTATCTAAAAGAGCAGAGAAACCCTTGTTATTTCATTTTCTGAGTCTGAAAAGAGTTTGAAGATCAAGTTTGGAACCAAATTGAAAGTTTAAACCAAAAGAAAGCCTAATTATACCCTTTGTTGTTCAATAAACCTCTGTAAAGTAAAAATACCTTCTGTAAGCAGTTTAAGCTTACAGAAGAGTACAAAAAGCCTAATACAGAGTCTTAAGCATCCAGAATGGCTTGTAAAACGACCATTGTTATAAATCCTCTACAACATCATGTTGTAGATGTGGAGCATACACCTCTAGCTAATATAGATTACAAGATAGCTGATCCAGTGATAGAATTCAAACTGCTAGATCTTCATTGTTGGAGTCTAGAAAAATCATTAGATCAGGGAGAAGAAGTTCAGATTTTGGAGTCAAATCTACCCAAGTATGTAGTTCCACATACTCATCAAACACTGTTACCGATGAAATAGGTAACCACACTGTTATATACTTTTTTTTGGTAGCATAAAAAGCGCCTGATTTTGAAAAGTGGTGATGCAGAATCACCCCTTTTTTTTGTGCACATTTTTGACACTCTAATATTTTTATTTATGAAGTATGAATATTTGTTTTAAAATGTTAGTGATTTTCTTGCTAATTTTGAAACGTATTGATGCAGCATCAACTTTTTTTTTTTAGAGCAGTGATTTTCATGCTAATTTTGAAACGTATTGATGCAGCATCAACCTTTTTTTTTTTAGAGTGGTGATTTTCATGTTGGTAATAAAACACAAAATTTAGATTAATATATATATATATATATATATATATATATATATATATATATATATATATATATATATATATAAAAACAATTAAAAAAACCAATAAAAATGTAAAAAAAGCCAAAATTAACTCGTAAAAATAAAAAATTTAAACAAAAATAAATAAAAAAAACAAAAATATTCGAAAATTATATCAAAAGAAATGACAAAATTTGAAAAAAAAACACATAATTTAAAGAAAAAAACAAAAATTAACCAAAAAAATTAAAAAAAAACATCAAAAACATTTTTTCTAAGTTATTAAAAAAAAAAAAAAAATTTAAAAAAAATTAAAATAAAAAATTTAAAAATAATTTAAATTACAAAATTAAAATTTAGATAAAAAAAATAAAGTACAAAAAAGAAAAAAATAAATTTTAAATTTTAAATTAAAAAAATAATAATAATGAGAAAAAAAATTACAAATTTTAAAATTAACAAAAAAAACAAATTAAAAAAAAAAATTTAAAATTGAAAAAGAAAATTAAAATAAAAAAAAACTATCATTAAAAAACATAAAAAATGAAAAAAACCACATGCAAATAATTAAAAAACAAATATCCATAAATTTACTCTTTTTTTTTTTTAAATGAAACAATTTATAAAATTTAAAAATGAAAAACTAAATAAACTAAAAGATTTTTAAAAAAAATTAAATTAAATCAAAATTTAAGAAATTTAATAATTAAATTTTAAATTTTAAAAAATAATTAATCTAAAATATTAAATTTAAAAACAAAATAAAAAAAAACAAAAACAATTAAAACAATTTAAATTTAAAATAAAAAATTTGAATTAAAAAAAATAATTTTAAATTTTTTGAATTTAAAAAAAAAATTAAAAAAAATCAAATTAAAAAAAAAGAATTTTTTGATCGTGGTGGCGCGCGATCGGCCCCTTCGCGAGGTGGTGGCACGGGGCGAAGCGAAAGCAGCGACGGGGAGGCACGCCTGGCCCCGCGCCCGGCCCGACGGTCGCTCCGCCGCCACATGGGCGGAGTGGCGGGGTCCGCGCTAGCTGTCGGCTGCTCCTTCGCCACACGGGCGGGGAGGACGGTACGAGGTGCCCTTCTTGGAGTGCGAGGCTGATTCCCAGAATCGCCCTCCCGCGGCGCGACGCCGATTTTGGGAATCGCCCTCCCACGACGCGAGCCCGATTCCGGGAATCACCCTCTCGCAGCAGGAGGCCGATTCCGGGCGGAAGGGTGATTCCTGGAATCGGCCTCGCGCCATGGGACGTTGATTCCCGGAATCGGCCTCCCGCCCAGGTGGCGGCGGAGGCCGGCCGCTGGGCGGACAGGGAGCTGCATGCAGCCTCCTCGCCTACCCAGTGACCGGCCTTTGCGGCCACCTATGCGGGAGGCCGATTGGCGGCGCCATCACGATCAATTTATTTTGATTTTTTTTTTAAATTCAAAAAATTTAAAATTATTATTTTTTAATTTAATTTTTATATTTGAAATTTAATTTTTTTTTTTTTTGTTTTTTTGTTTTTTTAATTTTTTGTTTTTTAAATTTTATTAATTTTTTGTTTTTTGCTTTTTATTTTTATTTTATTTAATTTATTTATTTATTTTTTAATTTTGTTAATAATTTTTATTAAATTTTGTATTTTTTTTTTTTTATTTATTTAATTGATTTTTAAAATTTTTTTTTTCATATTTTATTATTATTATTAAATTTTATGTTTAGTTTTTTCATTTAATTTTTTAAAATTTAATAAATTTTGTATTTTTTTTTTAAATCTATTTGAATTTAATATATATATATATATATATATATATATATATATATATATATATATATATATTTTAATTTTTAATTTTATTATTATTATTATTTTTTTTAATTACATAAAATTATTATATATATTTTTTTTATTTCAATTAAAAGTGTGTATTTAAAATTAGATTTTTTTATTTTTATTTTTTATTTTTTTTAATTAAACTTAATATTTTCAAATTAATTTGTTTTTTATTATATTTTTTATTTAATATATTTTTATTTAATTTATGTTTTTCAATTTTTCATTTTTAATTGATTTTTAGAGTTTTTTAACTTTTTATTTTAACAATGTTTTTTTTTTCCCTTTATATTTGAAATTTATTTTTTATTTCAAAATTTATTTGTTTATTCATTTATTTATTAAAATTTAATATTTTTTTTTAATTTAATTTGTTATTTTAATATTAACATTTTTTTAAATTTAATAAAATTTAATATATATTTTTAATTTAAGTTGATATATATATATATATATATATATATATATATATATATATAATTTTTTATAGTTTAAATTTAATTTATTTTTAAAATTTATTTGTTTTTTTAATATATATTTTTTTAAATTTAATATTTTAATTGTATTTTATTTTTCATTTTTTTATTTTTAAATTAATTTTTCATTTTTTTTTAATTTTTATTTTAAAGTTTTAAATTTATTAAAATTTAATATATTTCTTTAAATTTAATTTTTTATTTTAAAATTAATTTTTATTTTTATTTTTATTTTTTAAATTTAATAAACATTTTTTTTTCTTTTTAAATTTAATTTCTATATTTTATTTTTTATAATTTATTTATTTTTAAACTTGTTTTGTTTTGTTTTGTTTTTTTTTTAAATTTAATATATATATATATATATATATATATATATATATATATATATATATATATATATATATATATATATATATATATATTATTTTTTCTATAAATTTTGAAATTTTAATCTTTAATTATTTTTATTTTTATTTTTTATTTTAGGTTTTTTTTTTAATGTTTAAATTAAAATTTTTATTTTGTTTTTATTTTTTAAATTTATTTACTTTTCTTAAATTTTAGGTTTATTTTAATGTTTGAATTTTAAAAATTAAAAAATGTTATTTCTATTTTTAAAAATGTCAAAAATATGACACAATTTTTTTTTTGTTATTCAAGTATCGACTGGTTTTGAGGGTGTTTTTTCAATCCTTTTTTCAAGAAACAATTTTGTTTTTAACATAATTTTATAAAATGTTGAAATTTGACCTTAAAAAAAAACCAAGTGCGTTCTGGAATACACTTTTTTTGTTTTTGGGGTGTTTTTTCATGTTTTTTGAGTCTTTTTGGGCTAGAGTTCCCGTTTTGAGGTCAGGTTACCTATTTCATTAGTAACATTGTTATCAGCGTCCAGAAGTCATTAGGCTGTGTCAAACCTATTATTCACCTGACCAAAGAGTTATGTTTGATGCTAACAAAGAAGTATTGTTTACTATAACTGCAGAGTCTATTAACCTAATGCTTCAGTTGAAAGCATATCCCAATGCAGTTCTATTATCCATAGAAGCTCTTACAAAGATTTATATTCAATTGGATTTTTCTAAGAGATTTCGGATTTTCCAAAATTTCATGCCTGCATATGTTGAAATCCATTTAGATAAACCCTCTTTATTCTACTTCCAAATTTCCTGAAGGGTCAAAGCATGTCATTTCTATGTTATCCCTTATTCTAGGTTATTTGACTGATGAGCATACATATGAGTCTATTCTAGGCTTTCTAGCTACCTTTGTGCCTGGTCAACCTCCTTTTGTCATTTACAATTATGTTGAATACATAACTGATAATATCCATGATAAGCTTGTGAAATTACCCACTGAAGGAGTTTTCAGATATTCATCCTTCCTCTTTCACATGTTCCTTTATTTCCAAGTAGAAAAATTCCCTATAAACCTTCAGAAATTGGATGTAGAAGGGAATCCCCTATTACTCATCTTTTGGATCTCTTTAATCAGAAAACAATCAACATAATTCACTTATGTAGATTTTATAGATTATTTTGTTCATCCATTGATAAACATGTTGACGAACAGTGTACAACCAAGAGTCAGTGATGAGAAAAATAAAGTGTTACAATTTTCAGAAGAAATTATAACTGGAGATTGGTACCTTTACCAAAATCATATAGAAATCAGAGTTGTTGGGTCTAATCTTTTACCCTATAAACTACTAAAATACTTGCCAATGAGAGTTTTTTCCTTAGAGTACACCAGGAAAATACTAAATTCAGATTCTATCAACTTCTTGGCTGCCAAAAAGAAGACTCAATTCAAGTTGAAGAACCAAGTAGGACCTTTCATTTGCAATCACAGAGATGCAGATACAGAGGCAACAAAACAGTTGTTGGAATACAAATTTGAAGAAAGTTTCTTATGGAATTATGATCCTCAGGGAATTCTAAGTAAAATGAAAATTTACCCCTTATATCCATGATAAAAGGCCAAATATTGAACAATTTTCTAATCAAATAGAGTGGCTAGAAAACACCTTGATAGAAGCAGTTAAACAGGGTGATACTAGTCACACCTTGAAAACTGTAAATAAAAAAGATAAAGCTACTAAGAGAATCAGGGAAGAAGGTACCTACACTATTGAAACAACAACAGAGACTAGGTTTAAACTCAGATATAACAAGAAGCCTAAGCTCAATCCAGTGAATAAGGAAAAAGAAACAATTGAAGTGCTAGATGAAGAAAACACAGAGAATAACACAAATGCTGTTACAGTTATTGTAAACGAGCAGGAAAAATATACTCTAGACACTCATATGGTTGAAAGACAGCAAAATATGGAGGCATCCTCATCACAACAAGAAGAAAGTACAAGTTTGGATATCAAAGAGAAATACAAGGAAATCAAATCTAAGAATGAAGAGTTAAAGAATGAAATTTATTCGCAGTATCTAAAGCAAACTCTCGGAAGTCAAAACAGATTATTATCAGCCTTTGATTACACCAACAAGAAATTTCTTATGACAATACTACAACCAACAGTGCCTAAGCCTACAACAGTAGCAGACTACAAGAAAGTTGACTTGGAAGTACCAGTTGATAGCATTCATCCTTTAGATCAAATTGAGTTCCATAAGCAGAGCTCTGAAATGCTCTATTCTACTATGACTACCAAGGAAATGAGTGCCCAGAAGCTTCAGAACACTATAACCAATTTGAGAGATCAAATCAGGATTGAAAAAACTTCTTCTCTTATCAAGGACACTAGAATCAAGTCCTTAGAAGAATTGGTAATTGAAGTAGGGTATGACCCAGCAAATGTAAAGGTTGCAGAAGAAATGATAAAGAATAAAAATGCTGACATAACAGCCCTGATTGAATATTCCTCCAACAGAACATCCACAAACTAAAGAGATTCTACAGGAGGTAGATCAGAAAGATGAGATGATGAGTCTCATTCTTCAAATGACAACACAGATTAAGGAAATGGAGATAGAAATGGACAAGATTTTCCAAGATAAAGAAGCAACAAAAACTCAGAGTGCTCCTCCCATAGTTATCCCTATGGTAACTACAACAGTTCCATCAACCTTAGCAGAGGAATTAGCACCAAAATCTCCATTGGCAACAGCTCTGCTAGTGACATCTTCCACTACCTCTGCTATAGAATCATCTACATCAATGCTGCAATAAATAGATGAAGCTAGAAAGCTTATTAAAGCTATGGAAAAGATGTCTATACAGAATAATGAAATCAACAGGTTGAAAGAACAAATTAAAAATTTGGAAGATGCTAAGAAATTAGCCCAAATCAATGCTAAAAATGAGGAACAAAAAGCCAAAAGGGCTGATCTGAAATTGTGAGAACAAAGTATTTCTCATACAGAGATTGACTGTAGGGGCATTCACCGAATATTTCACCTTTCAATGAAAAGATGAATCCGAAGGCTACCTGGCCCTTCTACAGACTCTGCCTAAAGAAATAAAATGTAATCACTGAGATCTGATCAATGAAAGTATTTGTGTGATGTGCAAAGTATTCATTGATCCAGCTTTAATGTGTGAATAGACAAGTATACATATTTTGCAAATGAAGTGTAGTGGTTTGAAGATGAACTGATAAGTTTTGTTCACTGTTTAAACCACTTGGGAAAATATAGCTTATAAAAATTTACTGTTTAAAAGAGCAGAATCTGAAAATATGCAGCAAAATTATACAGTATGACAGCAAATAATTGTTTAAGCGGTTCACCCCTCTCTTGGGCTACCTCCGCTGGGTCCAAAAGCCTCTAATTAGGCTTTTTCCTCTTTGATAAAATGCTCAAAATGTGAATAAAACTGTATAGAAGCCTCAAATGGAAAAATACACTGCAAAAATAGATTCAGAAGGCTCAAATCAGTAGAAAATGACTAAACAAACACCTCCATTGGATGAAGGTAGTCCAAAACAACTCTTTTTCCCTTAGGCCCTAGTGGCTCCACGACCAAAAATGCTGGTAAATTCTCTGTTAGAGCACCCTGATGGCTCTGCAAACACTTCTAACAGCTTCAGAATTCTCTCTACACCCAAAATCAAAAAACATTTCGTATCAAAAGGCCTCTCCTAGCCAAAGTTATGGCTCTTTTACTCCAACTGCCAGTTTAGCCTTGAAAAGCTCCACTAATTGTGGAGAAACTGCAGATAAGGCCACTAAAATAGTGAGTGGCGCCAAAACAGGCGGAGTCTCCAACTTTAGCCGTGCGGTTAGGGCTTGTAATAAATATTACGGTTTCGAGTTTGGAACCGGTCACATGTATGTCGGAGTTTAATGGTTAGAGGTAAAGGTTTTGTAAACCGTGGCTTTAATGGTCACTGGAATGACCGCTGTACGTGACCACCGTTTCCGTTCACATGTTAAATGGTTACATTAAATTTACAACCGTCAGAGTTATATGTGCGCCAACTGACTTGTGCTGTGGTTCCGCGCTGTGGGTTCTATGCGGAGGGGGCTGGCCCCCTTTTGGGCCCCGCCCAATTCAATGCAAACCTTTAATACATACGCGCTGCCATAGTTTAACAAGAAACTACCATGGTTCATTGGTGGAGTCGTTCCGTTGCCATCCGGCCGACCCGGTTTCAATTCCCGCCGAGTCCATACAAACTTTTAAACGCCCATTCCATTCCACTTTGGGGCCACGTGGCGGCATCTGGGCTGGCCATGTGGCGCTTTGTAATTGGCTGCGCCCAGAATATTCCACAGAATATTCTATGGAATATTCCCAGAATATTCTGTGGAATATTCTTTTTTTTAATAAAAATATTTCATAAAGTCAATTTTGGCCTTTTTTAATTGAAATTGACGAATCTTTAAAGCTGAATATCTTCTGCATACGGCGTCGGATTTGAGTGCCGTTCACGGCATTGGGATCGTATCGCCAAGCTCTTTCTAGTCGATCTATTTCGGAGAAATTATGAGCAACTTCATTTTTGAGCATTTTTCTTCAAGAGACTTGATCTCCTGATCACACCTCCCAAATGGGAAGCTTTTGGACCCTCAAAAGCTTTCAATTACCTGTTAAGAAGGTGAGGATACAACCTCCTCACCTGTTCCAACTCCATCCACTTTGATTTGCTTGTTTTACTACCTTTTAAACCAACTCTTAGATAATCAACATCTCCCCTCCTTGAAGTGCGTGTCCTTCTGTCAAGGATTGCATCTTCTTTCAACTCATCCAAAAATTCTGGCGAGAAATCTTCTATGGCTGGTAGCTGAACATGATTTTCAGAATCATCAATAAGAGGAGGTTCATACAAACGTAAATTTTCCACATTAACAACGGAATACATTTGCATGTATGAAGGCAAATCTAGTTGAAAAGCATTATTTCCAACTTGTTTAAGGATTTTGAATGGACCATAACGAATAGGCTTCAACTTTTTACCTTCTCCTTGCATTCTATCCTTACTTATATGCAACCATACCTCATCTCCTTCCTGAAACTTGTGATCAATTCTATGTTTGTCATGTCTTTCTTTGTACTTGCCTTGACTCTTTTCAAGCTGTTCTTGAACTTGCTGATGAATGAGATGAATTCTTTCAATGAACATGTGAGCTTTGTCAACGTCACTATGCCCATCAATGGCAATATCCTTCTCAAGAATGAATTCCAATGGTGACTTAGGCAAATATCCAAAACAAGCTTCAAATGGCGAAGTATTTGTAGAAGAGTGTTTGGCCCGGTTGTAAGCATGCTGAATGTAATGCAAATGCTCATCCCAAAGCTTGGGATGCTTGCTGCAATACCCTCTCAAAAGATGCACAATGGTTCTGTTCACTACCTCTGTTTGACCATCTGTTTGCGGATGGAAAGCAGTGCTCTTCTTCAACTTGGTGTCCATCATCTTCCATAGATTGGACCAAAAATTCCCAACAAATCTGGAATCCCTGTCACTAACAATAGAAGTAGGCAAGCCATAATGAACCCATACATGTTGAAAATATAAATCAACAGTTTGTTCAGCAGTTATAGTTTTCTTACATGGCATAAGAATACACATCTTGCTGAAACGATCAACTTCTACAAAAAGATAATCATGCTGCTTTCTAGATAATGGTAATCCCCCAACAAAATCCATAGAAACACTTTTCCATGGTCTAGAAGGTACCGGCAATGGCATATACAATCCAAGCTTCCTATTGCTAGGCTTGCTTGTAGCACATAATGAACAACCTCTAATGAAACGTGTAACACTATCTATCATGCGAGGCCAATAACAATACCTATGCAGATGTGCCACCGTTTTGCTTACACCGAAATGACCAGCAATAAGAGAAGAATGAGCTTCTCTCATCATGCTTAATCTCTCTCCCTGTGGTATACATAACTTTCCAAGTGAAACAGAAAATTGTTATGCAAATGATAGTCATTCTCCTCAACATGATTCCCTTTACTCAAGTTAGCATACACCTCTTTAAAATCTTCATCTGATGCATACTGTTCTATGTAGCTTTCATGCACAATAGAATCATTCTTAAGCAAAATACTAGCACTAATAATAGGCCTTGAAAGCATATCAGAAAATTTATTGTGAATACCTTTCTTGTACCTTATTACCAAGTGAAATTGTTGTAGGAAACCCATCCATCTGAAATGTCGTGACTGCTGCAATTTACTTTGTGACTGCAAATACTGTAAAGGCTGATGGTCGGTATGCACAATTTTTTCTTTGCCCATCAAATAGTGCTTCCACTTTTTGACACTTTGTACCAACGCATACAACTCCTTATCATATGTAGGATAATTCACAACAACACCATTAAATGTCTCAGAATGAAAAGCGATAGGCTTACCATGCTGTAAGAGAACTGCACCCATGGCATAATCACTAGCATCTGTTTGAATCTCGAATGGCTGTCTCAAATTAGGTAATGCAAGAACCAGAGATGAACTGATCTTTTCCTTCAAAGATTTGAAAGCTTTTTGTTGCTTACTTCCCCATTGGAAAGTACGCTTCACACTTGTCACTGCATGCATAGGAGATGCTATGGCAGAAAAGTTAGCAATAAACTTTCTCCAATACTGAGTTGCACCCAAAAAACTTCTTACCTCTATAATGGACTTGGGAGTAGGCCAATTCACAATAGCTTCTACTTTGGAAGGATCAATTCTCAAAGCGCCTCCACCTACTATGTGTCCCAAATAAACCAAAGAAGTCTTTCCAAATTCACACTTTGACATCTTAAGAAATAACTGATTTTTCTTCAAAACATCAAGTACTTTACTGACATGCATGACATGATCTTCTCTTGTCTTGCTGAAAATAAAGATGTCATCTAAGTAGACAATAACAAAATCATCAAGAAAAGGACGTAAGACATCATCCATTACCCGCATGAAAGTTGCAGGTGCATTGCATAAACCAAACGGCATCACAAGCCACTCAAAGAGTCCTTGTTTGGTTTTAAAAGCTGTCTTCCAAATGTCTCTTTCTTCAATTCTTACTTGATGATAACCACTTCTTAAGTCTAACTTAGTGAAATATCTTTCATCTTTCAGCTGATCTAACAAATCATCTATTCTTGGAAGTGGGTAACGATTCTTTACCGTTATCTTGTTCAAAGCTCTGAAGTCAACACACATACGCCAAGTTCCATCTTTCTTCGGAATCAACACTATCGGTGACCCACATGGCGAAGTGCTTGGCCTTATGAAACCCTTGTCCAACAACTCTTTAATCTACTTCTTTATTTCAGCATTCTCCATAACAGACATGTGATACATGCCTATGTTAGGAAGAGGACAATCTGGATGTAAATGGATTTCATGTTGAATCTCCCTTTTAGGAGGCAAACCTGTTGGTTCCTGAAACATCTCATGATGTGCATCAACTACATCATATAAATCAGATTTAAGCTTTGCATCACAATTTTCAAATGACTCATGATTCACATCAACCTTTGGCTTGACCATAAGAAGTACAAAACTCTTGCTTGAATTGACTAGCCTTTTTACCTGTCCTACATTTACCATTGCAACATTTGTCTTCTTGCGATGAGCTCTAACAATAAACTCCTTACCATCTTTGAAAAGATGATATTTGTTTTCATGGCGATAGAAAATCGCTTTCCTGTCAAACAAGTAAGGACTTCCCAAAACAATACCAGATATATCAAGTGGAACCACATCAAGTTCAACTGTGTCAATATAGTGTGCAGTTATTGCAAAGCGCAATATGCATTTCCTTGAGACTTGCAAGTTAGCATCCTTGCATATCCATCCAAGTGGATAAGGCTTCGGATGTGGAATGGTCTCAAGTTTAAGCTACTTGACCAAGTCTTCAGATATGAGGTTAGCTTGTGACCCACTGTCAAATAGTGTGTCAATTTTGGTATGTTTTGCAACTACCCTCACATGGAATAGTTCAATTCTTTCTTCCTCATTAGGAGCTTGTGTATGACAGTTTGAAGAACTAGCACTTGCTTGAGTTTCAATTTCCTTCCCTTTCAAACTTTTCAAAACCATGGCTGCAATTTTTTTTCGTCACCTGAATCATCACCTAAATCTTGTGGTGTAGTTGTAGTAGCTGCATTTTTCTTCTTTCCCTTGTTTTTGTTAAATTGGTTTCTTTTTTCAGGATGAAGTTTCCAACATTTTTTCTCTTCATGGCCACTCTTTGAACAATGTTTACAAATGACCTTTTCACCCTCTTGTTTGATAGATGCATTTTTCTTGCCTTTTCCTTTGTTTTTCTCTTTGTACTTTCCTTTGAAAGTCTTGTTTCTACCCTCATCAAAAGTATTCTTTCCTCTAGCTTCTAAATGTGTAGCCTGCACACAGACTTCATCTAAGCTGGTAGGATTGAACATTAGGATAGTATGTTTAAGGTAACTGTGCAAACCTCCTATATATTTCAACAGGATGTCTTGACTTTGTAAGTCTACTCCAAGTAGAAGTGCTCTCCTTCTAAACTCTTGGGTATAATCTTGCACATTTTGACCCTTAAGTTGCCTAAAATTTTTCCAATTCATGATTGCTTTCTAAATATGAGCAAGAGGATAAAAATGTTTCTTAATGGCTGTAATAAACTCATTCCATGTTAGAGTTATCTTACCATGCTTTTTAATCTCCTCTCTAGTCTTGGCTTCCCACCAAACCAAAGCTGCTCCATCCATTCTCAAAGAGGCTAATTAGATTTTTGTTTCATCATCATGCAAATTCTGAATCCTTAGATAGACTTCCAGCTGTCTAATCCAGTTATCCAATTTCTCTGCATTCACATCACCATTAAACATCGGCAACTCAAACTTCACATCAAGCTTTAACAAAGGATTTTTAAGAGATGTTTTTGTTTTGTGTGACTGATTAACAGAAGTAGAAGAGGATGATGTGGAGGATGAGGATGAGGATGGAGATGGTGGATCACCATTTCCTCCATTCCCTTTCTTAGACTCATCTTTGTCTTTCTTTCCTCCTGAAGAATCTCCTTCTTCTCTTTGGTTTTTAGACCCTTCTCCAGCAATCCTATCATTTCTCTCCTGGTATAGGATCCTAACCATCTCAGTCAAGTCCAAGAAAGCTTTTCTAAAGACTCTTTCTTCTTCCTTGGGATCCATTTCCTCATGTGCTTCTCCTTCTCTGGAAGACATGTTTGTGGCTGATTCTAAGGCTAATGAGGATGAAATGGAAGGTGGATGTAATGGCACTCTAGCCCTCCTTGGTTGAGGATTAACTTGTTCTCTAACCAATTGAACTTCCCCTCTTTGCAATTTCAGCCTAGTAAGCATCAAGTTTTGCAGAATAATACAATTTACTTACACAAATTTCACAAACTCTTAAGAAAAACCTTGAGCTCTGATACCAACCTGATCTGAAATTGTGAGAAAAAATTATTTCTCATACAGAGATTGATTGTAGGGGCATTCACTGGATATTTCACCTTTCAAAGAAAGGATGAATCCGGAGGCTACCTAGCCCTTCTACAGACTCTGCCTAAAGAAATAAAATGTAATCACTGAGATCCGATCAATGAAATTATTTGTTTTAACTGCAAAATATTCATTGATCCAGCTTTAATGTGTGAATAGGCAAGTATACATATTCTGCAAATGAAGTATAATGGTTTGAAGATGAACTAATAAGTTTTGTTCACTATTTAAACCTGCTTGGGAAAAGTTTGCTTATAAATATTTATTGTTTAAAGGAGCAGAATCTGAAAATATGCAACAAAATTATACAGTATAACAACAAATAATTGTTTAAGCGGTTCACCCCTCTCTTGGGCTACCTCCCTGGGTCCAAAAGCCTCTAATTAGGCTTTTTCCTCTTTGATTAAATGCTCAAAATGTGAATAAAACTGTATAGAAGTCTCAAATGGAAAAATACACTGCAAAAATAGATTCAGAAGGCTCAAATCAGTAGAAAATGACTAAACAAACACCTCCATTGGATGAAGGTAGTCCAAAACAACTCTTTTTCCCTTAGGCCCTAGTGGCTCCACGACCAAAAACGCTGGTAAATTCTCTGTTAGAGCGCCCTGATGGTTTTGAAAACACTTCTAACAGCTTCAGAATTCTCTCTACACCCAAAATAAAAAAAAAAATCGTATCAAAAGGCCTCTCCTAGCCAAAGTTATGGCTCTTTTACTCCAACTGCCAGTTTAGCCTTGAAAAGCTCCACTAATTGTGGAGAAACTGCAGATAAGGCCACTAAAATAGTGAGCGGCGCCAAAACAGGTGGAGTCTCCAATTTTGTCTGTGCGGTTAGGGCTTGTAATAAATATTACGGTTTCGGGTTTGGAACCGGTCACATGTATGTCATAGTTTAATGGTTAGAAGTAACGGTTTTGTAAACCATGGCTTTAATGGTCACCGGAATGACCGCTGTACGTGACCACCGTTTCCGTTCACATGTTAAACGGTTACATTAAATTTACAACCGTCGGAGTTATATGCGCGCCAACTGAATTGTGCCGTGGTTCCGCGCTGTGGGTTCTATGTGGAGGGGACTGGCCCCCTTTTGGGCCCCGCCCAATTCAATGCAAACCTTTAATACATACGCGTTGCCATAGTTTAACAAGAAAATACCGTGGTTCATTGGTGGAGTCGTTCCGTTGCCATCCGGCCAACCCGGTTTCAATTCCCGCCGAGTCCATACAAACTTTTAAACGCCCATTCCATTCCACTTTGGGGCCACGTGGTGGCCTCCGGGCTGGCCACGTGGCGCCCTGTAATTGGCTGCGCCCAGAATATTTCGCAGAATATTCTATGGAATATTCCATGGAATATTCCAAAAATATTCTGTGGAATATTCTTTTTTTAATAAAAATATTTCATAAAGTCAATTTTGGCCTTTTTTAATTGAAATTGACGAATCTTTAAAGCTGAATATCTTCTGCATACGGCGTCGGATTTGAGTGCCGTTCACGGTGTTGGGATCGTATCACCGAGCTCTTTCTAGTCGATCTGTTTTGGAGAAATTCTAAGCAACTTCATTTTTGAGCATTTTTCTTCAAGAGACTTGATCTACTGATCAAGGGCAAGTGAACAGTTGAAAAAGGTTGAAGCAGAGTTAACATTAAAGGAAACAATGACTTTCATAAAAAACCAATTGTGGTCCAAGATCATTGAGTCAATCAATGATACTTGGCCTTCCATTCAAGTCATTTATGAACAAAAAGACTTGGTTAAAGTAGCCAAAGAGGAAATTGTGAAGACAAAAGAAGAGCTTGGTGCCAAACTTGAAGAGGCCCAACAAATAATCAAGTTTCTCAACACCAAGAACAAACAATAATTGGATGAGATATGCATAACTGATAGAATTGACACAATTCTCTAGGTGAGAAAAGTAATTACAAAGAAAAACTTGATGAAGCAGCTTGAAGAGAAGTGCCAAAACATGGATTTGGCAATAACTAAATTTATGTTAAAGTTTGATATATTGAGGCAAAAAGGCTTGCCAAATATTCTGGTTCTAAATGACAAATTAATAAAGCAAGAGAACTACAACAAGAAAATCAGATATTTATCCAAAGAACAGGTAAATAAAGCAGATTGGCAAGGAATACCTACAGGCAAAGTGTTGCACAGAAGAATTGAAGACTTGTTTTATTTGCAGCATGAGATAAAACATCTCTTTGTGGTTAAACCAAAATTTGTTAGGTACACAGAGGCTGATGAAAATTACAGGAAAATTACCAAGATCAAGTTACCCAATGAAGAATTTTGGCAAAAATTGACTGATTTGCTATAAAAGACAATTTTACAGTATAAGAGGAAAAAACATAGATTGCTGTTTTTACTTAGTAAAAACAGAAATTTACAGCAGTGAGGCAAGTAAAATAGTCCTCAAGAAGATAAGAGAGTATCAGAGGTAAAAAGTATCAGATGAAAGAGTATCAGATAAGAAGATAGAGTTTCAAAACAGATTAAAAGATCTTTTTCCAGCGTTGGAGACAACAAGGCAGCCAGTTGCACCTAATCCAAAACAACGCTTCTATTTTATTTGGATAAATAGGACAATTTGCTAGTTGTTAAGTAGTTGTCACTATATTTTTGTAAAAGATATTTTTATTTTCCTCAGAAAAATCCTATGAGTATTCTAGGATATTTTGTAAACATTTTTGTATAAATACTTCACTCTTTGAAGTATTATTGTCGAATAAATTGCTAAATATTTCTATAGTCATTTTTGCTGTATTTGAAGGGTTTCTTGTAGCAAGTTCAAGTAGAAAATTGGATCAAAACCATAAAGCATCATATTTCAGGATTCATGTGATGAGCCATTGAAGTGAATTACTTTCTACTGTCATTGTTTATCTTCTTATGTTTTACATGCATCCATATATGTGTTCTAAATTTGAATGATAAATCAGGAATATTATTACTGAATTTGTTCAAAGCACTTTGTCTTTAACTATTTATCATTTATATGTTTTCTGCTGATTTCCAGAGTAGGGAACCCTTAATTGCTCCCTCTTTCGAATGAACTCTTTCTTTTCCTTCCTTATCCGGATCAAAGAATCCTTAGTTTCTCTTTATGCCGATCAATCCACTTCAACAATCAGCCTTCAAAGATCTTTAGTGACTTTTCTATCTTGCCCTGAAAATATTTATCTTTTGATCTTGATCTTGAGCTGTCTAATTGACATATTGACTCCTTTTGCCCAATGGAAAACCAGATCTATTACTATCCATCTCATTAAGTGATTTTTCCCACCAACCAAACCAAATATTAAAACCAAATTGTCCTTATAACTAGCCTAAAATCAAACATTAAAATAAAGTTAAATCTTATAGAGAGATTCCTCTCTGAACCCTAGGAAGGCTAGATCCTAGAGTTTAAAAGTAGGTTTGTGGTTACCTCTAATGTTCTTAAAACTATAAAATCAAAATCTCACAACTTTGGGAATTATTAGAGTGATAATAGATTCAAACCCTCTGCTTCTCCACGTGCTTCAAAACCTGCAACTCATTCAAGAAAAAACACATAGACTAGTTGTAACAACATATATATCTTAAATGTCAGTGGTTAGATCATAGAATCTTCTAGAAAGTAACATGAAATAAACTATTACAAGATCATTAACATGTATAAAAAGAATTAAAGATCATGAAATCAGGAATGGGAAAAAGCTTCTTTATTGATGTATGTAAAAGATGTGGAGAAACACCACTTGAAATCAACCACGACTCTAAGTGAAACCAGCCTTTGGATTTGTCTAGCCCAATCCTCAAAAATATACTTCCATAAAGGTGCACAAGGATGTCACATAAAGGAGGTGAACATCTCAAAGAAGGAAACAAGGGTTTACTGAACCTGGGAAGTGTAGGAGGCATAGGGATAATCAGACTCGATTTGGGACTAACAAGCTTTAGTATCAATACCTCTCTCTCTCCTCCCTTTAGGCCTTCCCATGAGGTGTATTTATACTTCCTAAAATTAGTTTTTTCAGTTGGGAAACAGTTTGGCCACAGGCTCCTATAGGTGGGCTTCTGGTGTAACTCGTAAACCCCGCCCAAATACTAGGGAGTTTTATATTTTTTTAATATTTTAAATTATATACATAGGTCAGATATGAGTGGACCCACATCTGCACATGATTTTTAGAGGGCAGAGTCACATATGGAATTTGAAATATTATTTTTTAAGTAAAGGACCAAGTCTGAATGGAAAGGGCTGCCCTAGGCCAATCCATAGATCACCAAGTATATAAAGGTGATAAATGATGCTATAACACCAGTGGTTATTAAATAGGAAAATGAGTTATTTAATGGCTACCAATAAAATATTTAAGTCAAACGAGTTATTTGATGGGTTAAATTGGAAAATTTAAGTCCTCTACTTCGAATCTTCAAGTGTTCAAGTTATTAAAAACAGATCCCACGCCAGATACTTCCATAGTCATGTCAAATTAACAAAAATGTCCATTTAAATAAAATGAACAATCAGGAAGACACTACAAAGGATCTTCCTACAAGCATCTTAAATTATAGTCACATTGTCATGGAAACCTGTGTTTTTTTTTATAATCACTTTAAATGAACAAAACTTCATTAAAATAAGACAAAAGTTGAGAAATGCAGTGCAAAGAAAATTTCTACTAGGATCTTTAATTGCAGTCACTTTATTTGGGTAACATGAGGTTTTCTAATAGGAAAATGAGTCATTCAATGGATTTAAATGGAATATTAAAATTATACCTTAAATAAACTAAAATTAATATACCTTTCCAACTTATTATATTAAATAAAATATCATGGCAGATTTCAACATGGTTGTATAACCTATAATAAAAATCAAAATCACATTAATACGATAATGTTTGTACCTATGAACCAATCACATTAAAACTAGTTATGAAATTTTCTTATCATTATAATTATTAATTGAAAATAATTATAAACCTAGCATGGTCAAACGAAGGCTAAAGGCTTAAACATCAACTGACAATATATCCCCTTCTAAACCTGAGCGTTCATGTCCATTTTTATACTAATCTGGATGTGAAGTGAGTGTTGGATATCTATCGCTTAGCGCCCGAATTTATGTGGACGAGAAGGTAAGAGATCCCAAGAACAAATCCTCAAGTCATCATTTGTGCTAGAGGCTACTAGATTAGAGCTCACCGTAGTATTTGGAAGGCGATTCAGAGCACTTATCATTTCCCTTACCATCTACCACATAGTCTGTAATTTCTCTCCTCACCACAATAGAGCTGGAGAAGCCATCCACCCTGAACCAAACAATGGGTACAAGGTTGAGTGATATCTCTGTTAACCTTGACAACATTATAGGCACAATGTTGTAAGCACGGTCATATTCTCCCGTAGCTCCAAAAGATCTGTTAAACAACTTTGTCCAGTAATCATAGCATGATGGAGAAAGTGGAATGCAGATGCAAGGATGCTCCTTTTTCATGGATCCCTCCGAGACATACTTAAATATTTCATCCACTGCTTTATTTCCTTTCTTAATGTCATCATCTTACTGGCATCCAATTTCAAGGCACTATGGACATGGCAGTAGGCCTAGGGAATCTGACAGACATTTCAGTTTTCCAGGAATCCGATGAGAAAGCACACTTACGATGGTGTTTTCTATGGGGTTGTCACAACATTGTTTGTTAGAAAGCATGCACCTGATTTATGGCAGAAGGTTGTAGAAATTGGGTGTTGGTATACTGAATTATTCAAAAAGAGAAAATGGAATGAAATCAACGTGTTACATGGTATGGTATTGTTGAAGAAGAGGAGATTGAATGAAGTCTACCACAACTTTGAAAAATAAAAATAATAAAACTAAATAAAAAAGGCAAAAGAGATAAAAATCACAAAGTTAAATAAAAAAGGAAACAAATAAAAAAACATAAAGTTAAATAAAACTAAAAACAAAAATTAGTAATTAATAGAAATGTAAGTTACTAAACAATCGGTAATAAGACCTCAACCAATCATATTACAAATAAATATATTTAAATAATAATAATAAATAACAAAAATAATCTCAATGTTAAACTTTGGATAAAAAACATAAATTTTTGGTCAAAAGTAAAACAAAAAATTTAGTAATTAATAGAAATAAAAGTTACTAAAAAACCGATAATAAGACCTCAACCAATCATATTACAAATAAATACATTTAAATAATAATAATAAATAACAAAAAAAATTCCCAATGTTAAACTTTGGATAAACAACATAAATTTTTGGTCAAAGGTAAATTAATACAAAGTCAAAGAAAAATTGAATGTGTTATACCATGCTTGTGGTATAATAAAGGTTAAGAAAAATTACAGAAAAAGAAAAAATCCCCTAGCGTCTTCTTTATTTATTATCAATATTCGTTAACCTTTATCTCTGTTAACCTTGACAACATTAAAGACGCAGTGTTGTAAGCATGGTCATATTCTCCCGTAGCTCCAAAAGATTTGTTCAACAACTTTGTCCAGTAATCATAGCCTGATGGAGAAAGTGGAACGCACATGCAAGGATGCTCCTTTTTCATGGATCCCTCAGAAACATACTTAAATATTTCATCCACTGCCCTACTTCCTTTCTTAATTTCATCATCTTACTGGCATCCAGTTTTGAGGCACTATGGACATGGCAGTAGGCCTAGGGAAACTGACAGACGTTTCAGTTTTCCAGGAATCCGATGAGCAAGCACACTTACGATGGTGTTCGTTATGGGGTTGTCACAACATTTCTTGTTAGAGAGCATGCACTTGATTTATGATAGAAGGTTGTAGAAATTTGGCATTGGTATTGTTATCACCCAAAAAAAAAAAAAACAAAAAACAAAACAAAACAAAATTTCAAAACATCATTGTGTCAAGTTTGTTTTTGGTCATGGTTCAAATTTGGGTTTAGAAGTCCATTTAGGATTTGATCAAGGGTAGGTTAGATTTTCATAAGTTCAAAGCCCATCCTTAAGTTCAAATAAAGTATTTTTTAAGGTCCATTCATTGTCAAATATCCATAATTTCCATTTGTGGGTCATTTCCTAAAGTTTCTTGTCAAAACTATGTAATTAGCCAAGAAACCTCGTTTTTGTAGCTCCACTAGTTCAAAAAATTTGATTTGTGCTACGAAAGTGCTAATAGTTTCGCAGCGCAAACATGGAAAATTTTAGGGGCTAATATTCGCAGGTGGGCTAATTTTCCATGCTTTTTCCAAAAAAAAGGTTCGCCAATTCCCTTTTTTTTTAAAACTTATTCGCCCAAATTTTAGAGTATAAAAACATTTTACCCTAAAATCGCCAAAAAATTATATATACTAATATAAATGGTTAAAAAACTAAATATTCTTACAAAAATAACACCAAAAATTTTACAATTCACATATTGGGGACTACTAAGATTCGCCAAGTTTTTAAACTTTAAGATAAACATCCATCCTTAAAATTTTCCTTGAGCGCAAACAGGGAAAAATACATTGCTGGCGCTACAAAAGCGTGGTTTCTAAACTGTCTTGTCATTTGAGCTGAAATATGTCAGAATCCGTTGGGAAATGGTAGGTTAGTGGTATGATGAGTCAGCTAATGATGAGATTCAGTGTACTAACCCACGTTTCAGTCATCATTGTAATGATAGGGTATGAATGAGGCATCATTCAGTTATGAGATGACATTTTAAATTCAAAATCTTGCCTAATTAGTCATTCTCGTTTCCTTTGCCTCCATTCGAGTGTCTAAGCTCTGAAGTGTCAAGCCAAACCTGTGGCTGTTCCATACAAAGGTTCTCTTCATCCTTATCAAGCGAGGTTGATATAAATTAATCAAGCGAGGCTGCTGTTTCACATATTCAAGCGAGGCTGATTCAATTTATCAAGCGAGGCTGACAGGTTTTCTGTGAAGCATGGCAGAGGAAAAGAAAGTCCACAGAGGGGGACACTGCTTGAGACATGAACCTGAAGATATGAAGGCCATAATTGAAGGCCCAACAGTGATGGAGGCGTTCAAAAGAGTATGTTGTCTTCGATTTTGTGAAAAGTTGCAGGGTTTCCACACACAGGTTTCCAAAGAATTTGCCTTGAACTTCAATGGAACAACTACCAAGGTTGGGATGCTAAGTGTGTCAATTTCACCAGAGATTATTGCTGCTGCGACAGAGATACCAAGAGGTCAAGAAAATTGGTTTAAAGGTTTCAAATTTGATATGGATAAATGTAAAGAGTTTATGAAACCTGAGTATGCAGATATGGACTTCAATAACGCTATCCATAGAAGCTGCATCAAACACACTTATGCAAAGCTTCTGCTCAACATTTAGAGATATTTTACATGTGAAGGCAGATAACATAAGGTTTACACATATCATTTCAAGCTGCTTCTGCATTTCATTGGTAATATTTCACTCGATTTGCCTTTTTATCTACATAGGAGTCTTGCAAAAATGGTTGATAAAGTACAAGCCAAATCTGAAGGTTGTGAAACATCTTTGTTTCATCATGGTTTGATGAAGTCATGGATTTTGAATGAGCTTCAAAAGATAGGCAAGGATTGGTCATCCTTTTTGTTTATAAATGGTTTTGAGTTGGAAACCCTAACTCCTACTAGAAACCCTAAAACTAAAGGAACTCCATCACCACCAGTAGCAGAGTCTAGTCAACCTGTGGTTGCAAAACCAAACGAATTTGCAAAAATAAAGCCAAGGAAACAAGTTGAGAAAAGGATAGAGTAGACACAAGTGCTTGATACACTGACTCCATCACCTGCAAAACATAGGTCAAATATTGTCAAAGAGGCAAAACAGAAACAAGATGTTAGCAAGAAGGAAATCAAAAGAGTAACAAGAAGCCAAGTAGTGGCATTAAAAGGAAAAGCAGTTGCTATATCTATAGAGGACAACCCAGTGATAAAGGGAAACTTAGATGACATCCTGCATGCTATTTACATAGAGGAGACACCCATTGTTCAATTTGAGTTCATTGGAGAAGATGAGCATAAACAGAAGAAGGCTAAGTCTGCAAAAAAGCTTGAGTTTGAGGGTGAAAATGTAGCCTTCATCTTTCAAGCAAGAAAACCTATAACTAGGCATGCTAAGAAATTCAAGGAAGGCATCAAGGAAGTTCAAGAACCTATTGAGTCAGCTAAGCCCCTAAAGAAGTGGTTGATCTCTCATCACCTACAGTAAAGCATGCAACCAACTAAACAAATAAAGGGAAAGAAGAAATGACAGAGTTTCAACATCTTGAGGAGAAATTGAGGTTGGAAAACCAAGAAATTGCTGTGATGAGAAAGAGGGCTAGAAAGCACTGTGTTGAGAAAGAAGAGTTCAAAAGAATGAAGGCACCGTGGGAAGGTAAAACTGGTTCTATTTCTAAAAATCCAAGCAGTGCAAAGCAGTTTTTCACATGGATAGTCCCAGCAAAAAAGGAAGCCAAATTTGTTAGAGTAATAAATACTCACTTGAGAGCTAATAACAGGAGACTTAAAGATCAAGTGGAGGACTTGGAGTAGCAGTTGAAATTGACTCAGGATGAGTTAAAGAACAAAGGTGTTAAAATGACAATCATTAAAGAGTCCAAAGCTAAATTAAGTGAAAATGAAGAAAGGACCTCATGAAGGATGAAATAACTGTGTTTCCAGTTCATGTGGCTTTTTAATATGATGGAATTAGTTTATTTTGAGTTTTGGTACATTTGCAATTTTCATTTTGGAAAATTTTGAACAAAATTTCTCACTCAATAGTTTCATAGCGGAGAGTGTAAAAAGGGAGAAAAGCGCTACGAAACTGTTGTAGCAACTTTTCTTGCCCTTTTTCATTAAATTTTGAGGAGTAAAAACATGAATTAAGAAATGAAAATGCTGATGAGGATGTATTTAAATATAATTAAGTTATTTTTGGAGGAAAGAGGTCAATATTTTGAAGAAAAAAGGGTAAAAGAACAACGCTGCGAAAGGCGCCACAAAACTGTGTTGTTTTCGTAGTGCAATCTATTACAACCCATTTGAACAGTTTGGAGATGGTTTTGGATAGCTGGAGCTTAAGGAGGAGGTTTGGAATGTGTTAATTCAATTTCTAACAGCTAAGGAGCTCGAGATAATGAAGTTCATGGTGGTCAGAATGTTTCAAGAGTGCAAAGGACCCTATGCCTAGAAGATAGGGGACTATTTCCTACTTTGATGGAGGTCAGCATTATGGTCATAAAGATTTGAATCCTATCAGGCAGATTCGACCATGTGTGAATACACTTGGAAAATGATGTAATTTAGTTTAAATAAATTTGTTATGAAGAGAGATAAGGAGTTTGAATCCTATTTGTAATAGGACAGTTTAGTACATTAGCTGTCTTTTTGTAATAAATACCATGTCATATGGTTATGCAAGGTGTTAAGAGTCAGGAATTTGATGTATCTAGCACAAGATAAGATTATTTCATGTTGTAAATGGTCTATAAACGACCAAGAAGTCGAATGTACCAGGGTTGGACATTTTTAGCAAAAGACTATGCTTATTGTAATTGACTGGTTTTTAGCTAATACAGAGATTTCTACTTAGCCAACTTGAGATTGAAAAGGAGTTCTAGTGTGTTCTTGTTATAATTGCATCTTTATATTATCCTATTGCAGTGGTGTTTGTCTATGTTACTCAGAATTCATATTTGATGCTCTGAATTCCTATATAGATAAACTGACTGTGTTTTTTACAGTTTCACATCTGTATCTCTTGACTAAAACTTTAATATGCCTCTACTTCCATGTTAAGTAGATTTATTGGTTTACTGAAACCATTTTAACTCCATAAGCTCAATGTGTACTTGCTGATGTGATTTTCAACCTACATTTATCATTTATCTGATTATTACCCCACATAGAGTTAGACATCTATATTTTTATCAAAAATCATTAACCCTTTGAGAGAGCCCTCTTAGGTTGAGGAGGCTAAGCCTCAATCAAAAGATTGGTTTGAAATAGTTACATGGGATTGATTTGATTAGCAGCCTATCAAGTCCAATTTTGTGATAACATGTATAATGAATTGTTCAAAAAGAGAAAATGGAATGAAATCAATGTGTTACAGGGCATGGAATTGTTGAAGAGAGGATATTGAATGAAATCTATCACAACTTTGAAAAATAAAAATAATAAAACTAAATAAAAAAGACAAAAATCATAAAGTTAAATAAAAAAGGAAAAAAACAAAAAATCATAAAGTTAAATAAAAAAACAAAAATTAGTAATTAATAGAAATGTAAGTTACTAAACAACCGATAATAAGACCTCAACCAATCATATTACAAATAAATATATTTAAATAATAATAATAGATAATAATAAAAATTCTCAATGTTAAACTTTGGACAAACAACATAAAATTTTGGTCAAAAGTAAAAAAAAAATGATTACTAATAGAAATAAAAGTTATTAAAAAACCGATAATAAGACCTCAATCAATCATATTACAAATAAATATATTTAAATAATAATAATTAATAACAAAAAAAATTCCCAAGTTAAACTTTGGATAAACAACATGGATTTTTGGTTAAAGGTAAACTAATACAAAGTCAAAGCAAAATTGAATGTGTTATACCATGCCTGTGGGCAAGTATAATAAAGGTTAAGAAAAATTACAAAAAATAAAAAAATCCCCTAACATCTTCTTTATTTATTATTAATATTCGTTAACCTTTATCTTTATTATTAACACAATTTTTTTAGATTAATTATAATGAATAAACAACCTCCTAATTTCTTTATCAATTTATATTATTTTGATCATATTCTTAACCCTTTGTCTTTTTCATTATTTTATATGTTTTTTTTTTTAACATTTCTTAACCTTTATTAATAATAATTTGTAACCTCTTAACCTTTTAACCTCTATTTAATTAATTTATGAATTATTATTATAAACAGATATTTTTTTTTTTCTTTATTATAAATCTATTTAATTAAAATAGATTATCTCGTGATAACCCCTTTAAAATATTTTTTTTAACCAATTTTTAAACTTATGATATTATTTGTTTAATTTAAGAATTATTTATTAAAATTAACCCATTTAATAAATAAATATATAATATTTGAACAAATATTTCCTAACAATGCGTCTAACTCTGGGCAATGATGCATCCATACTATTTATTCTTGAAGATCGATTGGATTTTTCACCATGTCCTAAGGATGAACCACATTAGCTGGTTCGAAATGTTGACCAAATCCTAATGATGTTATTAATCCGAAAGACATTTATTTATAATGCAAGAGTATATTGAAGATTAGGAAGCTTTAATTTCTCCATTGTCTGTTTACTCATAAAGTTGATGGCTGCTCCTAGACCAATCAAAGTGTCTGGAATCTCAATACCATTGATGTGAATTTTTACAATAGGGCTACCTCGATCAAAATATTTTTGAACAATTGGTTTCCCCATTATAATATCAACAATTCCCCCTACCAATTGGATTTTTTTAACATCTTTTCTTTTTATTCCTCGTTTTCTAATGCATAGCTCAATAGTTTTTGCAACTATTGGTTTTTCCTTTATAGCTTGGAGTAAAATAATTTTGATGCAAATATTCTTAAGTTCATCTAGCATATCGTAATTTGGTAAAACAATTTCCCTTTCTATTCCTTTTTCAATTTTGAGTCTTTCAGGAAAGGGTGGATCCTGTAAAGAAATAGAAGGTTGTTTTACTAGAGGAACTATATGAGCTTGTTTTATTTTCTCATCGTTTGAATGTATAGGAACATCTTCCTTTAGAGGAGAATTTTCTTGATCAAGATTTGCATATTTTTCATGAGCTTCATCCTCTTTATATTTTTGGATGGAAACTATTGGTGACTTATTTTGCAAAACCCTACCAGATCTAAGTTGAACATCATTTAAAACTAATGGGGTTATCATACTAGTTTGAAATATTTTCCCTTCAACATTATAAACAACTTGTTGATTCTTATTATTTGGATTTAGGAGTGGTTGAGTAGGTACTTGATTGGATTTTTAAGAAAATGGTAATGAAAGTTGTTGATTTGGATTTTTGAATTGAGAGGGCTGGTTTGGTTGAGGGGGGTAATACTTTGGTGGAAAAGAACAAGGTTGTTGGAATTGAGGATATTGAGGATATTTTCCATAACAATTTTTCCAACCTTGTGCCTAAGATGGATTTTGAGGTTCTGTGGGACAAGGTTGCCAAGGCATATGTGTAGTCTAGTTGTCCTTTGGTTGCACATATTATTGAGTATTAAAACCTTGAGTCATATTTGGCTGTTGATTTTTCCATGGACTTTTAGCAATAAAACAAAGTGATTAAACTTGGTTTTTTCCAACCTCATCTTGAAAAAAAACTTTAAGTTCAGGTATCGAGGAGAATTCCTTTGTATTATGATTTTTAGCACACATGGCACAAATTTCTATACTATCACGGGGAAGTTCTCTCAAAGCATGTTTCTTCCTACATCTTGGATATTAAATGGATAATGCAACATTCTCATTTTTTTGTTGTTTTGTATCTTAAGAGTATCTATTTGTTAACCAAGACTCCTAAGGATATATGTTTTGAAATTATCAAGAAAATATCCTATTTCAGCGCTACTTACTATCCCAGTTTTAGATTTACTAATTCTAGACATAACAGGGTCTCTTCAATTTTTACCAGTTCTAGAATTTCCCCTTGAAATATGTTTACATGAATCACATATTTATCAAAATGAAATTTGAGAAACATCTCCTTTTCCCATTAAGTTGAGAAGGTCAATCTATTCATCTCCGATGGAATTCAAAAAAATAGCTTTTAATGTTTGATCATATAATTCATGCATCCTAGCTCTTTTAACATTGTAAGAAAATATTTCGACTAGGACTTCAAGGCTCTCATCCTCTTTTTGCATCATCTTAAAGACTTCATCCTTAAGGTTATGGGGCATGCAATAATCCTTATATTTTTCTAAGAACACTCTTTTCATTTATTCCCATGTTCTAATGGTATGTGTTCCTAACCCCATGAACCATTTAAGTGCTCCATCCTTAAGAGTATCTGGAAATAATTTCAATTTCTGAGGATCAAGTAAGTAGTCATAAGATCTACATAAAACTTCAAACTAGAAAAGAGATGTTTCAGGGTCCTCATTTCTTAAACCATGGAAATTAGGAAGGATGGAGGGTAAGGCATTTTTCATGTGGTTGTGGTATATTCATAAAATACAAGAAATCCTTTAGGATATGGTTCTCCTCTACCACCTCTAGCATCTCGTCCTCTATTTCCTCATTCGCCTCTTCCACCTCCAATCCTAAGTTCACTATGTACGTTATGTAATTCTCCTTCTCATTCCCATGCCATTGTAGATTCTTCAGAGCTAATATAAGGTTCTATAATAGGATTATCTACATCTTCTTTTGGTTCTTGTACTAATGGTATATTAAAATAAGTTTCCTCTTCTTCTTCGCTAAGGAACTCTAATTCTTGTCCTATAAATTTTTCTCACGTTGAAGAGATAAATATTATTCCTTCTATTGGGGATGTAGGTTCTTCAACTACAACTTCAGTAGAATAAGTTGGTGAATTTTTTGGTTGGATTCTAGATCTATGCACCTCAGAGAGTCTATGTGTACCTACAAATGATGGGATGCAAGTGTTGGTGGATGGTGTGGTACTAAGAGGTTTAGTGGGAGTGAGTGGTGATGTCAGAATTGAACTTTTACCTCTAGTTACAAATATACCCTTAGAATCTCTTTCTCTATTCATAAATGATTTTTATCATGCTTTAAATATGCATCGACAAAATCAAAATTAAGTGCACCTAAAATTATATGCAAACCAAGAATGAAATCCTATATACACTTACCCGATAATAACGCCAAAATGTTGGGTAATTTAATTGACCTTAAATTACTTTATTAATTGCCAACAAAGGTTCATGTACTTATGAAGTGTATGTTCACCATATATGCTATGCATTATATCTTTGGAAGAAATTGTTGTAAGTATAGATAAGTGTTAAATGAGAGTAGAGAGTTGTCACACACATGCTCTTTCTATTAAAGTTACATCAAAATCAAATTCCAAATTGAATTGAAATCTATTGTTTGAAATATCAACTTATTATAATTGTGGAATCAAAAATATATTTCTAATTGCATAATTTAAAGTCGATCTCTAATTACATAAAGTAAATAATAATGATAGATTGCATAAAATATATTTTAATACTAATTGTAGAATTGAAATTTTAACACTATGAAAAAATAAATCCTAACACTAATAAAATGAAACTTAACTTCTATTTTGAGAAAAGGAAATTAACTATAATTGCATAAAGGAATATGTTATATGCCATTTTGTCACATCCAATCAATGAGCGTCTGATTAGGAGCAAATTTTTTTTCTTAAAAATCATAGTTGTCTGATTAGTGTGGAACCTGAACAACTGCGTAGAACTCGTCGTCTTGATTCTGGCACAACTCGTTTCATAGAAAATTGATATTGTATGGTCAATATATCACGTTCTGTCCATTTTCCTAAACATGCGAATTTGGAAAAAAATTGTGCAGACAGGGAGCCCAGTCAGTAGTTCGTACTGACTGGGCAGGTCAACAAGCTGGTTAAGGCATCTCATCGGTGAATGGATGGGTGCCAAGTGGCACAATTCTACAAGACCACGTGGGAATTTTTGGTTTGATTTTGGTTGTTGAAGGAAACCAATCACAAGCTTCCACATGGTAGGGTCGAAGGCCACCACATGGCAGCCCGCGGGCCACGAAAAGATTCGCAACAATCCAGGTGGAGGCGCCAGGGTTTGACCCCGCGACCTCCTAGTCACAAGCCAAGCCACTTACCACTCCACCGACACGTTGTTCCTTGATATCATATGCTCGTCGCATGTATTTAAATGTTATAAAATGCACCGTTGGGGGGATTCCACCACCTTATGACCTATACCCCAGACCGAGGGCAGAGCGCAGGAGGCACTAACCTTAAGCACGCCATTAAAATCCTAATCCCGATTTAATTAACGGTTAATGCAATTTAATTAGCGCTAATTCGAATTATGGGCGTTAAGAAAGAAATTAATTATCCCACAATTTGCGTCTCCAGTCGAAGAAATTGTAGGACAATTTGCCAAATTCTGGGTGGATTTGTAGTACCGGCCTAGATTTTGTGCAATTTGTGGAGCAAATAGTGGGAAAAATAGGAGAGGTCATAACTCCTTCAGTTTTCAACGAAATTGGATGCAAAAATAGGCTAAGGTACCATTTTTTACTATCATGGACTCAATGAAATAGGTCTCGGGATCCATAGAGCACTCTAGATAGGATTTTTTGCAGGTTGAAGCCTAAGGGTGCCATGATCAGCCCTGGTGTTGAAACAACTCTCATTCTTCTTTCCTCTTTATGTCTCTGAAGGAGATATTTGTTCATGTACTACAAGGTGTTTTTTGGTGCAATTGTAGCTCTTTGAAGCTGGAGTTTAGGATCTTGTTGTAGATGCCTATTGTTGATGATTGTTTACATGCTTGACTGAAGGTTAGCATGATCATGGGATTATGTTCTTGCAACAGTATGTTTATTTGTAGGAGAAACTAATCATTCCTTTGTTCAACATTTTTTGTACTCCTCTTTACAAATCATTGAGCATAAGGAAAAGGGATCATGCCATTAGAGTTGATACAAGGAGATGTATCCTAGGAGGGGTGAACTCCTTAAACAATGGCTAGAGTAAGAATGTTGATTAAATGCTTCCATTTTATGTTTGATTTCATGTAAAGGAATTAATGAACATAAATTAACAAAAACACATAAAACCACTTACTTCTACTTGCCATTTGGAGGACAAACCTTAGTCACAAATTTTTTTATTCTGAACAAGATCTTAGCATATAATAACTAATATTCCCATTTAGATCAATGTACTAATGGGATCAATCAACATCCTATCCCCCATTGTCATCATCTTGCACAAATCCCTAAGAATTTTCCTTTCACCCCCCAGATTTTTAGCCTTAAACTACATCATTTGAGCCAGTTTTAGGAAAAATGATCCCTTTATGCCTACTGGGGTGCGACCACCTACAGGTTGCTCCACTGTGGCCAACGTTGGTCACCATCAGGTTGCTCCCCTTTGCACCTGTATTGCTTCTAGAAATCCAGGACATTGATCGGGATTCTAGAAGCTTCACTTTCTAGGAGTTTCTAGAAGTTGTTTCAATCGCTTACCTTGGATTAAACATTCAGATCCTATCCTACCCTTCTTTGGAGCTTTTAATACTTATCCTTTGATCATATCCCTCCATAAAAGTTGGATCTAAAAGCTTAGAATGGTAATTGGATAAGAAATACCAACTTACCCCACTCTCCTATATATTTACCATCTTGCCTATGTAAATGTTAGAGAGAATGAACGAATGGTTGGATTTTGGAGAGAATATTCCCTTATGTTGTTGCAGTGAGTGGTTATTATCTCATGAATTAGGGTGATTGGAGGTGCATATGGTGACAAGGAAAGGACAAGTCAACAACCTGGAAGATCTCTTCTACAATATCAACTGCTACTTATGTTTGTAATCTCCTTCCATTTATATTAATGCAAAAAATTCTCTGTTTTCCTATATGTAATGTTGTTATTTCATATATTTCAATACCATGTTGATATATTGAATATATTATTTGGATGATACTGCATAGATCTCGTAGTTTCTTGGCTTGTTTTATTTGACTGTGCAGGCTCAAATTTTGGAAATCGGAGTTGGAATTGGAGCTTCCAAGCTAAAGAAGGAGCGAAGCGTGTGATAGGTTTTAGGCAGCCCTCACTCTATCATATATTTAATTTAAGGAAAATCATTGGGTTCCTTGCCTCTCAGTTGTTCTAGGTTGACCACCAAACCTAGGGGAGATATTTTTGTCCGCAATCGTAAATCTCGTATAACAAATTGGCGACCATACTGGGGAAAAAAGTATTCCCTTGGTGGTTTTCCTTATACATTTTGTTTAATTGCCTCCTTGAAATACATTTTTTGTATCATCCAACCAAGAAAAAACCAAGGAAGTGGTTTCATTCAACCTTATTAGCAATTCTTGTGCCAAAATCATCTTTCCCAGGCCCAACGTTCTCACAGTTCCTCTGACAAAGTGTTGCACCTCACTCAAGCTCACTCTATACCAACGTTGTAAATCAGTGGTGCCTCCTTTGCAAAAGCATTGGCTCCTATTTTTGCACAAATTTTGTCTTGGTTTTTTAGCCTCTCTTTCATCATCCTGTTTCCACCTGAACTTCCCTAAGTCTTCAGTGTCTTGTGGTCTCTCTAAAACCTCCATTTGGTTTTCATTTGTGTTTGTTTTCCCTTGGTAAGAATTGGCTTCAATTTTTTTTTGTTCTTTTCATTTTGTTTCTTGCAAATTGATGTTGTTTGGCTTTTGATCGCTTGGATGAATTGTTGTTTGAGTCCTCATTCTGAAAAGTGTAATTGAATCATTAACTGAACATTTTCATCTTAGTTTTCTTCATTCTCGAAAATTGAGTGGGGTGAAAAGAAAAATTGTACATTGGAATTTAGGGTTTTTTATGTGCATTAGTATAGGAACAGTTGCATCGAAAGGGAAATTGCATCTTGCATCTTGTTTTTTGCATATTGTGTGTTGCATCTTGATTGTTTCTTCCCTTCCTTGGCTATATTTTCATTGAAAGAGAAAATATTCGTATTTCTCATGTTATATTTTCATTTTAGGATATTCATGTGACATTCATGGTGAGCCCCAAAACCGTAACTTAATCAAAGATAAACAATAAAATTTATTGAATCAACCTAAGGAGCATTTGTAACATTAATGCAAACATTTAGAGGTCTAGGCTAGAGACATGTTCCAACATCGTTAAACATAGAAGCTTTCATTGTTTGCCAGCGTTGCATCCTAGGGGTGAAATCCCGTTCCACGTACGTATGTGTATAGGATCATTATCCACGTACCTTCAAGTATATCAAATGGCGCTCCACACATGAAAAGTATATGGGAGCACTCTCATTGAACTATTATGCATTAGACAACTCTACTACAAACTACACTCCCATGTACCATCTAGTATATTTTGGGAGTCCTCTATAGGTTGCTATTCATCCATAGGTAACCCGGTCTGTCGCCTTGCATACCGTGATACACCGAACACAAAATTCAACGAGATTGGTTGTTGTACGTTAAATCCTTGGTTCGCCAAGGTGTATATCACAGTTCACGGTTGCTTGGTAATCCTTTATGCCTAGATTACCCTTTTTTGATTTATTCATTTTTGTGTCAATATAATTTATTATCCAATGTGGAAGAAAAAAATCCCCCTCCCCATCATTCACGTATAATGCAAAACAAGCCTCCTCTTCCTCCAAAGGCTACTCCTAACCGATGTAAAAAAATAATAAAATTCAAAATACCGAAGCAAGACATTAGGCACTACTTTTGGCCCTCTTCTTTATATTGATCCACCAAAATCATCTGTCCCTTTGAGTTTCGAAACTAAGATTACATCTAATCCTATTGGGACACTGAAACAATTGAAACAAAAGTCCTTGAAACTTTGTTACCTGAGGTCATTGAACCTAACCTTCTTGAGTTAGATACTTTTTTTCCTGAGGTTATTGAACCTGAGGAGCCTTAAACATCTTCACTTGATTTTTCGAGACCTTCCTCTTCTCTTCCTTTGTCTTTGATATAACCAATATATCTTGGACCCGATAGAGAACCTCTTCCATATGGACTTGTGGGTATTGAAGAGATCCCTCAAGTAGAGCCTCATCCTTCTACTCCTTTTCATTGGGAAGGACTTAATTTTTATCAAACCGATCCTCTTCCACCTCTTCAACCTCCAACACAATCTCCTTTACCTAATTCTTTGGGCCTATCTGTGGATCTCTCACAACAATATTAATTGGGATTGTTAACCATGTCTGGAATTGATTCGAACTCCCAACCTGTGTCCACCACTATGGTTGATACATAAAGTTTCACTCCCTCATCTATGTTCGTGACATCACCAGAAAATCATTTGTATGGTGGCCCGTCTGTCCCACCTGGTTATTAGTTATTATATGGTACCTTTTCTGGTGCGGCTTCTAGTCCTTGAACCTCTCCCATGTCATTTAATTCGGGAATAATTCTTGTTACTTCTCTTATAAATGCCATACAATCTCCTCCTCTCCCTATAAATACACCTACAATAGAGAAACATGCTGGTCCTTATATCATTGGACTAGGCTACCCTCAACAACCTAACTCTCCTTATGTTGATCACCTTCCATCTAGATCTTAGTTTCCTCCATCATCCTCTCCTCCTTTCATAGGGGGGAACGTGTTGTTGGTATGCCTCAATATGGTAAACCGCATAATTATAGTCCTCCCTATCCTGGAATGGCTACAAGTGTTTGGAAACCTACTTTACCCGTTAAACCTAGTTCATTTTGGGATTGATTGCTAAATCCTCAAACTGCACCATCCTCTTCACAAGTTCCCATCTATCCATCAGCAGATCAAGAAGCTCAAATACATGTGATCCAACCTTTAAAACCTATTCCAACAGTATATGGTTCTCCTCAAGTACCGCTTAGGAAATCTGTACAAGGTGCCTCATCCTCTCAATCACTTGTGCAAAGTACTAAAGTTTCGGTGGGTCAAATTCTTCAAAATTTGGTGCAGTCTCAACCTAACCCACCATACCAAGGGGAAATAAAAAACTCTATCAAGAAACAATATGGATCACATCACGCACCTTTTCAAGGGCAGAAAATCCAAACCCAACCATTCCAGTAACTTTATCGTCATCCTGGGGCTGGGCATCAAACTCACTTGTATGTTGGTTATCAAAATCCTCCATATCCTGGTAACCAGGTTCCTTATTATCAAAACCCTCCTTATCTAAGAATTCAAGTGCCCATTTCTCAGGCTATTCCTTCTTATCCTGGTCATCCCCCTCTAGAATTTAATCTACAATTTCCTTTGTGGCTACTCTTGAATTACCTGACTTAACTCGACTTACTAACGAACCCATTGCTCATTCACCATGGTGGCTGATTATTCCCACCAAGTTTCCTTACGATATCCAAAAATTCAATGGGAATCCTGGAGAATACACGTTGACACATACCATGACGTATCATCTATGGTGTTCATCCAAATCCTTCAATGATGATTCCATTTGAATTCGTCTTTTCCCACAAATGCTTACATGTACCAAAGCTAAATGGTATATTGATTTACATAGAGCGTCATTTCACGATATCAACACTTTAGCCACCACCTTCCTCAAACACTTCCATTTACCCATTCGACATGAAACCAGAATGAAACTATTAACTAACTTTAAACAATCAGATTCCACTAACATTTCAGATAAAATTAATGAGTGGAGGCGCTGTCACCGGTTGTTCAAGACTTATGTTCATGATCAATTGTTAACATAATGGTTTGTCAAATATCTATTAGCTCCCATAAGAGAAGATGTGACCAAAGGTTGAATCGTGACCGAAGAGCAAGTTATTACTCGTGCTCAATATTTAGATCTGGTTTATACCTAATCAGGCACGCTTTATGATAAGATACCAAACACTAAGACCTTCAAACATGATTCCTCTTCCACTTGGTAAAGAATATCATGATGCTGATGGAATTATTGGTTCTGCCAGTTTGTAGCTGGCGAGTTAACCATATGGTATTGTTCTCCCTGCTCCTGCACAAATCACTCAATCCCACCCTCCTGCGGCTTCTGATTCCGAGATAAATTCCATTTCATCTTATAAAGGTAAGTCTCAACAACAACCTGGAATCAAGAAGAAAGGCAAAGATAATAAAAAGAAGGATTCCTCACTGCAGGATAAATAAACAAATTCATCTTCTGATGAGAAACAAAAGCCTCAATACCCATGCTTTATTTGCAACAAGGATCACTTGACACGTGATTGTCTGCATCGCGCTAAAGTGAATCAATTTCTTAAATCATCCACTTCTCCCACTGTGTTGACTGACCCATTTCCAAATCAGGACACTCATATCGTTTCCTGGGGCCCTTCTTCCTCTAACACGATTTTTATGATTTCCTATTAAAGGTTGAGAGCTGATGTTATGGTGGTCACTCAGAATAAAGACTATGGTAATGTGAATCCATCGAATGGTTAGGATACTAATCCACCTACCAGTTCAACACCGACCTCATCTGATTCTGTTTTGCCTCCAGAATTAACTATCAAGCTTCGAAGGGCATTATCTATAAGTCCGATTTCAACACTCATTCAAGAGCTTCCCAAAATTATAACATAGTAGAAGACTTGGCTCGGTCTCCATCAACTATGTCAACTCTTGAGGTGTTGAAAAATTGCCCCACCCAAAATAAGGTCTTGTTGTCAGCTATCGGATGTATGGACCTATGAGATTCCAACCTAGTAGTTTTCTCCCATGAAAAATATATCACTCGTTTTCCAGCTCAGTTAGCTTTTATGATTTAGTTCACTGTCCATGGTAAAAACATTCATCGTTCTATTGTGGATGAGGGAGACTCCAACTGCATCATGTCCATGTTTTGCTAGAAGGAAATTGGGTCACCCCAACTGAATCAATCGACCACCACATTAAAATCCTTTGATGGAATGACATATAAACCCCGTGGGATTTTGAATTCCCTCCAAGTGGAACTGGGGGTAAAAACCTTATTCGTTGAAGTAGAATTTATTGACGGAAATCTTGATTATAATATTCTACTGGGACGTACATGGGTTTATGCTATGGATGTCATCATTTCAACTTACTTCCGAATGAATTCCTTCCCTCATAAAGGCGGGATCATAGCCATAGATCAACTCAAATTTTTTTCCTTTGATTCCAATGTTACTGGAAGTGTCCCTCTTGTAGGGGAATCCCTACATTCCTATCATCATGTTGGAGTTGGATTATTGAAGGATTCATCACTTATGGGACTTTTTCACTCGCTCCTCCTCCCCCTTCCAACTACCCACCTTTAGTTGCTTATATTGATATGATATCATCCTCTATGATCCTAGCTGATCCATGGGTTGTACCAAGTGAAATTGACATCCAAAGTTTTGGCGACCGAATGTCACTTAGCCCCGTTGAGAAATATTATGAAGCCATCTACTCGGCTTGTGTGACCCATAGTTTTTCTTCGATTAATTAGGCAGATCGCGATCGCTGGATTATGACACACCCTCTGATTATTTCTCGCACATATTTTCAACTAAAAAAATCATCATGGAGATCATAATGGCAGCTGACATGCCATGGAATTAGCATCATCATCGTTCCTCATTGCCTAATTCCATAAAATATAATCTCGGTGGTTTGTACCTACCTAATTTTATTGAACCCTCTATGAATTTCAATTCCATTCATGAGACCGAATCTGAAAATAACCTTTCGAATATCGAAGAAACAATTCCTCTCGATATTTAGGTCAAACCAAAAATAGTCGAAAATATTCACATTGAAGCATCTTGTTCTTTATTTGAAATCAAGATCTACCGAGCCCTTTTTCCTGATTTTGGAGATTTTTTTGCTTGGACGTATGAAGAGATGCCAAGTATCGACCCAAACATAGTGCTGCACAAAATTAAGATGTATCTTGATGCAAAACCTGTCTGGCAACGCCTCCATCTGGTCCATCCTAAGAAAGCTGCCATGATAAAAGCTGAAATTGGAAAGCTTCTTTGGGCTAGTTTCATTTACCCCATTCCTTTAACCGATTGGGTATCAAACATTGTCCCTGTCATGAAGAAATAGGGTAAAATTCAAGTATGTGTCCATTATCGAGATGTTAATCGAGCATGTCCAAAAGAAAAACACTAGACCCCGTTTATTAACCATATTGTTGATGGCTGCACTAATTGTGAGATTTATTTTTTTATTGATGGATTCTCGGGCTACAATCAAATCAACATTCTCCCATCGGACCAACCTAATACTGCATTTATATGTCCCTGTGGTAATTTTTCTTATAGAAAGCTCCCATTCGATCTCAAGAATGTAGGGGCCACATTTCAACGTTTGATGGATTATGTTTTTAATGACATTACGCATATTGTGCAACCCTATTTGGACATATCCCTGATCATTCTAAGCATCAGGTTGATCACCCACTTCATTTATGGGTCATGTTTCTCTGTTGTAGACATTATAACATTCAAATTAACCTGCACAAATGTGTTTTCTGTATCATTCTGGTTGACTTCTTGGTTTGTTATTTAAAAACAAGGACTTCATATTGATCCTCTAAAAGTCCAGGAAATCATTGATTTTCCTGTGCCTTCTACCCTCTTTCAGTTACATAGAATCCAAGGGAAAGATAAATTACTGAGGAGGTTCATCCCTAATTATGTTGAGCTTACCAAAGGATCTACTCGCTTACTGAAAAAAGGGATTCCCTTCCATTCGGATGAAGTTGTGCAAAAAGTGTTTAATGCCTTGAAAGATGTACCGGTTCCAGCATCTCTCTTATATCCCCCTAACTATTAGCGTGACTATTTCCTTTATATTGCTTCCACCATCTATACTATAGCCATGGTTTTGGTATATGAAGACAATATTGGGACTAAGCATGTGTAACAACTCTGGTGAAAATTCCATGTAATAAAGTTAAAAATAATAACCACGGTCGATGGGACACTTATTCCAAGCTAAATGTTGGGCAAACATCCTAGGGGGTGTTCATTTAAGTTATCATGGCTAAAGGATATTGGAAAAGGAAAAGGAAAATGAAAAGGCTTTGGAAAAGCATGAGACATTATTTGGAATTTATTTATGAAAATAATGGAAAATAGGAGAAAAGGAAGGTGAAAGGTCACATGTTGCATGTGAGGAGGAAAATAAAGAAAAATAATGGAAAATGAAGAAAATAGAGGCCTCATTGATAAAGAGGATATTGAGGATAGGTTGGAAGGATTTTTGGCTCAAGATTTTGCCCACACTTATGACTCTCTCATTATTCTCTCTCTCTCTCTCTCAATCTTGGACACTTAGAGTTTCTTGGAGCATTTTGGCATTGGACCAAGAAAGGAAATAAAGTAGGAAGAAGGAGGAAGTGAGCAAGGAGAAGTAGGAATCGAGCAAGGAGGAGTAGGAATCAAGCAACTACAACAAGATTCTTGGAAGGTATTGATTTTCATGTGTGATTTCCTTGCTAGATCTGGCATGCATGGTATTGCATGTGGTTCTTTTCTTCCTTGGCATGGGTTTTTCCAAGTGTGATAGTGTTATCAGCCTAGCCTTTCCATTTCCATATAGCCATGGTGATTGGAGTTTCCATACTTTGGTTGAGATAGATTACCAAATGGATTCAAAGCTGAGTGAGGTGGATCTTCGAAATGAAAACACATGCCCTAGTCTCCCTGAACTGAATTGTGGATCATGGTAAATTCACTGGCGTAGTAACCCTTGAATTAAACTGTGGGTTGAGGTAAAGCCAGGATTGTGTGCTTCAGTGGGCCTAGGAATCCTCAGCCTACGAATGGCAGGATATACGGTAAATCCTAGAGGTGGTTTGCCTCATTTTAGGGCCTAGTGATATGAGATGGATTGTGGTAAAGCCTGAGAGGTGGGTGCTCTCCATTTGGGCCTATTAGTCCTGGGATGTGATGTACAGTAAATCCTAAAGGGTACGTCTCATTTTAGGGCCTAGTGACCCCTGATTTTGACTGTGGGTTGCGGTAAATCCTAAGAGATTAGGAGACAGGAAAATTACTCATGGTGTAGGTAGAGAATCCTGTAGCATTCATGCTTGTTTGGTTGGTTATAAGTCCCACATTAATGCTTGGAATATGACACGGGGGTGATTGGCTGAAGAGAGTTTTGGCTCAACCAATCTATGGTCAGGTGGAACGTGGTAGTCCCATCTCCGGTTGGTTTTTAAATTCAGTAATGAAGGGATAATTCCTTTTGTATTTGATATGAAAATGTACTGGTTTATGTATGGATTTTATTTTTGTTGTGTAATATTCCTAAATTAGCATGTAGCTAATTGGAATATTAATTTTTGCTTTTGTCCTTTAGATAGATGAATAAATGGGTAGGGAGACCCATAAATCTCTTTAGTAGGAATAAAATCCCTCTTTATGTGAAAAGGGATCATATTAATAGCTGGATAAATCATCCTGATGTGTGAAAAGGGGCTAATGTAGGTGGACAAGGTCAACTTTGACCAAATCAACAACGCTGCCATAGAAGGAGTGGCATTCATTGAAAGACAACGTAGTTTTGGTTGGAGAATATTTGCATGATAGTAGTGACTTTAATGAGTGGGACCCAAGGTGAGAAGGCTCACATTTGCATATAAAAAGGGCAAGGCAACCATAGATGGTTATGTTATTGATTATTGATTTTGTGGTCTGTATGACTTCTTGCTCTCTCCTGCTTTTTAGCTGAGATTGCTGTGCTGTTTAGCACAGGGTGTTCCCAAGCAGGGATCCCACCTCTTTCCTAGAGGAGCCTATAGAAAGAGTATTGCACTACATTTCCACATTCTGGAATTTTGGCCTAGCTTCAGTCTTCAGCTACAACGCAATTTGTGTTCAAAGTTGTGTTGTGTTGCAGGGTGTTGTAGTGGAGGATTGAGAGGGTCACTTTCAGTGTTCTATTTTCAGTGGACGGGCATCCTTTCCATTGGGAGGCCAACAAGGAAGACCCTGGAGCTTAATTTCATATTTTTTCACCTGGCCAATCTATTTCCACCTCCTACAACGTAGTTCCATCATTAAACTGCGTTATTTCTTTGGGCATTTGTAGAGGAGGTTTCAGTGCTTCAGTTGGAGGGTTAGATCTTCAGTGTTGGGATCAGCCTTTCACTTGGAGGATATATTGGAGGAGATCTATACATTTATACATTAGATTCATACACCTCCATCCAGTTATTGAGTTGCAGCTGCAATTCAGCCCTAGCGCTGCATTTCGGCCTTTTTGTGTTTTGGGTATTTCCAGAAACCCTTTCTGGGTTGTCTAGGAAAAGTGTTTGGGAGTCTAGATCTTCACTCCCGACATTATTTGAGCTATATAACAGTAGATCCATATTTCAATATCTTTCTATAACATTTTATGCTCTAAAACTGTGTTTTCATAGCTCTTGAAATTTGTATAGCAGTGTATTTCTCATGTATTGACATATTTGCTTAGAGGAGGCTTGTTTTGTATTGCTTGAGTGACTTGATCCTCAAGATATTGTGCCTATTATTTGCTGATATGTTTAATAAGATGGCTGTACATTTGTATCATGTAATGGTGTATTGATACATTCACTACTATTTTCCATGTTTATGTGCTATATTGTTGCTTTCCCCATTTGGGAATATTACATGTTGTATCCATTGTATTTCTGTGGTTATTGTGATGGTTATAAGCATGTATTTGATCAATGATGATGTATGGTTCTATCCATGTTTTTAATTTTAAATGAATGCACAATGTATATATGGTCAAATAGATTGTATTTCAACTAATGATGTAAAGGAGCAATGCTTCTTAGTGATTCTTAGATAAGTATGAGACCCCTATGCTTAAATTTGTTGTTTACACATGTAGATTCAATGTTTGTGAAATGTTTGAAAAAATGTCTGCCATGTCTAGGAGGGGTCCAGATCAGTTATTATTGATGTGATTACTTCTGTTTCATTGTACTATTTTTATTTATCATCCCTTAAGATTTCATGAAGTTCTGGGCAGTGACCTAGGCTCTAGGCCTGAAAAGGTGGCTCAAATACCGTAGCCATTGGCACAAAACTGATCATTTGGGGCCCTAGCTGCTGGCATGCAGTATTATGGCCGTGGCTATAGCCTTCTAGCCACTATAATGTAGTTTTATGCCTGTGGCTATGGTTCAAAGAGAGTCAAAATTTTAGTGTGACCTAGGGGTAAGAGGCCTGAATGGTTGGGTTACCTCCTGGGGGTGTTATTTTTGTTGTACAAGGTTTGTATGTTGTGTTTTCGTCGGTTCCACTTCCTTAAGGTCACCTAGGAGGTTGAATCTCATTATAGTAGCCTCTCTTCACATGTTTACCCCGACTTGTCGGTTACTTGGGTAGATGTGGGAAGGGGGTGTTACAAAATGGTATTAGATCATAGTTCAACCCTCAGACTGGATGGGTAGTGTGTTTATCATGCATTTTTTGTTGCATATGTGTTTAGTATGCTTGTGGTCTATATGTGCTTGTTGCATCTGTGTTGTGTTTCCCATGGTGGCAGTGGGTTTTCCATGGAAGTGCTGATGGTGTTGTTATCAACATGTTGTCATGAGTGTATGACTGGTTATGTGTTGCTCATTCTTGTGTATTGTTCATGCACACTTGCTTACATGTTGTTACATATTGTAAATGCATTGCTTGCTTATCCTAGGGTTACATATTGGTCATGCTTCGGTGCTATCCGTGTATGCTTGCTTGTGATATGTCATATGTTGAACATGCATTGGTAATTCATGATTGGTTATACATGTCAAGTGGATGCATATGTTCACGTTTGCATTGGTTTGATTGAGGTTGTTGTGCATAAGGTCATTGTATGAAATTAGGTCATCGTGATTGTTGGGTGTGTGTTATATTCTTTCCACGACTAGCCCCACGCACTGTACGTTGCGCCAGGCGCAGCAAGGGGGTCACAGGGGGGGCAGCACCCCGGCAAATTTTTTTTTGGTGTGCGGTCCCACTCATAGGCAGACCCACCCATGTTTTGTGCATGAGTTTGCACATGGTTTTTTGGGGTACGATGGTTTTCGACCCCTGGTATTTTGTAGATCCAGTCAAGGGAACTATGGTTATGTTCTAATCCAGGGTTAATGGATTGGGGTTTATGTATGCTTCGGCATGTATATATATGTGTTGTAACACTAAAAGGAATATAATGAAAAATCAAGCTGGACATCCCGATTTGGGATCCAGGGGAAAATCTCTGTGTTTATCTGTTTTATGTTTTATGCTCTCGCTATTGTTTATTTTCTGTTATAAGATTCGTGTGTAGATAATTTCTGTTCAGGGTTAAAACCTACAGTGATGATATTGGTATGTTATGATGTTAATGTGTTGGCTAAGATAGAGCAGGATATGCAAATAATTAAGGTGACATTGCAACAATGGACTTTGGGGTAAGAGTTTGTAGTCTTGGCATGCATGTATGTGATTCATGGTTGTTGTAAGCATTAGGGTTACTTATATGTTTGTCTTTCTATCATTGTTTTGGTTACATGTATGATAAATGCTAGTTGATTAGTGTAGTCATATGCATTATGGTTATGTGTATGCCTTTCATTCTATTGATTTTATGGTTACATACATGATAGAAATGAGTTAATTAGTGTTATCATATGTACATGCAATGGTTAGTGAAGCATGGTATTAACTTGATGAATATGTTATATGTTAACTTATTGTTGTTATATGTTAGTTAACTAGTTGATGATTAGGGTTATAACATTGATATCTTGATGTTATATTTATCATGCTAAATTGGATTGGCCTAGGCAGATGGTTAGAGTTATGACATTCATGTATGAGTCGACTTAGTTGCGATATTGTGTTGTACTAATCTAGACTGAGTGTGCATGCATGAGTACCAATTTTTTATGAGCTTATGGTGTGAACACATTAGTTAGTTACCGTTATGGATATCATGACCTTATTTATGATTGGGTTGATATGTTGTGAAGTTATATAATGTTAATCTAGATTGATTGTGCATACAAGGTAGCCTCCCCTGAGATACATTAAGGTATGAGCTTGCGTATGCCATCTACTTTGTACTTGAATGTTTGATTACATCATCTAGTTTATTTATTTAACATGGTATGTTTATAGTTTGTTTGAATGCTTGATTAACCATATGATATGAGTATTTGTTTGTAATATTTCGTGAAGTTGGTTGTAATAACATGTATGTGTTGAGACAATTGATATATACTTAAGTGTAAGTAGGTGATAGTTGTAGCATTATGTATTATGAATGATGACTGTGAGTTTATTTTTTATTACAATGTGACTGTTAGTCTTGGTAGAGGCTGATTTTAGTTAATAGATATGATTTATGGATATGTGGAACATGCGATTGACATGTGTAAATAGTTGAAGGGAAACACGGTTGGTATTGGAATGTCATGGTAATAGTTTATGTGTTTATATAACTAGCATATGGGTGATATGACAGTACATAATAGAACTCTATTGCAGCAAGGTAAATGGTAAAAGAGATGGATTGGGTAAGAATTCCTTGGGCTATGTTGGGAAACCCTAATTCCAAACAAATGAGCGCTTTGCATGGAAACAATAAGTATTATTAATCTTGAATTTGTCTGAAATTATGTAGATATATGCTATATTCGTCGACATGTATTTGACAGGTATAACAACTAGTTTCCATTTATGGATGGATTCATCAAGGAATTGGAGTTCCTTGAGAGGCGTGTGTGTTTAATTACACGACAATGTATTTGGCAGAACAAGGTAAGATAACTGGTATATTTTCACATTTATTTATTCACTAACGGTTATGTGTTTATGGCAGTATGTTGCAGGGATTACATGGCAAGATATTTTCATGAAATCTTGAAGAAGGCTTAGGTTAAGATTTCCTTTGGAAGTATTGGGAACCATGGGGATTGAGTCTTGGACGGTTTGTTGATAGTCTTATGCTTTTGGTATTTTGTGATTTTTTGACCTTGATTTGCGGTTTTCTTTCTGTCTCGTACAAGGCCTTGCCATTTTTTTATGGTGTCATATTGCTATTGTTTTTCATGGTTTCCCTCTTGTTTGTTTCTTGTTCTTTCCTTTTATGTTTTGAGTATTGGGAATTGGTTTGGGGAAAGAGCAAGTTAATGGAGCTCGGGGAGAGATGAATGAAACCTAACAAGTAATGAAGGACATGGATGCATATCGGTGCATGAGTAAGTGCAAAAAAAGGTAAGGCTATGAAAGTCGGTTTTTTTTTGTTGGGTCCATTGTGGTAAATGGACAGTGGCAGTACAAACATGAGAGAGGAAACATAAAAGGTAAATAAAATGGATATCAGGTGTTAGATGCCTTGGCTATGTCGGGAACTATGGTTCTCAATGTTGTGCATGTTGTGCACAAATGAGGAAGTTCTTTTAACCTTTACCATATGCTATCTGGTAATTATTTTGCGATCATGATTATGTTGATGTTTATATATGTATCCATGTATGTATGTGTGTATGTATGTATGTATTTCGTGTCTGACAAGGTAGTCATGGATCATGATTGTTTAATGTTGATATGTATATATGCATGTATGTATGTCTCTGCCTGACGGGATCATGAGTGCTTTATGTTGATGGTTATATATGTACTTAGGTATGTTGTTATTTGAAAACATCATGGATTTTTTATGCTAATGATTATATATATGTATGTATGTATGTATCCATGCCACTGTATGAAACAGTTTTCAAGGATCATTCTTGTGGAGTAAATATTGATTATGCATGTGAATGGCATGAAGAGGCTCTTGGTCTTATGAGGAATCAAGTGGGAAGAGTAACTCTAACAGATCCATGAGGTAAGTATCATGTGGAAATGAATTTATATTATATGTTTGTACTATGCCTATGTTTATGTTATGGACATGTAATTTTGAGGTGTACATCAATGAAGTGAAAGTAGTGTGATCTGCGACATGCTAGGATAAGCATGAATAGTGGGAAGACACTAAAATAAAGTTTTATTGTGGGCTCAGTGTGTGGTATATGGATGTGTAGTATTACTGTTATGTATATGTAATATTCCTAAAATTTAGCTTTCAGCTAAATGGAATATTATGAATTATTTTGTCACTGGGTAGGTGAATAAATGGGTAGGGAGGCCCATAAATCTCCTTAGCAGCAATAAAAACACTTCAAGTGTGAAATGAGACCCTATAAGAAACTAAATAAAGCACCTTTGAGTGTGAACAGAGAATAGAACATGTTGAATAGGTCAACTTTGACCAAATCAACAACGTTGTTATGGAGGAGTGGACATTTAATGAGGAATACTGCAATTTTGGAGGGAGATTGATTGCATGGAGGTAGTGACGTAATTGAGTGGGGCCAAGGGTAAGGAAGCTAATAAATTATATAAGGAAGAGGATGGCAGCCATATTGGTTATGTTTTTGGCTTATTATTTTGTATATTGTTTGTTTAGACTTTTGGCATTCTTCAACTGTTTAGTTGAGTTTGCAGTGCTATTTAGCACAGGGTGTTCCAGAGCGGGAATCCCATCTCTTTCCTTGAGAGGCCTCTTGGAGGAGTATTTCACTAAATTTCCACATTCAGGCTCAAGGCCAAGCTACATATTTCCTCATTAACGTAGTTTCTGTAGAATATTGTGTTGTGTTGCAGGGTGCAGTAGTGGAGAATTAGATCGGGTGTCTTCAGAGCTAGTTTTGTAGTGGAGGAAGGTTTCCATCCATTGGAAGGCCTGTAAAGAAGCCCCTTGAGCTTTATTGACACATTTAGCAACATGCTTATGAGTATTTATCCCATAAAACACAGTTTCATCCCAGATTTGCGTTATTTTAGGGAGGAGTTGCAAGGGTGGTTGCAGTAGTTGTTTTGGGAGGATATTTCTTCAGTGGGGGAGCCATTCTCTAATCTGAAGGATCTATTGGAGAAGATATATAGTTTTATATATCAGCTTCAGTCATATATTCTCATTTATGTTGTTGCAGCATACCTTCAGCCCTAGGGCTGCAGCTTATATTGGCACGTTGTGTGCATTTTCTGGAAACCCTCTTGGGTTGTCTTGAAAATTTGATCTAGTGCTTAGATCTGTATGCTTAGACTCTATTAGGGCCTATATCAGTATTTTTATATCATTGTATCATCTCCAGGTGTAGTTATGCTTAATATGACTACGCTGTAGTTTCTCTTCGACATTTGTATTGTAACAACAACTCATATTTTGGAGTGATTACTTATGGGAGGCTTGTTTCCTCATTGTATATGATTTATGCCTCACTATTTTGTATGGATTTTTTTCTCTCATACATAATGTTATGACTCCATATTGGTCTCATGGTTTCATGATTTAAATATTTGCTTCTGCTTTCATTTTATGCACTATATTCTTTCTTTTCCCATTCGAGAATATTACAGTGGTATCAGAGCATAATCTTGGCACAACCTGTGCATTAAGCTAATATGTCACCATAAGGAGAATATTCTCACATGAAGAGAATATTTATAGAAGAAAAAAATACAAGACTCCATTATTTGGAGGAAGGGAGGAAGAAGGGCTCTCAAAGCTTCTTTTTCAAACTATGCAAAGAATTCATGAAGATATCAGGAAGATGAGAAGGGAGATGTGTAGAGAATCTCCAAAGGGGTTTGAATTTGAAGAAAACCCTATATTTTTACATGATGGGTGTGAGAATGCAACCACACAATCTGATCCACAACACATTCATATGCCCATATTTACTGCAAGAGAGATGGAGGAAGAAGATGCACCAAAGGAGGAGAATTTGAGTGACTATATTCAGGAGTATGAATCTCAATCTTGGAGATTCAAGTAGCACTTGAACTTCCAAGAGTTTTTCCAACTCAAGGAGGAAAGAAGGTCCAAATCACAACAGAAGCAGAAGAGGTAGATTCTTTTTGCCAATTTTTGATGGGTCCTCCACGTGCACAGCCAAGGATTGGATAGATCAGCTAGAATCATATTTTCATCTACATCAAGTTTCAGAAAAGGAAGCCCCTAGGATAGCAGCACTGCATCTTGAAGGTAAGGCTAATACTTGGTGGTTTTATGAATCTTCTTCATTTGATCATGAAAATATAGCTACTTATGCAAGATTCACTAAGAGATTAGTGAAGATATTTGATGTAAACAATTTGAAACATCTTTGATTGAGCTCGCAAAACATAAACATTCAAAACCTTTGGATGAGTTGGAAAGATCCATTGCACCAATTCCACTTCAGATTTATATTGAGGGGGATAAAAACTTGTATGATACCTTGCTAAGGGCAAGATCCCCATTGCATGAATAACTTTCTTCTCAAAAGGAATACATGGAGATTCCTCCTTCAAAGGAAGACCAAGGTCTAGGGTCTCTCATTATTGATGAGGTATTTTCAAAAATTGATGAGGAGGAAGAGCAGAGAGGAAGTAACAACGATGTCACTTCAGAAGAAGAACCATCACCACATGAGGATGGGAATGAAGCTATTGCTTCAAGTGGAGGAGTTTTTTCATCTTTGTAAAAGATTCCCAAGGAGCATCATGTGACAGTAGTGATGGGTAGTAACACCTTGAACAAAGAAGGAGAAGAAAAGGTGGATCAACATCAAAGGATGGGGAGCATGCACCCTTGTTTATTTCAAGGGGTTTATATACAGAAGAAGGAGATTGATTTATGTAGTGAAGTGAGGGACAAATCAGTCCACTCATTTATACAATCTACTTCATACTTTGATGTCTCTTTACATGGAGGCATCCCACCAGGGAGACCCCTTGATTGGAAGATGAATAAAGAGTTCTCTCAACATGGTGCAGTATTGATACAGTTGGCTAGGGAAGAAGCCTTGGGAGGAGCTAGCACAACGCAAAGGACCTTTGATGGGTCCAAAGGAGAGGTGAAATTTTTTCTGATATGGACATTACTATCTCCCATTCAGCTATTTTCTCTGAAAAATGATTCAGAAATCTATGATGTCATGAGCATGGTGTCAAATGGCCACTCCATAGCCTTGGAGAAACAAACGATACTTCCACACATGAAAAATATTTCTGAATATGACAAGAGGTTATTAACACTCTCGCATGCATTGTAAAAACTATGGAAGTTTTGGAGGAGAGATGCCTTTCAAGAGGAGTTTGACCTACATGTACTTCAATATTTTCCTAGGAAAGATCAGCTGCAAAGGAGGCAGCAAAAGTGGAGTAACAATACTCCAACATGTGGCTTTGGAATTTAGCATGTCAAAGAGGGGAATTATGATGTGACAGGAGCTTCGTTTCAGATTTCTATAGCATTGTCATTGTTGGGAAGCCTAGATCCATATTGGGAGTCCCAACTATTGGTGGAATATTCCAAGCACCTCTTCACATGTAAGGTTCTTGATGGGCAAGTGATAGATGGGAGGTATAGAGTGGTTGATGGAGTCATTTATTTCCATGATCAGATCTATTTGACTAGAGACTCCAAGCTCAAAAAGGAGATTCTACATGAAACATATGAGGCACTCTCTTCAGGACATGTAGACTTCATTGAGTCTTATCACACCATCATGGAGGGATTCTATTGGGAGGATCTCAAAGAAGATGTGCACCAACATATAAGGAGATATGTAGCTTGTTTGATGTATGAGGAGGAAAGCAACCACCTTGCAAGGTTGTTTCAATCACTTCCCCTTTTGATGGAGAGATGGGAAGGCTAATCTATGGACCTCTTCACCAACTTGTCTAAAATATATGGTAAATATTGTTTTTTGATGCTTATTTATCAACTAACAATGTATGTTCACTCCTTTACCATGCATTTGCAACACATTGCTCCACAAGAGAGAAAACTTCTTTGTGGATTTCATGGTCCTTTTGGGACTACATTCAGTGATGGGGATGACCACTTTATGAAGGAATTTGGGCAAGATATGTTTTTATTGGATCATATTAAGCCAAAACCTAATGTCCTCTTCCATTTTCAAGCTTTTGAGAAGCTTTGACAATAAGAAGGTGGTTGGATGGACACTTATCATATTATGTTTTGAGGCAGCAAGAAGAAGAACAACACTGGTCTCAATTGAGGGACTATTGTCACCATCCTAGATGTCATATGAAATTTAGTACATGTTTTTTTGGAGCCCATATGGTGATGATACTATATTCACTATATGCATGAAGGATTGGGTAGGATGACTTCCTAGAACCAATGAGTGGAATCGTGAGATTCCAAGAATCTTTTGGCTTCACGAGGACTATATTATTGCAGCCCAAGATCAACAACTCCAAATTTATCATAAATGGAGAGAGAGACAATGTAAGTTGAACAACATTATCTCTCACTTTCATCCATGCAGCCCTTACACATTACATAAACAGGGGATTTGTGGTTGTTTCTATGAGCTACCAAGAATGGCTCACTTTATTTTGATGATAGCATGGAGATGGGAGTTTATCATTGGGAATGAGGTCCCCTATGTTTGTCATCACTCCTACCTTGAGGAGGCCATTGGAAAACAAGAAGGCTTCCATGCAGACCTTCCACTTTCTCATGATGAGAGCCATTTGGTTTATCTACCAAAGGCAAACTTGCACATTTGGGAGGAACCATTGGAAGGTAGAATTGTTGTAGAATATATGAAGCAGTGGCGGAGACTATTGGATGAGGAGGCCACAATATGAGGAGGGGAGGATTTTTCTCAACCCTTACAGTTGCTTGAGGACAAGCAACATTTTGGAGGGGAGGACTGTAATATTCCTAAAATTTAGCTTTCAGCTAAATGGAATATTATGAATTATTTTGTCACTAGGTAGGTGAATAAATGGGTAGGGAGGCCCATAAATCTCCTTAGAAGAAATAAAAACACTTCAAGTGTGAAAGGAGACCCTCTAAGCAGCTAAATAAAGCACCTTTGAGTGTGAACAGGGGATAGAACATGTTGAATAGGTCAACTTTGACCAAATCAACAACGTTGTTATGGAGGAGTGGACATTTAATGAGGAATAACACAATTTTGGAGGGAGATTGATTGCATGGAGGTAGTGACCCAATTGAGTGGGGCCAAGGGTAAGGAAGCTAATAACTTATACAAGGAAGAGGATGGCAGCCATATTGGTTATGTTTTTGGCTTATTATTTTGTATATGGTCTGTTTAGAATTTTGGCATTCTTCAGCTGTTTAGTTGAGTTTGCAGTGATGTTTAGCACAGGGTGTTCTCGAGCAGGAATCCCATCTATTTCTTTGAAAGGCCTCTTGGAGGATTATTTCACTACATTTCCACATTCAGGCTCAAGGCCAAGCTACAAATTTCTGCATTAGCGCAGTTTCTGCAAAATATTGTGTCGTGTTGCAGGGTGCAGCAATGGAGAATTAGATCGGGTGTCTTCAGAGCTAGTTTTGCAGTGAAGGAAGGTTTCCATCCATTGGAAGGCCTGCAAAGAAGCCCCTTGAGCTTTATTGACACATTTAGCAGTAGGCTAAGGACTATTTATCCCCTACAACACAGTTTCAACCCAGATCTGCGTTATTTTAGGGAGGAGTTGCAGGGGTGGTTGCAGTAGTTGTTTTGGGAGGAGATTTCTTTAGTGGGGGAACCATTCTTTCATCCAGAGGATCTATTGGAGAAGATATGTAGTTTTCTGCATCAAATTCAGCCATATCCTCTCATTTCTATTGTTGCAACATACCTTCAGCCCTAGGGCTGCAGCTTACATTCGCACATTGTGTGCATTTTCCAGAAACCTTCTTGGGTTGTCTTGAAAAGTTGATATAGTGCCCAGATCTGTATGTTTAGACTCTATTGGGGCATATATCAGTTTTTTTATATCATTTTATCATCTCTAGCTGTAGTTATGCTTAATATGATTGCGTTGTAGTTTCTCTCCGTCATTTGTATTGTAACAACAACTCATATTTGGGAGTGATTGCTTATGGGAGGCTTGTTTCCTCATTGTATATGATTTATGCCTCACTATTTTGTATGGATTTGCTGCTATAATACATAATGTTATGACTCCATATTGGTCTCATGGTTTCATGATTTAAATATTTGCTGCTTCTTTCATTTTATGCACTATATTCCTACTTTTCCCATTTGGGAATATTACAATATATGTTGCACATGTTATATATTCAGTGATTGTAGCTCTGACTGTACAAGTAAAAAATGTAGTATTATGTACATGTGATGTTGTATGTATGTTGTATATATGCCGTTGTGTACATGCTGTGCAGGTAGTGTTGTGTATAGGTGGTACTGTGTACATGTTGTGCATATGGTACTGGTATACATGTGATATTGTGTGCATGTTGTACATGTTGTGTTGAGGGCATGCGATACTATGCATGTGCATGGTGTAGTCGTGGTTTCATGACATGTGTATTTTTTATGTTGTACTTTGTATATGTATATGTATTGTGTTGTATTATACACCAGATGTAGGTGTATGTGTTGTGTTGTATTGTACATCGGGTGTAGATGTATGTGTTGTATGCCAGTGTAGGCATATGTATTATGTTGTATTGTACACTGGGTGTAGGTCTATGTGTTGTATGCTGGTGTGGGTGTGTGTATTGTATGGTGTTGTACGTCATATGTCGGTGTACGTGTTGTGATGTACACTATCTGTATGTGCACATGATTGAAGAGAAGCAAAGGCATTGGGTTCTTACCAGGTGTGGTAATCGATCCAATGTGTGTATAGAAATAACAAAGGCATAAGTAAGGATCGATGAAGGATAAGTATCGATATTTGATTTCATTTTTATTATGCATGTGATCTATGATTCTAAATTATGGTTACATGTGATTTATGATTTGGGTTTATGATGGTTGCATGTGATTCATGATTTTGGCCTATGATGGTTGTGTGTTGAGCTACCTAGATGTGATATGTTTATACATGATGATTTGATCAAACAACTAGTTTTACTTGTTGTGACAGGAAGTAAACATGAGTGCAAATGTACCTTATTGATGAGATACCAATGAGGTATGATTTGAATTTATTTCAATCTATTTTGAGTCTAATGGGAATTATGTGCTTGGTACAGGAATACATGAACATGCTCGGTTGGGTGGCTGAAACCGACTACAAGAACTAGCAACGTCAGCAAAAGGAATTGAAATAGGTAGCAACGTGCTGGTAAAACACTTCAGGAGCAGGGCCATTGTGGGACACTGGTATTTACTGATTTCCATGAGGATGCTATGACCAATATGATGGTTTTGAGGAAGGTATATGCCTTGATTTTTGTATCTTTTGATGCAAGGAAGCCTTTCCAAGGGATGGATAGCCCGGGTTAGGGCATGCCGGGGAACTTGGAAGGTGAGTGACTGTAAGGAAGGGGATTACCAAATTTCTCAAGGGACTGTGTAACAGAGAAGGGAAGGATGAATATGGATTTGTTTTGGTCATTATCATTTCCAGAAGGAATCAGATGCAGATTGGGAGTGTTCCATGGAACAATGCATCGATAACTATTCACTGAGGGTACAATAGCATGGGATTGTAGCACTGGATGTTGGATGCATACTTTGACTATGAGAGTGGATTCTCGACTTCCTGGGAAGGAAATGAATCCTAGTACTACTTTGAGGGTGGAGGTGTGAGCCTCTGGATTCCATTGTTGCTAATATGGGAATCGTATCCTTTTATTTGTTGGTTGAGAAAATGTGTATACTATTATAAATACCGTAATGAGTTGTGTTATAAAGCTATAGTACATGGTATGATTGTCATGATAAATTTTATTTTGAGTAGGTTATTCATTGTAAATACTACAACAAGCTATGTTATAAAGCTCCATAGGTGGTATGTTCTATTTTAAGTGGTTTTCCAGTTTGCAGGTGTCAATGGACACCAAGGACGATGTTCCTCCAAGGGGGAGGCGACTGTAACAACCCTGATGAAAATTCCATGTAATAAAGTTAAAAAAAATAACCACGGTTGATGGGACATATATTCCAAGTTGAATGTTGGGAAAAACATCCTCGTAGGTGTTCATTTCAGTTATTATGGGTAAAAAAAATTGGAAAAGGAAAAGGAAAAGGAAAAGGAAAGGCATGAGGCATTATTTGGCATTTATTTATGAAAATAATGGAAAATAGGAGAAAAGGAAGGTGAAAGGTCACAGGTTTTATGTGAGGATGAAAATGAAGGAAAATAATGGAAAATGAAGAAAATAGAGGCCTCATTAATAAAAAGGATTCTGAGGATCAGTTGGCAAGATTTTTTCCTCAAGCTTTTGCTCACACTTATGGCTCTCTCATTATTATCTCTCTCTCTCTCTCTCACTCTTGGACACTTAGAGTTTCTTGGAGAATTTTGGCGTTGAACCAAGAAAGGAAAGAAAGCAGGAAGAAGGAGGAAGCAAGCAAGGAGGAGTAGGAATCAAGCAGCTAAAACAATATTCTTGGCAGGTATCGATTTCCATGTGTGATTTCCTTGCTATATATGGAATGCATGGTATTTCATGTGGTTCTTTTCTACCTTGGCATGTGTTTTTGCAAGTGTGACAATTTTATCAACATATCCTTTCCATTTCTAGATAACCATGGTGTTGTGGAGTTCTCATACTTTGGTTGAGCTTATTTCCAGATGGATTCAAAGCCGAGTGAGTTGGATCTCTGAAATGAAAAAAACATGGCCTAGTGGTCCCTGAACCGTAATGTGGATCATGGTAAATCCAGTGGTCTAGTAATCCTTAAACCAGATTGTGGGTTGTGGTAAAGCCAGGATTGTGTGCCTCGGTGAGACTAGAAATCCTTTCCCTGTGAATGGAGGGATATACGGTAAATCCTAGAGGTGGTTTATCTCGGTTTAGGGCCTAGTGATCCAAGATGGATTGCAGTAAAGCCTTAGATGTAGGTGGTCTCCTTTTGGGCCTAGTAGTCCTGGGATGGGATGTACGGTAAGGCTTGGAGAGTATGTCTTGGTTTAGGGCCTAGTGACCCCTGATTCAGAATGTGGGTTGCGGTAAAGCCCGAGAGAGTAGGAGACATGAAAATTCCTCATGGTGTAGGAAGATAACCCGATAGCATTCATTCTTGTTTGGTTATGAGTCCCACATTCATGCTTGGAATATGGCACAGTGGTGATTGGCTAAAGAGAGATTTGTCTCAGCTAATATATGGTCAGGTGGAACGTGGTAGTCCCATCTTCAGTTGGTTTTTAAATTCAGTAATGAAGAGACTGTTCCTTTAGTATTCAGTATGCAAATGTACTAGTTTATGTATGGATTTTATTTCTATTGTATCCATTGTATTTTTTTGGTTATTGTGTTGGTTATACTCGTGTATTTTATCAATGATGATGTATGGTCATATCCATGTTTTTCCTTGTAAATGAATGCATAATGTATATATGGTCAAATAGATTCTATTATAGCTAACGATGTAAGGGAGAAATGCATCTTATCTATTCTAAGATAATTATGAGACCCCTATGCTTAAATTTGTTGTTTACACCTATAGATTCAATGTTTGCGACATGTTTGAAAAAATCCGTTTCATGGCTAGGAGGGGTCCAGATGATTTATTGTTGATGTGACTGATTTTGTATCATTGTACTATTTTTATTTATCATACCTTAAGTTTTCATGAAGTTATGGGAAGTGACCTAAGATCTGGGCCTGAAAAGGTGGCTCAAATCATGGAGCCGTAGGCACAAAACTAAGCATTTGGGGCCCTAGTTATTGGTATGCAGTGTTATGCCTACGACTATAGCCTCCTAGCCCCTAGAATGCAGTGTTATTCCTGCAGCTATGGATCAAAGGGGTTAAAAATGTCAGTGTGACCTAGGGGTAAGAGGATTGAATGGTTGGGTTACCTCCTTGGGTTGTTGTGGTTGTTGTACAAGGCCTGTATGTTGTGCTTCCGTTGGTTCCACTTCTTTAAGGTCACCTAGGATGTTGAATCTCATTATAGTAGCCTCTCGTCGCATGTTTACCATAGTTATTTGGTTACTTGGGTAGATGTGGGAAGGGGGTGTTACAAAATCCCATTTATTATCTGAGTTGGAACCTCAACGATACCGAGATTCAGTATACTCATGTAGAAAAGTTGGATTTGGCGACCGTTCAAGCTGCTTAGAGATTTCACCATTACATATTGCTTTAGAAAAATATGGTCATTTCAGATTGAAACCCTATGACATATACACTGTCACGTAAATTTATGGGGGGCAAGTGCTTTAAGTGAATAGCTATTCTCCAAGAGTTCAACCTGGAATTCATCAAATCCAAGTCGAAGAAATCCCTAGTTTTCACCGGACTAATGTGTGATCTTCGTTCTCTTGATGCTGAATATACATCTGAACATTCCATCCCAGATGAGTCATTGTTTCTGATTTCATCATCTAACCCATGGTATGGAGATTTTCTAATTTATCTATAGACCCAAACTTTTTGACTTAATACCGCTCGCTCCGAGCAACGACATATCTGGTACCAGTCCCGAAATTATGTAATTATGGTTGACACCCTTTACTGTCATGGTATCAATACGATTTTACAGAGGTGCCTCAATCTTGAGGAGGCCTAGAAAGTTCTTAATGACCATTATTTAGGGGCATGTGGTGGAAATTTATCTAGTTATGCTACCGCGCAAAAGATCTTACGCGCCAATTACTTTTGGCCCACCATTTTTTGTGATTGTATCCTCGCAATCTAGAAGTTTCATGCATGCCAAATTTATGATCGTAAATTTCGTGCTTCGCCTTCTCCATTGCATCCCATTATTTCTATTGGTCCCTTTGCGAAATGGGGTATCGAATTTATGACATGTAACCCTCACTCAGGCGGGGGGAATGGTTATATCATTGTCGTTGTTGACTACTTTAATAAGTGGGTTGAAGCGATGCCTACATTCAACAACACTAACCTTTACTGCCCTGGTATCAATACGATTTTACAGAGGTGCCTCACTCTCAAGGAGGCCTAGAAATTTCTTAATGACTGCTATTAAGGGGCATGTGGCAAAAATTTATTTAGTTATGCTACCGTGCAAAAGATCTTATGCGCCGATTAATTTTGACCCCCCATTTTCTGTGACTGTATCCTCGCAGTCCAGAAGTGTCATGCGTGCCAGATCTACGATTGTAAAATCCATTGCATCCCATTACTGATGTTGGCCGCTTTGCGAAATGGGGTATCGAATTTATGACATGTAACCCTCACTTAGGCAGGGGGAATGGTTATATCATTATCATTGTTGACTACTTTAATAAGTGGGCTAAAGCAATGCCTACATTCAAAAAAATTAGCAAAATGGATGCGTACTTTTTATTTAACCACGTGATTTCTAGGGGAAGCATTTTTAGAATCATATGATGACTGAATTAACTACCAAATTGAGACTTTCACATGAAAATTCCACCCCCTATTATGCTCAGGCTAACGGACAAGTTGAGGCTATCAACAAAGTTCTTAAGACTATGCTTCAACGCATGATAGGGGTCCACAAATTGGACTAGCATTTAATTCTCTATGCTGCCTTGTGGGCATACTGAACCTCAATAAAGACTGCTACCAGATTCACACATTTCCATTTGGTTTATGGTATGGAAGCGATCCTTCCCATTGAATACAAAATTCCATCACTGAAACTAGCTATCAAAATTCTTCCCGATACTTCCGTAGAAGAGGAGAGTATTTTGCATATGGATGTTTGGATGAGACCCAATGCGATGTCACTTTAGCCAACAAAGCTCATAAAAGACAAATCAAAGTGTAATATGACAAAAGTGTCAAGCCTAGAGTGTTCTCATAAGGATATATGGTACTCTTATATGACCATGAGGCTGATAAGTTAGACCCAGGAAAGTTCCAGCCTATGTGGCTGGGCCCATACATTGTCAAGTGTGTCCTTGAAAAGAGGGCTTATGAGTTAGTAGATATCGATGGAATTCCTCTGTCACAACCTAGAAATGGGTTGTACCTAAAAAAATACTATTCTTGATCCCATGCGTAGTACACTGTGTACATATTGTCTATAGGTGTGTTGAGTGTGTTTGCAATGTGTTTTTCAGAGTTTCCCATGGTTTTTGTTGATTCTTTTTACTTTTTGTTTGCATATTTCAACCTCTCTTGAACCATATGTTGGTTACGCTGATGGCACTAGTCATAGTACTCGGAACCTATCCTCTGTAGCATGGGACATATTTGCTCCCAAATTACGAGTTAGTGAGCATGCAAGGGGATTTCATTGGCCACTCCACTAACAACATCGCTGCGTATAATGCAGTGTTTGGGGTGCTATATGATGCTATTTCACATGGTATCCACCGTATAATCATCAAGTTTTACTCACAACTTGTAGTACTACAACTCGCTAATATCTATTTAGTGAGAAATCTCGCCATCCTTCACATGGTTTTGAGAGCCCACTTGAGGTGGGCATACTAAACTTGAGTAAGGAATGCTACCAGATTCACACCTTTCTAGTTGGTTTATGGTCTAGAAGCGATCCTTCCCATTGAATATGAAATTCCATCACTGAAACTAGCTATCGAACTTCTTCTCACTAATTCCACAGAAGAGGAGCATATTTTGCACTTGAATCGTTTGCATGAGACCTGATGCGATGCCTCTTTAGCCAACAAAGCTCATTAAAGCTTAATATGACAAAATTTTCAAGCCTAGAGTCTTCTCAAAATGAGATCTGGTACTCTTATATGACCAGGAGGCCGATAAGTTAGGCCTAGGAAAGTTCCAGCCTATGTGGCTGGGCCCATACATTATCAAGCGTGTCCTCTCAAAAGGGGCTTATGAGTTAGTAGATCTCGATGGAATTCCTCTGTCATAGCCTAGAAATGGGTTGTACCTAAAAAAATACTATGCTTAATCCCATGCATACTACACTATGTACATATTGTCTGTAGGTGTGTTGACCATGTTTGCAGTGTGTTTTTCAGAATTTCCCATGGTTTTTGTTAATTATTTTTAATTTTGGTTTGGAGATGTCAACCTCTCTTGAACCGTATGTTGGTTATGCCAATGGTGCTAGCTGTATTACTCATAACCTATCCTCCATAGCATGTGCCATCTTTGCTCCAAATGGAGAGCTAATGAGTATGAAAGGGATTTGCATTGGAAGCTCTACTAAAAACATCGCTGAGTATAGCACAATGGTTGGGCTGATATCTGATGCTATTTCACATGGTATCCACCATGGACTCATCAAGCTTGACTCACATCTCATATTACTACAACTCGCTAATATCTATTCAGTGAGAAATCCCACCATAGTTCGCATGGTTTTGAGAGTGCGTCTTCTGGAAATACATTTTGATTTCATACGATATGAACACATTTATAGAAATCTAAACACATTAGTAGATGCCATAAATAATTTAGTTTTAGATAGACATTTGCAACAGATGTAAGTAACTTTCGATTCACATCACATCATATTGAAAGCATAATATGAACTAGAAAACACTGAATATATATATATATAAAGTTTGGTTTTACAAAATGTGTGCCCCATGAGACATATGGCTACATCGTCCATACAAAAAACTACATGCAAATACCTAAGTAGAAAATTAGTGGTTCTCATGATAAAACGACACTCCACGAGAAATCTTGCGCAGTAATTGACCAATACGGCTAGGCACTCCAATAGTGTGTCACCAAAGTCGCAATGGAAGCTGATCAACCATGGTATCATCAATCTCGTGTATCAATCCCTCCATGTGGCACTCCACATCTGATAGGATCTCAACTACCTCAAGATCTCATAATGAATCCCGTCATATCACATCAACATGTACTGGTTCCATTGCCTCCTCCTGTGGCTGTCTCTTTATGCAACATAGATATGTAGCACCTACTGGTTGAACAAATCCAATATCTGCATGAAAGCATCAAATAGTTTAGTCTCAGAAACATGGAAAAACACAATTTTTTTTTTTAAACTTTTCAAAAGCCTAATGGTCAAAGCATCTTACTTGTAACATCCCATTTATCACCCTTAGGATGCTTGAGTTCACGATCATCACAAAAATCCATCCCAACATAAGGATAATCATTGATCACGTTGAAATATCTACAATAAAATCCAAAAAAGGTTGGTGAAAATTTGACTGTCGATGGACTTGCATGTTTGGCCATGTGGTCTATCCACCTCCTCATCTGTGGGACCCTCAGATGAAAGGACTCAAGTAAAATCTGCTGAGGCTGTAGTAATAGTAACTTCTCTAGAGAAAAAGAAACCAAGATGGAACCATAACTAAAGTTCTTCAACTATCCCTCCTTTACTTTAGTAAGTTGTTCCTTCAAATTTACCCAAACACCCTCGCTCCAGTTGAATATTGTTGGCTCTAGACATTCTACTCCATACTGCATGTTTGATCTACTTGTTACATGTAGTGTCAATCTTCCTTCCAATCTTGCGATAACGAAAAATATTTTTCTCAAAGGTAATTGGGTCACATCCTTTATATTAAAATTACCATCCCTCATAGGAAGGGCTCGAGGTCTGCAATCGGTAACAATATAGTCTTTAACCGTCTCACCGCCACTTCTTCCACCTAGAAGAGATATGGGGACACCTCGCTTTGAAAAACTTGTCAGAAAGTAAATGTTGTCTACCTATATCTCGAGTATATTTTCCCCAAACTTGAACGCTTGTTCCTGAACATCCCATGAATGCACAAGGTATTCAACAACTCCATTTGTTGCCTCATACCAGAAATCCAGAATAATTTTAATAACCCACAATTTTTAAGCACCTAGATGGTATCAGGGTCATTTTCCGCATTTAAATAATGTGCTTCGTGTTCTCTTTCTATCCAAATAAATAAAATTGTGTGCTAATGGTTTCCTGAAACATCAACAAAGAATTCATTACACTCTTTACCATGCAAAAAATCTGACAAAATTTGAGGCAAAAATGAAAACAAACTTGGATATTTGCACCCAACGCTCCCTATAAGTGTATGATAGAGTGTTGTACCTCTATCAACAATGTTTCTCTACCTAGGTGCAATGCCATTTTCGACATAGAGGGGGTGCGTTGGTCTCATGGCATTTTTTATGAACCTAGGGGCCTCAAAACCTTGAAAAAATTGCATGAAAACACAAAAATGAACCATGGAAAGATGGAGAAAGGTTTTAGCTCCTACTTGGATCTGATGACACTTGAAATGGTTCCATGGATTAGTCACAATCAACTGCAAAATATCGAGGGAAAAAGGGCTCCAAATACTCACTTGCGAAGGTAAAATGTGAAATGGTGAAAATGAAAAGTCATTTTGAATATTTATGGTCATTTTCTCATTATTTTATTCGTTTTTAGTATTTTGACCTAGACATGCTTCATTTTTACTACGAAATAGGTATGTTTAATCCTTCTTGTGGTGTTTTGAGCAGGTTGAAAGCTGTTAGCAGGTTTTTATTATGTTTTAACTAGTTACTTTGACCAATGAGTCTCCTTGATCTCTTTTTTTCGGAAAATATAAACCAACAAAGAAGGAAACCCCATAGAGTCCTCTTTTAGCTCTTTCCAGACTCCCAAAATATGAAAATATTGTTGAGCACTTTCCTTTTCGAACTTGTAAAAATAAATGAAAAGAAATCTACTCAGTATAAGTTTAACCCTTTTCCGAACTTAGATAGAATAGCTACGAAAAAGGAATACCTTAGTCGAACATGGATAAGAGGTTCTCTTGAGTATTTTTTCTACTTTTTCAGACTTAAGGGACTATCTATGAAAAGGGACATGTAGAGATTTCTTTTTCGCCTCTTTTTCAAACTCTCTAAACATGAAAAATATGCTGAGTTTTACCTTCTTTGGACTCATTATAACATCAAACAATAATGGAATATTCGAACATGACAAGGCCGAACCACTCCTTCTTAGGATTTGTTAAAAATACTTGGAGGGATTCATCTAAAGGATGAACTTACAAATCAAGCATATTTCATCCTCCTCAATATTGTTAAAAAAAAAAAGGTATTGACCAGTATGGTTGGGGAAATTGGTTCACTCTTTCCTCGGTATTACCGACACTTGATTCATGGCTTAGCACCCGATTGGTCCATGATCTCTATTTAAAGAGAATGGAGGGTCATTTGTCTGGTAACCATTTATGAGAGAAGATTATTTAAATTTTATTTCTTTATATTAATAAATTGCCTGAAGTGGCTGCATTGGCTCAAGTCATGGACTGTTTCCCTTTTTGAGGGTTTTAACCACGTCAAATACTGGTGTACTGATTTGTGATCTATTTGTGAGCAGTGAACTTTGGTTTTTTATCTAAGGAAATTACCCTGTAAATTCCTACATATTGATGTCCAAAGATCCTTCCTTGGTTTTGTCATATACCAGCTGAATACTCTCATTACATGTGAAATGTTTGGTTTAGTATAGACCACTGCATACATCAAACTTCCAATCACATTAGCATATGGAAAATGTTAATTTGGAAGCTAAGGGACAAATTCCCTCCTTTGGACAATCTTCCTCATTAAGACAAACCCCTCCTAGACTTTGGAAAATTTTAATTTGGTTAAGGGAAAATGTATTTTTAAGGAGGAAGCCCGTATATGCACAAAAGTACAGGTCAAATTTAAGAGAAATTGGACACCCTTGGAAGCATATAAATAGAAGACAGGTTAACCTCTTTTTGACATCATCATCAAGAATCTTCTTCTCTCTCTTCTTTGGATTGGTTTTTATAGGTCTGAAATTGGTTCGTACATGTTTGAAATTGCAGGGTTCGAGTTCACACATGTGAAAATAATATATTGTTCTGGAGCCGTAGGATTGGTTTATGGAAATATTTTTTGTAGCCACTTGCTTGATAGGGTATTACCTACAGCTGGAGCACTTCAACCACACTCACTATCACTGGGTCCATGTGGTTGTGATCTTGGCCTAAATTATGTTTATTGTTGACCATTGACGTGGACTTTAGAGATTTTGACTTTGATTAGATTTGTCTACAGGGCTCATCAATTGGATATTGTCTGGTTGGATTTGGGATTGAATTTGTCTCTTGATTGGTGAATTGGAACATTTTACTCTCTCTGCTGAACATTTTATGAAAATATAATAAGAAGAAGAATTTGAAATGGTTTTCCTCATTGTGGGTTTTTCCATAGTCTTTGACCAAATCATTGTCTATTATTTCTCTTGATTGTCTTCTACTGTCTAATGCATGTATTGTTCTATCTACAATTGATATTGATCATTGGAAGATTAAATTGTGTTGAAATATTTCTAATTAAAGAAAAGGATTGGGATAAAGTGATTGTAACAACATAGAAAAAAAATTAACATGGTATTAGAGCTAAGGTGAAGATAAGCCCAAGGAGACAAGAGACAAGTGAAATCATTCTTGAAAGAAGATGAATGATCCTATTTCGTTCGGTCAATATGTCTACCTCGTACTTCAAGGATAACGAGAGTCTGGGTGTCTCATCTAACTTTGTTGCTTGGAAGATTAGGTTGGAAGTTATACTAGATGTCAACGATATTTTGGAATATGTGCAAGGAAAGGTACTTGAGCCTACGTCAAATGCTTATGCTACTGTCAAATCCAAATACAAGGAAGGTGAGCTCAATGCTAAGAAAATTATCATTGATGGTTTGCAAGATCATTTGCTTGTTTATGTTGGTAACTTGAAGAAGTCTAAGGATGTTTATGACAAGATAGTTTGGATGTATGAAGTCAAAAAATTGAATCAGATCATATCTTTGAAAAATAATCTCAAAGAAATGAAGATGAACAAAGGGGAATCTATGTAGTCCTATACCATAAGAGTATCCCGCCTAAGGAATTAATTACAATCTAATGGTGAACCAATATGTGACAGAGAGATGGTGATGGTGACTGTTCAAGGTATTCCTCCTATTTGGGAAACCTTCATTACTACTTTAAGAAACAATGATTTTCTTACGTCATTTGATGAGATCATTGGTAAATGCAGTCAAGAAGAGGCCAGATGATTTCCAGAGGAAGAATTCAAAAGCATGAAGAAGGATATCCCTTTTAATTTATCACTCAAGACAAGGAGAGAAAAGGAAGGGGAAGGCCCATCTGGTTCAAGAAGGCCTCCTCCTAGATTAAAGGAATATAGTAGAATATCAAGGGATATTTAATGCTATAATTTTCACGCACATAGTCACAATTTCGGAGATTTCTTGAAGAAGAGAGATGATTCAAGGCCCAATTACAACTACAATCATGACTTACACAATAACATGTTCAATAATAGAATAAGAGGTGATGATCGAAGAAGAGGAGATGATAGAAGAATAAGGGCTGATAGAAGGATAAGAGATAATATGGATAACTATGAAGAAGGCCATCATACTCAAAATAGGTCAAGGAACTCTATGTATGAAAATAATGAAACTACTAGTCAATATGAATATATTCTTATTTCTGATCTTTATATTTCTTCCCCTCCAGATTCATATGATAGTTTTTTGGTAGATAGTGGGGCTTCTGGACATTTATCTAGGTACAAGTAATTCCTCTCTAACCTGGTTGAGAGGGATACAAGTTTTAAAATCATCCTTGGATACAACTCTACTCATCTCGTGAAGGGTTTTGGTTCCATCAAATTTCATTTGGACTATAGTGAATCCATTCTTATTCATGATGTGATGTACATTCCACGATTAAATAAGAACTTGGTATCTATTTACGCTTTGGAAGAAAAGGGTATGAGAGTAGATTTCATCAAAGGAAAATTCCTCACATGGCATGTAAAATCCTGCATGAGGGGTGCTTTAACCATAGGATCTAGAGTTGAAGGACTCTACAGAGTCAATGGAAGACCTCTATTAGTAATAGTCCATGACATTAATCATAAAAGTGAGCTATGGTACCGAAGGTTGGAACATCCACATCATGAAGCTTTATCAAAATTGAAGACGTTAGTCTTTGGGATGCCTGATGTTCAAGACAATCATGATGGAGTATGTCTGGGATGTGCCAATGGAATGAAGACAAGGGGTACATTCCCCTATAACAAGAACAAGATCGATGATATTCTTCAACTCATTCATTATGACCTATGCAGACCCATGCTTGTGCCTTTATTGGTGGACATATCTACCATATCATATTTATTGATGACTTATATAGGAATAAATTGTTATACCATTTGAAGAATAAGGATGAGGCTTTTGATATGCTCAAGGAATTAAAGGCACTGATAAAAAATAAAAAAGCAAATAAAACCAAAATTTTCAAGTATGCCAATGGTGGAGAGTATATTTCGAATGAATTCATTGACTTCTACAAGAAGGAAGGTATCACGAAGGAAACCATTGTACCTTATAATCCAAATCATAATGGAGTTGAAAAAAGTAAGAACATGTCCATCATGGAAGCTACCTAACCTATGTTGCATGATCAAAAGTTGTTGAAATTCCTTTGGGGAGAATATACAAATACAACCATATATGTTCAAAATCAACTTCCTCATCAAGAATTGGACAACAAGAATCCTGAAGAATTATTCATAGGTGTGTTGAAGACTGGAAAGTGACTTCCTCAACATTGGGGATTCCACCCCGTTGGGAGCTTAAAACAAATCATTTTCCATTGAAATGGTGGGTCCAACTGGGGATATAGGGACCAGTTTCCCATATAAAGAGAGTTTATATAACAAAATAAATAAAATCAACACTAGCGGGGTGATTTATTCTAATGATAACATAAATTAAAACTAAACCTAACTACTTCCCAAGATTGGATTCATTTATATGATTATGGAGTAAGATTTCACAAGCATGGACTAATATAGATCATTGCATACTTAATGAATATAAGCACATTTACGAAACTAAATCAATTTAATTGATTTAGTTGATGAAGAACATTAATCACATAAAATATCACTGAGTCTCACATCTAACAACATATCGTTCAGTATATTATATAAATAGTAATAAGAAAATATATCACTTCAATGCTTATCATAATGAAACTAATAGATAGAAATGAGTTTTCCAAAATTTCAGAACATAAAAAAATGAATACATAGATAATAGTACCTATTTCACCATAGCTTTAGATCTGAAAAGATAGCTTCAGGGCTCAGAGTTTCAATTAGATAACTTTCATTCAAAAAATAGTGTAAGTTCCAAAAGCCTTTCGAAATGCATGAAAGGGGTTTAAATACTAATTAATATTACAAAAATAGGAGACTTGTAAAATAAGTCTCTAATATTACTCTAAACTATAAAACTAAAAACTAGGAAAATAAAATGCATAGGTTGTAACAGTCTCATGGCTATTTCCTGGATTCACTCTCCAGTTGGTCTTTGAGCTGGCATGCTTTGATCATATGTTCGAGCTTGGGGGGGGGGGGGGGGTGAATCAGTTGCATTCTCATTTGTCCTGTGAATACTGCATCGTTCAGTACTGGAAGAAGTTGAGCTGTTGCGTTGGAGAGATACCTCAATGTTACTGATTGGTTATGAGGCTTAATCAACAAGTACCAGTAAATCTCCATTTTTAACTTTGTCAGATTTTCTATGTCAAGAGTAATTTTGTTTGATGTCTATTACCAAGATTGCTTTAAGAAACTGATATCTGGCATGGTGTCTTTTGGTGCTTCTTGAATCAGATTGGCTTGCAGAAGAGAATCTTTTATATACTTAGAGATGCTGGAAGATAAATTCTTAGCTCTGATAATAGCTAATTCAATGCTCTTCATTTTAATATCCCAATCTCAAAATATTACATCTTTAATTGATTCTTCAAGACGAGGGAGATCGACCACTCTACCCTGTACAACGTCTTGCCAATCTATATATTTTGACACCTTATCATCAATCGCTTCATAATAAGTTCTCATATTAGAAATCTGAGTGACTAATTAATCACTGGTCTTAAATTTCTCTTGAATTTGATTATACTTCTGATAGAAAGTTGTTTGATGAATTACCAATAATGCTTCCAACTTTGTTGCTTCTTTCCTTACTTCATTGATTTTGGGATTTTCCTGGAGATTTCAATCCTTTGCTGTAATTGATGAATTATTTGATATTTTTCTTTAATCTCATTTTTGAGTTTGAATTTGAGACCTTCAAACTCTTGTTGCATATTGTTGATGCTTGTTTGTAGCTCCTGCTCGATTCTTTACTTTTCACCAATAAAAACTTTCTCCATTTTAGAAATTTTCTGATCCTTTTCTAGAATTAGTGATTCAACTTCTGCTGCCTTATGAATGGTTGCATTAGTGTAAGAAGCTACAAATTGAGATAACCTGTTAAGTTCCTCCCCTGGAGATGATTGAGTTTCTTTCCAAAGGACTTGCATTAGTGTTGCATCTATAGGCAGTTTTGGAGAATCTTCCATCTTCTGCTTATTCTTTGACCTAGTCACGACAGATTTGTGTCTTGGGCTATAAAATACGTCCAATGGAGGTATTTTCTCGATTTTTAAGACTATTTCAGTAGTCGGAAAAGCCGGGATGATTTCCATATCTTAGGCCGATGTATCTTATAGTTTCTCTACTGTATCATTGTGTCCTTGGATCTGGCTTTGCTCAAGAACAATTTTGGAAAACTCTACACTAAATGAGGTTTCCTTGATTTCTTCCTGATCCTTGGAGTTGTTTATATCATTAGAAACATGCTGCACACCTGGCTCATCTGTATGAGTTATGGAAATTGTAGCACCCACAATAGGCACAGTTTATGACTGAATGGCATTATGAGTGGCAGGGGTATTATTTTCAGATAATCCTTTCTCGAAATATTCCCAATTTTGGATGAATTTATCATCTTGTTAAACATTTGTGACTTCTGCTTCTTGAATTGGTACTGATACCTAATAAGTCATTACAACTGTAACCTGTTCTGCCTTGGGCGCTGGTATGTGAAACAAATAATCTGGCAAATGGGAATTTATCTGTTCTTGATAGAATTTGAATCTTAACAAATCTTTCGGGCTGAAACTTTCAGCTGCCTTTTGCTGAACTATTGAAAATTCAGGAATTGATTCAAACATATCATTGAATCTATCATGCTCGCTTGGAAATGCTCGCAGCTTGACCTGATTCAATATCTCTCTAGAAATACCATATGAATCATAATTTCTATTGGGTAACACTAGGAAATTGAAAGGTTTTAATTGATCAATTTCATGACCAGCATGCTTGAAATTGTCTAGGGCATATGAACCACAAGAAAAAGGAAAATTTGGCCAAACGGTCCTTTTGGCATCTCTAAGGGCTTTTGTCAAACCATTACCAACTATTTGATAAGAAATTTATTTGGCCAACAATTTATTTGGTATATACAAGGGTAGGACATGAGGATGGGAATAACTTCCAAAAATACAGACGTATGTAAATTTCTCTTCACCGAACCACCTACCTACATACTTAAGATTTTTATTGGCTTCAAGGGTGACTCTAGGGATTTTTCTTTCGAAAATGACTTGGAAGATTAGGAGCATTATGTCATTGCATATTTTGAACATATGTGAGTGATATTTTGATTCCCATAAGAAATATAATTGTACATAGATGGGTGTTTCAACTTCTCAGGTCCATTTCCATCCTAATGACGAAAATTCAAAGGAAAAACAAACTGCGTCTAGGATATAAGAACTCATATAAAAAAGGAGGGACTGCATTGGGTGGTGCATTTCAATTTTCTCTATAAGATGTGATAAATATTATCAAACTATAAAAAATAATAGTAGCCCAATCTAGAATATAGCTGTCAGAGGTTGCTTCTATCAAGGGTGTTGAATTATCTTTAAACTTGGACGTATTTACAGATTCAAAGAGACAACACATCATTGCAACTATCTGAGAGAATGGGATTTTAAGAGAGACGACTGAATACATACCCTTATCATCATGCTTATGCCAGTTAGGATCATTTATCCATTATTTAATTATAGTTTTAGGATGGTTGTTCTCCTGCATGAAATCTTGAACAAATTGGGCGTCATATCTCTTCTGGGGTTTTGGCAGTTTATACATATTCTTCAAATCTGATGGCCTGAGAGAGCCAATGACAGTTCCACTTCTAGTAACAAATTACCTATCTCTGATATCCACATTATCCAACACCCATTTCACTAAATCAGTATATGGCAACATCTTAGGATGAGCAAAAATTCTATGAAGAAAAGAATTAGCGGTGTTTGTCCATGATTCTGAATCATTGGAAAAAGTATTGTCGACCACAACTTTTTTGTCCATAATTACTTACGATTTCTCGTTCTTGAACAACTGACAAATCTCTTCCCAGCTTGAAGAAACAATCTCTAGGTTGGATGTGATACCTAAGATTAGGGGATCCATTTCGTTGTTTTCCTCTTGTTGTATGAATAACAGTGATGGGGTTGCGGATTTCCTTCAGGCTTTAATCAACCTTGAAATCCTTTTATACCTAAGTTTTTGGAATTACCCTTTTGAAAATAAAACTAGAGAGGATAATATGAAATCACTTCGAACGATATTAATTGTCCTATCAACTTAACTCATGCATAATGGGAAATCCTTGGTATTAATATTTAAAATAATTACAAATCGATTGCAAGCCTTGAGATAAAAAAACACCTGAATTACGTTAAATTGACAAGCATGGGTTCATGTGATTTTTACAGATGTCATCTCATTGGGATCTGTTGATCGACGATTTTGGTAGTTGGTGAGCTTTAGCACTTCAAAGCAATGTGTGAAACACGAAGTGCAATATTGTGATGATTTTAGACGGGATACGATATCGGGGTATGTTAGATGATGGAATGCGATGTCGACATCTGTTATGTTACAAGTTTTGTTAATTCACATTTTGGAAATTCGCATATCAGCTATTCGCTAGTTCACAACTTCGGTGATTCGCTACTTCGCAACTTCTGCAATTTTCATTTTAGCGATTCAAAATTCGTGACTTCATTGCTGTTTTCTTCCCGATTTAATTCTTTTATTCTTTGTGGGTTCTTTTGAGGTGTTTTTAAGTGATTTTATTATATTTTAAAGAAAATTTCAAAACTTAACCTAACAAAATCCTATCTTTAGGTTTTATTTCTAAAAATAAATATTAATCCTAATTTTTTTAAAGGGTTCCCATTATCCTTTCTAATCTATTTAAATTGGATAATGGGGAGTTGTTGTAATACTACAACAAGGATTTAATCCCAACATTGGACATCTTATGATATTTGGTTTTCCCGTATATTTCCATGTTCCGAAGGAGAAGAGGAACAAGATAGGAGCCACCAGAAAGAAAGGTACATTTGTTGGTTACTATGAAAATTATAAAGCATTTAGAATATACATATATGGTTAAAGGAAGATAGAGTTTTTCAAGGATGTAACTTTCAATGAAGATGTTTCCCTTGGAAAAGCAAGGGACCTTCCTCCACTTCCTCCTACTGAGAATAAATATGATGATATGAACATATTAGAAGGTCCTTTTGTGCAAAAATATAAGAAGGACATTATTGATGATCCCATGGAACCTATGGACCCCTTGGATCATCCTCTAGGTGATCCCCCTACTACGAAGAGACCTTTATGAATTCATGATACTCTACAGGATGCTGAGAGATATGTTCCTACCAAAAGTACCTTTACAGAAAGTAAGAAACCATGAAGATATAAGGGATACATTGTAGCTATGAGCACTATGTTCCAGGATGAGCCTTCTACCTTTGAAGAAGTTGTGAAAAATACGTTTGAAAGGATTTTATGGCCAAAGAATGTGAATCAATTATGAGGAATGATGTATGGGATGTTTTGCCAAGACCTAAGGGAAAGTCTATTGCAATTTCAAAATGGATATATAAGATCAAGAATGGAGCTGATGAAAGCATTGAGAAGTACAAAGAAAGGTTCGAGGCCTGAAGTTTCTCCCAGAAAGAGGGATAATACTATGACCATATATTTTCTACCATTTCCCACTGCACTACTATTAGATCAAAGGTTTCCCTTGCTACTAGTATAGTATGGAATCTTCACCAAATGGATGTAAAGATGACATTTCTTCATGGCATAGTATAGGAAGAAGTATATGTTGAGAAACATCAGGGATTTGAAGTGAAGGAAAATAACATTCATGTTTGAAAGTTGAAGAAAGAACTATATGGTTTGAAGTAAGCCTCGAGAACCTCATATGCTCGTATTGATAGTTACCTAGTGAAGCTTGGATTCATGAGAAGTAGTGTCAATCTAAACATCTATTTCCAAGCAGTCCAAGGTATGCCTTTGATTTTGGTTTTATATTTTGACGACATATTCTTCACATGCAATGAGCCCCTGATTCTCAAGTGTAAGAGGGAGTTGGTCTTCGAGTTCGAAATGAGGATATTGGTATGATGCATTACTTCTTGGGATTATAGGTTTTGTAGGGACTTGGGGAGATTTTCCTTTCTTAAGGAAAATATGTCATGAAGCTATTGGAAATATTAATAATGATAAAATGAAAATCCTTTTCCACCCCGATGGACATCAAATTCATTTCCCAAAAAACTATATGGAAATCTTCCTTCAAAAATATATTTAGCTTTTCTTTCTTGGAAGGGTTTTTAGATATCGTAAGGAGAGGAATTGCAACATTTTTTTCAACAATTCACTTACCAAGTCTATCTTCAAATAAAAAATAAAACTTGTAGATTTAATACCTAAGGAAGAGTATTTATTAGCCTTGTCGACTATCACTTGGTAACTTCTAGAAGATTTGTTTCCCAAATTGCAAGTTGTGAACAACAACGATATTTCTTCTTTGGTAGGTATTTGGACTTATTTACCTTATTATATTTCTGATATCCTCTTAAGAAGGCATTAAACCATATATTTTTGTAAGTTTATTAAAATTTATACCTTTTCCCTTGGTTTGTTTCATCTAATCATTGGTCATGGTAAAAAATTTTCCTTAAAAAATGTAGATGAACTTGTTGAGCACACACCTATACTGAGAGGGGGGTGAGTGTGTCAGTATAAGACTATTTTTAGTTAATTAAAGATTCATGAAATATAAGAAAATAATTACATATGATATTTATCAGATATAGAACATGAAATATAAGAATTACGAGGAAATTCTTTTGGGAGAAAACCAAAAACTTATTTTTAAAATTATTTGTAGGAACCAACCTACTCGTACAAATGTTTATAGACACCAATACCCACCACTGCAAATATTTGTAGGCACCAACCTAATAGAGACGTCAATATCCACAATTGAAATTATTTGTAGGAAAGAACTAACTACAAGCACCAAGTTCCACCACTGCAAATATTTGTAGGAACCAACCTTTTGGAGACACCAAACCCCACTACTACGTGCTAGCTCTAAACCAGATCTCTGAAGGCTAAGAAGGAGACCAAAAAAGGTAACCATAGACCACTTTGACCTAGTAGCTAGCCCTACTAGGCAGGAGAGGGCTCTCTCTGTGAGATCACAACCAAATTGACTGGACAATGAATATTTTAGGCTATTTATAGTAGGATCTAGGGTTTGATTGATTTGGATTTGGTGCTAGATGAGGAATTAGGTTTAGGAAAGACTAGGTTAGGGCTCTGAAAATCAGACTTACAGAGATGTGATGGGGCAAGGTAGGCACACACTTTAGCACTTTTAAGGTATCTTGGTGAATATGATAGACTGATAGGGTTTCAAAATGATCATATGAATTATGAATTCGTTTATCTCAGAGGAAAGTGAAACATAGCTGTGATAATTTCTCCAAAACAGAGCATCAAAATAATGAATCATGCTTATCAACTTAGAAATATATCATGAAAGCATGGAGATGGAATGTCAAGGCAATTTTTTTTTATAGATATGAAAACTGTAGAAATTATATGCACTAAGCATGCATATGTCCGAGATCCACCTGATCTCACACTATTTAACTTTATGCAAGATACCGAATCTATTCCACTTGTTAATCTTTTGCGGAAAAATTAATTGCACACACATGTGAAGCATAAACAAAAATATTCAATCGCACATAACACAGTTTTTAACCGGGAAATATTGAAGATGAAAACCCCAACTATATATTATGTAACATGGAGATCAGATGACAATCTCATACAAACATACAAAGCTTACCAGAATCTCTCAGTACAGTACAATCGTCATACACTAATCAGGCCCAATCTTGAAAATCCATGCACCGATATTTGCCACCTGCTAGCCTGCCTCCACTGCGCAATCTCTGCTGAAGAATAGCTCTGAATGAATTCAAATTACTCTTGGATTGATTGCGCAATCCTCATTGGCATCTCCAATATGTGTGTGATGTAATCAATGCATCACTATAGTCAAAACAGATAGTCTATCTTGCCCTTTCACTTATCTCTCCACTGGTCTCCACTGAAACTGCCATGCACTGCAGTTAACTGCTGTATTGTTCAGTTGATTAATGAGTTATTATTTGTGAATTAATTAACTAATTAATTCACTCCACTCTCACTAGTGTATCAATCAGTTAGACTAGATACAACTAGCTCAACTGAGTCTAACTGAGTTAAAATGAATACAACTCCATAACTACTTCTTCCAACTGTGTCATAACTCTGCCACTTGAGTTCTAACTGAGTCCTCCATGCATTAGCTCCAGTAAACCCTCAGGAATAGCATAATTCCTTCTGTCAGCTGATGTGCCACATTTGTGCATTGAACTTAAGTGCTCCAAGAGAATAAGTTGATGTTTAGAGTCTAATTATTATTAAGAGCTAGTAATAATAGACATGCATCTATTTTTAGATTGACAATCTATAAATAGACTTCGCCCAGTATTCTAAAAATAGAATTTCAGCTATTTTTCCTACTTGATCAACCATCCATAAATAGCATCCTGCAACTTTTGAAATATGATCGACATGTCTAAAAATAGACATAGTCTAAAAATAGACTTGCGCCAAAAATAGCCTGCGGGCGCACTTAGTGAAGGCAACTCTTTTCACTAAGCTCATCATCTTGTTGAATCTCAACACTCCCTCTCAACAAGATAGGGATTATCCTTCACCCCAATCCTGCCTCTATGGTATTCGAATTTTCTCTTGGTGAGCACCTTCGTTAGAATATCTGCATCCTGATCCTCCGTGGGAATGTACTGAAGCAACATGATCTTCCGCTGCACACAATATTTGATATGATGATACCAGATATCAATATGTTTAGATATATCATGAAACACAGGATTAACTGAGATTTTAATGCAACTCTGATTATCACAATGAATCACTGTGGGATCTAAATGTGAACCGAACAAACCAACTAGAATCTTCCTCATCCAGATAGCCTCACATACGGCTAAACTTGCTACCAATGTATTTAACTAGACAGGCCCAGATTACCACGGATATTTGTTTCTGTTGTTCTGTTATACCAAGAAACTACGATGAATACATTCGAAAATCCCTCTGATGTGCTCTTTAAATACCATTGGCTTCTTGCCGTCTGCACATCCAGGTAAGCCATGCAAAGTCACCTCATGCATGCATGCATACCATAAACCATACTCAGATGTGCCCCTGAGATATCTCAGGACATGCTTGCCTGCCTTCCAAAAGAGCTTGGTAGGCTTAACCATCGCTTGTGAAAGCTGGTTCACTACATAGCATATGTCCAGTCTTGTATTGACTAAATACATGAGCAAACCCACCAACTGTCGATAAACAGTGGCATCCACTACCTCTGCCGATGTAGCATCCTCTTTCTTCCAATTTCTTGGAAGAGGAGTGTCAATAGGCTTGCAGCCTTGCACGTGAAACTTCTCCAGTATCTCTCGGGCATACTTTCCTTGAGACACAAACAGTTCACCTTCCCGTTGCCATATTTCCAATCCAAGGAAATAATGAAGGAGGCCTAAATCCTTCATCTTAAACTCCTTTGCAAGATCTGCCTTGCATGAGTGTATCAACTGCTCATCACCTATTAGTATTAAATCATCAACATAAAGTACAATGATTAAAATCTTACCCTCCACCACAATCTGGTACAAGTTTGCATCTACCTCACTCTTGGTGAAGCCAAGTCCAGTGAAATAATTTAAACTACGTCAGGAGTGTACCAGGCACGGGGTGATTTTTCCAACCCATACAAGCGCTCTTTTAAGCACTCAACACACATACGACTCGCTCTTGAAGGATCTCAAATCTTTCAGGCTACTCAATGTACACCTCTTCCTCAATTATCCCATTAAGGAATGAAGTCTTCACATCCATCTGATGAATGTGCCAACCCATCTGCGCTGAGAGAGCAAGGATGGTCCATATGGAAGAATACCGAGCGACAGGTGCAAAGATTTCTTCATAGTCAATCCCCTCAAACTATGAGAAGCCCCGGGCAACAAATCTTGCCTTATACTTCTCGACGCTCCCATCAATAGCTTGCTTTACCTTTTAGATCCATCTTGATCCTACAACTGATTTTCCCACTGGCCTTGGAAAAATCTCCCAAGCACTGTTTCTGAAAATGGAGTCATACTCCTCCACCATGGCATATACCCATGTGGGCTCCTGTGCTACTTCTTCAAAAGAAGATGGCTCTGTCACAATACACTTGCTCATAAGAGCCATGTATCCAGTATATCGGTCAGCTGACTGTCTCTGTCTGCGCTGTGATGTAGGGACTCCTACATTCTGTGCCGCATCCACCTTCAGTCTCTCAGCTTCTGTGGTACGCTTCCTGCCTTGTTTGATGTTTGGTTCTGCATGAGTGGACTCCTCCACTCCATGAATCTCCTCCTAATGAGTCCACATCCAGAGAGCATATCTTGCAGAACAGAGTTATCTCAGCATCACGAGTGTAGCTCCCTCTCAAAGAGCAACACCATAGCTTTCACCCATATTTAATTTTGCCATCCCATGCTCTAGATCATCCAATATTTGGAAAATACATAGTGTTTGGGGTGTTTTGTGTACCTCAAATGTCTAACACACGATCGGCTCCGACACAACTACGGCATCCTTCGTCACATGAATGTAAAAATGTGGGCAAAAATATTCAAATGAGAAATATCAGGCTTCTTAACAGAAAACGCCTCTTCGGGTGTACTCATGCCAAGTAATCTATGAGGACAATGGTTTTGCACATAAACCATAGTGTTGCATGCCTTAGCCCACAAGTGTATTCGAGTAGGCCTAGTCATGCGACATCGCTATATCACACTTCCAGTGATACCATTATTTCTCTAACAACATTACTGCTGGGTTATGAGGTCTTATGAGTTCTCTTCAAATTCCTTTTGTGCTACAGAATTCTTTGAATTCACCCGAGATGTATTCACCACCATTATCGCTCCGTAGAGCTTTTACTTGCTTCCCCAACACCTTCTCCACCAATGCCTTGAACTCACAGAACTTTGAGAATGTTTCAATCTTCCTCTACATGAAGAATATCCAACATCTACTAGAATAGTCATAAAAAAATATCACATAATACCTGTGTTTTTCTATTGAAGAAACCGAGAAAGGTCCACACACGTTTGTGTGAATTCTCTCTAAGATCATCGAAGCACGGTTCTCGTTCTCATGAAACGTGGTCTTCACAAACTTACCCATAGTACATCCCTTGCACTGATATGACTGTGCAAGAGTACCCTTGGGAAGTCCAGTAGAAATATGCTGCAAAATCTTCAAAGCGCCATGGTGAAGATGGCCCAATCTCCTATGCCATAATTCGCCCTCATCGCGGCGAATTATGGCACAGGAGATTCTTAATTAGAACCGCTATCTTCTTGGTTTGACCCATTGTTTTATGTCGAAGGAAAGATTTTCCCTCACTGAAAACAACATCATAACCTCTGTCTTCCAGCATTGCGACTGAGACCAAGTTCTTCTTCAGACCTGGAACATGCATGACATTCTTCAACAAGAGTGGATTACAAGACTCCCTCTCAAAGGTAATGGTCCCAATGCCAATCGCACTGTATCGACCATCGTCGCCCATCTGTATATGCATCTGGAGGTCCTTCTCCTCCAAGTCACTAAACAACTCTTTGTCTCTCATCATATGGAAAGACGCACCACTGTCAAGATACCACATCGATCCCATGCAGCTTGAAACCAAGCATGCGATCAAGGAAAAATCCAGCTCAAATTGCGAGGCTAAGGCCTCTCCAGCTGCAGATCCAGCAGCCTGCTTGTTCTTCTTCTTCTGTGGACAGTTAGTGGCGAAATGTCCATGCTCATGACAGTGAAAACACTTCACTTTGGAAAAATCCTACTTCTTGCCTTTCGCACCGGATTTAGAAGGATTTTTCTTCCCCTTCCCTTTCCTTGCTTTGGCAACCAAAGCGCAATTCTCTTCATCTTCATTATTCAATGAAGATCCATCCCTGGTACCCCGCCTTATCTCCTCCTGCACAAGATCCGAACAAAGTCGCTCCCATCCTGACAGTTTCTCCCGTCCATTGACAGAGTCTTCGTAGCTATGTCAACTCTTCGGAAGCCCAAGGAGAGCTAAGCTCACCAAGTATTCTTCATCAATAGTAACCCCCACACTTCCCAGTTCATCCTTGCAGTGGACAAACTTCATGAGGTATTTTGGAATACTGTCGCCTTTCTCCATTTTTATTTTTCTGAGCTTGTCTTTAAGCGCCAGCTTCCTCTGGTCACTTCTGCTTTGGAAAAAGTCTGTCAAAGCCTTCCACATTAAGAATGGAGTGGATTTCCCGTGAAGGCTGGAAAAAATATGGCCCTTCACACCTTCCAACAAAATCCTCCTCGTCTTTGCAGTCTTCTTTTTCCATGCATCAAGTAATGCAACATCGCTAGATCTCGGCTTAGGAACATCACTATCGATGAACTTCTTTAGCCCATTATCCTATAGCACTGCATCCATCCTATCCTTCAAGGCTATGTAATTCGATCTCCCATCAAGGGCATACTCTAATCTCAACCCGTTGAAAGACATTTCAATGTATACTCGATTTCTACACCAAGAATCTTCTGTAGCAAATTCGAATTGTCCACAAGCACAAACTCACTTCACAATTGAAATTTTAAATCAACAATGCTCTGATACCATGTAGAAATTATATGAAATAAGCATGCATATGTCCAAGATCCACCTGATCTCACACTATTTAACTTTATTCAAGATACTGAATCTATTCCACTTGTTAATCTTTTGCGGAAAAATTAATTGCACACACATGTGAAGCATAAACAAAAATATTCAATCACACATAACACAATTTTTAACCGGGAAAGCCTGAAGCTGAAAACCCCAACTATATATTATGTAACATGGAGATCATATGACAATCTCATACAAGCATACAAAGCTTATCACAAGCTCTCGGTACAGTACAATCGTCATACACTAATCAGGCCCAATCTTGCAAATCCATGCGATCTTTATTTTTTAACCTTTGCCTCCTAAAATCTACTGTTTGAAGATAGATACAAAAATGAATTCAAATTAGTCTTTGGATTGACCATGCAATCCTCATTAGCATCTCCACTGAGTGTTGGATGCAATCAATGCATCACTATAGTCACAACAGATAGTCTATCTTTCCCTTTCACCTATCTCTCCACTGGTCTCCACTGAAACTGCCATGCACTGTAGTTAACTGCTGTATTGTTCAGTTGATTAATGAATTATTATTTGTGAATTAATTAACTAATTGGTCATTCCACTCTCACTAATTGTATAATCTGATTGAACTAGATGTAATAACTCAGAGTCCTAGCTGAATACCAACTCCTCATTATACTTACAATTAACTCATAACTTGCCACTTGAGTTCTAAGCGAGTCCTCATGCATTAGCTCTAGCATTAAACCCTTGGGAATAGTGTAATTATTGTCCCATTCTTGTTTGACTTGTGCCACATACGTACATGGTGACTTGTCTCAGAATAAGTTGTTGTTTAGAGTCTGATTATTATTAAGAGTTAATAATAATCGACATGCATCTATTTTTAGATTGATGATCTATAAATAGACTTCGTTCAATATTCTGAAAACAGAATTTCATGTATTTTTCCAACTTGATCAACCATCCACAAATATAATCCTGCAACTTTTGAAATATGATTGACATGTCTAAAAATAGACATAGTCTAAAAATAGACTTGCACCAAAAATATCACGCGGGGCCACTTAGTGAAGGTGACTCTTTTCACTAAGCTCATCATCTTGTTGAATCTCAAAAAAAACATAAGTAATAAAATATGCTAAAACACATACCACATGAATCCCACCACAATAACTGCAACTCTGCCTATTAGTTCCTGCCAACAATCACTAAATACACTAGTGTTCAAAGATCAATTCCACAACATTAAACCATTGGAATGACGAAGGAAATGAAAGATATAGACCAAAAAAACTTCTCCCCACTCTCAAGGGTCGAATCCAGGACTTTTGGAGCTGTTCCCCAAATTCCTCAACTAAAATCCTAAAGACTAGGGAGGTTAACCAACTCATCCCTATCTTTGATGAAACCGATTCACTTGACCCAAAAATACAATTTTACTTGATGTATCTACATATAGTAACTATAAAAGACATAATTAAATTTTATTTTTACATTTAAATCAGTAAAAATCCATGTAATTCATCAACGAACTGAGAAAAAGTAAAATTTGTGAAGAAAATATGAGACTGGAAAAAGCGCAATGTGTGTGCAAAAAGCGCAACGTGCCCCTGGGAAAAGTGAAGCGTGAGATTCCAGTTGACTTTTAACTGACTTTCTAAAGTCAAAATTGAGCCTGAGATATCTCATTGGAAATATCTTCCTATATATTTTTCAAAAATTTCCTCAAGCACTGAAAATTATGGAGTTAAGTTCCTCAAAAATGAAATCTCCCAAGACTGGTCAAAAAGCGCAGTGTGAGGCTGAAAATACTGGTAGAAAGGTGTTTTTAAGGTGGTATTTTGGCTTTTCCACCTGCCAAAATCTAAAATTTTAGAGTGCCAGTAGTCAAAATGTGATGTATAGTCCAATATTTATCCAACCCTACTAAGTTTTAATCAGTTAGAGGCCTCCATAAAAAGTACATCGTTTTTACAGGCTGATTGTGCAAAAATATTGTAAAATTTGACCAAAGCGCCTAAAATGCCAAAAACTTGTCCAAAAACTTTAAAATTTTTTGAATGAGGTCTCGATGAAGTGTGCTAAGCAACCAAAGAGGCATCGGCAAGAAAATGGAGTTTTCCCCTCTCCTTTTGGCTGATCAGGGTTTCTTTGAGCTTATTGTGCAATTGCTTAACCTTAACATTACAAATCTCATTTCTTGTATGACAATGGTCAGCCATGTGCCTCAACATCTCATTGTCCTTGTTGGCTTTGTGAAGGAGATTTTCCAGGTGTATGTTTACTCTATCAAGCTAAAATTTTCTATCTTCATTAATTTCTATGGCAACCCTTTCCTCAAAGGTAAGTTCCTCTACAAGAAGTGCCTCCCGTTGTTTTTCCTTTTCCAATGCTATTTTTAGGCTCCCTGTTCTTGGTATTTTCTTAGTGGTTTGGGCCTCATCCTCATTAAGCTTATCATGTCCAATTATTGCTTTGCCTTTGACATCTTGTCTCTTAGCTTTCAACAAGTCCATTTCCAAGAGTATTTGCTTTTCCTTCAAGTATTTGTTCTCTTGCTCAAGGAAAGAAATAATAAACTTGGACCTTGCCAAATTGTCTTCCAACTCTTTGATTTTAGCATCTTTTTCCTTGATGACTAGGCTTAGGGTTTAATTTTCATCTTGGGACTCCAATTCCACCATCTCAATGTCATGGTGAAGGGCTTCCTTCCCTTGGAAAATTGTCTCCTTCTTCTTATGATATCCCTGCTTTGCTGATGTAGAAGGCAAGGCCCCTTCCACAATTTGTGGAGAAAATAATTTCCTATCTCCTCTCTGATAAGTTCTGACCTCTTTTTCATTTTTTCTCTTATTAACTGCAGTGCTGCTAGATGACCTAGTTTCTCTTTGAGTAACTGATGTTGATGGTGGAATTGGTCTAGGAGGCTCATTGGGTGGAGATGTGAAGACCTTTGCCTCAATGAAAGTCTCCCATGCAATGTTCAACTGTTTGAGGTGATGAAGGAAAATGATTTTGATGAGTAAATGATGGAAAAAACTGTTCATTTGAAGCTCATACTCTCTGTTCTGTACCTTGTAGGCCATATTGTCAATGCTCTTGTACAAATAATAAGGAATGTTGAGCAATTTCATCATGGTAAAATGCATGCGTAACCTGACGTGGTAGCTGTATAGCCTGAAGAATCTTCCCTCACAAGTGATTTCATGATGATTTACATCATGGGAGAAAACCTATTAAGCAGCTGACCAAAAGGAAAGATTTTCTTAATGTTGTCTTTGTAGGGTGTTTTGAGCTGGGTTCATACAGTTGGGCATCCAAATCCTGAGTTTTGAACCACTTTTCACCTACATTAGGTATCCCTGTTGCTGTTGCAATAATGTCTATAGAAATGGTGAATGTCACCCCTACAGTGGTGACTTAGTATTTTTGTTGGTTTGTGATGAATATTATGGTCAAATTAGGATGGCTCTGCACTCTTTGGACCATTTCAAAAAACTCAAAACAACCTACATGCTGGAAAAATTTGACTGCTAGGGGTAATGACATCAATTCCCTGGTGTCTGATGACTCAAGCCTTAATATTCTCCCTCCTTTGTTGTAGGTATTTTTCTCTTCCTCCATGGTGTTTCTTCTTCCTCCATGATATTTGTGTTTGCTTAGAAACCCTAGGGGAGAAGGGGAAGGAAAAGGGAGTGGGATGATGGGGTTAGAGAGTTGGGATAGGTGGGTGTTATTGCATCATTTACCACCTCTATGTTTGATGATTTATGCATTGGCCATGGGAAGCCCTTCCATTCAGACTCGATCACATTTCTTAAAAAAATATATTTTAAAATCCATACGCGACTTTGCCCAGATTTTTCCACGTGTAGATGTGGGTCCATACATTGTTGAACTATGTATGCTATTTAAAATATTTAAAAATATACAAATATTCTATTAAAGAGGCAGGGTTTACGATTTTTCCTGTAACTTAACTATCCTAGCCTGTGGCCTAACTATTCCCAACTGAAAAAAATAATTTGAGGAAGTATAAATACACCTCAAGGGAATGGCCTAAAGGAGGAGAGAGAGAATACTGTTGATATTATAGCCTGCTAGAGCCCTGATCAAGTCTGATATTTTCCTGTGCCTCTTGCACTTCCCAGGTCAAGAAACCTTTGTTTCCTTGTGATGATCACTTCCCTCATGTGTGACATCCTTTGTGCACCCCTTATGGAAGGAGTTTTTTGAGGCTAGGGCTGGACGGATCCAGAGGAAGGTTTCACTCAGAAGCCTTGGCAGATTTCAGGTGAATTCTCCACAATTTTCTATACATGTTATCAATAATGGAAGTACTATCATGTCCCTGATGTTCATGTGTTATATGTCTCTTTTACATGTTGAATAATATTGTTTATTTAATTTTATCATGATGAGATTATGTATGCTAACATGCTGACATCTAGGATATATATGTTGTGCAACTAGTTTTTTTGCTCTGTTTGGATTGATTTGCAGGTTCTAGAGCAAGCAAAGGGTTTGCACCTTGCGAGATCGACATCAAACGAAGGACTTTTGGGTAAGCTTGTCTATCCTCATTTTTCTAGTTCGAGTATTAAAACTCATTTTTAGAGTGCTTATTGTGGATTGCATGCCTCCGCTCTATTAGGTATTTCAACTCAGACCTTAGGGTAGAGAACTGGTGACTCCGTTGGGGATTACATCGATGTAATTCCCAATTTGGGTTGTTTTACTCTATTTCCTGGGCTTCCTAGCAGTTTGGTCATCTTTTCAGTCTAGTAGGTACATTTCCCAGCTAGAAAAAAGTTCCGATCTTTTGGATTAGACCAGAGTTTTTTATTTTTCTTTATTTGGCTTTCTACATGCTATTTAGTCTATACACAATCACGTATACCTATTATTTCCTCCAAAATAACCCACATATATGCGAGTTTCTTTGGACACGGTCACGTATACACGCTCGTTGCACACAACAAATCCACGTATGCTGGGTGAATTTTGAGGTTCTGTTTACCTTTCCTGTCTGTGGCTGGTCATCGCTATGGAACCTATTAGGTGTCTGGACTATGATTGTTGTGGTTGTATGTGAGTTCCTCTCTTTTTCTTGTGAAAACCTAGACATTGTAGGGTTTTTCCTATCTTGTGAAGTCTCAGTTGCGGTTGTAGCACCAAGACCTTTTCGGGAGTTCTTGGCTATTCCGAACTTTCAGAACAGTGTTCTTTTACTTATTTTCTCATGTTCTCCCTATGCACTACTTCCTTTCTTGGTCTTTACCCCTTTGATTTGCTTCATTTTCTTGTTTCGTGGGATTAGCTTTCTAGCGAATCTTGAAGTTTCCCTTCTTTTGTTTCTTGAAGTTTTGTTTGCTGGGAGTTTTTGCTACTGTTCTAAATCATTTTCTTGAGTTATTTACTTCATCTTTTTCGTTTGAGTCCCGCTACGAAATTAGAATAGTTGGCTTGTGCATTTTGAAGTTCTTTTATTGGCTCATTTTCGTGATTTTGGACCTTTGGTAGTATTGTTCTTGTCTCATTGAAGTTTTTCTCATTTCCTTAAAAGTAAAAAGGAATTTTTTTTTTTGTTTTTCCATTGCTTTTGCTTTGGTTTCATTTTCATGGTTTTTAAACTTTTTGAGACAATTTTCTAGTTTCTCGTTTTAGGTTCATTTTGCTTGGTTGAAAGAGGTCTTTGTTTGCATTTCCTTCTCTTTTTATCAAGTTTGTTTTGGTGTCATTGTATGCGAAGGAGTTCTTGTTGGGAATTGCCTTGCTTGATTGTGAAAGTGGCTGAACCAACCTTGTTTAGAAAATCTTCTTGCTTCTTTAGTGAGTAGTCCTAGAATTTGCATATCATTGGTAGTTTTTGCATTGGTTGCACTCAAGAATTTTAGTCTTTTTCATAGTTTTCTGAAGTGTCTAAAGAGTGATAATTTGAAAAGAAAAACAAGTTTTTGCTTATTAATAGTTTCGTACAACCCATTTAGAAATACATTTTTATCGAAAGAAAAATATTGCATCTTCATGTAGTAGGTTTTCATTGATTTATTTTGCGTCGAAAACATCACCAGTTTCACCTCCATCTACCAGCTGTGACTTAAGTAACAACTATTTAAAATCAAGAGATAATTAAAACGAACTAGAAATTTTGGTATTTTCATTAATTATACACCAACTAGTCTATGTTATAGGGAATTGGATAAGGCGAGTGGAGAGTTAACTCTCCAAGGCTACTCAAAACTGTCAAACATAGAAAGTTGATTAAATGAGTGAAATCCAATTCCGTTAAGTGGATTAGGAAAGCTCTCCTTTAGAGAGTCAATCATGAGGGATAGTGAAGGAAGAGAAGAGAGATACCCCATCTCCTATTTTTTGAATCTTGACCTTAGACCGTTTCACCTAGCTACCGATACAGATTGGTTCCCTTAGTTGCTTCTCCTAGGGATCACATAGGTGACTGCTGGGGGGAATACCCGTGGTACCTGAGATAGACGTTGCATCACTTTCATTAGTCCTTCTGGAGGGTTCCCTTGCAAAGCTCGGGTACTTACATCGGCAAAGGCTTTTTTCAGGAGGTCACTGTAACTGTTTATGTTACCTTCGCTAGTAGGCATGGGGCGTAATTACCCCAGGCTATTTTCGGAAGGTCCTATTATTTTTCTTTCTTGTATTTTGGTGTCCGCTCCTAATAACCCAGAGCAGAATTACTTGAAGGTTGCTTGATTGCTGCATCTTAGGAAATTTTGATAGAGTGTGCTATGTGCTCCTAGACTGCCATATCTTTTTGATTTTTTTCGAGTCTACTTAATCTCATATCTATTAAAAGTGGCTGACCGATCACCTCGTCGATCGAGGAGGCTTCATGGGATTTCTCTTGCGAGTGTCGAGCCTTCTCCAAGAAGGCATATGAGTAATTTGGTGGGTGATTTTCATCTGATAATTTCAAACGCAACGGAGAGTGATCTTGTATTTAGGGTTGTTATGTCTACGGTTGGTCCTAGTACTAGTGATATTATAGAGAGGAGTAGTCCAATCATCTCTAGAGCATTGTTTCTGGTGGAAGAAGTTGAAATCAATTCAAATCAAAGAGGTTCCTCAACCTCCTGGTACTCCTTCATCTCCTCTTCCTTCCAGTTTTCCGGAAGTTATTTTATACGTTGGGCCTGAATATCAGAAACCAACAAGCCCCTATCCTTCTTATCCCTTTCTTTCGATGGCCATGGCTGGGAACACATCTTCGGCTATGAGAATTGCAAGTGTGCATACTCCTCTTTCATTTGAAGGAGGAGGTGCTATTGCCATTTTGACAACCACTTCTAGTGCTGCTATGTTTGGCTCTACCTATATTCCCTCTTTGAGTGGGGGCACCCAAGCATATGATTCTCACTCTAGCCCCTTTTCTTTTGGAATTCCATCTAGTGTGATTCCTTCTGTCTCATTTACCATTGCTTCAGCTGTCTCCACGCCTATGCCTTCAATGGCTAGTGGATCAACTTCATTTCAGGGATTCCCCTTCAGGAGAGGGCTTATTCCTCATTCGAACCCTTCCTTAGGGTATTTTCCTTTTACCTATCAGAATCAAGGATTCAATCCTTTCATTGGAGGTCAAAGCTCTAATGCTTTTACGGGCTGGAACCCTGCTTTCACAAGGCTAGGAGCCGAGAGTTAGTTTTTCTTTGGTCAGCAAGGGAATGTTCCTTTCCCTTCTATGGGTACTTCTCAGGTTTTTTCTCCATTTTATAATGCTTGGAACCCTTACCAATGGGTTTCTTCTTCATTTAATACATCAGTTAGAGGGAATATCCCTGTTTATAGTAACCCTATCTTGGGAGGGGGTCCTTCTCCAAATGTTGGGTCACAAGGATTCTCTTATGGCTCAACATTTTCTATGAACAGTCATTGGAAACCTGGTGCCTCAACAAATCCAAGGTATTCTTTTCAAAATGTTGGGAATTCTTCCCAAGGGGGATGGAATTCTCAAGCTCATCCGCGTTTACCTTTCTTGGAAAATTTAAACTTTCCATATCTATCGAAATTGACTAATGATCCTATTCGGTATAGTTTGGGTTGGCCTTCGGTCCCTACTAAACTTCCCTCATAAATTCCAAAGTTTGAAGGGAAGACCAGTGAGGATCTGACTGACATTTTACCACCTTCCACCTATGGTGTTCGTTGAACTCCCTTATCGACGATTCAAGTAGGTTGAGGATTTTTCAGCGAACCTTAACTGGGAATGCTGAGAAGTGGTACATTGAGTTGAAAGGGGGAATTTTTTATACTTTTGGTGAGTTGGCTACAATGTTCTTGAACCATTTACAATTTCCTGTCCATTACGATGCCAAGACTAATCTCTTGGCTAATTTTCACAAGGACAAGGAAAATCACATTTCAGATCATATCTAGGAATGGAGGAGAAGGAAGAGGCTCATAAAAGTCCAAATTCTGAATGAATTCCTTCTCGAATGGTTCCTTAAGTCATTGCAGCCAGAAATATCAAAGGATGTATCCCTTTCAGGGGTATTTTCTGAGGAACCATCTATTTTTAGGGCCCAACAGTTTGAATTTATCTACTCTCATTCTAGGGTCCTTTATAAGATTTTTCTAGATGCTCCTCAATCCAATCTAGATCTATCCAAAACAAAGCCTGGTCCTCATGCTGACAGAATTATTGGTACGATCGATAGTGGTATGGATAAATTGCTTAATCAATTGCAATAGTTGTATATACAATCTGTTCCTTCTGTTCAGGCTATGCCGTCAGTGTCAAATCCTTCTCAACCCTTGGCTATTAATGTAGTTCAAGCTTCTAACCCCAAAAGAAATAAAAAATTTGATGGGAAGAATAACGAACGTAATAATAAGAAGAAAGACAAGGATGGGAAGGGAAATGTGAATAGATCCAACGATCATGTTGGAGAGGGCAAGAGGGATAATAAAAAGAAGGTCAAGTTTCCATGAAAGCTGCAGGGATACCAACAGACATATCAAAATTCACAGATGATTAGTGCTTTATCTCAACAGCGGTCTTAGTTCCTGTGGTACTAATAGAACTCTCTTTACTCCTGAGCAACAATCATTATTACGCCAATGTTACAGGCCCCGTAGGGGAAACTAGAAGCTGGAAAGTTCTTCAAACGCATATGTTGAGTTGCTCACTAATATCGCCACGCAGATCTCGCGACTAGAAAGTCGAGTCTGAAGATAAATTCTATCTAATTATGAACTATTCCAGTCGAGGCATGCAGCTATTTATACCTCGTGATGCTCTGAAAGGTCTATAAAGGGCAATTTAATATCAATCCTGGTCGCTAAGCCCTTAATTTGAACTACTGATTAGTAGAAATATCCTCTGGTCAAATTCTCGCACTATGTTCAGGTGCAGAGGTATCACTATATTCATAAAGGAGCATCGCTTTATCATTGGGTCAGTTGGATCCGTGCACCTTCGTGCTTACATTTGATATGTCGAATTTCAAGAAGAGACTCCCTCATCATATGTCTTTTTAGATTAAGTCTACATATCAGAAGGCTAATATATTTCAAACAATAGTCAATGAGGGTGCTTCCATGTGTGTGATGTCTATCTCATGTTGGAAGGCTATTGGATCTCCTATAGCGGTTCCTTAAGCTACTCTTCTAACTGCGTTTGGTGGTCATTCTCACAGGACACATGACATTGTTCCAGCTTTACCCATTTGTGTTAAGGGTAAAACTGTCAATATCGAGGTCGATATAGTTGATGAAAATTTAGACTAAAACCTTCTTCTGGGGCAGAATTGGATTTACAAGATGGACGCTATGCTTCCTCCTTATATCACATCTTGTGTTTTCCCCACAAAGGGAGGATTGTCAATGTTGATCAGATGGACTGTTCTCTTGTAGATCCAAACACATCTGCTGACTCAACTGTTCCCTTAGTGAATGATGCCAAGCAACCTGTTGAGAATTTTGGGGTTGGAATGTATACATCATTGATGGGTACTTTTGATCTTCCGCCTCCTTCGGTTCATATTCATGCTATCTCATCCTCCATGGTTCCTCCTCGAAGAGAGTTATTCTAAACTCATCATTTTTAAGACCCTTGGACCTTTCCTTCTGTTGTGCAGGAAAATCCCCTCTGTGGATAGAGGCAATCCTTCTAGCCCTAGGTTGGGTATAGCAAAAAGGGAACATCCTGAATTCCTAAATTCATAGCTTGTAAATGAAATGTGGACTGGAAAAAATATCCTACCTTAGTCCAATGCTTTTTTCATGGCACGCAACAATGATCCTTTGATCTTTGTCTTCAGGATTTGCGCTCCATTGGTGACGATGTCCATGCACCTGAACAAAGATCAAACAAACGTTGGGAACATACAAACATATACATTCATTGACAACTATTTAACTAGTCAAGGAGAGTTAAAACACTTTGAATATAAATGGAAACAAAGATGGAATCATAAACCAGTCATGTATTATTGAATATGAAAAATAAGCTTACAATATTATGCCTTGATGTTGTAGATATCCTACGATGGGTTCAGTCGGGCACGTCTCAAGCATTCGTTCATCGTTTGGCTCAACTGAGGAAATGGGCTTAAACTCTTTCTCAACAATGGAGTCTTCTCTACTTCTTCACACCAGCTATAACTATAGACTATTCAGCTAGCTGAATCAACATGAAGAAGAAGAATTTATAGGATAGGAGGAGGAGGTTTGGGATCCACATAAGGTGGAGGAGAGGTCTATATCTTTGGGGAGCTGCACATTTGTAGGAACTAATAAACCAAAGGGAGAAACTCGACATAATCCAGTCGAAAAAACAACCATGACTCCGTCCACAAAGCTGTTAGACATGAAAGCTTCGTTTCTATTTTTAAAAAATTTCTAAAAGTAGCTCGGCGTGGGTACCCTTCTAAGACAGAGCGCCAATGGGCGCGAGGCTCAGTGTTAATTTCTTGATGGGCGCGAGGACATAAATACCTACCAGCGTCGACCCAAAATCATAGGTTTTTGAAGGTCTGCTTGATAAATGATCAACAAATATTATGTTCCTGACATGCCAAGGAGTGCAATGAAATTTATGGAAATGTATGATAGTACATAAGGGTCAATGAAATGGTCCTTCAATGTGCAGAATGGGGATTGCAGGGATGATGATAAAATACTGTGTAACAAATGCCCCCCTAAAGCATGAAGTCAGAGAGAGGGAGGGGTGAAATGATTTATGAGCAAATTCCAAAACCAAAATGCCGTCATCAGAAGACCTACAAGATCAATGAAATGTTCCAAATCAGGAAATGCTACAACAATGAGAATATCTCAAGATATTCTAATGTTGGAGACCCAACAATATGCAAACAAAATAAATGGAGTAGAAACAATGCTCAACTCATATACATGTGAGAGAAATCCATAGCCATCTCATTAAATAATAGTATCAACAATAGAATAAAAGATCTTGAGGAAAATGATACTCAAGATAAGCAATACTCAACCTTAAGAGACTAGTACATGAATCATGACAAAACCACTGCTACACAATGTATACCAAGCTATGACAACGCAGTTTTTATAGAGAAAATACATGCTACATATGTCAAATAAACATATATATCAATATATGGCCCAATACAACATTGAGAGTGAAGATCTCAGCTCCTAAAGACTACCTCCGATCAATCCTGGAAGGATTGGCTATGAAATGCAAAATCTGCAAAATGCCGGAGTTGCTGGGTAGCTGCAGCAACTCAGAAAAATAACTAGATGGAGATGGCTGTAGATGATTCCCAAACTAAATATGCCTCCTCCAATGGATCTTTAGAGTGAAAGGCTGATCCTCTCACCAAAGATCTTCCCCTCCAATAATCTGCAAGAGCCCCACCGCAAATGCTCCTCTCAAAATAATGTAGTCAACGGATGGAACTACGCTATAGGGTTAGGGAATGAGTTGGAATTGATGCCAAAGTCTACAATAAGCTCTGGAATTCCTCCAATCTGATCTCCCAAAGAAAAGAGAGATTCTCCCTCTGAAAAATAGTTAATGGAGGTGGTGTAGTGAACCCTCATTGCAACACCTAGCAACACAACATTACTCTGCTGCAGAAATAACACTTTCTTGATGGAGGATGCTTGACCTCAAGCCTAGATGTGAGGAAAATTAGTGCAATCCCTCAAGAGGCCTCTCAAGAATGAGAAGGAATCCTAAACAGGAATTGCTCTGAAAACTCTTGCTAAACAACAAAGGATGCACAATTGTCTGAATAGACAATGAGATGAATAATACAAGCATGAGAAACAACGCCTGCCTTGCCCTCCTTTTAAACAAGTGAAATCCCCTCTCCATGGGTCCCACTCTTCTTAGGGTTTCCTCCACCAAATAACCCTCTTCCCATTCATACTGTGTTGTTTCTCTAAGTGTCTTCCACCTCTTGGCCTAGCGCTGTTGACTTGGTCAAACTTGACCTTGTCCACTTGCAAATAACCCTGTTCACACATGAGGGTGTGAAAACTAGCTCCAATGATGATCCCCTTTCATAATATGAGGGATTTTATTGAGATTTTAATTATGCATGAGTCTCCTTACCCATTTATTCTCCTCCTAGGTGAAATCAGCAAAAATTAATATTCCAAATTATTGTCGGAAAATTTTGGAATATTATAGTCCTCCCCTCCCAAATGTTGCTTGTCCTCAAGAAATTGCAAGGATAGAACTTGAAAGCCTCCTCTCAAGGCATGGATTCTATGAAGTGTTGAGGAATATCTTCCTCATGTAGATCCTCCATCCCCTAAGCAATCAACCATGCAAAATGAGTTACCTCCCAACATGGTAACTCTTGAAATTCTTCTTCCACCTCTGGCTCCGGCAATGTAGGTGGGCTGAAAATCTGATCTTGGTAGAAAAAATAGCCTACCCCATGCTGTCCTCCTCTCCACTTAGGATAAGTGTAGAGTGTATGTTGATCATGGGCTACAGTGACATTTCCCTCAAATGGCAAGATGGAGATTAGACCTCTAAGGATCTCTCCCCCAACGTTATGAGACATGTTGGCCCAAATCAACTCATATGTGATGAGTTGAAAGTCATCATCATATGGCATCACATTCCTCATATGTATCACCTCATAAGAAAATAAATGAGCTATTTTAGTGGCCATACCATCTCCCATTCTCCCTTTAGAACATGTAGTATAAAGTGTGTGGGATTTTTCTCCCTCCAAGGACACATTCACCCAATGTGTCTCTCCTCCAATCATGCTCCCAAGAAAAGCTCTAGCAATATCAATCAAGGGAACCATAAGGAGAATCATGTTGGCTACCATGTGAAGTAAAGGAGAAGGAAAATAGTCCCTCAAATGTAGCCAACGTAGTTTGACTCTCCATTTCCATAGAAAATAAAATGATGGGTGGCCTTCCCACCATCTGCTTGTTGCCCCAATCTCTTCACAAGTCTGGAGAAAGTGAATGATGTAATGTGAAATGTAAGTATGTTCTCCATGAGAAAAATCCTCCCCATATTCACTTAGGGAGTGATCATCCATAATGGCCTTATGTAGACCATAAAATATAGAAGGAATAATATTCCTCCTTTGAGCAAATCCCTGCACATGTATGGTTAAGAGATGCATAAATTTAGACAAATTAATATGCAAATCAACAATACTCTTACCATTTGTTTTGCTCATATAAATGGAGTGGCTCATAAATGAATTTCCCCTCATCCTCCAAGGGAAAAGAGTTGATTGTGCTAATTCCTCCATCTCCTCATAATCCATGAGTGCCTACTCAAGTTCTTCAAGTGGTTCCTCCCACAAGAAGGAAAGAAATGTAATGTGGCATTCATGGTTGGCCCATGGTTCCTGCTAAAATGTACAACATGTATAGTAGGGAGAATCATGCTCCTAATGGGCATCTTTAGTTCTAAGCCCACTCTCCAATCAAAGCTTCTCATGAACATAGAAATACCAGCAACACATGGAAGTAAAAACCAATAGAAACAAGTTGTCACATGACAACTGGAAAGTGGATCAAGGTCCCATACAAGGAACCAGCGCAGGGAATCCCTTGCCTACATCATATCAAACAAAAACAAGTGTTCTTCCAACCACTTGTTTGCTTCCACAATCATTTTACAAAATATAAACATGAAAGTACAAAAGGGTGTCAATGGTGCACACCAAAAGTCATGTCACTTTCCTCACAAACCACCAATGAGATAGCTTATCTCAATTTTGAAAATGGCTCCAAGTACATCATTATACGATATTCAAGAAGGAATAATCCTACTTGGTACAATATGCTGCTCATAAATAGACAAGAAGTACAAAACATAAGGTGAAATTGTACATTCTCCATCATGCACTTGAAGGCTTGAGCTGAAATGGCTCAACTGAAAATGCTCCCCTTCTCCCAATGAGTAGAAAGGTGGCTGTGACATCCTCTCCATCATCATCTGGGCTATGCATCTCTCCATATGCTGAAATATGTCTTGCTGAATGCCCTCCCAAATGAACTCCTCTTCCAAGGTAAGATATGCATCAAAATGCATGGAAAATAATTCCTCATGTGTTGCATGTAGCAGCTTCTCCTTGAGACTAGAATCTCTAGTCAAGAAGACTCTGCCATGTGAATAGATGACCATATCGTCCACCATGTGTCTGTCATCTCTATCCGGGTCATAAGGAATCATGCATGCACCAAGATCCTTGGAGTACTCTACCAAAAGCTGAGACCTCTAATAAGGATCAATCCTCCTAAGAGACAGCGCTGGTGATCTAGAATGTGAAGCTCTCCTGCTGCTGCTGTCTACTACTTTGAAATCCCCCATGCCAAATTTCTCCTCCAAAATCTTCACCTCTCCAAAATCCAAGAGCGGTGAATCCAAAGACAAAATGTCTCTCATCAATGATAGATCTGGTGGCCTCCCTGGTGGAATGCCTCTATGCAGTGAGACATCAATATCAAGAGTGGACTGTACATATGGTTCGGAAACCTTGCCCTTGCTCTCACAATGCAATACAGTCTACCTCCTCTTTGCACTAACTCTCTGAAATAGAGAAGGGTGTGTGCTCCTCATCACATGATGCTGCTCTTCCTCCCTTCCTCCTCCTTCCAGCTGCAATGCTGCACAATCATGCTGCTCACTCATTGTGATTGGACTTCCATGTATTAGATCCTGGGGACTTCTTTGCAAAGCTACAAGAATTCCTCTAGTTGGAGCAAGAGCTCCTCCTTCCTCTGCATGAGGTGCTAGATCAACTCTAGAAATGATAGCACTGTTGCCCTTAGCCTTCTCAACATGAGTGGGCAACCCTCTAATGATTGGATCCACTTTTGGTAAAAGGATCTCTTTGCCTCCTTGTGCCAAAATACAAGATGAAGGTCTTCCCTCCAATAAATTATCATGCAAGATATCAGCCTCCTTTATGGTCCTCTGAAGTGTTTTTGAGTCTTTGGTTTCCTCCATCACATGCAAGGGTTTTGTTTGTTTGAATGTGTTTGTTTCCTCCACATGTGTTTCAAAATTCCTCCTACCAAATCTCTTCATAAAATTTCTAATGAACATTGCATAGGAAGAGGTATTTACATTTTTCAAAGTAAATGACTCAAATAACAACCATGCATAGACCTTAGCTCCCAAGTGTAGCGCTGCTACTTTGATGGCTTCATCTTTGGAAATCTGATGTTGCTGCAAAAAGGTGTCTAGCTCTTCTATCCAAGCCCTGGATGAACAAGTAAGGGAACCATCAAAGATAGATAGAAGAAATATATCCTCATTATGCTGCTTTCTCCTCCTCACCATGATCTTGCAAATCTCCGGAAAAGTAATATGATCTCTAAACTTCTGAGTTTGAGATTCATACTCATGCAAGAAACCTCTAAGAGTTCCTCTCTTCGGCATTCCTCCTTCTTATTCTCTCCTCATGGAAAATATGGCCATGTGACTGCGCTGTACCTCATAGGGTGTGGTTGTATGATCACACTCCCTATAATAAAATCTAGAGTTTGAATCAGTTTCAAACCCTCTTGGAGATCCTGTACACATCTCCCTTCTTATCTTCTCAAATTCTTCATGAATGTTCTGTACAGATTTTGGAAGAAGCTTGGTAAGCTTATCTTCCTTTTTCTCTCCACATAGTGGAGTCTTCATCTTCTCTCTCCTTGATAGCATGATGGCTGAGATCCACCGCCTGAGCCATAGATCATGCTTTGATACCACTGTAATGTTCCAAATTAGGGAAATGCTACAACAATGAGAATATCTCAAGATATTCTAATGTTGGAGACCCATCAATATGCAAACACAATAAATGGAGCAACAACAACACTCAACTAATAGACATGTGAGAGAAATCCATAGCCATCTCATTAAATAATAGCAGAAACAATAGAATACAAGATCTTGAGGAAAATGATACTCATGATAAGAAATACTCAACCTCAAGAGACTAGTACATGAATCATGACAAAACCATTGCTACACAATGTATACCAAGCTGTGAAAACACAGTTTTTATAGATAAAATGCATGCTAAATATGTAAAATACATAGATATATCAATATATGGCCCAATAAAACATTGAGAGTGAAGATACCAGCTCCCAAAGACTACCTCCTATCAATCTTGGAAGGATTGGCTATGAAGTGCAAAATATGCAAAATGCCGGAGTTGTTGGGTAGCTGCAGAAACTTAGAAATAGAATTGGATTTAGATGGATATAGATGATGCCCAAACTGAATATGCCTCCTCCAATAGATCTTTAGAGTGAAAGGCTGATCCTCTCACCAAAGATCTTTCCCTCCAATAATCTGCAAGAGTCCCACTGCAAATGCTCCTCTTAAAATAACGCAGTCATTGGATGGAACTACACTATAGGGCTAGGGAATGAGTTGGCCTTGATGCCAAAGTCTGAAATAAGCTCCAGAATGCCTCCAAATTGATATCCCAAAGAAAAGAGAGACTTTCCCTCTGAAAAATAGTTGATGGAGGTGGTGTAGTGAACCCTCACTGCAACACCCAGCAACACAACATTATTCTGCTGCAGAAATAACGTTGTCTTGATGGAGGATGCTTGGCCTCAAGCCTAGATGTGAGGAAAATCAGTGAAATCCCTCAAGAGGCCTCTCAATAAGGAGAAGGAATCCTAAACAGGAATTCCTCCAACAACTCTTGCTAAACAGCAAAGGATGCACAATTTTCTGAATAGACAATGAGATGAATAATACAAGCATGAGAAAAAATGGCTGCCTTGCCCTCCTTTTAAACAAGCGAAAGCCCCTCTCCATGGGTCCCACTCCTCTTAGGGTTTCCTCCACCAAATAACCCTCTCCCCATTCATATTGCGTTGTTTCTCTAAGTGTCCTCCAACTCTTGGCCCAACGCTGTTGACTTGGTCAAACTTGACCTTGTCCACTTGCAAATAACCTTGTTCACACATGAGAGTGTGAAAAACAGCTCCAATAATGATCCATTTTCATAATATGAGGGATTTTATTGAGATTTTAATTATGCATGGGTCTCCTTACCCATTTATTCTCCTCCTAGGTGAAATCAGCAAAAATTAATATTCCAAATTATTGTCGGAAAATTTTGGAATATTACAGTCCTCCCCTCCCAAATGTTGCTTGTCCTCAAGAAACTACAAGGATAGAATTGGAAAGCCTCCTCTCAAGGCATGGAGTCTATGAAGTGTTGAGGAATATCTTCCTCATGTGGATCCTCCATCCCCCAAGCAATCAACCATGCAAAATGGGTTACCTCCCAACATGGTAACTCCTGAAAGTCTTCTTCCACCTATGGCTATGGCAATGTAGGTGGGCTGAAAATCTGATCTTGGTAGACAAAATAGCCTACCCCACGCTGTCCTCCTCTCCACTTAGGATAAGTGGAGAGTGTATGCTGATCCTGGGCTGTAATGACATTGCCCTCAAATGACAAGATGGAGATTAGACCTCTAAGGATCTCTCCTCCAACGTTATGAGACATGTTGGCCCAAATCATCTCATATGTGATGAGTTGGATGTCATCATCATATGGCATCACATTCCTCATATGGCTCACCTCATAAGGAAATAAATTAGTTGTTGTAGTGGCCATACCATCTCCCATGTTCCCTTTAGAACAAGTAGTGCAAAGTGTGTGGGAGTTTTCTCCCTCCAAGGACACTTTCACCCAATGTCTCTCTTCTCCAATCATGCTCCCAAGAAAAGCTCTAGCAATATCAATCAAGGGAACCATAAGGAGAATCATTCTGGCTGCCATGTGAAGTAAAGGAGAAGGACAATGGTCCCTCAAATGTAGCCAATGTAGTTTGACTCTCCATTGCCATAGAAAAAAAAATTATGGGTGGCCTTCCCACCATCTGCTTGCTGCCCCAATCTCTTCACAAGTCTGGAGAAAGTGAATGATGTAATGTGCAATGTAAGTATGTTCTCCATGAGAAAACTCCTCCCCATATTCACTTAGGGAGTGATCATCCATAATGGCCTTGTGTAGACCATCAAACCTAGAAGGAATAATATTCCTCCTTTGAGCAAATCCCTGCACATGTATGGTTAAGAGATGCATACATTTAGACAAATTAATATGCAAATCAAAAATAGTCTTACCATATGTTTTGCTCATATAAATGGAGTGGCTCATAAATGAATTTCCCCTCATCCTCCAAGGGAAAAGAGTTGATTGTGCTAACTCCTCCATCTCCTCATAATCCATGAGTGCCTACTCAAGTTCTTCAAGTGGTTCCTCCCACAAGAAGGAAATAAATGTAATGTGGCATTCATGGTTGGCCCATGGTTCCTACTGACATGTACAACATGTATAGTAGGGAGAATCATGCTCCCAATGGGCATCTTCAGTTCTAAGCCCACTCTCCAATCAAAGCTTCCCATGAACATAGAAATACCAGCAACACATGGAAGTAAAAACGAATAGAAACAAGTTGTCACATGACAATCGGAAAGTGGATCAAGGTCCCATACAAGGAACCAGCGCAGGGCATCCCTTGCCTACATCATATCAAACAAAAGCAAGTGTTCTTCCAACCACTTATTTTCTACTACAATCATTTTAAAAAATATAAGCATGAAAGTACAAAAGGGTGTCAATGGTGCACACCAAAAGTCATGTGGCTTTCCCCACAAACCACCAATGAGATAGCCAATCTCAATGCTACAAATGGCTCCAAGTACATCATTATACAATACGCAAGAAGGAATGTTTGAAAATTATATATTATGGAGCAATGAAACACATAAAATATGCAGAAAATACAAGCACACAAAACACATAAAACCAGAGAGACACAGATATACGTGGTTCACCCAGTTTGGGCTACGTTCACCCAGAACAACCAGTCCTTCCTTTCTATTATCCAGCAAAAATGAAGAGTCAAAACCTACAGCAGATTCGCTGTAATATCCTCTGTTCTCTCTTACAGTCTTCCTCTCTATTTCTCGCTCCGAGAATACACACACAATACGCAGCCGCAATACAATGCCCTCATATATACAAGGGGGTTGCCTTCTAGGGAAAAAAACCCTAATCTAAACATAACTTCTACCGTCAGATCATTTGCCTAATGAACGGCCCAGATTGACTAGAAATTACTATACTTTTACAAGGCAATTTAATCTGTTTAGCTCGGTGTGTTGCTCCATCCCCGCTAGGGGGCCCGAAAAGCTACTGGGTCAGCCTCCAACTCCCTACCTGGGCCGACACTCCTGCGTTGCCACCCATTTCTAAGGTAGTCCAGACTTACAGATACAGCAAACAAGATAATCAGGGCTCCACACCCAACAAGGAATAATCCTACTTTGGTAAAATATGTCACTATAAATAGATACACAGTTAAAACATATGCAGAAATTGTACACTTCCTATATACACTTGAAGGTTTATTTAAATTCCTTCATCCTAAAATGTCTCTTTCCCAGAAGTGAGAGAAGGCATGTAAATCCTTTCCATCACTATCTAGGCTATGCATCTCTCCATGCTTAAATATGGCTCTACTAATGCTCCCAAATTAAATCCTCTCCACAACATATCAAAATGCATGGAAAAAGAAGTCCCTGCAAGCCGCATGCGTAGTGCTTCTCCTTAAGACTAGAATCTCTAGTCAAGAATATTCTACCATGTGAATAGATGACCACATCATCCACCATACACTCATCATCTCCATCCGGGTCATCGAGAACCATGCAGGCACCAAGATCCTTGGAGTAATCTACTAAGAGCTGAGATCTCCAATAAGGATCAATCCTCCTAAGAGACAACGCTGGTGATCTGGCATGTGAAGCTCTCCTCCTACTGTTGTCTGCTACTCTGGCATCCCCCATGCCAAAGTTCTCCTCCAAACTCTTCACCTCTCCAAAATCCAAGAGCGGTGAATCCAAAGACAAAATGTCTCTCATCAATGATAGATCTGGTGGCCTCCCTGGTGGAATGCCTCTATGTAGTGAGACATCAATGTCAAGAGTGGACTATACATATGGTTGGGAAACCTTGCTCTTGCTCTCATAGTGCAATATAATCTGCCTCCTCTTTTCACTATCTCTCTGAAATAGAGAAGGGTGTGTTCTCCTCATCACATGATGCTGCTCTTCCTCCCTTCCTCCTCCTTCTAGCTGCAATGCTGCACAATCATGCTGCTCACTCATTATGCTTGGACCTCCATGTATGAGATCTTGGGGACTTCTTTGAAAAGCTACAAGAATCCCTCTATTTGGAGCAATAGCTCATCCTTCCTCTGCATGAGGTGCTAGATCAACTTTAGAAATGACAACGCTGTTGCCCTTAGCCTTCACAACATGAGTGGGCAACCCTCTAATGATTGGATCCACTTTTGGGAAAAGGATCTCTTTGCCTCCTTGTGCCAAAATATAAGATGAAGGTCTTGCCTCCAATAAAGTATCATGCAAGATATCAACCTCCTTTATGGTCCTCTGAAGTGTTTTTGAGTCTTTGGTTTCCTCCATCACATGCAAGGGTTTTGTTTGTTTGAATGTGTTTGTTTCCTCCACATGCGTTTCAAAATTCCTCCTACCAAATCTCTTCATCAAAGTTCTAATGAACATTGCATAGGAAGAGGTATTTACATTTTTCAAAGTAAATGACTCAAATAACCACCGTGCATAGACCTTACCTCCCAAGTGCAACGCTGCTACTTTGATGGCTTCATCTTCGGAAATCTAATGCTGCTGCAAAAAGGTGTTTAGCTCTTCTATCCAAGCCCTGGTTGAACAAGTAGGGGAACCATCAAAGATAGATAGAAGAAATCTATCCTCATTATGCTGCTTGCTCCTCCTCACCATGATCTTGCAAATCTTCAGAAAAGTAATATGATCTCTAAACTTCTGAGTTTGAGATTCATACTCATGCAAGAAACCTCTAAGAGTTCCTCTCTTCGGCATTCCTCCTTCTTATTCTCTCCTCATGGCAAATATGGCCATGTGACTGCGCTGTACCTCATAGGGTGTGGCTATATGCTCACACTCCCTATAATAAAATCTAGAGTTTGAATCAGTTTCAAACCCTCTTGGAGATCCTATACACATCTCCCTTCTTATCTTCTCAAATTATTCATGAATGTTCTGTACATATTTTGGAAGAATCTTGGTAAGCTTATCTTCCTTTTTCTCTCCACATAGTGGAGTCTTCATATTCTCTCTCCTTGATAGCATGATGGCTGAGATCCACCGGTTGAGCCAAAGATCATGCTTTGATACCACTATAATGTTCCAAATCAGGAAAATGCTACAATAATGAGAATATCTCAAGATATTCTAATGTTGGAGACCCAGCAATATGTAAACACAATAAATGGAGCAGCAGCAACACTCAACTAATAGACATGTGAGAGAAATCGATAGCCATCTCATTAAATAATAGCAACAACAATAGAATACAAGATCTTGAGGAAAATGATACTCAAGATAAGCAATACTCAACCTCAAGAGACTAGTACATGAATCACGACAAAACCACTGCTACACAATGTATACCAAGCTATGAAAACACAGTTTTTATAGAGAAACTACATGCTAAATATGTAAAATACATAGATATATCAATATATGGCCCAATACAACATTTAGAGTGAAGATCTCAGCTCCCAAAGACTACCTCCTATCAATCCTGGAAGGATTGGCTATGAAATGAAAAATCTACAAAATGCTAGAGTTGCCGGGTAGCTGCAGCAACTCAGAAATAGAACTGGATGGAGATGGATGTAGGTGATTCCCAAACTAAATATGCCTCCTCCAATGGATGTTTAGAGTGAAAGGCTGATCCTCTCACCAAAGATCTTGCCCTCCAATAATCTGCAAGAGCCCCACTGCAAATGCTCCTCTCAAAATAACGCAGTCATTGGATGGAATTACGCTGTAGGGCTAGGGAATGAGTTTGCCTTGATGCCAAAGTCTGAAATAAGCTTAGAAATGCCTCCAAATTGATCTCCCAAAGAAAAGAGAGACTCTCCCTTTGAAAAATAGATGACGGAGGTGGTGTAGTGAACCCTCACTACAACACCCAGCAACACAACATTACTCTGCTACAGAAATAACACTGTCTTGATGGAGGATGCTTGGCCTCAAGCCTAGATATGAGGAAAATCAGTGAAATCCCTCAAGAGGCCTCTCAAGAAGGATAAGGAATCCTAAACAGGAATTCCTCCGGCAACTCTTGCTAAACAACAAAGGATGCACAATTGTCTGAACAGACAATGAGATGAATAATACAAACATGAGAAAAAATGGCTGTCTTGCCCTCCTTTTAAACAAGTGAAAGCCCCTCTCCATGGGTCCCACTCCTCTTAGGGTTTCCTCCACCAAATAACCCTCTTCCCATTCATACTGCGCTATTTCTCTAAGTGTCCTCCACCTCTTGGCCCAACGTTGTTGACTTGGTCAAACTTGACCTTGTCCACTTGCAAATAACCTTGTTCACACATGAGGCTGTGAAAACCAGCTCCAATGATGATCCCCTTTCATAATATGAGGGATTTTATTGATATTTTCATTATGCATGGGTCTCCTTACCCATTTATTCTCCTCCTAGGTGAAATCAACAAAAAATAATATTCCAAATTATTGTTGGAAAATTTTGGAATATTACAATCAAGTACAATTGATATCTCTGATACATGAATATGTGGTATGGGCGCAACCATCCATAATAGAAAAACCTATAAGAAGATCCAAGGTATGGAACCAACCATCCAACGATAAGGATCATCAAATAGACTTAGGTTTGGCCGCAACCATCTAATCAGAAGAGTCATGCATATAGTCATGATAAACCAAATCATCTCGCAACCTGGATTCATAAAAAAAAACCCAAGGTCTTGTGCTCCATATCAACCCAAACGAGTACAAATTTAAGCATGCAAATGAATGAGCTAAAGTTGAACATGCAAGAAAGTCACCTGATTACCAGACAATGATGAAAGTTGTTAACAAGTGTGAGAGAAACCACCAATAATGACAATGGCTCTCAAGGTACAACTAGTACAATCCGCAGAATGTCAATAGTGATTTGGATTCAAACATCCTCGAAATCACTCAATCGAAGGCCAATGATGAGGACCTATCATCAAATGTGAAGAAATTTCCATTGAGGCATGCAAGCTCCAAGGTAACGGAAGGGAATCTCTAGATCAGTGTCCTAGATAATGAGCTAAAGTTGACAGGAAGTGACTGGTAGTAGGAGGGCCATAATGTTTCCCACATCATCGGCACGAGACAAAGGAATAAGATGATATTGAATCAGGACTAAACAGAGGATCAGAAGTTGAAAACTACAGAAGGAACTTCTCTTGAACATATTGGTGACATGACTTTGGAATTTGGCAGTATTTGACATCAAGGGATCTGAGGTCATGGTGACAAGGCAAAGATAAGATGAGAGGTCAAAACAGATAACCCAAACCCATGGAGGAAAAATGATGAATATGAGATGAGTGTCATGTTCAAGAGCGACATACTGCCAACACAACTGAGAACTGGTTCCATTTCCCCCCACCATTTCTGGCGAGTACCCCAATTATTTTTGAAAACAAGCTTGAAGGGGATGGCATATGCTTGTCATGTAAGTTTCTCCTTCAGAAAAATCCATCCTAGTACATTTTATGAGCTGTAGGAAGGATGAACTCGGTAACGTCATGATGACAATTTTTTATGTCATTTAGTTTTAACGAGTCTAACAAAAGGAAAACTTAGCGTCTTTTCATGTTTAAAGAGTTTGGAAAGAATCGGAAAAGAAAACTCCAGCAGGTCCCTTTTCTTAGGTAGTCTCAGAAATCCGAAAAGCTAGAAAACAATACCTGAGAGAACCTCTTAGCCATGTCATCAGGCACTTTTTCGTAACACTTGTCCTGTACTCGAAAAGGGGTAAATGTATACTGGGTAGATATCGTTTCGCGGCCATTTAAAGAGTTCAAAACGACAAGAGTCTCGACAATATTTTTAGTTTTGGAGAGTAAAAAAAGAGCTAAAATATGACTCCTCTCAAAGGAACGAGTGGTATTAAGGGTAGCAACTAGTTCCGGTGATGGTGGAACTGATCAAAACAAGTAAAGGTCAAGAGGCTGGCTAAAAAGACCACTCATTGTAGTGGTTTCTCAGGAATGGGTAAAAAAATCAAGTGAAGGTGTATGATCAGCCAAGCAAACAATGATGATGGAATGAAAAACCAAAGCTCATTTGGAAAAACAGGCTGATAAAATGGCAATCACGAGAGGTAAAATAAGAATGGTTTCATTTTTACACAAGCTTGAAATCAAGGAATTGTGCTTGAAGTTGGTTTCATTTTTACACAAGCTTGAAATAAAGATAAACTATGCTTGAAATTGGTTTTATTTTTACACAAGCTTGAAACAAAAATAAACTATGCTTAAAAAAGTTTGCATGCCCCCAACATGGTGACTCAATTCGAGGTACATGCCCCTCAAGCTTCAGTCCATTCACTTGAGTAAACAGATGGATGGGGTGAAGGTTCAGTCACAAGATCAAGTGAAAGACTGGACTGGGATTTTACGAGATCTTATGAAAGACTCAGATTGGATAGGATCTTGTTTCATTTTGTTAATGAGGTTGACACAGTAAAAGAACTATCCTCAGAAAATATTGTTTCATTTTTTAAGGAGCTCGACACAAGAAACCGAAATATGCTCCGACGACCTTGTTTCTTTTTTTTTAAGGAGCTTGACACAAGAAAACGAGCTATGTTCTGGAGTTTGACTATGATGAATAAGAAGTCATGGATTCCAAGAGTTTCTCATCTGATGGGAGAACAACACTCTAGAAATTAGAATTCAATTCCCCCAGTACATTGTGTACTACCGCACTGACTGAATTATCAGTGGACGCAGACATGGAACAGGTGGCCACATAATTAAGCTATGGCGGGGTAGATAACACCGATACATAAGGACCATTAAGGGATGACGATAGAATAGATGTCACGTTGTGACTGATGAAAGAAATATTATCTATGGTCACGATCCAACCTTCATCATGTGGAAAATATATCACACGAAAAAGATAAGAGACAAGTTCTCCCATGACATAAATATAGTCACGCCCCAGGAGTAAGTTAAAATCCAAGGGGCCTTGGACAACCATCACGTCTATATAGAAAATATTGCCTCCCAAAGTAACAGGTAAATTCAAGAGTATCCCTAACGGTTGACTCGCTCCTTTGTTAAAAGTCAATAGAATATGTGTAACAGATAATAGTTGTAGAGAACCGAAAGATTTCCAGGTAGTGGAGGACATAATACTAACAGATGCACCTTCATCTATAATCATGCTTGGTACGGCCACATTATAGGCCTGTACCGTAATCTCAAAAGGCACGTAAGGAGGAAGACGATATCCTGCCAGTCGACTCTAATCAAAGGAAGCGACCAAAATACATGGAGGGGGAGCCATAAGAATGGGAGGACTATCCCCTTGCGTTACGGGAGCAAGAGGATCACCCTCCTGGATAGCGGGAATGGGAGCTAGAGAATTACCCTCCGCGACCATGGAAATGGGAGGATCTCCCTCCAATCCCAGGGAATCTGAGGAAACAAAAAGAACTTGAGTGGTATGAGATCCTCTCTCTACGGAAAAAACCTGATGAACCATAGGTGGAATCAAGTCAACCTTTCCTCAACCAATGACTGGTCGGGAATGGACTCATGTGATTGAATTTTAGAGAGAGTGGAATTGACCAGAGATGAATCTCAGTCAATGACTTGATCAACTATCGGAGGACTCAAAGAAAACTTTCGGTAACCGATGAGAAGACAGGATTTAGAAGACGAAAGGGTATCCAATTATTTATAAGCATCATCCATATAAGGAAATAGGTGAATGAGATGGTTCCATTCACACAACTTACAGGGAAATTTGATATTACCATATTTCTTATGTGTCTCATTATCTTTAGCTGAAGGCTCATCATGAGCATGATGTCCAGAGGTTGATGACAAAGGCTGATTTGGGCCAAAAGGCCATACTTCCAATACCTTGGGAATACTAGGGCAGTCTCGAAGAAGATGATCACCATTGCATAACTTGCAAGGGAAATTGACTCTGAGAGATGGAGTGAGAGGTTCCATGGTATCAGTCGCATCGGTAGCAATGACTACTAATTTCCCCTTTTGTTTATCTTCCTTATTCTTCTTCGATGACTTCTTCCTTTTCTTAGCCACCTGGTTACTAGAATCTAGACTTTCACCAGGCGAAGAGGAAGAATGAGGTGAATAAATAGGTGAAGAAGGTGAGGGGTCAACCTTAAGATCAACATGGGGCTGACATGGTTTAGGCGGAGGAGAAATTGGTTGGATAGAGCTTGGAACACTCAGGACCACGGAGGTTGAAAATAACCAAACGGGTAAACCAATAGTTAACCTAAGAAGGGACAACGTCACCATATAAGGGGAGACAACATTTCCAAAAGAAGGAAAAGGACTGGGACTCCCATCGGATGGGGATCCTTGACTAGTAAACCCAAGAAACGTTGCCATTGACCTCACCTTAAGAATCACTAAGGAATAAGACTCTAACCAGGAATATTTCGCGGGAAGTTAATTTTATAACATTGAAACAAGACTCTGCCTTTTCATGTTTTAATAGTCGAGAAAAGGAAAAAAGGTGACTCTAGTCACTTTTAGTTTGAACAGTATTGAAAGGACAAGTGCTTGATGATATTTTAAAGTTTTAAAGAGTCACAGAAAGATCAAAATGACTACTTAGGAACTCTAGGCAAGAGGGTGTACCAAGAACCTGTGAACTGGAATATACACCTTGGTGATCAAATGAAAGATAAATGACCAAGGACTTAACGTACATGCATGCAGTCTCCCCGAATGTTGTGTTTGGTGTATCATGGTTACAAGGCGGAAGACTTGGCTTCCTATTGATAAAGGATTGCAACCTATGAGGGTCCCCCTTTATATACACGACTATATGGGGAGCACAAGCCTGTGCTAGTGCTGTCTAATTCTAGATGGTGAGTGAAAATTTAACGATGTCAGAACACATCACTAGCCTAGACCTCTCAATGTGAGCATTAAGTTTCAATGCTTCCTTAGATTGATTGGGTTCATTTTATATTTTATCTTGAAATTATGTTTCAGTTTTAAGGCCTTACCAAATGTAATCTCAAATCTCTAATGCACAATTATATGAGAGAAAAATACCACTTCAATTCGATGAAAATCTAGCTAAGAGAGGAATAGAAGTTCACAACAAAGCAACAATCAATTGAATGCAAGAATAATGCTTCCTTTATGCTACCAACACAGCCAAAGTGGAAAACGAAAAATAATTCTCTTGTTTTTCACTTTCTAATGAAGAAGAAACCTACTAATGCAACAAAGTACTTTTCATTTTCAAGCAAAAAGAAATAATGAAAAATTTTGTTCTTTTATATGAGTAAGAAACAATAATGCAATGTTACAATAAAAGGACAAAAAAAACACTAGTTTCGAGAAACTTCGAACACCGATGATCAAAACACAAAGAGACCAATTCTAAGTGAATGTAAGACACACTCAAAACTAGGGAGGCATTCCTTCATGTAGAAAACGGAATTTCAAGTTGACTTAGGGCGATGGAAGGAGGGTCAAACAGACACCAGAACGACAATTTGACAAGCCAACAACACATAGAATTGAAAGAAGAGACCAAACAATCAGATAACAGACTGAAAAAATGAATGAATAAAATAACTTAGATATATCTCGAAGACTCAGCGAACGTGTGACCGGAAAAATGATTCGAGACACCTAGAAACCCTGGGATGAAATATCAACACTTATCTGATGAGAGACAATCAACCGAAATGAACAAGGTAGAGAATTCAAAACTAATACAAGTGGAAAAACCAATCCATAGGGTAAGATGCACTGGGAACTCATAAATAAAGCCTAAAAAATAATCCTACAGGATCGACGTGACTGTTCAGTAGTAATCCGTGCTGAAATGGGAAAATCACTCCCGTGCCAAAGGCAACATGCGCCAATCGATGCGAGTGTCAGGAAAACAACATCGCCTTGTAAGGAAACCAAGGAAAGGGGAAAAGGCAGTTAATAAATTCTAGGATTATCACTCTGAGAATAGGTGGAGTGGCTTGAAATAGTCAAATAATCAAAACAAAGCAGAGAAATGACAATACGACCAAAGTTGGACAGACAAGAAAAACTCCAAAACAAACAATGAGAGATGACAAACACACTGATCCCCATTATGGTTGCCAACTTGTTGTGCAGGAAAATCCCCTTTGTGGATAGAGGCGATCCCTCTAGCCCTAGGGTGGGTCTAGCAACAAGGGAACATGTTGAATTCCTAAATTCCTAGCTTGTAAATGAAATGTGGACTGGAACAGATATCCTACCTCAGTTCAATGCTTTTGTTGTGGCACACAACAACGATCATTCAATATTTGTCTTCATGCTTTGCACTTCGTTGGTGACGATGTCATGCACCTGAGCAAAGATCAAACAAATGACGACAAAAAAAAAACATATACATTCATTTACAAATATTTAACTATTCAAGGAGAGTTAAAACACTTCGAATATAAATGGAAACAAAGTTGGAACCAAAAACCAGTAATGTATTATTGAATACGAAAAAGAATCTTACAACCTTATGCCTTGATGTTGTAGAGCTCCTTCGACAGGTTCAGTCAGGCATGTCTCAAGCATTTGTTCATCATTCGGCTCGACTGAGGAAATGGGCGTAAACTCTCTCTTAGTAATGGAGTCTTCTCTGCTTCTTCACACCAGCTATAACTATTGACTGTTCAACTAGCTGAATCATTGTGAGGAAGAATAATTTATAGGAGAGGAGGAGAGGTCTATCACTTTGGGGAGTTGCAAATTTGTAGGAACTAATAGACAAAAGGGAGAAACTCGACTTAATCCAGTCGAACAAACAACCATGACTCCACCCACGAAGCTGTTAGACATGGAAGGTTCGTTTCTATTTTAAAAAAAATTCTAAAAGCAACTTGGCGCGGGTTCTCTTTTGAGACAGAGCACCAATGGGTGCATGGCTAAGTGTTAATTTCTTGATGGGTGTGAGGACATAACTACCTACCAGTGTCGACCCAAAATCATAGGTTTTTGAAGGTCTGCTTGAGAAATGATAAACAAATATTATGTTCCTGACATGCCAAGGAGTGCAATGACATTTATGGCAATGTATGAAAATACACAAGGGTCACTGAAATGGTCCTTCAATATTCAGAATGGGGATTGCAGTGATGGTGACAAAATACTATGTAACACCTTCTCCTAACTCCACATTAGAGGAAGGTAAAGTGGGTGGAATGACATTTCATATGTCTGTAGCCGAGATTTCTTATCAATCTATTGTCGACTCTGTGAACTCCATTCTAGTTTCTCTTTCACTGGAGGAACTGGATGGAGATGTGGCTCCATCTTGGACTCTTAGTTCATCTTCTGCTCAGGATTTCCTTGATACCACTCTTCCATCTGAAGAGGCTATCCTTGAAGCTATGACTGGTGTAGAAAGACAGTGGGTTGATTTTCCTCATCGGTCCTATTTTCCACCAGACTTGCGAGAAGTTGAAACAAGATTGTCTAGCCCTCCGTCTTCTGGTCCTGTTCACCCAGTCTTGAACCCCTTAGCTTCAGCACAAGTTTTTGCTGAAGGTTAAACATGGCTGTCATTTCTGAGACTACCCCAGTGAACATCTCCAGAGATCCCAACATTATTGAAAATATATTTCTCGGTGCTGAATGCTCCCCTCAAGAAATTTAGAGTTACACTGATCTCTTTCGAGAATTTCGAGATGTGTTTGCTTGGTCTTATGAGGAAATTCCTGGTATAGATCCATATATTATCTATCACTAGATCAAGAGTTATGAAAATTATAATCCTAGGTCAAGAATATTTGTCTATTCAACCCTAGGAAGGCTGCAGTTATCAAATCCAAGGTCAAGAAGCTGCTTAAGGTGGGTCTCATATACCCTGTTCCATTAAAAGAGTGGGTTTCGAATCGAGTTCCCATGGAAAAGAAACAAGGAACAATCCAAGTTTGCATTGATTTTAGAGATTTGAATAAATCATATCCTAAATACAATTACATTATCAATGAGTGTGTGGAAAACAAACTTTTCTCCTTCATGGACGGTTTCTCGAGGTACAATCAAATCACTATCCGTCTTGAAGATCAACATAAGACTACATTTATTTTCCCCTGGGGTACATTTGCTAATAAAAGATGTTGATGGGCCTTAAAAATGCTGGAGATAATTTTTAATGAGCTATGTCCTATGCCTTGCATGACATCAAGAATATTATTGAAGCATATTTGGATGATCAAGATGCTCATTCTCGAAAGAGAATTGATCATCCTTCACACCTTCGTCAAGTTTTTGAATGATGTCGTTATTATAAAATTCAGTTGAACCCTCATAAGTGCGTTTTTGCTGTCACATCCAGTCAGTTGTTGGGATTCATCATGTCTACGAAAGGGATTCAGGTAGATCCCTTCAAGGTTGAGGCAATACTTCAGTTTCCTCCCCCGTCTTCAATTCGTCAACTTCAAAGTCTACAAGGCAAAGCCAATTTCTTACAGAGATTTATCATAAATTATGCTGTGGCGACAAAAGGATTTATGAGGTTGTGAAAGAAAGGCATTCCATTCTTCTGGGACGCCTTTTCTCAATGCTCATTTGTTGCTTTGAAAAAAGAATTAACTTCTACTTCATTACTGAGTCCACCTGATTATAACAGGGATTTCCTCTTGTACCTTGCGACAGTAGAATCTACCATTGGTATGGTTCTGGTTTAGGAAGATGATGATATTTTAGAGAAGGTTTTTTATTACCTCAATCAAGGCTTGGTGGGTCCTAAATTCTGGTATTCTCCCATTGAGAAATTAGCTTTGGAAGCTGTCCATGCTTTCCAACGGCTCATAAATTATATCCTTCTTTGCAGAACTTATGTTTTGGCAGCAGTCAATCCATTTCAGTTTGTTCTTAGTAGGTGACTGATTGGGGGTAAATAAAATCGATGGATTGTTATTTTTCAAATGTTTGATCTTGAATTTTTGTCTACCAAATCCAAAAAGTCTTTGGTATTTGCGGAGTTGATCTCTGAGTTTCCCTGTGGGGATGAAATAATTAATGAAGAGACGTTCCTTGATGAACATGTTTTTCTCATTTCTTCACATGATCCTTGGTATGGGGATCTTATTTTTTATATCCAGATTGCAAATTTTCCCTCAAATTTTTCGAAATATGAGCGTCAAAAGTTGCATCACTTAGCTAAAAATGATCTTATTATTGATGACACTCTATTGTCGTAGGATTCATTCAATCCTTAGACGTTGCTTGAATCTCAAAGAGGCTGAGGTTGTGCTGAATGATTACCACAATGGAGCTTGTGGCGGTCATTTATATGGGCTTGCTACAACCCAAAAGATATTGCATGCAAGATATTTTTGGCCCTCGATTTTCAAAGATTGTGTTGAGACTGTAAAAAAGTGTCATTCTTGTCAGGTTTATACTCAGAAGATGCGTGCTCATCCAACTCTTCTCTTTCCTGTCATCACCATCGGTCCATTCACAAAGTGGGGTATTTGCTATACTACTTGTAACCTGCCTTCGGCAAAGGGTCATAAGTACATTATCGTAGTAGTAGAGTACTTACGAAGTGGGCTGAGGCTATGCATACTTTCGCGAATGATGGTGAGACAACAACCCTATTTCTATTTAACCAAGTTGTTTCTCGCTTTGGTATCCCTAAAGAGATTGTCACTAACCATGGCAGTCATTTTCAGAACAATATGATGGCTAAATTGGCTCTCAAATTTTGTTTTCGGCAGGAGCTTTCGTCTCCATATTATCCTTAGGCCAATGGCCAGGTTGAAGCTGTAAACAAATCCTTGAAGAATATTCTTCACCAGACTATTGATAAAGCTAGATCCAATTGGCATGTCATGTTGTACCCTGCACTTTGGGCATACCGGATGTCTGTGAAGACTGCAACCGGTTTCACTCTATTTCAACTAGTTTATGGACTGGAATCTATATTTCCCATCGAATATGAAATCCCTTATCTTAAGCTAGTAGTTGAACTTATTCCTAACACTTCTAGTCTTAAAGAACGCCTTATCCATCTAGAACATCTCGATGAGCAGTGCCGAGATGCAGCTACGATGAATGAGGCACATAAGAAACGAGTGAAGGTTCAGTACGATAAAGTGATAAAACCTAGGGTTTTCTCTAAAGGTGACCTTGTCTTGGTTTATTCCCAAGAGAAGGATGCCTTGGGGGTAGGCAAGTTCAAATCCATGTTGTATGGTCCGTTTATCATTAAAAAGGTACTGAAGAAAGGAGCTTATACCTTGGTTGATTTTGACGGAAACGAGTTGGCTGAGCTCAGAAATGGGCTCTATCTGAAGAAGTATTATGCCTAGGATTCAGCCTAGCATTTTCTTTGTTGTATATCTTGGATTTTTGTACATATCTGTTCATCAATTTTCAATGTGGCTTTGATGGTTTTGAACTGCTTTGGTAGGTGTTTTTGGCTTTGCCGATGGTGCTTGTAGACACACCCGGAATCTTGCTTCCGCGACTTGGGTAATCCACTATCCATCCGATAAGTTGTTGGTCTCAAGAGGTGTTTTCATTGGTCCTGATTCGAAAAATGTGGCAGAATACATTGTAGTGGTCAATCTACTCTCGGAGGCAATATCTCTCGGTGTTGGAAATATGATGGAGAGTGTTGTCCTTGATGGCAACCCACTGAATGGAGATGAAGACATGCGACTGTTGACATGTGTTGTCCTTGATGGCAATACACCTGATGAAGTTATTCTTGACTTGATGGACTTGTGTGTACAGAAGGCAATGAAGAAAGGAATTCAGAATGTGCTCAAAATATGATGAAAAGAGTATGTCTCTTTGTATATGCGGATTGGCCTAGGGGAAGTCGCGTATGCACGCGGAAAATATCGTACCAAGTCGCGTATGGGAAAAAGCGCTCAAAAAGTGCAAAACCAAGGGTAACCACCATGGTATTGACCCATTGTATTGGGTAATGATCCGCCTAATTGACCCCATCCAGGTAGTTTTGGGCTCATGGTATTGTTTTGGCCCATGGTATTGAAAAAGGGGCTCATGGTATTGAAAAAGGAAAACCTATATAAGGAGAAGAAATTCATTGTGCAAATCATGGGTGTGGGGGCAAGATGTCTGAGCTTGAATGAATACTTCTCACTGAAGTATATCTGAATGGAAAGGGTTACACTTGAATGATAAATCTGAATGTATGATGCACCAATGATGAAGAAGGGGATCTAGATCTGAATTGCTCTTGTATTTGCTAGATCTCATTATGGAAGGCTTAGATCTGTGATGAGGCGAGCATCTAGGCGAACATCTGTCTGAAGCAAAAGGGTAGATCTGAACTGAATATCTGATCTGATGAAGTATGCTGCTCTGTAATGATTGAAGATCTATACGCTACTTCGCCACGAAGGAAGCGCGTATATACGCGGCTTCAGCGAAGAGAAAGCGCGTATGCGCAATAAAATATACACTGAGGTATACGCTGGTTTGTGTGGACGGAAGCGCGTATATACGCGACATCAGTGAAGTGAAAGCGCGTATGCAAACTAGGTTTGCCGGCTGCAAGGAAATACAAGGACTGGGCTCGCCGTGTTTCGCTATCCGATCCGTGTTGATATGTATCTGTTGGTGATGAATGTTTGTGCTTAAAAGTATGGAAAGGGTCCAAAGATGAAAATATGATGAATTGTGGTCAGTGTTGTGTTCTTTTGAAGTTTGATCCAAAGTAGAAAATTGAGAAACGTGGTCCATAGAGGCAGCCGAGGGCTGTAGCCTAAATGTGGGGTCGTAGCTCCTCTGTGTGAGGCCGGTAAACGAGGATCGGGGGGTCGAGCTCCTTCCAGCAGGCCGGTAAACGAGATCGGGGTCGTAGCTCCCTTCCAGGAGAGGTTGGTAAACGAGTCAGGGGGTTGGAGCTCCCTTCCAGGAGAGGCTGGTAAACGAGCGCAGGTGGGTGTCTGCGTGCTGGTCAAGTCTGCGCCAGCACATATGTTGTAAGATGTTTTTTCTATAATAAAATATTGAAGGCTGAGCAACTGCAGTGGTGGTTTTCTCCCGATTTGGGTTTCCACCTAAAAATCCTGGTGTTCATGTGTGATGCTTTGTGTGATGGTTTATTCTGTTCTTACTGCACCTGTTTACTGTTTATTAAACATCTGATGAATGAATGATGGAATAATATAAGTAAAGATTTAATGACAGATCTAGATCTCTGTGTATACGCTAGTTTCATAAAGGGATTCATATATACGCGAAGGGTTTATCAAGGAAAGGCATATGGGTTGTATGAATGAAAGTAAAAAGATTTGATGTGCAAATACTCACATCTAATTTCCCCGCAGTTTTCCCAAATTGTCTGGTATTTTGGCCGGTCCTTCCGTTGAGCTTTGACGTTAAAGAGATCCGTAACAATGGGAAAGAGTGAGGAACCTCTACAACTAAATGAAAATGAATAACTTGGAGCAAAAATCTGGTCTATCATAGAACGTCTACAAGCAGATCTTGAAGAATCAAACAAGAAGAATGCAGGACTTGAAGCTGGAATCATCTCTCTACAAGCAGATCTTGAAGAATCAAATAAGAAGAATGAAGAACTTGAAGCAGAAATCATTTCCTTCAAAATAGGTCTCGAAAAATCAAATAAGAAGAATGCTGGACTTAAAGAAGAAAACATATCTCTGAAAGAAGATCTCAAAGCATCGAAGAAGAAGAATGAAGAGCTGCAACAAACATGTGAAGAAAACTAAAATTGGTTGAAAGAAGAGATTCTAAATCTGAAGAATCAAGTAGAAGATGGAGGAAGGAAAGAAGAAAGCATGACAAAGCAATGTCAAGCCCTGGAGGTTGAGGTAAACATTCTCAAAGGTAAATTAGAAGAAAAGGTTAGACTTTTGAGGTTTCAAGATAGTACTAAGATTCTGGATAATATTCTTAGTAATCAAAGGTCTCCTGCTATCAAACTTGGTCTTGGTTTTCATGAAACTATTAAAGGAGAATCTAGTTCACAAGAGAATGCTAATGATTCAAAGGAAGGCAAAGCAAAATCTGAAGTGTTGAAAGAAACAAAAGGTCAACCAATAGTCATGAATTCTCAAAGGAAATCATTCAATAATGTTGAATGCTTTAGATGTCATAATTTTGGACATATTGCAGCCAATTGCAAGAGCAGATTGTTTCAGTCACAAACAAGCAGATCCTACATAAAAAGGTACTCTGGTTTCTTCAAGGGATATTGTTTCTCATGTAACAAGTATGGACATAAAGCAGCTGATTGTAGAAGGAGGAAGAATAGAAATACTCATTATGATTCTTATGCTTATTTTTCTGGACACATGAGATGTTATTCTTGTAACAAGTATGGACATGTAGAAAAGGAATGCAGGTTGAACAGATCTGAGAAAGTGGACAATTTTCAGCACACAAATAGAAAGCTCAAGCAAATTTGGAAAAAGAAGGAGGACCGATCAGAAACGTAGGGAATTCAGACCCTACTGTAGTCATCCGCTTCTGAAGCTTACTTCTCTGATTGACTGCAGGAATGATGTGGGATACATTATGAGATTTAGTAATGTATCGTCACAGGGGGAGCAATACATGATGACTCTCATGGTTGATTTTATTATTCTGGTTATATGTATTTCTAACAGAACTTCTGATATGAAGAAGACAGGTACAGGAAGGACAAGTCCAGGGGGAGATAAAGGAATGTGAAAAATTTCTATGTTTCACTTTCCATACGCGTGTTCTATTCACAAAAGTCGCGTATACACGCGAGTTTCTTCAGACACAGTCGCGTATTCATTGATGATGAGAGAATTTATATGCTAGCTGAAGATCTGGAGCAGAGGCTCAGGGGGAGTAGCAGTCTGATTGTTAATAACTGTATTATTGACTCTGTATCAGCTTAATTCCTCGGTTCTAAATAATGATGATATGATACTTGATGCCATGGATGAAGAAATTGAGCAAATTGAAAAAAATGACACTTGGGATTTGGTACCAAGACCTCATGATAAAAATGTCATTGGAACTAAATGGATCTTCAAGAACAAGTTAAATGAGAATGGGGATGTTGTAAGAAACAAAGCTAGACTGGTTTGCAAAGGGTATACTCAACAAGAAGGTATAGACTTTGAAAAAACTTTTGCTCCTATAGCTAGACTTGAAGCCATAAGAATGTTTCTTGCTTTCTCAAGTTATCAACGAATCAAAGTTTATCAAATGGATGTTAAGTCTGCTTTTCTTAATGGTGATCTAGAAGAAGAAGTATATATAGAACAACCGGAAGGATTCATTTTGGGAAATGATGCAAATCTTGTTTGTAGACTTAAAAAGACTCTGTATGGACTCAAACAAGCTCCAAGGGCTTGGTATTATCGTCTTGACAAATATCTTCATCAACAAGGATTTTCAAAGGGGTCTGCTGATAGCAACTTATACACAAAAGTTGAAAATGATAAACTATTGATTGTAGTTGTATATGTTGATGATATCATTTTTGGGAGTAAAGAAGAATCTATGAGTCAAAAATTTGCTTCTGTCATGTAGCAAGAATTTGAAATGTCTTTGCTTGGGGAACTAACATTCTTTCTTGGCTTGCAAGTGCATCAATCTGCAGATGGTATATTTCTATCACAAGCAAAATATCTTAAGCAAATTCTTAAGAAGTATGGCATGGAAGAATGCAAACCTGTAAGTACACCAATGATAACCGGATGCAGTCTCAGTTCTAATGATGATTCTCCCACTGTGAATCAACCAGAATATAGATCGATGATTGGAAGTCTACTTTATCTCACTGGGACCAGACCAGACATTATGCATGCTGTTGGGATTGTTGGACGATTCCAAGCTAATCCAAAAGAGTCTCACCTTCAAGCTGTCAAAAGGATATTCAAATATCTACAAAGAACTCAAGACTTTGGTCTGTGGTATCCAAAGGATGCTGATCTTACTCTTCATGCTTACACTGATGCAGATTGGGCTGGAAGTGTTGATGATCGGAAAAGCACTAGTGGTGGTGCATTTTACATGGGGCCCCGGTGAGTATCTTGGTTCAGCAAGAAGCAAAATTCTATTGCCTTATCAACAGCTGAAGCAGAGTATGTAGCTGCCGCATCTTGTTGCACTCAACTCCTATGGATGATGAAAACCTTGCAAGATTTTCAAATCAAATGTACAACTCCTATCTCCATTATGTGTGATAATACAAGTGCCATCATTATTTCAAAGAATCCTGTTATGCATTCGAAAACCAAGCACATTCCCATCAAATATCATTTCCTACGTGAACAAGTGCTTGAGCAAAAAGTGAAGTTGGAGTATGTTACCTCCAAAGAACAAGCTGCTGATATCTTTACCAAACCTCTGCCCAGGGAAGCGTTCGAATATCTAAGACAGAAGCTGGGAATGTTCTCTGCCAGTCAAAAGAACAAATCTGCATAATTTTTAGAATGTGGCAATGGATACGCGGGTTTCCTGAAACACAGTCGCGTATATACGCGAGTTCCTGCACAGAAAACCGCGTATGGTTGGTTGATGACAATTTTTGTTTTCAGGATGCACAAACTAAGGGGGAGCCTTAGTCTTTTGGAAAGATTGCTTGGTTGCACAGATTCGGGGGGAGCATTAGCGCTGCTGAGTATAATGCATTGTTGGCATTATGATGGTTCTGTTATATGATCTCTCTTGAGGTCTTCTTGGTATTGGTCATGAAAAGTCATATTTGTATTTTTGATGAAAAGGTCATGTTGAGACCCTTGATGTAAAATCTGTAATATTCAGTCGTGTATGAACTTGTCAAATTTGTAAACCCACTTGGTTGGGTAGCTGAGTCATTTTTATGTAAATCCACTTGGTTGGATATTTGATGTAAGTATGAGTCTTTGGTGATAGGAAGAGTCATGTACTTTATTGAAAAATATGTTTGAAGATTCAGCATGAACTCAGGGGGAGCTTGGCCACTTCAGCATATATCAGATCTGCAGAATGTTTCTTCCACATGAGGAAGCGGGGAGAGTGTTGGTTTTTGATCCGCCCTTTGCCCTTGATGTCAAAGGGGGAGAGTGACATGGTGTTTGAATGAAGAAAAGAGAATGATGTCAAGTATTTGGGAGAGTGACATTGACATGGTACCTATCTGTTGTGGTAACCAAACACCATCATGGTTGCCATCATGTCCAAAGGGGGAGATTGTTGGAAATATGATGCAGAGTGTTGTCCTTGATGGCAACCCACTGAATGGAGATGAAGACATGCGACTGTTGACATGTGTTGTCCTTGATGGCAATACACCTGATGAAGTTATTCTTGACTTGATGGACTTGTGTGTACAGAAGGCAATGAAGAAAGGAATTCAGAATGTGCTCAAAATATGATGAAAAGAGTATGTCTCTTTGTATACGCGAATTGGCCTAGGGGAAGTCGCGTATGCACGCGGAAAATATCGTACCAAGTCGCGTATGGGAAAAAGCGCTCAAAAAGTGCAAAACCAAGGGTAACCACCATGGTATTGACCCATTGTATTGGGTAATGATCCACCTAATTGACCCCGTCCAGGTAGTTTTGGGCTCATGGTATTGTTTTGGCCCATGGTATTGAAAAAGGGGCTCATGGTATTGAAAAAGGATAAACCTATATAAGGAGAAAAAATTCATTGTGCATAACATGAGTGTGGGTGCAAGATGTCTGAGCTTGAATGAATACTTCTCTCTGAAGTATATCTGAATGGAAAGGGTTACACTTGAATGATAAATCTGAATGTATGATGCACCAATGATGAAGAAGGGGATCTAGATCTGAATTTCTCTTGTATTTGCTAGATATGATTATGGAAGGCTTAGATCTGTGATGAGGCGAGCATCTAGGCGAACATCTGTCTGAAGCAAAAGGGTAGATCTGAACTGAATATCTGATCTGATGAAGTATGCTGCTCTGCAATGATTGAAGATCTATACGCTACTTCGCCGCGGAGGAAGCGCGTATATACGCGGCTTCAGCGAAGAGAAAGCGCGTATGCGCAATAAAATATACACTGAGGTATACGCTGGTTTGTGTGGACGGAAGCGCGTATATACGCGACATCGGTGAAGTGAAAGCGCGTATGCAAACTAGGGTTTGCTGAAGCAAAGGGTATGAAATATCTGATATGTTCTGCTATGTTTCTACTATCTGATCTGTGTTGTTAAGTATCTGTTGGTGATGAATGTTTGTGCTTAAAAGTTTGGAAAGGGTCCAGTCTGGAAATATGATGAAATGTGGCCTGCAAGTGGTGTTCTATTGATGTGGTAGGATCCAGTGTGAAAATTGATGAAACGTGGTCCAAGGTGGTGCTGAGGGTTGTATCCTTCAGTCAGGGGGTCGTAGCTCCCTTCCAGGTGAGGCTGGTAAACGAGATCAGGGGGTCGTAGCTCCCTTCCAGGAGAGGCTGGTAAACGAGTCAGGGGGTTGGAGCTCCCTTCCAGGAGAGGCTGGTAAACAAGCGCAGGTGGGTGCCTGCGTGCTGGTAGGAGTCTGCGCCAGCACATATGTTGTAAGATGTTTTCTCTATAGTAAAATATTGAAGGCTGAGCAACTGCAGCGGTGGTTTTCTCTCCATTTGGGTTTCCACCTAAAAATTCTGGTGTTCATGTGTGATGCTTTGTGTGATGGTTTATTCTGTTCTTACTGCACATGTTTACTGTTTATTGAACATCTGATGAATGAATGATGGAATAACATAAGTGAAGATTTAATGACAGATCTAGATCTCTGTGTATACGCTAGTTTCATAAAAGGGATCCGCGTATATACGCTAGTTTACTGAAGGAAAGTAGCGTATGGGTTTTAAGGAATGAAAAAGTAAAAAGATTTGATTATGCAGTAAATACTGATTCACCCCCCCCCCTCTCAGTATTTTTCCCAACACTCGGTGTTGATTTGTTAGTAGTTTACTTGGATTCACAACTGGTGGTTTCACAATTAAACAACACCTATCGTGTCAAAGACCCATTTTTGCATCTATTATTTTTTAGAGTGCATTTGTTACAACGTTCATTCAAATTCCTCGATCAGATAATTAGTTAGCAGACTCATTAGCCAATCAAGCACTTGATTGTCACATTAATCATTCAATACTTTAAAAATATATCAAAAACATCATTCATCATTGTACATTTGGGACATTCACATCATATAAAATCGCTATGTGTGTGCATGTATGTATGTATGTATATATATATATATATATCATCAGTGTGTTCAAAATATACAAAAATTCGACCATCATGTCCTACAAAATTATGGCTTATGCCCAGTCATGTCTATCATCAAAAAATATTACAGTCATCTGATCAGTAAAAATCTATTAATGCGGGCCCTGCTCAAGGTTGACACTGCGGAAGGCCACTATAGCTGTAGCTACATGGTGGAATAACCGAACCCAGTCACGTGGTACTCTAACCACGCTTGTCTGCATCACCTCTGGAAGATCCTCTATAGCCGCCATAGGAACTTGGCGAGTCAGACTCTCCAAGTTCCTCAGAATTTCATGGAGGGTTCTTTCTGGGTCTTCATCGACATCTCCGGCCTCTCTTCCACAACGCCTATGCCTTGGGAAGATTTTAGGTCTTACTGGTCCCATGCCTACATCATGATGATATAATTTTGTTAGTCCTATTGTCCTATCAAAAAAATTTGTTGATTGTTATATAAATTGAAAAAAAAATCATAAAAATCATATAATTAAAAAATCAAAAGTGCAATCTCACCAATTGCACCACATGCTGCACTGGGTGGAAGAACCAAGTCTGGATTTTCTCTAAAATCCATCCAAGCATAGGGATAGTCCTCTACTAAGATGACTTGTTCTTGCCACCAAAGGAAAAACTCGTCATCCCATGTATTCCGGGGAAACTCACTTCCCCCCAGTCTCTTCATCAAGTCTACCCATCTAGCTATCTATGGATCATGTGAGCTACTGATGGTTGAGATAATATTGGGACGAAGCCATGGGACTCTCTCAAAGAAGAATGTCAGCAAAATGGTTCCATATCCAAAATGTTTTGTTTTGAATTTCTGGATTGAAGTCAATTGTTTCTTCATATTTTCCAATAAGGTTGTGAACCAATCATAGAGTGTGACGAAGCATTCCATTGCTATAATCATGTGAGTTCGTGAGGCCCGATGAAGGGATGCTAATCCTACTACTCTACCAATAGTGCAAAGGAGGATTTTCATGTACAAGTCTCGTACATATTTTATTGGGATTTGGGTCCCCACCTTCTTTTCCTCCACAACACAGTAAACCTGAACATAATCATCTACATTAAGCCCTCCAGTGGGCTTACCCTGGAAATATACTGGTTCTCCCCTTGAGGAAAGCCCATTTATAAAATAGATGTCTTCCAATTCAATTCTTAATGACATCTAGTCAATCATGAAGTAGTCTTCATCTGGATCCCAATAATTAACCAACATCTCGAGAAATTGAGTGTTAGTTTTCATATTTGGAATTTTGAAATTTTTTAACAACACACAATTTTGAAGCCTTATCCAATGATTGTTGGTCTTAAATAACCTCATTATCTATGGCACTGTGCTCTCTTTCCCTCCAGTTAATGTCATCCTGAATCATTTCATTAATTGACTGATTAGAAATCAATTTTTGAATTCCTCCCTACGCATACGCGACCTCATTCAGACACAGTCGCGTCTATATGTGAGTTCCTCATTTTGGACCCACATATGCGCAGAGGATTCCATAAAATAAAATATATTCCTATGGTCAAAAATCCCAAAATTTGCTTGAAATGACAATAAAATTGAAAAACAAGCTGAGTATGAGGCTTACCTAACTGATTTGGATCGATTCGGTGGACGATTTCTCTATTTGCAAGAAGGGGGTTTTTTGCGCCAAATCTCTTTCTCCACTTATTCACAACACAAATGGCCAAATGTGAGTAAAAAATGCTTATTTATGCCCATAATTTGAAATTCTTCGCAAATTTATTTTGTGTTTATTTTCTGAATTCGTTCACGACTATTTAACCTTTTGGCTTGTAAATGTTGGGAAAAGTCATTTTCATGTCCATTCTAATGATTTTGAGATATTTCCAATTTTTCTTCGGATCCATGACCGCTGACCTATCATGGCAGGTATTTGTTTCTAAACTGGCATTTAGGTTAGGTAATTCACTTTCCATTGCACTTCTACATCCTAGCCTCCATTTAGAATTCTTGCCATAGGGTCAACCCCATCATATTATGAATATTTAACCAATTTCACTTGTCAATTTTTTAATCATGATATGATGGTAGAGCCATCCTTTACATGGGCTTCCTAGTTAGTTCCTTGCTAGCATTTTTCACCCATGATGCAATATGTGTAGGATAGGGAGTCCTCTTTAGTCTCGTCATGAATTATGCATTGAAGCGTCATTCTTATTCTTCTTTGCTATGATTATTCTGGCCATATACCTTAGAGGCTCCCATTATTTGTTGTCAAGTTGTATTGCTACATATCATATGGACCTCTTTTTCATCTTCACCTTTAGCCGGCTTCATTTGGACTCATGTTTAAGCCATCTTCTAACCATGTCTTTCTGCAAATTTAACCATGTAATCACTTAGCCTTCGCAACTTGACACCTTTACCCATGGATGGAACATTCCTCTGAGTGTCGCTTACCAGTTTTCACCACCTTGCATTGAGCATAGGATTGTTCCTATTGTAGGAACTAGCGCATATGTTTCTTGACACTTGTTCTATCCATTGTAGTATAGGCATTCTTTTATTCTTTTTTAGGATTTGAAATATTAAAAAGAAAAAAAATCAAATATTTTGAAAAAAAAAGAGCAGGAACGGGACAACACTTCCATATCTTGTCGCCCTTGAACAAATCACATAAAAAGTTAAGTCTTTTCTCCATTTGGGATGGTTTTATTTTTTGACTTAGGTGAAGCCCTAACCTTGTTCATTGAGTCGGTACTCCCCCGGTTGGTTATCTCTTCCAATCCTATGGAGGGTTTGTTTATGCCTCCTGCATGAAAAACTTATACAAATTTATCATATGTTTCCTTAGTCAAAATGAGTCGTGCTTTTTTTCAAGGGAAGTTAACCTGAGTCAACATTTATACGGTGTCTCTTGACTCATTTTTCAGTTGGCCATCCCGGTTTGTTTGAGTCTTGTTCAGATCACATAAGCTATTTGGTCCTTTTCTCGTGCTGGTTTGATAAGGTCTCCCTTGAATTCTTGTCGATGGGTTTTTCTCTTATCGACTCCGACAAATTTCTTTGAGAGTAAACCTAGATCCGCACCCTAGCCCTAATTACATTATTGATAGGTGACCTTGTGCTCAACATTTGATCAACATCATGGGTCTTTGACTGAGTGGTTTCCCTCGTGTTCGACTTCAGCTTACATGATCACACTTGGGATTCATGCAATACTTTGATTTCCATTTGACCTTATCGGTGGATATCTCTCCTCTTTGTCAGCTTCCATTATTAGTTGGTTTAGAGGGTTTCTTCCGTGCACTAGCTACATTTTGTGCATGCTGGAAACGTACTTCGGGTTGGTTACTTCACTTTTCTTCATCTGATTCCTTCCAAATATTGTCTTGCGGGTTATACTCGCGCTCGAATGATGTGGGATGCCTTAATTCCTTCCTTCTAGTGGATATTTTCCCCTCGACTTCGAATCATTTCTCTAGGAATAAGATCTAGAGTCCTTTTGTCAGTACCTTAGGGTTTACAGTCATCAGTGGCAGACTCCTTTGCTATCAACAGTGAGAATACATCAATGTATACTAATTGATACATTCTCTCAAGTGTTTGACTTCAACTCATTTATTCGCACTTGTTAGATTGTACTGGGGCACCTTGACACATTATCATTATCGGTGAGTAGTCTTGTGTTTGTTAACAATATACATCAATGACCGGTAATCAAACGATTTCTCACATGGTCGACTTCAACTCATTTATTCCCATCATGTAGAATTGTGCCATGGTGATCAGTGAAGACCTAAGATTTTGCATCAACATGTTTTGGTTCACTTTGACAACTCCTTCAGTTTTCTGCCAGTGACACCATCCACCCTTATATGTTGCAGTCTCATCACAACAACATCTTATATGTTGGCACTCGAGTTGTGTGTTGTACCATTTGTTCCACCACTTATGATTTGGTACTTGGAGATTCAGTTGTGACTTCAGTGATCAGATATCTATGCATCATCATTGATCAGTCTTTTATATGTGATACTTAGACACGATTTTGACTTATACTTTCGGGTAGTGATCCGATAATTCACTCTGTATTGTATAGTTCATTTATACTTGTATAGATATTGGATCTGCTCCATAATTGATATGCAAACACAATTTTCTTTTACTGAGCATGGGTATTCCCGCATTAGACATGAGCTTTCTTTTTTGATCTCTCTCACTGGTTTTTTGGCAGGCTGAAATTTGGTGAAGTCCTCTCTAGTCCTCACAAGCTCCTTTCTTATGCACATAATACATTTCGGCCATCATGTACCCCTTCTGACCTTATATATTAGGGGGCATATGTTATAACATCATTTACTACCTCTATGTACTTGATGATTTATGCATTGGTCTTGGGCAGACCTTCCATTAGACTTGATCACATTTCTTAAAAAACAATATTTTAAAATCCATACACGACTTTGCCCAAATTTTTCTGCGTGTAGACGCAGGTTCATACATTGTTGACCCGCGTATGCTATTTAAAATATTAAAAAATATATAAATCTCCTATTAAAGAGGCGGGGCTTACGGTTTTTCATGTAAATTAAATACCCTAGCCCGTGGCCTAACTGTTCCCCAACTGAAAAAAACTAATTTGAGGAAGTATAAATACACCTCAAGGGAATGGCCTAAAGAAGGAGAGAGAGAATACTATTGATATTATAGCCTACTATAGCCTTGATCAAGTCTGATATTTACCTATGCCTCCTGCACTTCCTAGGTCAAGGAAACCTTTGTTTCCTTGTGATGATAACTTCCTTCATGTGTGACATCATTTGTGCACCCCTTATGGAAGGAGTTTTGTGAGGCTAGGGATGAGCGGATCTAGAGGACAGTTTCACTCAGAAGCCTTGGAAGATTTAAGGTGAATTCTCCACAATTTTTTGAACATGTTATCAAAACAAGAAGTACCATCCTGTTCCTAATGTTGATGTGTTATATGTCTCTTTTACATGTTGAATAATATTGTTTATTTCATGTTATCCTTATGATATTATGTATGCTAACATGCTGACATCTAGGATATATATGCTGGGAAACTATTTTTTGTGCTCTGTTTGGATTGATTTGCAGGTTCTGGAGCACGAGGAGTAGCAGAGGGTTTTCATCCTATGGGATCGACATCAAACGAAGGACTTTTGGGTAAGATTGTCTATCCTCATTTTTCTATTTCAAGCATTAAAACTCATTTTTAGAGTACTTCTTGTGGATTTCATGCCTCCACTCTGTTAGGTCTTTTAACCTGGACCTTAAGGTAGCTTTTCCCGTAACAGTGGGGGGGAATTTAAGGAAGGGTATAAGGGAGTTAAAAACCTTAAGGAAATGATGGGGAGTTAAAATGATAAGGGGGATGGGGTAGGGAATTTAATTACATGGATTTAGTCTAGCTGCCTAGAAAAGTGCAACATAGGGGTAGGGTTTAAGGGAATATTATTGAGGAGTGGGGAATGAAGGGATACAAGGGTTGTGGGGGATGATTTAGAGTGTCAGGGAGGTAAAAGGGTATAGGGGAAAGAAAATTTAGCTTGCAAACTTGAAAAATAGGGTTTAGTCACTAGAACATAGCATGGAGGTCAATGAGAATTTATAACCACAAAATTATGAAATGGAGCTACAAGGAGGGGTTTTCAAGATGAAACTTAATTGAAAATAGCTGAACAAACCTTTATTTTCCCCTTGTCAGGGTCCTATAATAATAGGGTTCATAATTTTTGAATTGACTTTGATAGTCTTGTAAATATGTACATACCTTGCTTTCTGCAAGCTATTTTCCCATATTTTGAAAATGAAAAAATAATAAAATTAAAAGAGGGTAAAAGTCCTAAAATAAATATCAAAGGACTTAGAAAAAGATGGACCCCAAAAGAAAAAAGAAAAGAATAAAACTTGAAAGTGAGCAAGTTAAAATGCCACTACTATTTTTTTTTAATGCAAGAATAATGATTATGAGAAGATTGTCAATAAATGACATAATCCATGATCAATTAAACAGTTTAAATCTTAACTTTTCATGCTTTGAATTTCATGTTTTAGATAGAGAATAAAAATATGTCAAACAACATAAACTTGACAAATCGATAGATAAGATAGAGAATAAATGAGGAGCTCAACAGTTTAATCTGAGCCCTCGGATGAACTAGGGTTAGACTTAGATAGTTTTTATGCTTTAAAAGAAAATTGATTTAGGTTTTCAAGCCTAAATGCACCCATAAAAATGAAGTAAAAATGTTATAAATAATGATGGGTAGGTAGAAAGCAGTTGTGCAAGCATGTAATAAAGCATCATCGGGAAAAACTTACTAATTTACCCTCCCCCACAGTGATTCAGTATTCTAAACCTTCAGTTAAAAAGGCTTAGAACATTTCCCTGACTTCTGTTGGGACCGGACCCAAGGCTCGATAATTGTTTGGTTAAAAATATTGAATTCCTACACAAAACCCATATTCATCAACATTTGTCCTTCATACAAAATAATGATCCCTTTTTCCTAAAATAAAAACCCATTTTTACTTGGAAAAAGTAAAAACCCTAAATAACTAATTTCATTTCATTTCAAAATCACTCAAAAACCAATAAAATGCATTTTATCCTCAGTTAAAGTGTGAAAAAAACAAAAAGGTACAAACTATGCTTTATTTACACTTAGTGTTAAAACATGTATTTTTCATTCATATCATACATTACCCCTTTTTCATATTAATTTCTAACTAATTTTATTAAATCCATAAATTATACCCTCCCGTATAGTATAAAACCCTTTTTATATTAAATAACCCATAAAACCCACTATTTAGTGTTTAAACCAATGTTATTATACCCCACGTGATGAAATAATCCCCACCCTTATTCCCATTGGTTTAAACTTATCAATAATATATAATCCTCACCCCCCATATGGTTATTAAACAATTTTCAAACTTTTAATAACTATATAATAAACCCGTGCCCATGTTGAAAAATATGTTAAATTTTTCAATTGGAAACATATAAATCTTACCCCCCCTTCCTATCATATAAGCCTACGGTTTAAACTTTAATAAATACATATTATAAAGTTTATAACCAATCCCGCCACATATATTAGACCCTGGAACCCACTCCTAAATCTCGATGCATCTTCCGCGATGATCTTGACCGTTCACATAAACCTCCCACAATCCGACGGCTAATAAACCAAATCGCAAATAAAGTTGCCTACGTTAAACCTTTTCATTTCCACGTGAAATGGGCAGTTTTATGGTTTTCTCTCTCCTTGACATGGTGTATTTTTACTGGAATGCATTCGATCCGTCTGAAACCACTTACCACTTAAGTGGTGCGCGATAACCACCAGTGGTTATTCACCTATGGAACCCAAAAACCAACATTTTACCTGATTTGACTGCCATTGATTACATGTAAAATTAAACCTAATTTGCCTAATAAACCTTGAAAATGCACTGTTTATCCCTTCTTTCTACGCGTATCCACTGTTTGTGCTATTTTGACTCTGAAAATAGGTATTTTCCACTGTTTTATTGCCTAGAACCTGCAAATTTCCTCCTGTACCTATTGAATATTGCCAAGGAGCTTTGAATTGCTCTAGAGATAAAAAAAGACACCATAGAATTTGTTCAAAAACCTTCAGAGACATCCTCAAAGCCCTATACCTGCATATAACAAGTATTTCTCCAAAATTCGAGCCTGTTATTATTTTTAAAAGACCTTTAATGAAAAATTTCTGTCAGAGTTAAATTCATCAAAATAAGCCTATTAAAAGATCCAAAAAACAAGCCAAACCCTGTCAATTTTTTTGAAAAAATCTTGTTTTATGCTACGCACTATTTTGAATGAAAAACTTGAGTTTATTTAGTTTTTCTAAACTGTTTAAAACTCCAATTCAGCCTAGAAATCCTCTGAAGGTAGAAAAACCATCTGTGCCTAATTTCAAAAGATTCCTGGCCCTGTTATCCATTGAAAAACTCAGGAAACCCTTGTTTATTTTTTATAACCAGTAAAGGTTTGTAAACCAAGTTGAGAGTCCAAAATTGAAAAGAAAAAAATCTAAGAAAAGACCATATTCTACCTATTTTAATCCAAGAAACCTTTTTCAGAGTAAAAAAATACTTATGCAAACTGTTTAATCTTGCAGAAGTAGCCAGAAAAGCCTAAAAGCAGAGTTCTGTAGTCCAAAAAGCCTCAAAATGCTTAAACCTACTCTTGCTACGTCTTCCAAAACTACTATCATTATAAATCCTCTGCAACCTCCAGGCGTAGAAATTCAACACACCCCATTAGTAGATATTGACTATAATATAGCAGACCCTATTGTAGAATTCAATTTGTTGGAACTTCACGATTGGAGCTATGAAAAATATTTGGATAATGTTGAAGAAGTTAAAATTTTGGAATCACACTTGTCCAAATATGTTGTTCTAGTTACCCACTCATGCCCAGAGGTCATTAGGTTATGCCATCATCATTATATACCTAAACAAAGAGCAATAGTCAATGCCAATAAAGAAGTAATTTTTACCATTACTGTTGAATCCATTAATCAAATGTTACAGCTTAAACCTGATCCTCAAGCAATTCCTCTGTCCACTAAAGCACTTACCAAGCTGTATATTGCCCTTGGCTTTCCTAAAATATTCCAAATCTTCCAAATACACATGACTTTACATGTAGAAATTCCTCAAATCAATCCTCCATATTCTACTTCAAGATTTCTAGAGGGTACTATACATGTCATCTGCATGCTCTCCTTCATCCCAGGGTACTTTACTGATGAACATACAAATGAATCCATTTTAGGTTTCCTATCCACTTTCACACCAAGACAACCTCCATCTATTATCTTTGATTATGCTGGGTATATTGCTGACAATATTCATGACCAATTAGTCAAACTGCCAATTGAAGGAGTGTTTAGATACACATCTTTCCTTTTCCATATGTTCTTGTATTTTCAAGCAGATAATTTTCCATTAACCCTTAAAAATCTTGACATAGAAGGGAATCCTCTTTCGGTTATTTTCTGGACCTCTTTCATCAGGAAAGAGTCCATAAAGTTCACCTATGCAAAGTTTTCAGACTTCTTCATCCATCCATTGATAAAAATATTGACAAATACTGAACAAACAAAGATAAACGATGATATGAATAAGACTTTACAGTTTTCAGAACAGACCAAGATTGGTGATTGGTACTTGTATGAAAAGCACATTGAGATTAGAGTGTTTGGATCCAATTTGTTACCCTAAAAGCTACCCAAATTTGTATCAATGAGGGTTTTTTCCTTGGAGTATATCAGAAAAATATTAAACTCTGATTCTATCAATTTCATAGCAGCAAAGAAGAAAACACAGTTTAAATTGAAGAATCAAGTGGAACCATTCATTTGTAATCATAGAGATGCAGAGGCAGAAGCAGCTAAGAAGTTATTAGAGTACAGGTTTGAAGAGAGATTTTCTTGGAATTATGATCCACAAAGGATGCTGAGTAAAATGAGGGTTAAGTGTAAACTGACACCCTACATTCACGAGACAAAACCAGAGATAGAGAAATATGCCAATAAGATTGAGTGGATAGAAAATACTTTAGTAGATGTAGTGAAGAAAAGTGATACTAGTCACACTTTACAAACTACAGTTCAAACAAAAAAAGCCACCAAGAGGGTAAGAGAAGAAGAAACTTATGTTGCTGAAACCACTGCTGAAACTAGGTTCAAGATAAGATATAATAAAAGGCCCAAAATAGATCCAGTGGGTAAAGAGAAGGTAACTATTGATGTTGAAGATACAGATCTCCTAGATACCAACACAGATGCTGCCACTGTTATCATAAATGAGCAAGTTACAGAAAATGTAAATGAAGAACAGGTTGATAATGGAAATACACAATTGATAGAAAAACAACAGAACATGGAAGCATCATCTTCACGAACAGGTGAAGAAAAGGATATAGATATCAGGGAAAAGTATAAACAGATCAAGTTAAAGAATGAAAAGATCAAAAATGATATTTACTCTCAATATTTGAAACAAACACCAAGTGTTCAAAATAGACTTTTATCTGGCTTTGATTACTCAAATAAAAATCTAATCATGTCAGTATTGCAGCCTATAGTGAAAACTCCAAAGGCAGTGGCAGATTACAAGAAGATTGATTTAGAAGTCCAAAAAGAAAAAATTCATGCTCTTGATCAGATAGAATTTCATAGACAGAGTTCAGAGATGTTGTATTCTACTGTTACAACTAAAGATATGAGTGTTTAGAAACTTCAGAACACTATCACAAACATTAAAGATCAAATGAAACTTGACAAAGCATCCCTATATGCTAAATATCTGAGAATTAAATCTTTAGAAGAATTGGTCTTACAAGTTGAATATGACCCTGCAAATGTCAAAGCAACAGAGTAGTTAGTAAAGAAGAAAAATGAGGAGATTGCAGCATTGAGAAAACAACTTAAATTGCCATCAAGTGAACATCCTTAAGGTAAGGAAATAATACAAGGACAGAATGAGAAGGATGATATGATGAATTTGATCTTTTAGTTGACATCACAGATCAAAGAAATGGAGATTCAAATAAATTAACTTGTCCATGAAAAAGAAACACCAAAAACACCAAAAATTCCTTCAGTTATTCCTATGGTCACTACAGTTGTACCATCAACGCTAGCAGAAGAGTTGGCACCCAAAGAGCCACTGGCTACTACAGTGCCAATGACATCATCTATAACATCAGCTACAGAGTCATCCAATATAGCAGCTCACCCTACAGATGAGGCCAACAAACTAGTGAAATCTATGGAAGAAATGTCACTTCAGACAAGTGAAATTAACAGATTGAAAAATATGGTTAATAACCTTGAAAATACAAACAAGTTGGCTCAAATAAATTCCAAAACACATGAGAAAAAATCTATTAGACTAAATGAATAATTGAAGAAGTTACAGAAGGAAATAACCTTAAAGGAACAAATTTCATATGTGAAAAATCATTTATGGAGCAAGATCATTGAAGCTATCAATGATGTGTGGCCCTCAATTCAAGTTATTTTTGAACAGAGAGATTTACTCAAAGCAGCATTAGCAGAAATTCAGAAGACTAAAGATGAACTTGATAACAAACCAAAACAAGCAATAGAATTGATCAAGTTTCTTAACAGAAAAAACAAGAAAGAGATAGAAGAAATTGAGATTACTGATAGGACTGAAAGTATCCTTGAAATAAGGAAAGTCCTCACCAAGAAGAACTTGATGAAACAGCTTGAGGAGAAGTGTAAGAATATGAACATCACCATAACTAGGTTTATGGTCAAATTTGAGAATTTGAGGCAAAGAAGTTTGCCTAATATTTTGGTCATCAATGACAAATTAATGCCTCAACAGGATTACAATAAAAAGATCAGAGAATTTGCAAAGGAGAAAGTTGAAAAGTCAGGTGGACAAGGTACTCCAACATGAAAAGTCTTACTCAGAAGCTTTGAGGATTTATTTATTTGCAACATGAGATAAGACACTTGTTTGTCATTAAACCAAATTTTTCCAGGTATACAGAAGTAGATGATAATTTTAGGAAGCTCAAGAAGATACAAATTCCAAAGAATGAAGATTGGCAGTCATTAACAGATTTACTATGAAAGATAAAAAGGTAGAAAGATAAAAGAGAAAACATTTTGCTGAATTGTAGTCAAAACTGATTTTTATTACAACAGTAGACATATTTTACAATGGTTAAAGAGTATCCAAGTTTAAAAGAGTATCAGAGATTAAAGAAAATCAGTGAAAGAGTATAAGATAAAGCAACTCATATTTCAAAACCAACTTGAAATATCTAAAGCCAGCAAGAACGACACCATGGCAGCCAACTGCACCTCATCCAGAATCAGTTTCTATTTTATTTGGATAGATAGGAAAACTTGTTGATTTGTTAAGTAGTTGTCTCTATTTTTTTTAAAAGATATTTCTATTTTCCTTAGATAATTCCTAGAAGCATTCTAGGATATTTTGTAAACAATTATGTATAAATACTTCATCTTTAGAAGTATTATTGTGGAATAAATTGCTGAAGATTTCTATAGTTATTTTTTATTGGACTTGAGGGATTTTGTGTTTCAAATCTCGAGTAGCAGACTGGATTGGATCAATTGGCATCATATTTCAGGATTCATGTGATGAGCTATTGAAGTGAAGTATTTCCTTCTTGTCATTGTTTATCTTTCTTGTTACATGCATCCATTATGTGTTCTAAATTTGAATGAATAAACAGGAGTATTACTTCACAATTTGTTAAAAGCACCTTGTCTTTACTGTTTATCATTTCTATATTTTCTGTTTATTTCCAGAGTAGGGAACCCTTAATTTCTCCCTCTTTCATTTGAACTCTGCCTACTACTTCCATTATGTGTTCTACATTTGAATGAATAAACAGGAGTATACTTTAGGATTGGTTAAAAGCACCCTGTCTTTACTGTTGATTCCTATGTTTTCTGTTGATTTCCAGAGTAAGGAACCCTTAATTGCTCCCTTTTTCGTTCGGCCTTTGCCTACTACTTCCCTTTTCCGGATCAAAGAACCCTTCATTTCTCTTTTTCCCAATCATATGACCTCACCAAACAACCTTCCAAGATCTTCATGGGTTATCTATCTTGCCTTGAAAACATTTGAATTCTTCACCTTGATCCTAGCTCTGTCTGCTTGATTTTTGACTCCTCAGCCCAATGGACAAACATATTTCCCAATATCCATCTCATTAGGTGATTTTTCCCACCAAACAAAAACCAAATTGCACAATCATAACTAGCCTAATATCATATAAAATAAGCAAAGTTAAATCTTATAGAGAGAGCCCTCTCTGAACCCTAAGAAGGCTAGATCTTAGAGTTTAAAAGTTGTTCTATGGTTACCTCTAGTGTTCGTAGACTTTAAACCAAAATATCACAACTTTAGAATTACTAGAGTGATAACATATTGGCGACCATATTGGGGAGTTAACCAATCCTCAGTCATAAAATAAGTCGTAAAGAAACCTTTTTCATTATCCTTTTGCCTTTGAGACTGTTTTATAAGTTGTGAGTTTCATTTTTATAAAAAAAATTGTAGTTTTGGCTTCTAGGAAAGTTTATTATGCCAGGTCTAACCCGGATCCTAATCCTGTTGTTATAGTGGACAACTTGGGCAGAATTGGCAAAAAGAAAAAACAGATAGAAGATTTAGATGTTAAAATTTCATTAAATAGAGTCAATTCATTACCACAAGAATTAGTGAGTTTACATGATATAAAGTTTGATTTGAAATTTGAAAATTCTTTGTTCAAAAGAAAATCTAAAATTAATTTAAGTATTGTTGTTTTAGACCCTATTTTTATTTTATTTTTGGAATCAAAACAAAAAAACATTGCAGCAAAATCTAAATTAAAGAAAGTAAAAAATCAAGACAAACTTGAAGAGATTAATGCCACTATTCTTAAATAAGTTGATGAGGCCATAGAATTAGCTCAACTGTTAGCATATGCATCTAAACCTTAAATTCCTCAATTAGATACCACTATATCATCTATAGTTTCCACTACCATCCAATCTAGAGATCCATTTAGTCCTAGATTACCCTTACAACCTAGAATATTATTTCCTTCACCCCATACATACATTTAATCCATTAGTTTACCTTCTAATTTTTCAAACACATCATTCTCATTTCCTATTAGTTCCTCATATATTTCAGTTTCACTTCCTAGTACCTCCACTTCATCTTTTAGTTCTTCCATTTCTTTTTCTAGTTCAACATTCTATAATCCAGTTTCATTAGCTTCTTCCCCTAGTTCAGCCCCAAGCACTTCCACCTTACCTCCAAGCCAAGCTAGAATTCAAGCTATGGCTGCTAGGTATGCCCCCCTAGTTCTCCCAGGACAACTTCACGACATGCCCCAAGATTACCAAAGTAAAATACCACAGTTTGATGCTACTACACAATATACTGCACAACAACACATAAACAAAATGACAGATTACTTTGAACTCCATGAGATAGATGAATCAGATGTACAAATGAGGTTGTTTTCACAAAAATTAACAAGAGAAGTTAAAGAATGGTTCAAAGGTCTTACTGCAGGTAGTATAGCTGATTTAGCTATTTTTCATAGATTATTTTTAAATAAATGGGAAAAGAAGAAAAACCCCCTACAAATATTGTCTGAAATTGATGCTATGGAGAGAGCTCCCAATGAGTCAATACAAGACTACTGCACTAGGTATAACAATGTTTACAATTCAATTCCTACAAATATAAAACCCACTCCTGACTCTGTCTTGCTCAAATTCCCAGATGGATTTGACACTGACATGGCATATCAGTTAAGAGAAAGAAATGCAGAAACATTAGAAAGAATGCAAACAGATGTTGTAGATGTAGAAGTAAACATTTTAGCCAAAAAGGCTAGATTAAGAAATGAGAGGAGAGTAACCATGAAAGAAGAAGCCTCTAGTTCAGACACAAAAATATATATGTTAGCTAAGAATTTAGAGAGAATGATGGATATGTTAGATAACATAGAAAGAAGACCTCAATGGGATAATCAACAGCAAATCAGAAATCCCAATTTTAGGAAAAATATAAATTCAGGAAAATCAAAAGAATCAACCCCAGATCAGACAATAAGACCCCCATTTCAGGAGAACTATGCTGATGTAATATTCCTACTTAGCATGAGCTAAGATGAATATACATTTTTGTTTTACTTTCTGTTGCATGAATAAATGAATACAGGAAGACATGTAAACTCCTGAAAAGACTGAATAAATAAATGCTCATATGAACAAGGATAAATCAGGGCCATGTAAATAAATCACTTGTAGGTATGAAAGGGGTTTTAGCTATGAGACTGGTTCAACCTTGACCAAATCTACAGCGCTGTCTAGATTCAATGTACCTCATGAAGGGACAGCTCAGTTCTAGAAGGAGGCCCCTCATGTGAAAGGAGCTAACTCATCAAGGTGGTTTAGGGTTTGCAAAGGCTTTCATATTATAAAAGGAAGGGGAAGGAAACAAGAGAAGGTTGTTGATTGTCTATATTTCTGAGTATCTTGTCTGTTTAGACAAATACCATTCTCTGTTGTTCAATGGAGAATAGTGCTGCTTAGCACTTGGAGTTCCTATGCAGGGATTTCAACTCTTCCATTGAGGATTCTTGGAGGAGTCTTGCTGATTTGATCCACTATCAGGCTTTGGGCCAAGCTCTACTTCCAACTGCAACATGGATCCAGTGAGGGTTTGTTTGATTTTGTAGGCTACAGCAAGTGGAACTCTAGATCTGTTTAGATCTAGCTTGTATTGGAGCCTCTTCTCAGTGAGTGTGTCTTTTAACATCCTGGAAGAGTGAATCCACTATTTGAGCTTTAGATTTGTATCTTGGCATCAGGTCATATATGTTATTCAAGCACTGCGTTATTTTCAGTGGAGGTTTTGCAGGGTGTTTTGACCCCATTTTTTATGAGATATCTCTAGTGCTAGGCTTTGAATTTCACTTTGGTGATCAATGGATTAACTTTCTGATCCATGTTCTATTTAGATCTGATCTGTTTTAATGTAAATTCATCTTCAGAAATTTCTAAATCATTTTGCAGATCTGCAACTTAAAACTCAAATCTACTCTTTGTAATGCATGATTTGGTTAAAACCCCAAGGGGATCCTGTAATAGAGTCTTTCTAGAGTAAATATATGAAATAGATATGATATTTCATCCATAAATTTGTTCTATATCTGAAGTGTAACATTCAACTGCTGCAGCTCCTTAAAATAACGCTGTTAAGCCATTTTGCATTTTATATATGTGTTGCAGCCTTCTTTTATGAAGATTTCTTTCTCTCTTGTCCTCTGTATTCTACTGTATAATGTAAAAGCATCATTGTAATTCTGATTTGATGCTGTATATTCACAATTTGGTCTCATTTGAAGCCCTCTTGCTCATGCTTTCCAAGGCTGCGTTATTTCTGAAGTAGTTTGTTGTGCATAGCTGCAGCCCCTCTTGTAGGGTGTTTTTCAACTAGACTAGGTGGTGGGAGATTTGTTTACCACACCTAGTTTGATTTTTTTTTGCTCCCATTTTGGATATAGACTCCAGATATGTTGATATAAGGTATCCAAGGGCTGAAAACTCATTTCTGTGCATAAATCTCCTAGAAGTGTGTTATTTCAGCAAGCTTGCTGTGCAATCCCTATTTGGGGATATTACAATGGTATCAGAGCTCCTTTCTTGGCACAGCCCGTGCTTTCATTGGAGAACCATAGCCATGTTGCATTCAGAAGAAGATGAGCCTCTTACTGAGAGGGAGAAGAGGTATCATAATATAATTCACAAGAAGTTTGATTACACCACTGATGATCAAGACAAAGGTAAAGCCCCTGAAACTGCAAGTGATAAAGAAGGAGAAGAGTTTGCAAGAACTCTTATAGTGGCCATGCAAGATCTTGCTAGAGAGATAAAATAAATGAGGATGGATAGAATTATGGAATATCCTGGGAGGTTTCATCCTGGGGAAAGCTCTAACATGTCTCACCACTAGACTGGTCAACCAGTGCACCAGCCACAAGCCCCACAAGCTCCACAACGCTCCACTATGCCTACCTTCTTGGATGTGGAGAATGAAGGACCACAAGAGAAAGCATCCCTTGAAGACTACTTTGTGGAATATGAATCTCAGAATTAGAGATTCAGGGACCACTAGAGTTTCCAAGAGTTTTTTCACCTCAAGGACAAAAGGAGACCAAGGCAACAATATAGAGATGGTGGGTTCTTTCATAATCATGATAGACACCACTCTATGGGCAGATTATTTTTGACCAAGTTTGATGGGTCATCCACTAGTTCTGCCAAGGCATGGGTAGAGAAGCTGTATATCTACTTTCAGTTGAACAAAGTCCCTGAGGTTGAAGCCATCAAGATTGCAGCGCTACACTTTGAAGGTGAAGCACACAATTTGTGGTTCCATGGGTTGTCTACATTGGGCCATGCCAATGTGACTGCCTACTCTAATTTCACTAGAATACTGGTGGAGAGGTTTGAAAAAAAGGATCTAGAAGCACCTTTCATGAGCCTTGCAAAGTTAAAGCAATCGGGAAATGCAGAAACTTATATCTCTGAGTTTCTGAGATTATCTGTTATGGTTCCTGATATGTCTGCAGCAAGGAGGGTGTACATGTTCATCGATGGCTTGGATGAAACTTTGCATGGGTTGGTTGAATCTACCAAGCCCATCACTTTGCATGATGCCATTGAGAGGGCTAGAGACCTCCAAGATGCCTTGCCAAAAGCAAAGGCAACTTTCCAGAGTAAGGCCCCTCACCTTTCTAAAGGGAAGGAAGAAAAATATACTCCTTCCAAGGAGAGCTCATTCAAGAAGCCTATTGATATTGAACTCAGGAGGGAGATGAGAAATAAGAGACTATGTTTCACTTGCCAAGAGTCATGGGCACCTGGACATAGATGTGCTGCTAGGAAAGCACACTACATAAAAGTCTTCTCAGATTTTGAGGAGGAGGATGAAGTTGATGAACCAAGGAGGGGTCACAACGCTAATAATGTTGAGGGAGATCCAACACCATCTGAAGATGGATATGGAGCCTTTGCTCCAATAGGTGGAACTCTTGCATATTTGAGAGGAGTGCCTAAGTACTTGACCCTAAGAGTACAAGGTTCAATCATGAATTAGAGGGTTTCTGTATTAATTTACAGTGGGGCAACCCACGGCTTTATTGATGCTCATCTTGTGTAGAGAAGAGCAATCCCCACTACTACTTTTGAGGGATTCTATGTTTTGGTCCCAGGAGATAGGACAATGCAATGCATGCAATATGTCCCATCACTCTCAGTCACTATGGGGTCCTACACTTTGGTGGATCAATTTTTTGTAGTTGACATACCAGACACCAATATAATTTTGGGTGTCCAATGGTTGATTACATTGGGGAAAGTTACCACTGATTGGAAAGCTTTGCAGATGGAGTGGGTGGACATGAAGAGTGGTAAACCCCAAATGATCCAAGGCATGCATACTTATCCCTCACCTAGCACTTCCACACAAACAACAGAGATGGATTTGCATAGTGGAAGCAAGGATCTCACAGTCCCTTCTCTTATGTTCATGAGAATTCTGCAAGGGGCATTCCTATCTAGTGGAAAACCACCTGGGAGGCCACCAGATTCAGATCTTGTGGGGGAAGCCTCACAAAGTGCTACTACAAATCTAGATCCAGGAGGGATTGGAGTAATGGGAGACCAAGCTACAACACTGGAGGGCTTGGGATAGCTCAAGAATGAGGGAGATCTTCTCCCTGCATCACCATCACCCTCTCTCTTTTCTAGATCTGCACTGTGGGAGGAGAAGAATGGGAGGATCAGCCTTCCAACACACATATTTGGCACGAGAAATGTCAAAGAAGAGATTAGCAACATGACAGACACTTCCATGGAGGTATCATCAGCGCTGTCTTTGTTGAGCAATGTGGATCTGTACTGGAAATCTCAACTGCTTGTAGAGTATTCCAAAGAGCTCCACACCTGTATGTTACTAGATGACATGTAGCAAGAAGAGTGATACTTAGTCCAAGTGGGAGTCATCTACTTTCATGGTAGGATCTTCCTGTCTAGAGCTCCTGAGCTCAAGCAGAAGATACCACAAGGGGCACACAAAGAATTCTTTCTCAACCATATGCAATCCATGAAAATCTACATCCTGATCATGAGGAGCTTTGATTGGGAGGGGATGAGAGAGGAATTACATCAGCACTTTCAGGAGTGCATTAGCTATGAGGAATTGGGATAGCCAATGGACTCTTTGCAAGAGTCATTTCAGCCAGTTATTCCTTCTTTTGAGAGGAGAGAAATTCCCATGCACAACTCCATGTGTATAAAGGACCATGATGGTAAAGGATCTGATCATGCAAAGCAAGTTTTATTTTCTGATTTATCACATTATTTCACCATGTTTTTGTAGGCTATGACTCCTAAAGGGAGTGAGAGATCATGTGGATCTCATGGCTTTTGGAGGGCCAATAGAAATTCTGAACTTTGCCACTCCCTTGTTGTACAAAGGGAGATTCCTTTTCATGATGGGTGCTTCCCAAAGGCACCAAACATATCTGATATCCTCAGCTATGTTCAAATGACTTATGCAACAAATATGTGGTGGGAATGCCACTTGCCACACCTTGATCTAATGTAGGCAGGAGATGCACTGCACTGGCATCACATGTGGGACTTTGAACCACCTCTTCAAGGTCAAATTTTTGTTTTCATATATGTAGTTTTGCTCCCATAATTGGATGATATAGTTGTACTGTTTATGGGATTGTATGGAGGAAGTACGGGTAGTTTGTATGTACCACATGGATTGGAACTTCTCTATGTGCCTCATGCTACATGTTTTAGAGAAATAATTGCTCCAACCATGTTTATTTCTGTTGAATTTTTCACTCCTTGTGGGATGAACTATGCACCTCTTATGATGACCTTGGAGGAACAATTCATGATGTATTGGCTTGGTGAACACTTGGCTTATGAGGAGGATTTGATCCTTGATGGTGTCACCAATGGAGGAGTGGAAGAACTGCAGCACTCACCCTATTAGTTGCTTGAGGACAAGCAACATTTTGGAGGGGAGGACTGTAATATTCCTACTTAGCCTCAGCTAAGAGGAATATACATTTTTGTTTTACTTTCTGTTGCATGAATAAATGAATAAAGGAGGACATGTAAAGCTCCTGAAAAGACTGAATAAATCAAAGCCCATATGAACAAGGATAAATCAAGGCCATGTAAATAAATCACTTTCAGGTGTGAAAGGGGTTTGAGCTATGAGACTGGGTCAACCTTGACCAAATCTATAACGATGTCTAGATTCAATGTACCTCATGAAGGGACAACAAAGTTCTAGAAGGAGGCCCCTCATGTGAAAGGAGCTAACTCATCAAGGTGGTTTAGGGTTTGCAAAGGCTTTCATCTTATAAAAGGAAGGGGAAGGTAGCAAGAGAAGGTTGTTGATTGTCTATATTTCTGAGTATCTTATCTATTTAGAAAAATACCATTCTCTGTTGTTCAGTGGAGAATAGTGTTGCTTAGCACTTGGAGTTCCTATGCAGGGATTTCACCTCTTCCATTGAGGATTCTTGGAGGAGTCTTGCTGATTTGATCCACTATCAGGCTTTGGGCCAAGATCTACTTCCAACTACAACACAAATCTAGTGAGGTTTTGTTTGCTTTTGTAGCCTGCAACAAGTGGAACTCTAGATCTATTCAGATCTAGCTTGTATTGGAGCCTCTTCTCAGTGAGTGTGTCTTTTAACCTCCTGGAATAGTGCATCCACTATTTTAGATTTAGATTTGCATCTTGGCATCAGGCCATCTCTGTTATTCAAGCTACAGCACAGTTTCCCTTGAGGGACTGTGTTATTTTCAGTGGAGGTTTTGCAGGGTGTTTTGACCCCATTTTTTATGAGAGATCTCAGGTGTTGGGCTTTGCCTTTCACTTTGGTGATCCATGGATTAGCTTTCTGATCCATGTTCTATTTATATCTGATCTATTTTAATGTAAATTCATCTTCAGAAATTTCTGAATCATTTTGCAAATTTGCAACTTAAAACTCAAATCTACTCTTTGTAATGCATGATTTGGTCAAAACCCAAGGGGATCTTGTAACAGAGTCTTTCTAGAGTACAGATATGAAATAGATCTGATATTTCATCCACATATCTGTTCTAGATCTAAAGTGTAACATTCAACTGCTGCAACTCCTTAAAATTACGTTGTTAAGCCATTTTGCAGTTTATATATGTGTTGCAGCCTTCTTTTCTGAAGATTTCTTTCTCTCTTGTCCTCTGTATTCTACTGTATAATGTAAAAGAATCATTGTAATTCTGATTTGCTACTGTATATTCACAAGTTGATCTCATTTGATGGCCTCCTTCTCATGCTTTCCAAGACTGTGTTATTTCTGAAGCAGTTTGTTGTGCATAGCTGCAGCCCCTCTTGTAGGGTGTTTTTCAGCTAAACTAAGTGGTGGGAGATCTGTTTACCACACCTAGTTTGATTTTTTTTTGCTCCCCTTTTGGATCTAGACTCCATATCTGTTGATCTAAGGGATTTAAGGGCTACAAACTCATTTATGTGCACAAATCTCCCAGAAGTGCGTTATTTCAGCAGGCTTGCTATGCAATCCCTATTTGGGGATATTACAGCTGAAAGTTCTCAAAACAATTTTGAGGACGAGATTACCAAAAATATAATGGGAATAGATGATAATAACACTATATTTTGTCACACAGGAAGATCAAGAGTTGTTTAAGCTCCAACAAATCCAATTAGATTCAGGGGAATCCTTCGATTATAAACAAGGTTATGATTTTGCCATAAACGAATTTCACAAGCAATTTAACCTTAGGAGTAAGAAAAATACCGAACCTTCTACTAAGAAAATAGAAAAAATTGAAAATAAGAAAACAGTAGAAGCCCCAACAACAAAAGTTCCTACAAATTCTGCCTAGGGAAAATAGGCAAAACTCTAGCTCATCCCACAAAGATTCCAGCCCCAAAATTTCACCAAGTCCAAAAATTGTTGACATAACAGATGAGGTTTCTCAATCTACAAAATATTCACAAAAATCTGCTACTACAAAAGCATCTAATTTTGTTAAAACATCAAATTTGGATCCTAAAACAAACATTGCTGATCCAAAATCAACAAATACAAATCTGCCACTGCAAAAATAGCTTCTGACAGTTCTAAATCTAAAAAAACATCTACTGCTTCACAAACCATTCCTGAAAAGAAAACAAAGAGTAGTAAAACACAAGAAACTCAAACTGAAAGTGAAAATATAACTGTATAAAAACAAGATAAACCAACACAAACTACAATTACCAAAGAAGATTTAATTCAAATAAGTAAATCTCAACCTTCATTCAACATACAAACTGAAATTGCAGAGTTAAAAATACCAATTCCTTTAACAGAATTGGTAAAACATGATTTGTATAATTCAACCATCATTGAAACACTAAACATAAATTATGGAGAAGCCTCCATAAACTTGAATGATGACCAACCAGAGTTGATGTTTGGCCCAGATGTAAATGGAAAGCATCAAGATGGATCAGTTCCTCCATTTTACATCAGTTTAACCACTCATGATCAAATCTTACACAACACAATGCTAGATTCAGGAGCTTCACATAATCTAATGCCCAAAGCTATAATGGAAACCCTGAACTTAGACATTACAAAGTCTTACAAGGATTTATTTTCATTTGACTCAAGCAAAGTAAAATTCCTAGGATTAATCAAATATTTATGTGTAACACTAGTTCAATATCCTGGTATCCCACCCAAATATAGAATGTTATTATCTCACTCATGGGGAGCAAAGTTACAGGGATCTCTACAATTGGACATGTCTTATGCTATATATCAGTCTTTAGTCAACCTAAGAAGTTATATGGGGAAACTTTAATGAAATATATGGTAAGTAATGTAGCAAGATCAATAAATTACCCAATTTATGCTACACCCACTAACCTAGATTCATTCATCCTGTGTAATGCTGAAATTGATAATGAAATCAAGACTGAACTAAGGGAAGAAAAAAAAACACAAAACAATGATAATATATTTCATGAATCTTTATGGCATTTAGATTTTGATGGCTCAATAAAAAAGTTAGGAGTAGGAGCAGGAGTATGGATAACCAATATAGAGAAAAATCATGCAGAAGGCCATGCTTTTAGACTGAATTTCAAATGCACAAACAATACGGTTGAGTATGAAGCCCTCATTTTAGGACTCCAGATTATTAAAAATTTAGGAGGAAAAAGAATAGTAATAATGGGAGACTCAGAGTTGATTGTAAAACAAATTAAAGGTGAATATTCTGTTTACAATCATAGACTAGGCCAATATAGGGAGATTGTACCAGATTTGATTGATGATTTATTGGAATGTAATTTCTCTGCAATACCAAGAAAGAATATTTTACAAGCACATTCTTTAGCAACCTTAGCTAGCACTTGTAATTTACCTTTTCAGCCTAATTATATGTATACTGCAAAAGTAAAGCACAAACCAATAATCCTAGACAACCTCAAATATTGGTTGATTTTTTCACAAGATCAACAAATTTATCATTTTATGAATAATGAAGGTGAATTTCAGAACTGTAAAATAGACACTGATTGTACCATAGATCAAGATTTAGATAGTAAAATTGATTTAAATAATGTATATGTAAATAAATTAAATTTTTCTAGACCAACTAAGTTCAATCAATCAGATATAGATAAACTAGAGAAAGTAGAAATTGATGAGGTAATTGATGATGAATCTGAAATATTAAATCTCAAAGATAATTTCTTACCAAAAGTTTTAACTTCTTTAGGGGATTTATTTGACTCAAATAATATAGCTAGAAAACCCAAAATGGAGTCACTTAGATCTAAAATTTAGGAATGTAACAGAGGCACATACTGAAACCCAAAATGATCAAACTTTCCAAAGCCTTACCTCAACAGGAAAAGGAAAATATCTTGCTCTTTTTAAGGAATTCCAAGATGTTTTTTCTTGGAGTTATGAGGACCTTGAATCTTATGACACCAACATAATTCAACACAAAAATCATATAAAAGAAGATCAAAGCCCTTTAAACAATAGTTAAGGAGAATCAACCCTGTTTTGATGCCCTTAATAGAAAAAGAAGTTAAAAGAATGTATGATGCACAAATAATTGCACCAATCAGATATTATGATTGGGTTTCTAACTTAGTTCCAACCAACAAGAAGGCAGGAGAGTTTAGATTATGTGTTGAATTTAGGAATCTAAACAAAGTATCCTTAAAAGATAATTATCCTTTACCAAAAGTGGATCATATTTTACAAAGAGTAGTTGGATCTTCTAGGATTTCTCTTTTAGATGGATTTTCAGGATACAAACAGATTTTAGTCCAACCAAAGGATCAAGCCAAAACAAATTTTACTACTCCTTAGGGCACTTTTATGTATGTAAAAATGCCCTTTGGTTTAATGAATGCAAGGGCAACCTTTCAAAGAGCTATGGATATAGCCTTTGCAAAGGAAATTCATGAATTCTTGGTAATTTACGTAGAAGACATAACTATATTTTCTAAGATTGATTATGAACACTTAGATCATCTTATACAAGTATTTATAAAATGCAGAAAGCTTGGCATCTCATTAAATCCTAAGAAAACCTTATTTGGATTAGAAGAAGGCAAGTTACTAGGACACATAATTTCTAAGGAAGGAATTAGAATAGTTCCTGCAAGAATAGAAGCAATTCTTAACATCAATCCACCAAGAAACATAAAAGAGTTACAAGCCTTTCTAGGTAAGATTAAATTTTAAGAAGATTCATATCCAATTTAGCTAAGATAATTAGAGAATTAAACAACATGCTAAAAAATATTCAGTTCTTAAATGGACTGTTGAAGCCAAAAAATCTTTTGAATCCATCAAACAGGATTTAACCAAAACTCTAGTCCTTATAAGTCCTAATTTCAAAAAGGATTTCATCATTTTTTCATTTGCTTCAGAACACTCCATTGCTGCAGTTTTACTAAAGAAAAATGACCAGGGTTATGAACAACCCATAGCCTTATTTAGTAGAACACTTAGAGATGTACCTTTGAAGTACAATATCATGAAAAAACAAACCTTAGTTTTGGTAAAGGCCATTAAAGACTTCAGAGTTTACATTCTCTATTCTCACATCATTGCCTATGTCCCAAATGCTGTAGTGAAAGACATTAATCTTACTCAGGATGGTCCTGATGGAAGAATAGGTAAGTGGATTGGCACTATCTTAGAATATGACATAGAGATAAAACCCACAAAGTTGATAAAAGGTCAAGGTTTAGCCAGACTCATGGTTGAATCAAATTGTCATGCCTTAGACATAAATTTTATTGCTCAAGTAGATGATCACAAAGAGATGGTGACTCTAGAGATTAGTGAAGCCTTTTCAGACTCACCATGGTATGCATATATTATATTTGTATTACTAAACTTACAAGCTCCTCCTGGTTTATCAAGAACAAAAGATAGATTCCTAAAGCTTAAGGCAGTAAGATTTTGTATTTTAAACAATGTACATTTTTGGAAAGATCAAAGAGGGATTTTATTAAATTTTTTATTAAAAGAAGAAGCTGACAAAATATTACAAGAATTTCATGCAGGTGACTGTCGAGGACATCTATACTGGAAAACTACTATAGACAAAATCCTAAGAGCTGGTTTTTACTGGCCCACTTTGTTTGCAGATGTTAAAAAATATTTGACCTCCTGTCATAAGTGCCAAATATTTGAAGGTAAGAAAAAGATGTTACCCCTGCCCTTAAAGCCCATCTCAACAGAAATTCCATTTCAACAATGGGGTCTTGACTTCATTGGAGAAATTCACCCTCCATCATTAGCCCAACACAAGTGGATTCTGAGAGCCACTGACTATTTTACCAAGTGGATTGAAGCCATACCCTCTAGGCAAGTCACAAATACTGTCATTATCTCCTTCTTAGAAAGTAACATTCTTTCAAGATTTGGATGTCCCCAAAAGATAATTACTGATAATTCAACAACATTCAAATCTAAGAAAATGATTGACTTTTGCCATAAATACCATATTACCCTAGGTCATTCTACTGCATATTACCCTCAAGGTAATGGCCTAGCTGAATCTTCAAATAAGAGTCTTGTAAACATCATCAAAAAGTTACTGGAAGATAACAAAAAGACTTGGAACAAGAAGTTAGTCAATGCCTTATGGGAAGATAGACTTACAACTAAAAAATCTACTGGTACATCCCCTTACCAACTTGTCTATGGAATGGATGTTGTTTTTCCATCCTCCTAAGGAATACCAGTAATGAAGATTATCAAAGAGTTACAAGTTGAAACAAATTACAATCAAAGAAGGATCAATCAAAATATTCACTTGCAACAAACAAGGGAATAATTTTATATCAAGTCTCAATTTATCCACGATAAGACAAAGAAATTTTTTGATAAAAAGACTAAAGAAGATGATTTCTACATTGGAGATAAAGTGTTAAAATGGGATTCAAGAAGAGAAGACAAAAGTAAACATGGAAAATTTGATTATCTATGGAGAGGACCTTATGTGATTTATGGATATAGAGGTAATAATGCTTTCTACCTAAAAGAAATGGATGGATCAGCTATGCTAGATGGACCAGTAAATGGCAGAATGTTGAAGCACTACTACTGTCCTGAGATAACAAATAGTTAGTTTAATATACTTTGATCATTGTACATATCCATTGAAGATTTTAGATTGGATTGGATATTTTCCTAACAAAGTTGAAGCCCGGAGAGAAGGCCCTAAGCTTTGAGAGTTAAATATCATAAGAATGAATAATTGCAGAGATCAGAAAGATACTTACAGGGTCATCATAGTCAAAATTCAAAGGCTACTAGTCTTAAAGTTCTTGACATTTAACCAGGAAATGCCATCCCCATGTGGAGCCACTATTAGGGTCCTATAATAATAGGGTTCATAATTTTTGAATTGACTTTGATAGTCTTGTAAATATGTACATACCTTGCTTTCTGCAAGCTGTTTTCCCATATTTTGAAAATGAAAAAATAATAAAAATGAAAAGAGGGTAAAAGTCCTAAAATAAAGATCAAAGGACTTAGAAAAAGATAGACCCAAAAAGAAAAAAGAAAAGAATAAAACTTGAAAGTGAGCAATTCAAAATGTCACTACTATTTATTTTTTACTGCAAGAATAATGATTATGAGCAGATTTTCAATAAATGCCATAATCCATGATCTATTAAACAGTTTAAATCTTAACTTTTCATGCTTTGAATTTCATGTTTTAGATAGAGAATAAAGATATGTCAAACAACATAAAATTGACAAATCAGTAGATAATATAGAGAATAAATGAGGATCTCAACAGTTTAATCTGAGCCCTCGAATGAAATAAGGTTAGACTTAGATAGTTTTTATGCTTTAAAAGAAAATTGATTCCGAGTTGCAAGCCTAAATTCACCCATAAAAATGAAGTAAAAATGTTAGAAATAATGATGGGTAGGTAGAAAGCAGTTGTGCAAGCATGTAATAAAGCATCATCGGACAAAAATTACTAATTTCCCCTCCCCCACAATGATTCAATATTCTAAACTTTCAGTTAAAAAGGCTTAGAGCATTTCTCTGACTTCTGCTGAATTCCTACACAAAACCCATATTCATCAACATTTACCCTTCATACAAAATCATGATCCCTTTTTCCTAAAATAAAAACCCATTTTTACTTGGCAAAAGTAAAAACCCTAAATAACTAATTTCATTTCATTTCAAAATCACTCAAAAACCCATAAAATGCATTTTATCCTCAGTTAAAGTGTGAACAAAAACAAAAAGGTACAAACTATGCTTTATTTACACTTAGTGTTAAAACATGTATTTTTCATTCATATCATACATTACCCCTTTTTCATATTAATTTCTAACTTATTTTATTAAATCCGTAAATTATACCCTCTTGTATAATATAAAACCCTTTTTATATTAAATAACCCATAAAACCCACTTTTTAGTGTTTAAACCAATGTTATTATACCCTACGTGATGAAATAATCCCCGCCCTTATTCCCATTGGTTTAAACTTATCAATAATATATAATCCCCACTCCCTATGGTTATTAAACAACTGTCAAATGTTTAATAACTATATAATAAACCCACGCCCATGTTGAAAAATATGTTAAATGTTTCAATTAGAAACATATAAATCTTACCCCCCCCCCCCCCCCCTCGCCTATCATATAAGCCTAAGGTTTAAACTTTAATAAATACATATTATAAAGTTCGTAGCCAATCTCTCCACATATATTAGACCCTGGACCCCACTCCTAAATCTCGATGCATCTTTCGCGATGATCTTGACTGTTTGCATAAACCTCCCACGATCTGACGGCTAATAAACCAAATCGTAAATAAAGTTGCTTGCGTTAAACCTTTTCATTTCCACGCGAAATGGGCAGTTTTATGGTTTTCTCTCTCCTTAACGTGGCATATTTTTACTGGATCACATTCGATCTGTCTGAAACCACTTACCACTTAAGTGGCGCGCGATAACCACCAGTGGTTATTCGCCTATGGAACCCGAAAACCACCATTCTGCTTGATTTGACCGCCATTGATTGCATGTAAAATTAAACCTAATTTTCCCAATAAACCTTGAAAATGCATTGTTTATCCCTTCTTTCTACGTGTATCCACTGTATGTGCTATTTCGACTCTGAAAACAGGTATTTTCCACTGTTTTATTGCCCAGAATCTGCAAATTCCCGCCTGTACCTATTGAAGATTTCCGAGGAGCTTTGAATTTCTCCAGAGATAAAAAAAGACACCATAGAATCTATTCAAAAACCTTCAGAGACACCCTCAAAGCCCTATGCCTGCATATAACAGTTATTTCTCCAAAATTTGAGCCTATTATCAGTTTTAAAAGATCTTTAATGAAAATTTCAGTCAAAGTTAAATTCATCAAAACAAGCCTATTAAAAGATCCAAAAAACAGGCCAAACCCTGTTAAAATTTCTGAAAAAACCTTGTTTTATGTTGCGCACTATTTTGAATGAAAAACTTGAGTTTATATAGTTTTTCTAAACTATTTAAAACTCCAATTCAGCCCAGAAATCCTTTGAAGCTAGCCAAACCATCTATGTCTAATTTCAAAATATTCTTGGCCCTGTTATTCATTGAAAAACTCAGGAAACCCTTGTTTCTTGTTTATAACTAGTAAAGGTCTGTAAACCAAGTTGAGAATCCAAAATTGAAAAGAAAAAATCCAAGAAAAGACCATTTTCTACCTTTTTTAATCCAAGAAACCTTTGTCAGAGTAAAAAAATACTTATGTAAACTGTTTAATCTTGCAGAAGTAGACAGAAAAGCCTAAAAGCAGAGTTCTGTAGTCCAAAAAGCCTCAAAATTCCTAAACCTACTCTAGCTGCATCTTCCAAAATTGCTATCATTATAAATCCTCTGCAACCTCCAGTTGTAGACATTGAGCACACCCCAGTAGCAGATATTGATTATAAGATAGCAGACCCTATTGTAGAATTCAATTTGTTGGAACTTCACAACTGGAGCTATGAAAAATCTTTGGATAATGTTGAAGAAGTTAAAATTTGGGAATCACACTTGCCTAAATATGTTGTTCCTGTTACCCACTCATGCCTAGAGGTCATTAGGTTATGCCATCATCATTATATACCTGAACAAAGAGCAATATTCAATGCCAATAAAGAAGTACTTTTTACCATTACTGTTGAATCCATTAATCAAATGTTACAGCTTAAACCTGATCCTCAAGCAGTTCCTCTGTCCATTGAAGAACTTACCAAGCTGTATATTGCCCTTGAATTTCCTAAAAGATTCCAAATCTTCCAAATATTCATGCCCTTACATGTAGAAATTCCTCAAATCAATCCTCCATATTCCACTTCAAGATTTCCAGAGGGTTCTAGACATGTCATCTCCATGCTCTCCTTCATCCTAGGGTACTTTACTGATGAACATACAGATGAATCCATTTTAGGTTTCATATCCATTTTCACACCAGGACAACCTCCATTTGTTATCTTTGATTATGTTGGGTGTATTGCTGACAACATTCATGACCAATTAGTTAAACTGCCAATTGAAGGAGTGTTTAGATACACATATTTCCTTTTCCATATGTTCTTGTATTTTCAAGCAGATAATTTTCCATTAACCCTTCAAAATCTTGACATAGAAGGGAATTCTCTTTCAGTTATTTTCTAGACCTCTTTGATCAGGAAAGAGTCCACAGAGTTCACCTATGAAGATTTTTCAGAATTCTTCATCCATCCATTGATAAAAATATTGAAAAATACCGAAAAACCAAGGATAAATGATGATACGAAGAAGATTTTACAGTTGTCATAACATACCAATACTGGTGATTGGTACTTGTATGAAAAGCACAATGAGATTAGAGTGTTTGGATCCAAGTTGTTACCCTACAAGCTACCCAAATTTGTATCAATGAGGGTTTTTTCCTTGGAGTATATTAGGCAAATATTAAACTCTGATTCTATCAATTTCCTAGCAGCAAAGAAGAAAACACAATTTAAATTGAAGAATCAAGTGGGACCATTCATTTGTAATCATAGAGATGCAGAGGCAGAAGCAACTAAGAAGTTATTAGAGTACAGGTTTGAAGAGAGCTTTTCTTGGAATTATGATCCACAAGGGATACTGAGTAAAATGAGGGTTAAGTGTAAAATGATATCCTACATTCATGAGACAAAACCAAATATAGAGAAGTATTCCAATCAGATTGAGTGGACAGAAAATACTTTTGTAGATGCAGTGAAGAAAAGTGATACTAATCACACTTTACAAACTATAGATCAAACAGAAAAAGCCACCAAGAGGGTAAGAGAAGAAGAAAATTATGTTGCTGAAACCACTACTGAAACTAGGTTCAAGATAAGATATAATAAAAGGCCCAAAACAGATCCAGTGGGTAAAGAGAAGGTAACTATTGATGTTGAAGATACATATCTCCCAGATACCAACACATATGTTGCCACTATTATCAGAAATGAGCAAGTTACAGAATTGATAGAAAAACAACAGAACATGGAAGCATCATCTTCACAAACAGGTGAAGAAAAGGATCTAGATATCAAGGAAAAGTAAAAACATATCAAGTTAAATAATGAAGAGATAAAAAATGATATTTACTCTCAATATCTGAAACAAACACCAAGTGTTCAAAGTAGAATTTTATCTACCTTTGATTACTCAAATAAAAATATAATAATGTCAGTATTGTAGCCTACAATGAAAACTCCAAAGGCAATGGCATATTACAAGAAGATTGATTTAGAATTCAAAAAAGAAAAAATTCATGCTCCTGATCAGATAGAATTTCATTGACAGAGTTTAGAGATGTTGTATTCTACTATTACAACTAAAGCTATGAGTGTTCAGAAACTTCAGAACACTATCAAAAGCATGAAAGATCAAATTAAACTTGAAAAAGCATCCTTATATGCTAAATATCTAAGAATTAAATATTTAGAAGAATTGGTCTTGCAGGTTGGATATGACCCTGCAAATGTCAAAGTTGCAGAACAATTAGTAAAGAATAAAAATGAGGACATTGCAGCAATGAGAAAACAACTTAAATTACCATCAAGTGAACATCCTCAAGCTAAGGAAATAATACAAGGATGGAATGAGAAGGATGATATGATGAATTTTATCTTTCAGTTGACAACACAGATCAAAGAAATTGAGATTCAAATGGATAAACTTGTCCATGAAAAAGAAACACCAAAAACACCATAAATTCCTTCATTTATTCCTATGGTCACTACAACTGTGCCATCAACTCTAGCACAAGAGTTGGCACCCAAAGAGCCACTGGCTATTGCAGTGCCAGTGACATCATCTACAACATTAGCTATAGAGTCATCCACTACAACAACTCACCCTACATATGAGGCCAGAAAACTAGTGAAAGCTATGGAAGAAATGTCACTTCAGACAAGTGAAATTAATAGATTGAAAAAGATGGTTGATAACCTTGAAAATACAAAGAAAATGGCTCAAATAAATTCCAAAACACATGAGCAAAAGGCTATTAGACTAAATGAAGAATTGAAGAAGTTACAGAAGGAATTAACATTAAAGGAACAAATTTCATATGTGAAAAATCATTTATGGAACAAGATCATTGAAGCTATCAATGATGTGTGGCCCTCAATTCAAGTGATTTTTGAACAGAGAGATTTACTCAAAGCAGCATTAGCAGAAATTCAGAAGACTAAAGATGAACTTGATAACAAACCAGAACAAGCAATATAATTGATCAAGTTTCTTAACAGCAAAAACAAGCAAGAGCTAGAATAAATTGAGATTACTGACATGACTAAAACTATCGTTGAAATAAGGAAAGACCTCACCAAGAAGAACTTGATGAAACAACTTGAGGAAAAGTGTGAGAATATGAACATCACCATAACAAGGTTTATGGTCAAATTTGAGAATTTGAGCAAAGAAGTTTGCTTAATATTTTGGTCATCAATGAAAAATTAATGCCTCAGGAGAATTACAATAAAAATATTAGAGAATTTGCAAAGGAGTAAGTTGAAAAGTCAGATGGACAAGGTACTCCAATAGGAAAAGTCTTACTCAGAATTTTTGAGGATTTATTTTATTTGCAGCATGAGATAAGACACTTGTTTTTCATTAAACCAACTTTTTCCACGTATACAGAAGCAATTGAGAATTTCAGAAAGCTCAAGAAGATACAAATTCCAAAGAATGAAGATTGGCAGTCATTAACAGATTTACTATAAAAGATAAAAAGGCAGAAAGATAAAAGAGAAAACAGTTTGATAAATTGTAGTCAAAACTGATTTTTATTACAATAGTAAACATATTTTACAGTGGTTAAAGAGTATCCGAGTCTAAAAGAGTATCAGAGATTAAAGAAAATCAGTGAAAGAGTATAAGATAAAGCAACTCATATTTCAAAACCAACTTGAAATATCTAAAGCCAGCAAGAAGGACACCCAGGCATCCAGCTGCACCTCATCCAGAATCAGTTTCTATTTTATTTGGATAGATAGGACATCTTGCTGATTTGTTAAGCAACTGTCTCTATTTTGTTGTAAATATATTTCTATTTTCCTTAGATAATTCCTAGAAGCATTCTAGGATATTTTGTAAACAATTATGTATAAATACTTCATCTTTAGAAGTATTATTGTGGAATAAATTATTGAAGATTTCTATAGTTATTTTTTAGTGGACTTGAAGGCTTTTGTGATTCAAATCTCGAGTAACAGACTGGATTGGATCAATTGGCATCATATTTTAGGATTCATGTCATGAGCTATTGAAGTGAAGTATTTCCTTCTTGTCATTGTTTATCTTTCTTGTTACATGCATCCATTATGTGTTCTAAATTTGAATGAATAAACAGGAGTATTACTTCAGGATTTGTTAAAAGCACCCTGTCTTTACTGTTTATCATTTCTATATTTTCTGTTTATTTCTAGAGTAGGGAACCCTTAATTTCTCCCTCTTTCGTTTGACCTCTGCCTACTACTTCCCTTTTCCAGATCAAAGAACCTTTCATTGCTCTTTATCCCGATCATATCACCTCACCAAACGGCCTTCCAAGATCTTCATGGGTTATCTATCTTGCCCTGAAAAAATTTGACTTCTTGACCTTGATCCTAGCTATGTCTTCTTGATTTTTGACTCCTCAGCCCAATGGACAAACAGATTTCCCACTATCCATCTCATTAGGTGATTTTTCCCACCAAACCAAACCAAACAAAAACCAAATTTCACAATCATAACTAGCCTAATATCATATAAAATAAACAAAGTTAAATCTTATAGAGAGAGCCCTCTCTAAAACCTAATAAGGCTAGTTCTTAGAGTTTAAAAGTTGGTCTGTGGTTACCTCTAGTGTTCTTAGAATTTAAACCAAAATCTCACAACTTTGGAATTACTAGAGTGATAACACCCCTTAGAACCCTTGCAAACAAGTTTTATGGTTGTAGTTGCTTCAATGAGAAAAGCGCAACATCCTTGAGAAAAGCGCAATGAACTTTGCAAAAATCGCATCGCCTTTGGAAAAATCACAGTGTGCTCACTTGAAAAGCATAGTGCCTTGAGGAAAAGCGCATCGATGGGCCAGGAACTCAATTTTTTGACTTGGGCAAGTTGAGAGCTTGATGCTAGAGAGTGAAAATGAATGACTTTTGGTCTTTAGGGCCTTTTAAACTTGGATTAGAATCATTAAATGATCATGGACCTGCATTTCCCTTTTTCAAAATCAACCTTTCATTTGTTTTTTGATTTTAACCTTGAAATTGATCTTTTAACTTTGAATTTTTGGTGGCTTTGGAACAGTGAATTTCTTCTTGGAACCTTGAAAATTTCTGTTGGAACTTGAGCATTTGCAGCTACTTGGAACTCTGTAATACTTATTACAAATTAGAAACATAAAATTGCATTTTTCTTTGAAATCAAATTTATTGGTGAAATTACTTTATTGTCACTCCTTCACTTGTTGGAATTTATGCATGGAATGATGACATGATGACCTTGGAACCCAAAAAACCTAATGGAGAATTTGGACTAAATGAAACCATGGTAAAGATGACTGTAATGATGATGACAACTTATGAATGATGGTACACTCAACTGAGAGGTGAAATGAGCTAGCAACTAGTAAAATTTTGGAAGGAGTAAAAACAGACTTAGATCTACATCTAGTGACCAAATTTTTGCATGACGACCTAATGGAATGACAAAATTTTAACAATGGAACCCTAATAAGACATGATAAGAGTATATTTGATCACTAGTGGCAGGATGAAAAAAATGACACTAACATTGGCTGTAGCTAGGGATGGAAGCTCCTTGGAGGTGTCAAGAACACTATAGAGCAAGTAGCCTAACCATTAGGCATGGAGTCAAAAGCTAAAAACTAGACTAAATGCTAAAAAATTGACATTATATACTGACCAAAATAAAAACTTAGAAAACTTATTGATGGCAGCATATCACCGAGACTTGAGGTCTTCAAATCTTGATGACAACCACTTGCCTGCTGAAGACATATGTACAATCATGTGAAGTGATCCTTCCAGTGTAAACAATATATGAGATGTCTACTTACTTGAATTATTCTCTCACTTTCCTCAAGCACGTAGAAAAAAAAAACTAGGCCACTCCAAGTGTCTATTGAACATGTGCTTATGGTCCATGAAAACAAGAAAATACATCTTCCCTGCAAATTGTAGCAAAGAAGTAAAAGGATCTTCAAAAATATGAAATGTTGCCTTGTCTCGAGATCCAACAAAAACACGAGCACACCCTTCATTCTGATATGTAATTACACATGGTTGTTGATCCATAGGAAAGCATAGGGAAGTATAACCTTCTGCTATCTAAGTGTTTTTTGTAAATTCCTCAAGCATGGGAAACTCTGACTCTATCTCTTGCACACTATCTATCTTAGGCTCATACTCTTCCAATTCATAGTCTAAATCATCCTTGAACAAAAAAAATTCTTCAAGATTGTTAAAGATGACAACCTTATCCTCTTCATGAAAGACAATTGTATCTGTTAGTTGTTCTCCTTGTAGGAAATCATCATCACAAATTGGCTTAATCACCACTAATTCCTGTATAGTTTCATCAATCTCATTATTGTCATAATTTAAACTTAGATTTTCATTTTCAATAACGAAAGAAGTTTCACTAAAAAATTATTGACTATGTGAACACTACAAACCTACATTATCTTGGGCTGTAACATGACTGTTCAGGAGCTGATCTATTTCATCTTTAGGTAGAGGAGAAACTTGATTTTTATAGCAGTTAACATTGGATTGATGATTTTAATTTTGAAGATCAAGAATAGGCATTTCTCTTTCTTGGTCCTGGTATTTTTCATCCAAGGAGGAAGCTACTGATTCTTGTTGGGAGGAAAAATCATAAAGAGCTTCTATGATCTCATCATCTAGACACTCTTCATCTCCATACAATTTTTCAAGAAATGAAATGAAATTTTTAGAAATATCACAACAACTATCAATCATCGACAAGGAAGAATTTGAGCTTTGATAATGTTGAAAGAAAACTGAATGAAAGTCCTTTAGAGAATATAAACTAGCAGATGGAAGACCTTCATACCATGATCTCACTTTTTCCTCCAAGGTGTCTATAAACATTTTCATCAGAAAATATCCAGGAAACTCAATCTTAAGTCTATGAATATGAAAATGAAATTTGGCCAAATGAAAACTAGCATCTTCTTCATCCTGACCTTTAAATTTTGATAGTATAGTTTTCCAAATATATAAGGAATATGATTCGAAAAACCAGGAATATGAACTCAATTCATAAGAGCATACCTTCAAGCAGTTGAATCCATTTTTACAACAATGAAGTCACGAAGAAGTTATTTATACTACCAATTTTTGAACAATGGATTCACCATGAAAATTTTGAACCTTTGTATTCTTCGACACTGGAGTCGCCAAGTGAAATATGTAAAGCCTTTTTGTGCCTGATCACCTTTCACCGTTAGCAATAATATCTGATGCTCTTCATTATTTCCCGGGGAAGCTCTGTCACCTCGCTCCCCAGTATGGTCACCAAAATGTTAGCTCTAAACCAGATCTCCGAAGGCTGAAAAGGAGACCAGCAAAGGTAACCAAAAACTACTTTGACATATTAGTTAGCCCTACTAGGCAGGAGAGGGCTCTCTCCATCAAATCAAAACCAAATTTACTAAATAATAAAGATTTTAGGCTAGGTATAGTGGGCTCTAGGGTTTGATTGATTTGGATTTGGTGCTGGATGAGGAATTAGGTCTAGGAAAGAATAAGTTAGGGCTTTGAAAATCAGACTTGCAGAGATGTGATGGGGCAAGGTAGGCACACACTTTAGCACTTTTAAGGCATCTTGGTGAATATGATAGACTGATAGGGTTTCAAAACGAGCATAGGAATTATGAATTCTTTTATATTAGAGGAAAGTGAAACATAACTGTGATAGTTTATCCAAAACATGGCATCAAAATAATGAATTCTGCTTATCAACTTAGAAATAAATCACATGAAAGAATGGGGATGGAATGGCAAGGCACAAAAAATTACACATATGAAAATAGAAGAAATAAACTATGCTAAAACACATACCACATGAATCCCACCATAATAGCTGCAACTCTGTCTATTAGTTCCTGCCAAAAATCACGGAATACACTAGTGTTCAAAGATCAATTCCATAGAATTCAACCATTGGAATGACAAAGGAAATGAAAGATATAGACTAAAACAAATTATCCCCACTCTCATGGATCGAACCCATGACTTGTGGAAATTTTCCCCAAAGTCCTCAACTAGAATCCTAATGACTAGGGAGGTTAAACAACTCATCCCTATCTTTGATGAAACTGATTCACTTGACCCAAAAATAAAATTTTACTTGATGTATCTACCTCTAGTAACTATAAAAGACACAATTACATTTTATTTTCACATTTACATCAGTAAAACTCCATGGAATTCATCAAAAAATTGAGAAAAAGTGAAATTTCTGAAGAAAACAAGAGACTGGAATAAGCACAGCGTGTGTGCAAAAAGTGCAACGTGCCCCTGGGAAAAGTGAAGCTTGAGATTCTAGTTGACTTTTAACTGCCTTTATCAAGTCCAAATTGAGCCCAAGATAGCTCATTGTGAATCTCTTCCTCTCAATCTGTCAAAAATTTCCTCAAGCACTGAAAATGATGGAATAAAGCTCCTCAAAAGTGAAATCTCCCAATATTGGTAAAAAAGTGCAGCGTGAGGCTAAAAATACTGGTAGAAAGGTGTTTTAACATGGGTTTTGAAATTTCCACTTGTCAAAAAGCTCAAATTTTGGATTTCAAGTAGTCAAAATGTGATTTTGTGACCATTCTATGTCCAACCCTACTGGGTTTTCATCATTTATATGCCTTCATAAAAAGCATAGTGTGGCCCACGCTGTGCTTTTTACAGGTTGACTGTGCAAAAAGCTTGTAAAATTTGACAAAAATTCCTAAAATGCCAAAAAATTGTCTAAAAACTTTCAAAATTGCTGAATGAGGTCTTGATAAAGTGTGTTAAGCAACAAAGAGGCATCATCAAGAAAATAGAGTTTTCCCCTCTCATTTTTGCTGATTAGGGTTTCTTTGAGCTTATTGTGCAATTGATTAACCTTGACATTACAAATCTTGTTTTTTGTATGATAGTGGTAAGCCATGTGCCTCAACATCTAATTATCCTTGTTGGCTTTGTGAAAGAGATTTTCTAGGTGTATGTTTACTCTGTCAAGGAAAAATTCCCTATCTTCATTAATTTCCATGGAAATCCTTTCCTCAAAGGTGAGTTCCTCTACAAGAAGTGCCTCCTATTGTTTTTCATTTTCCAACACTCTTTTTAGGTCCCATGTTCTTGGTCTATTCTGAGTGGTTTGGGCCTCATCCTCATCAGGATTATCATGTCCAATCACTGCTTTGCCTTTGATATCTTATCTCTTAGCTTTCAACAAGTCCATCTCCAAGACTATTTGCTTTTCCTTCAATTGTTTGTTCTCTTGCTCAAGGAAAGAAATAATAAACTTGGACCTTCCCAAATCGTCTTCCAGATATTTGATTTTCGCATCTTTTTATTTGATGACTAGGCTTAGGGTTTCCTTTTCATCTTGGGACTCCAAGTCCACCATCTCAATGTCATGGTGAAGGGCTTCCTTCTCTTGGACAACTGTCTCCTCCTGCTTATGATATCCCTGCTTTTATGATGTAGAAGGCAAGTTCCCTTCCACAATTTATGGAGCAAACACTTGCTTATTTCCTCTATGATAAGTTATGACCTCCTTGTCCTCTTTTCTCTTGTTAACTGCAGGCCTGCTAGATGACCTAGTTTCTCTTTGAGTAACTGATGCTAATGGTGGAATAGTTCTAGCAGGCTCATTGGGTGGAGATGTGAAGACCTTTGCCTCAATTAAATTCTCCCATGCAATGTTCAATTGTTTGAGGTGATGAAGGACAATGATTTTGATGAGTGAATGATGGAAAATACTTTTCATTTGAAGCTCATACTCTCTATTATGTACCTTTTAGGCCATCTTGTCAATGCTCCTGTACAAATAATAAGGAATGTTGAGCAATTTCACCCTCGTAAAATGCATGAGAAACCTGATGTGGTAATTGTATAGCTTGGATAATCTTCCCTCACAAGTGAAATATTTCATGATGATTTTCATCATGGGAAAAAACCATTAAGAAGCTGACCAAAAGGAGATATTTTCTTAATGTTGTCTTTGTAGGGTGTTTTGAGGTAGGTTTCATATAGTTGGGCATCCAAATCCCGAGTTTTGAGCCACTTTTCACCTACATTAGGTATCCTTGTTTCTGCTGCAATAATATTTGTAGAACTGGTGAATGCCACCCCTATAATGGTGACTTGGTATTTTTGTAGGTTTGTGATGAATATTCTGGTCAAATTAGGATGGCTCTACACTCTTTGGACCATTTCAAAAAACTCAAAATAATCTACATGCTGGAAACATTTGACTATTAGGGGTGATGATATCAATTCCCTAGTGTCTAATGGCTCAAGCCTTAAGATTCTCCCTCCTTTGTTGTAGGTCTTTTTCTCTTCTTCCACGACGTTTCTCTCTTCCTCCATGATATTTTTGTTTTCTTAGAAACCCTAGGGGAGAAGGGGAAGGAAAAGGGAGTGGGATGATGGTGTTAGAGAGTTAAAATAGGTGGGAGAAAATTTAGGGAAGGGTATAAGGGATTTAGGAACCTTAGGGAAGTGATGGGGAGTTAAAATGACAAGGGGGATGGGGTAGGGAATTTAATTACAAGGATGTAGTCTATCTGCCTAGAAAATCACAACGTAGGGGTAGGGTTTTAGGGAATATAATTTAGGAGTGGAGAATGAAGGGATATGAGGGTTGTGGGGGATGATTTAGAGAGTGAGGGAGGTAAAAGGGTCTAGGGGAAAGAAAATTCAGCTTGCAAACTTGAAAACCAGGGTTTCATCGCTAGAACATATCATGGAGGTCAATGGGAGGTTTTCACCACAAAATTAGGAAAATGAGCTGCAAGGAGGGGTTTCAAAGATGCAACTTACTTGAAAATAGTTGAAGAAACCTTTAGTTTCCCCTCAAAACCCTTGCAAACAATTTTATGGTTGTAGTTGATTCACTAAGAAAAGTGCATAATCCTTGAGAAAAGTACAGTGAACTCTGCAAAAAGCGCAACTCCTTTGGAAAAAGTGCAGCATGCTCACCTGAAAAGCGCAACGCCTTGAGAAAAAGCACAATGATGGGCCATAAACTCAATTTTTTGAAGTAAAAATTGGTTTTTTCACTTGGGTAAGTTGAGAGCTCGATGCTAGAGTGTGAAAATGAATGAATTTTGGTCTTTAGGGCCTTTTAAATTTGGATTAGAATCATTAAATGATCATGGACCCACATTTCCATTTTTCAAAAGCAACCTTTCATTTTTTTTTCTTTTAACCTTGAACTTTGAACTTTTGGTGGCTTTGGAACACTGAATTTATTCTTGGAACTTTAAACATTTGCTAGTGGAACTTGAGCATTTTCAGATACTTGGAACTCTATAATACTTATTACAAATTAGGAACATAAAATTACATTTTTCTTTGAAATCAAATTTATTGGTGAAATTAATTTATTGTCACTCCTTCACTTGCTGGAATTATGCATGGAATGATGATTTGATGACCTTGGAACCCTAAAAACGTAATAGAGACTCTGGAAAATGAAACCATGATAAAGGTGACTGTAATGCTGATGAAAAATTATGAATGATGGTATACTTAGCTGAGAGGTGAAATAAGCCATCAACTAGTAAAATTTTGGAAGGAGTAAAAACAGACTTAGATCTACATCCAATGACCAAATTTTTGCATGATGACCTAATGGAATGACAAAAAATTGACAATAGGACCCTAACATGACATGATAAGAGTCTATTTGATTACTGGTGGCAGGATGCAAAAACTGACACTAACACTATGCGCCAACCTTGTTGGCATTGTTGTGTTGGCATTGATGTCAACAAGGTCATGGCCATGATCATGTGTGATGGATTTTGACTTGGTGGTCCTATTGGTTGGCTTTGATGTATTGACAGTGAGATTGTTGTTTTGGAATTTATGTCAACTCTTAAGGTCATGAACTTATGAAAACTGCATGATAATGTAGATTGATGGATTGTGGTGTGTGTCAGTATGTGTTGGCATTGGTCGTATTTATGATGGAACACTCATGTGATGGAGTTTATAGAGATTTATGGTAACATGTTGGTCTAGAGGTTTGGCATCTGTATCTTGTCATGATGGTTTGTTGATGTTGCTACAAGTTGATGAGCAGATCTACATGTAATGGTGATAGCTCAGGGAACACTAGTTGAGTTGTAAACTAGGTCTTCATTAGGTCTTCATGTCTATGCTTATGAGGATGAATTGTTTGACATCATGATGATGTTTATGTTGTAGAGGTGTCATGAGGTAACAAGGCCTAATCTGAAGCTGAGCTACACTTGTTCTAGAGGTCCACATGTTGATGTTGTTATACATTGGGCTTGGAGAGGAACTACATGTGTTTGTGGATGCTTGAGTTGGATGTGGTGAGGTGTGTATATTGTTAGAAAGTGTAACTAGGTTTGGTCTTCATAATGACTATGTAATTATGAATTTATGTAATTAAGAAGACAAAGATAAAAATAGGTATTTTTGTAAAGCTTGCTTCACGGGTTTCATGTGCAAGGAGTTTTTATTATAGGTCAAAGAATTATTCTTGATGTCTTTTAGGGATTTTTCATTTCGTCATAAATATATAATTTAGAGTCATGTATTTGAATGATTGTTACACTTGTAAAGGTAAAAAATTATGCCTCAAGGCCTTGTCATCATGCTCTAGAAATTGTTGGAAGAAGTTGGCCTAAATATGCTGCAGAATACCCCTTGAAAGGTTGACTCAAAATAGACACAATAGTTCATTGAAAATTTGACTAATTATAGGGACAAACAACTATAAATACCCCAATGAACTGTACAAAAATTACAGAGAAAAATTCATGCATGTCTGAGATTCTCGGGCTCAAATTAAAGAGAACAATTTCGGATCTCTTTTTTTGATAAAGTGTTATGAAACTAGCTCCCAAAATAGAAGAAAAGAGAGATCAAATCCTTATAAATCAACCACTTTGAGGGGGAAACCTCCTTTACATTACATAAATGAACAATTCTTGGATGATACAAATGAAAAACCTCCTTTCTATATATAAGAGTTCATGGGGTCACAATATAATCCTAGCCGACCTACTAATAAGAATGTAAGGGCACAATAATAATAATAGTGGTTTTTTATGGGGCACAATAATAACAATATGGGGGATACAGGAGTACAACAGTAACAATAAGGGGGATACACTAACAACAATAATGAAATACACTAGTAATATAGGGATCTAACACGCCCCTCTCCTTCAAAAAAGTGTTGTCCTCAACGTTTGAGTAGCTCTGGATGCTTCTGTATAAAATTCTCATACTCACATGTGAAATATTCAATGGGTAAGTTCATCCACTTGGTGAGATACTCTAAAATTGATCGATTTCGTAGCTATCAAGTTCTTGTTTCCATTAATTATTAAGGTTCCAATATAATTTTTTCTTCCTCATCAAGTTCTGGGAATATTGTTTGAACTGGAAGTTTGTCACCTATAACCTTCTTTAAGCATCAAACTTGGAAAACTGGGTGCACTGGAGATGAAGTAGGAAGCTCCATTTTGTATGCCATAGTACCAATTTTGAAACACCTTGTAAGGACCATAGTACTTTGGAAATAATTTATTATCTTTCTTAGCTTTCTTGAGGGACATTTGTTTGTATGGTTGTAGCCGTAAAAATACCCAGTATCCTACATCAAAACTTCTCTCACTGCAATGTTGATCTGCCTCTTGTTTCATTCGATTTTGTGCCAGATTTAGGTTATCATTTATGAGTTGGAGAACTTGTTGTTGATGGTCGATGTGATCTTCAACTGCTTGAACCTTAGAATTTTATCTTAAATATGATGTGATTGACGGTGGATGATATCCATAAAGTGCCATAAATGGGGCCATTTTTGCTGCAGTATGGAAGGTGTTATACCACCATTCAGCCATAGGTAATCACTTGACCCATTGTGTTTGTGTATAAATTATACAAACATATGTATATCAATAGATTCAATCTGATCAAGCAATGTACTAAAGCTATATATTGAATCCTTCTACAAATCAATTGCGTAAAATAAACATGATCGCCAAGCACAACAAGTAAAGAAAAAAGCAAATCAAACCACAACACAGATATTTTCCTGGGGAAAGCTTCCTACTCAAAACCCCTCTATCTTCTATTGTATATTCACCATGGAATTGTGAAACACTTACAATGCACTCTTCTCACAAGAGTTTCCTGCACTCTCACAACTGTCTCACACTGACCTCGAACAAAATCAGCTAACACTTAGCCAATTTCCTGCCTCTAATCAGCTTGCCTTGCTTGCTCAATTCATGTGGAATGCAATCCCTATTATTTAGGAATTTCAACCTTTGAAAACTATGCAAGTATCATGGGAAATCCAATGTATGTTTGGCTGCATGCGGGCAACCTACTATTGATACAAATGATAGTTAACATCCCTTTAACCTTTTTCTCAACTGGGTCTCCATTGGAACTGACATGCATGAAACTATTAATAGTAAATCATCAGTCACTTAAAAAATCACTGCATGTGAATCAAATCTAATTTGATTCACTTGATCTCTCACTAGTGCTACAATCGGTTACAACTAGTTAGACTGACTTTAACTCACCTATATTGAGTTAACTCATTTCTCATGCATTAAACTAATGCACTAACTGCAACTTGGACTCAATAAATAATAGAATCACTTTGCATGCCTCACCAACTACCCTCAACTCGAAATTCATGAGCTAACTGAGTTTATCACAATCAGTTAACTATTACAAGTGATTTTGAGATAAAATTACAATTTATTGTCCAATTTAATTAAGGGAAAATTAAATTAGACACATTTCCAATTTATTAAATAAATTGGCTTTGACACTAATGTATCACTAGGACCCATGATCCCATGATCCCACACTAGTGTGTGTGTTGCATTTTATTGTTGACTTTCAACACTTCCTCTCAACAAGAAAGAGATTATCGCCACCCTGATCTTGCCTCTATGGTATTTGAATTTGCTCCTGGTGAGTGCCTTCGTCAGAATATTTGCATCTTGGTCCTCCGTGGGAATGTACTAAAGTAAAATAATGCGTCTCTAAACACAATGTATAATATGGTGGTATTGGATGTCAATTTTCTTGGACCTATCATGGAATACCGGATTAACCGAGAGTTTAATGTAACTCTGGTTATCATAATGTATCACCGTTGGATCCATCTCAGAACCAAACAAACCAACCAAGATATTTCTCATCCAGATGGCCTCACATGCAACCTGACTTGCTGTCATGTACTCTGCCTCAGCTGAACTAAGTGCCATAGATCGTTGCTTCCTGCTGTACCAAGAAACTGATGTTGATCCTATGCTGAAGATCCCTCTTGATGTGCTCTTTCTATCTAATGGATTTCCAGCCCAATATGCATCCGTGAAGCCTTGAAGCTTCACTCCCTCTATCCGTTTGTACCATAATCCATACTCAGTAGTGCCTCTGAGATATCTCAAGACATGATTCCCTGCCTTCCAAAAGATCTTGGTTGTCTTAACCATAGCTTGACTCAGTTGGTTAACTGCATAGAAAATGTCTAGTCTAGTGTTCACCAAGTACATCAGTGAACCCACTAGCTGCTTGTAAAAAATAGCGTCCACTACTTCTCCTCAAGTAGCATCCTCTTTCCTCCAATTTCTTGGAAGAGGAGTCTCCATGGGTTTACAACTCTCCATGTGAAACTTACCTAGAATCTCTTTAGCATACTTTCCTTGAGAAACAAATAGCTCACCATCCCGTTGCCATATTTCCAAACCAAGGAAATAGTGAAGGAGTCCCATGCGCCCCTTCGCTTCAAACTCCCTTGCAAGATCCTCCTTGCAAGAAGTTATCATCTGCTCATCACCTATCAAAATTAGATCATCAACATAAAGTATGATAATCAAGAGCTTACCATCAACAAAAATCTGGTACCGGATCGCATCCGCTTTAATTTTGGTGAAGCCCAACTCGATGAAATAGCTTTCAATCCGAGTGTACCAAGCACAAGGTTCTTGCTTCAGCCAATACAATGCTCTCTTGAGTCGGCACGCCTGCAACTCACTGTTAAAGATCTCAAAACCTTCTAGCTGCTCTATGTACACTTCTTCCTCAATAACTCCATTGAGAAACACAGTTTTCACATCCATCTGATGTATCTTCCACCCCATCTGCACTGAGAGTGCCAATATAAATATAATCGATGAGTATCTCGCAACCGGTGAAATAAATTATCCTCATAGTAAATCCCCTCAATCCTCGGGCTACAGATCTAGCCTTGTACTTCTTCACACTCCCATAAGCTACTTTCTTCACCTTGTAGATCCATCTAGATCTAAACACTGGTTTTCTGACCGGTATTGGGACAACTTCCCATGCATTTTTCTTGACGATTGAGTCATACTCCTAAACCATAGTTTTAACCCAAATTGGTTGTTTCACTTCTTCCTCAAATGAGGATGATTCTGTCACAATACACTTGCTCATAAGATCCTTGTATCCAGTAAACTTGTTTGGCGATTGTCTCTGTCTGCACAGTGAAGTAGGTGCTCCTACATGCTCTGCCACATCAAGTCTCAATCTATCAGATTTTGTGGTGCGCCTTCTACCATTTTTGGTGGATGGATCTGCATGAGTGTTTTCTGCCACTCCATGATTCTCCACATGTGTTTGCTCCAAATATTGAGGTTCATTCTTTGGAACCAAGAGTTCCTCATATGCATGCAAATCTAGCTCCCTCTCAAGGGACAGTCGCATTGATTTCTCCTGATCAAATTTTATATCCCATCTCACAACATTCATCTGGCTGTTTGGAAAATACACCCGATAGTTGTGGGGAGTATCAGTGTACCCCAAAAATATCTTAAACTCAGCTGTTGGTTCGAGATTTTTCCTGGAATCTTTGGTCACATGCACATATACAAATGAGCCAAAAATTTTAAAATATGAAACATTAGGTTTCTTACCAGAAAAATCCTCCTCTGGTGTACTCATGAAAAATATCCGATGAGGACTACAATTTTGCACAAATACCACTATGTTGCATGCCTCCGCCCATAGATGCAACAATAGGCCCTGATCATGCAACATCGCTCGTGCTACACCCACAATTGTTCTATTCTTTCTTTCTGCAACCCCATTATGTTGTGGGTTATGAGACGTAATCAAATCTCTTCGAATTCCTTCTTTTCTACAAAAGTTCTTGAATTCATTTGAGATGTACTCAACACCATAGTCACTCCTAAGAGCCTTCACATGCTTCCTTGTATCTTTCTCCACCAGTTCTTTGAACTCAAGAAATTTTAAGAATGTCTGATATTTCTTCTGCATGAAGTATATCGAATACTTTCTAGAAAAACCATCAACAAAGATCACATATTACCTGTGCTTTGTTTTCGAAGTAGTAGAGAATGGTCCACACACGTCTGAGTGAAATATCTTAAGGATTTCCAAAGCTCGGTTCTCCTTCTCATGAAACGTGGCCTTTGCATACTTCCCCATAGTACATCCCTTGCATGTATCTAACTACGCAAGAGTACCCTTGGGAAGACCCATAGAAATCTGCTGCATGACCTTCAAGGCTTCGTGGTGTAGATGGCCCAATATCCTTTGCCATAACTCACCCTCATCCTGACTCACCACTTTGTCTGCCTTACCCATAAATGTTGCACAACCATCTACATCAAGTTTTTAGATATTCTTCAGATGAATCCTAATCTTCTTGGATTTTCTCGTGGCTTTGTGTCGAAGGAAAGCTTTCCCTTCACTGAAAATCACAACATAACCTTTATCCTCCAACATTGCGACTCAAACTAAATTTTTCTTCAAGCCTGCTATATGCATTACATATTTTAATAATAAAGATTTACCTGTCTATCTTTGGAAGGTAACTGTACCAATCCTTGCAGCACTATACCTCCTGTCATCGCCCATTTCAATATGCATCTGGAGGTCCTTCTCCTCCAACATTCTGAAAATTTCTTTGTCTCCCGTCATGTGGAAAGATGCACCACTATCCCAGTACCACACCGATCCCATTGCACTTGACACCATGCATGAAATGAGTGAGAAGTAAAGCTCAAATTGCGAGGCCAAAGCCTCACCAGCTGGAGATCCCGAAGTCTTCTTGTTCTTCTTATTTTGTGGACAACTAGTGGCATAATGTCCATGCTCGTGACAGTGAAAACACTTCACTCTGGACATGTTGTGCTTCTTGCCATATTTTCTAGTCTTTGATTTGGAATAGGATTTATTTCCTTTCCCCTTAATCACCTTACTAGCCAAAGTGCAATTTTATTCATCATCATTCTTAGATGAAGATCCATCCCTGGTATTCCGCGTGAATTCTTCTTGCACCAAATCCGACCAAAGTCATTCACAATCTGGTAGCTTCTCCCTCCCATTAATAGAGTCCTAATAACTATGCCAACTCTTGGGAAGGCCTAAAAGAGCTAGGGTCACCAAGTCATCATCCGCGACAGTAATTCCGATGCTCCCAAGCTCATCCCAACATTGGACAAAATTTGTTAAATATTTCAGAATAGTGTCGCCTTTCTCCATTTTTATTTTCCTGAGCTTGTCCTTAAGTGCCAATTTTCTATGATCACTGCTACTTTAGAAAAAATCTGTCAAATCTTCCCACATTTCATATGGTGTCACTTTTCCATGGATACTTGAGACAATTTGGTCTCATACTCCCTCCAGTAAGATCCTCCTTGCTTTTGCAACCTTCTTTTTCCAAGCACCAAGATTTTCGACATCTGCTATGTTGTAGCTCCTAGAGACAGCCTTGAGTTATATAAAGACCAGTGCCTAGGACATCTTAAATGCAAGGAACATATGACTCAACTGAATGTAGTTGGAAATGTTTGTCTCTCATGCAACTATCACTCAGATGAATGGTTTTAATAAGGGTGGAGCCAAGACCCCAAAGTTAAAACAACAACTAGGAAAACTGTAGAAACCGAGTACAAACTGCAATAAGTAAATGCATCAGACAGCTCTAAAACATAATGCTGTAAAAGGGGGCCGACTTCTAAAATGAATACACAGATATCAAGTTATGTGTGAGAGATGACTATGGCAGAATATGGAGTAAGATATCAACTATAACCGGGATTATTCAAGGATAAGAATCCATATATACTAGGCTTATTCAAAGATAAGGATCCATATATCTGGGCTCATTCAAAGATAAGAATCCATTGTAGTTAGTATCAGAAGAACGGCGGAAGAGATATAAAATGAACAATGTATCAGGCCTAGGCCATGCTTAAAGTGCTATGGATGTATAAAACATGAGTATCTGCTATGATAAGTTCACGTCCAAACATGGGAGCACTCGCATTCCAAAACATGTAGATACGAGAAGCATGGAGAAATACAAAATAAACACTTATATTAAAAGACATAGAGAGAGAGAGAGTTACAAACTGTGAATCATCCGAAGCGAAATCCCCAATTCTAGCAAAACTTCCTATTACTAAATCCCTACGGGATCTTCAAACATCCACTATCAAAGTTCATACAAAATACATACAGAATACTCGAGCTAGTGAGTCCTTTGGAAAATCTGGAACCATTTGTTGGTGTTTTCTTCCTGTTTTCATAACCTCTGATTCCTATGCGCGAGAAGATATTTTGGGAAAATATCTTCCCCACATGCTTGTATGCTGTTTCAAGTCTAAATAAAAAATAGAAATGATGATGAGGTAAAACTGCCTCTCATCATCTTACAACGTAGGCCTAAAGCCGTTTCTAACTGAAATGTAAACAATTTACTAATATGAAAGTAAAAAATGCAGGAGTGAAATATGGATTTCACCCGAAATGACAAAAGTGAAAAGAACATAAGGTAAAAAGGCCACATAGGCCCAATCATGAATTATCATTTCTGTTTGATGAGGCAGAGCCACTATTGCTGCTGGCGAAAGCGATACCGTTAGTAGTGCAAGAGCTGGTCTTTTGTGCTGAAGGGTCTTATAAAATGGCCAATGGTCATGATCCATTGACTGAGACATGAAACTGACCCTTATTATCACTTTTTATTTGCTTTCTTGGGCGTGGAGGATTGTCATCCTTGGCCTCAAGCCACTATGATTGGCTATGAGACGGCCTATGTACTTAAAATGCCATGAAAACCTGCACAGACAACAAACCAGTTAAATAAATCCTGCGATGAGGGGTAGACTGCTTTAGAAGGCTCGGGTGAAGGCGAAGGAGCAGTGCGGAGGTAAAGAATGCAGCGGAGGCATTTCCATGGTGAAAACATGGTTTGAATCCAATCTGGCGCGAAACTGTGCAAAAGGCAGTTTTGCGGAAAACCGGGGTGGTTTTCATGTGGGAGATGAGTGGTAAACGGTATCGGGATGAGGGCATGCGATATGTGTTAGGGAGCAATGCGTGTCCTAAGAAAACCACCCATTTCACGTCAGAGTTGCACGTTGGGGAGCTACTGTGAAATGGATGTGAAAATGAGTGGGAGCAGGCCAATATGGGCAATCCAGATCAACGGTTGCAGATGAACGCAATGGGTGTACTTGCGCGGTCGGGTGGGACCAGCGATGATGTCAGCAAAGATGTCGCGTAGCAGGGTGATCAATTTTTGGGTTATAAGGCGAAAAGGAGTGATCACCATTGGATGGAGAAGATTAATGGTCTATATCAGAGTGAGGAATGCAATAGTGGATGAATGGTCAAGAAATTGGCGAAGGAGTGATGGAGCGAGGATCATTGGATCATGAGGACATCAACGGTGGAGATCAACTGCGGGGGCACTTGGGGGTACGGATCAAATTCTTGGCCTATGCCTCTGAAGAAAATTTTAGCCGTTGATCTGAGATCTTCCGCAGTCAACCAAGTCAACTACAGAGGCACTCACGGTGTTAACTTGTGTGCTGAGAGTGCCCACGGGTAGAGTGGAAGACTGGCGGTGACCGTTGGATCGGGCTTGATCAATGGCAGAGATAAATTGGAGAAAAGTGAGTGGGGTGAAAGGAAAAGGTGTGCTGGCCGTTGGATCAGGATGATCAACGGTTTAAATCTCATAGGGGAATGGTAGGCAGAAGGGTTTTGAACGGGAGGATGGAGACAGTGCAAAGGCGCGATGACCGTCGGATCTGGAGGATTGACGGTCCAGATCATATCGCAACTTCATATAAATGAATGAACGAGGTGGAGGATAGCGAAACAGCGAGACAACACTGACCGTTGGATCAGGAGGATCCACGGTTGGGATTCCATCGTGGGGGATGAAAAATGGAGATGAGGAAGGCCCGATAGCCGTTGAATCGATTTCGATCAACGAATCAGATTATATCAGCAGGGAATGAACATCAGTGGTGAAAATATAGAGTGAAAATGGAGTACAGCGAAGTGCGATGGCCAAAGAGGGCTTAAGGATTTTTAGCCGCCGGTCATAGATCGGGGTCATATGAGAAATGGGGGGCTAAGGGCTTAAGTCGAAAGGCGCTTAGAGGCCTGATATGTTAAAATGAGTTCTTTTAAATCAAAAAGGTGGATTTTAGCCTTTTCAAGGGTTCTGATAGGTGTAAAAGGGGCTTTGACAGTCCATGCAGTCCTTGTTGTATTTGCTTTGCAGAATAAAGCTCCTTATCATTAGACATCCCAGCTCGGTGAGGGATGTCATAACAACATTGGCTCCACTTGGGGATGAACCATTTGTCCTCGAATGCGTCGAGAACTCCACAGACCATCTGTTAGCCTTCTTCTTGCGAACACAGTCCCTTGATGCCTTCTCTTCTTTCTTCATGACAAATCAAAACAACAAACATCATAATAAAAGCCACTGAATAATGTACAATATCATACAACATACCTTTTGTCCTAAATCAATACTGGAAAAAGGGTTTTAAGAATTTCCCATTCACAGGGGCTTCGAGCAGATCACCCTGCAAATTTACAGTATGAAAGTATTGTTTCCTCCGGCTTCTGTAATTTTGAAAGGTCCAAACCATAGAGGATCGAACTTTCCATGCTTTCCTTTCTCATCCCTTCTTATGTCCCATGTTAGCACAATATATCTGACCTGCATCTCTTTATCTTTAGCATGCTGATCGAACAGGTCTTTCATTTTCTCTTGGTACTCAGTCAACCTATGATTTACTCGACTTCAAGTCTCTTCTAGCTCTACTAACTGATTCATTCTTTTGGTAAGATCATTTGGTTCCTCTTGAAAATCTTGCATGAACCTAGCCACAGGTAAGGCCAATTGTATCAGGAAAATCGATGCTCTACCATAGACCAATTCATATGGAGATTTGCCTCTTGACCTTTTACTAGTGATTCTGTTTGCCCATAGCGCAAACTTGAGCTGTGAATCCCAGTTCTTCTGGTTTTTATTTATGGCCTTTTTCATTGCCCTTACCAAAATTTTGTTTGAGGATTCTGCCAATCCGTTTCCCTGTGGATAGTATGCAGTAGAGTGTCCTAACACAATATTATACTGTTGGAAAAAACTAATAAATTTGACAGACTTAAAAGCCTGAGCATTATTTGTGACAATCTTAGCAGGGCAGCCAAACCTTGCGATAATGTTATCTTCCAGAAACTTGATCACCACTGTGTTGGTAGCATTCCTTGCTGGCACGGCCTCTACCCATTTAGTGAAGTAATCGGTGGCTGTTAGTATCCACTTGTGTTTCCTTTTTGAGGCAGGATGAATTTCGTCGATGAAATCAATTCCCCACTGCTGGAAAGGTTCTTCTCTATGTACCAAGATCATAGGCAAAGGTGCAAACTTCTGCCTTTCAGCAAATTTCTGACATTTTTCACAAGCTCTTACCCGAGCATGAACATCTCTGAAAAGTTTGGGCCAGAAAAAGCCTACTTTCAGAATTTTGTGTGCTGTAGCCCTCCAGCTGTAATGGCCACCATAGATGCCCTTGTGGAATTTTTCCATCACTTCTACTTCATTTTCCATGAGACATAAAAGTAGTATGCCCAATGGGTCTCTCCAGTACAAACGGCCATTTGCTACAATGAACTTCTAAGATTTTAGCCTCAACGTTCTATACTTTGTCTTGTCGCAGCCTGGAGGACATCTAAGAGTTAAGTGGTATTCTACAATTTCTTTGTACCATGCACTGAGAAGGTACTTCATATGGGTCTTTTGTGTAGCGATTTCTATCCCACGCTACTCGTCTGCTCTCCCATGCCCTTCATTGGCCACCATAGACAAATTTATCCCCAAAGCCTGATAGTTTGATTCAGAAAGGATCTTGGCTAATCCCTGTCCCTTTATTAGCTTAATGAGGCGTATCTCCAACTCATACTACTGTATCTTGGCTATCCATTTGCCTCTTTTTCCTTCACTATCTCCCTGAACCAAGATGTCCTTTATAGCCACTGTGGGTACGAATGCAGTTATAGTTGACTGCAGTACATACATCTGAAAAGCCTTAAGGAATTTGACCAAGGCATAAGCTTGTTTCTCCAAGATGTTATATTTTAGCTTAGTGTCGTGAAGCACTTGGCTGAAAAAGGCAATAGGTTGTTCATGACCTTCCTCATTTTTTTGCAATAATACAACTATGACGGTGTGGGTAGATGCAAACGAAAATATTATGAAGGGTTTCGCATAATCCGGTCCTGCTAATACTGGGGCTTCTGTGAAAGCATTTTTATTCTGTTAAAAGCTTCTTGTGACTCAATAGTCCATTTTATTTCATTACCCTTCTTCAACATCTCAGTTATGTACCAGACTATCTCTGCATAGTTCGGTATGAATCTTCTCAAGAAGTTGCTACGTCCAAGAAAAACTTGGACCTCTTTCTTGTTTCTGGGCAAGGATATACCATTTATGACTTCTACCCTTTTCGAGTCAATTTTTACCCTTGCCTTTGTTACAATATGCCCCAAAAGTTTACCCTCTTCTAAAGCAAACAAAGATTTTTGGGGGTTTAAAGACAATCCATAACTGCGACACTTTTCAAAGATTCTGCACAAATGCTCTATATGTTCAGCATCGTCCTTTGAGAAGACTGTGATATTGTACAGGTACACCACCATGAATTTGTCTTGTTCCCCCACAAAAGCAATGTCCATTTCCCTTTGGAATGTAGCTCCCGCATTGATCAATCCAAACAACATTCGAGCATACATAAACATTCCCCAAGGAGTAGTGAATGCGGTTTTCTTTTGGTCCTCTGGAAGCACTACTACTTGATTATACCTAGAAAATCCATCCATCATAGACATTCGTGAAGATCCTACCACCTTCTACAATATATGGTCCATCTTGGGCAGCGGATAATTGTCTTTCAGAGATGCTCTGTTCAAGTTCCGAAAGTCAACACACAATCTTATTTCCCCATTCTTCTTTCGAACTGGGACCAAGTTGGCCACCCATTTAGAATATCTTAATGGCACAATAATCTTAGCCTTCAACAGTTTCTTGATTTCCTTTTCTATAAAAGGAAGGAGTAAAGGATTAATCTGTCTTAATTCTGTTTGTGTGGCTTAGCATCTCCTTTTAATGGAATCTTGTGCTGGATAATGCCAATATCAAAGGTCTTCAAATATTGATATGACCAGGTAAAGACGTATTTATATGTCTGAAATAGCTTTTGATATTTCTCTTTGTATTCTTCGGGTACCTTATTAGACAATTTCACCAGCTTGGGATCAGCCTCCGTGCAAAGGTTCAGGTCATCTACCCGATTTTCTTCAACGATCTTGTTTGGCCTGATGGGGACATCATTCTTATCAAACAACCTCTCCAAGGGGACCAGTCCTCTGGGTATTACATTCCCTTTGAGCTACAACACCTTATGCCCAGCTATGGTATCCTGCCATTTATTCTAAGGAAGCTCCTTAGTCTCTTCATCGCCAGCATCTATGTCCATATTGGAGAATTTTCCAATAATATCCATGAATATTTTCACTTGATATTCATCTTCAAACACCTGCCAGTGTTTGACATTGTCAGGGATGGAAGGACGGTAGAAAACCTCTACTTCATACCTCACGAGGGGGTTATGAGGTGGTCGAAAAGTGCTTGCAGCTACTGCGAGAGAGTCCGCCATTTTGTTCTGGTCTCTTGGCATGAATTGAATATTGAATGATAAGAAGAAATTCTCTACCAAGTCCCATACCTCATTTCTGTAAGCCCTCAGTCATGGGTGCTTAGCTTGACATTGATTTCTTACTTGTCTCACCACTAGTTCTGAATCTCCCAAAACCTTCAAGCTCTGAATATTCATGTTCTTTGTTGTTTGCAGACCTAGAAGCAAGGCTTCATATTCGGCCACATTGTTCATGGCTTCATACTCCAATTTGAAAGATAATGGGACCAGCTGTCCAGTAGGGGAGATAAGGAGAATCCCAGCTCCATTCCCTTCCTTTGAGTTGGCTCCGTCAAAGTGCAAGGTCCAAATCCCACCTTCTTCATTACTTGAAGACTGCTCGGTCTTTACTTGACATAAAGATGGCTCCTGTAAGTAATATTGGTCTTCTTCAAGAATTAGACAAGAAAACTCACCCTCTTTGCTGTACACTGGTGAATTTACTGAATTATCGGCTTTAGTGACCATCTTCACAAACCTTGTTTCCCGGTATAATCTTCTTTCTTGGCCTCCAAACACAGGGATGGTCACATAGGTTAGGTCTAGCTTTATAGATCCTTCGATTTTTTTACCCCATGATCTAGATAACAACATCCCAAACCGAGCTGGGATGTCAGCCACTACTATGTCCATTACCATGCTCTTAGCTGGGATTTGGGCTAGATTTTCCACAAAATCCTTGATCATCCCCAAACATTTGACCCTTTTAGAATCAAAAGAGTAGAGATCTTTATATGGGGAGTGATCAACAACCCCAATTGCTCCATCACCGATAGAGGTAACAGGTTATGGGACACCCCAGAATCCAGCATACAATTGTGCAACAGCAAATCATGAATTACTAAAGAGACATAGAAAGGAGGAGTTGAAGCATCTAAATCCTCAACATGAGGACTGAACATTACCATAGGCCTTTCTTCCCGGAGGTTTAAACTATCTGGGATTGGGGTTGCTCCTTGAGGAAGCATGAAAGAAGGCACCTAAGACTGGTAGACTGGCTGTTTCAGGAGTTCAGTTAGGGGGACTGGGATTTTAACCTTTTCCAGTTCTTTTTGAAGACTAAAAGCAGAGGGAGACTTCTCTATGGTATTTTCATTTGGTTCATTTATCATGGCTGGAGGTTTTTCTTCCCTTGGGATATGTTTAACCTTTGCATTTGGATTAGAGGCCAACTTATAAGAGGAAGGAATGGAGTCATTAGAATGTAAAGGTTCAGTTATAGGTCTCTTATCTTTATCTCCAACTTTCTGAACAACTGTCTCCTTCTGAGGCATCTCTTCTTCTTGTTCTTGTGTGCGCGTCCTCTTTCTAGATGACCTGAGATCATATTTTCTATAAAATTTTGCTTGCATGAAGTCTATAAATTTTTTACAGTAATCATCGATCTCTGGATCTTTAGCAGCACTTGTTTTTTCTTCTTCTTCTTGCAAGGAAAGCTACACTCCTTCACCTTCTTGCAAAGAAGACTCAACTTCATCGTTGTCTGAGTAAGAAAGATATTGATCATCTTTCCCATCGGGAATTTCTTCAGCAGGGCCATCCATCTGCCCTTCCAGAGACAGCGGGGGCTGTATGTGGTCTTGCTGCTCCTTCCGCTCTCTCTGCAATATTTGAAGAGGAGGATTTCTATATTGTGAGTTAAATCCTCTGTTTGGAGAAGTTTGGAATGGCTTGGAGGGTGATTTATTTGCCTCGAGCTCAAGCTTCACCAGCTTGTTCGAAAGGTTCTTGATCATTTTGCTCAACTCCTCTATTTTGTAATATGCTACCTCTCTATCTTGACTTGAGGTAGATGCTTCTTCTTTCCCTCTATGTCTAGCATCATGATCTGACCTTCCCTTTGATTTACTCGTAGAAGAAAAGTTGGCTTCCACTTCCAATGCGTCAGTCAGGGCTTCATCTAGAGTAGCAGACTTCCTTTCTCTTAGAGAGAATCTGAATTCTGACTCGAAGGCTACTACAAACACCACTTTAGCAGCAATCTGGTGAGGCTTCATTTCGGTTGGGAGACTTGTATATAATTTATTAAACCTCTTGATGAATTCAGACACATCTTCATTATGTCTCTTTCTAAGTGCGTTGAATTCTGTAAGACAGTATCTGTGGTCCTTATTCTCTCCCCATTTCTTGGTGAAGGCATTTTCCATTTCCTCCCAGTTATTAATGGAGCAGTCCCCCAAGGTATTGAACCATTTTTTGGCCTCTCCATCTAGAGACTAGACAAACAATCTCAAAACCACATCCAGATGTTAAACATTGAAATTTTCTATGAAGGCGCAGAAAAATTCAAGGTGTTTCTGAGCTTCAGTATCATTTTCTCCATTGAAACGAGGTAGGATATTTAAGTAATCTTGAGGCATGTCATTTAGGATCTGAGGCAATGCTAGGGGGGCATATTTGTTTAGTAGGAAGCTAGGAACAACCATCGGAGGTTGTGGAGGTGGTGGGAGATTCTGATGTGTGATAGGAGGTGGTGGAAGAGAAGTATGTATGACAATGGGGATATACTGAACAACAGCTTGAGGGGTTGATTGAACTGCTGAAATATGAGAAGTGGAAACCTCTGTGACTTCTTTAACTTCTTCAGCTTTGGGAGTGGGATGCAGAAAGAAACTCGTGGTATCTATAGTTTCAACCTCATCTTTGACTTCAATATTTTCCAGGGAGGGGCTATCTAAAGTATAGTCAAGGGTTCTTGTGGTAGAAACACGACCTTAATCTTGAGCTAATTGAGAGGAAGATGGAGAGTCTTCCAAGGAGAATCTGGGAATATCTGTATAAGCTGATTGTCTTTCTCTCCAACCTCTCTTATGCAAAATATTCTCTGGATCAGACATTGAAGGTGTTCTCAACTGGGATGTATTTGACCTCAGGTGTGGCTTTCTGGAAGCCAGGACTGCAAATAGATTTATCCTTTGAATGACACTGGAGTCGCCAAGGTGAGGGATCTACAACTCCCAACCCTTCCTGCTCACCTATTCTTGAAGGGTGGATGAATATTTTTCGAGGCCCAGGGATTTAGTTCTTTAAATTCTTTCCTCGGAAACAACGCCAGAAAGATGTTGTAGCTCCTAGAGATAGCCTTGAGTTGTATAAATAACAGTGCCTAGGAAATCTTAAATGTAAGGAGCATATGACTCAACTGACTACAGTTGGAAATGTTTGGCTCTCATGAAACTATCACTCAGATGAATGGTTTTAATAAGGGTGGAAACAAGACCCCCAAGTTAAACACAACAACTAGGAAAACTGCAGAAACTGAGTACAAACTGCAATAATTAAATGCATCAGATAACTCTAAAACATAATGCTATAAAAGGGAGCTGACTTCTAAAATGAATACACAGCTATCAAGTTATGTGTGAGCGATTACTATGGCAGAAGATGGAGTAAAATATCAAATATAACCGGGCTTATTCAAGGATAAGAATCCATATATACTAGGCTTATTCAAAGATAAGGATCCATATATCTGGGCTCATTCAAAGATAAGAATCCATTGTAGTTAGTATCAGAAGAACGACGGAAGAGATAGAAAATGAACAATATATCAGGCCTGGGCCATATTTAAAGTGCTATGGATGTATAAAACATGAGTATATGCTATGATAAGTTCACGTCCAAACATGGGAGCACTCACATTCCAAAACCTGTAGATACGAGAAGTATGGAGAAAAACAAAATGAACACTTATATTAAAAAACAGAGAGAGAGAGAGAGTTACAAACTGTGAATCATCCCGAGTGGAATCCCCAATTCCAACAAAACTTCCTATTACTGAATCCCTACGGGATCTTCAAACATCCACTATCAAAGTTCATACAAAATACATACAGAATACTCGAGCTAGTGAGTCCTTTGGAAAATCTGGAACCATTTGTTAGTGTTTTCTTCCTGTTTTCATAACCTCTAATTCCTATGCGCGAGAAGAAATTTTGGGAAAATATCTTCTCCGCGTGCTTGTATGTTTTTTCAGGTCTAAATAAAAAACATAAATGATGATGAGGTAAAACTGCCTCTCATCATCTTACAACGCAGGCCTAAAGCCGTTTCTAATTGAAATGTAAACAATTTACTAATCTGAAAGTAAAAACTGCAGGAGTGAAATAAGGATTTCATCCAAAATGACAAAGTGAAAAGAGCATAAGGTAACAAGGCCACATAGGCCCAATCATGAATTATCATTTCTGTTTGATGAGGTGGAGCCACTACTGCTGCTGGTGAAGGCGATACCGTTAGTAGTGGAAGCGTTGGTCGTTTGTGCTAGAGGGTCTTATAGAATGGAAAATGTTCATGATCCATTGACTGAGACGTGAAACTTACCCTTATTATCACTTTTTCTTTGCTTTCTTGGGCGTGGAGGATTGTCATCCTCGGCCTCAAGCCGCTGTGATTGGCTATGAGGCGGCCTGTGTACTTAAAATGCCATGAAAACCTGCACATAAAACAAACCAATTAAAAAAATCCTGCGATGAGGGGTAGACTGCTTCAGAAGGCTTGGGTGAAGGCAGAGGAGCAGTGCAGAGGAAAAGAATGCAGCGGAGGCATTTCCATGGCGAAAAAAAGGTTTGAATCCAATCTGGCGCAAAACTGTGAAAAAGGCGGTTTTGCGGAAAACCGGGGTGGTTTTAGCATGGGAGCTGAGTGATAAGCGGTATCAGGCTGAGGGCACGCGATACGTGTTAGCGAGCGATGCATGTTCTAAGAAAACCGCTCATTTCACATCGGAGTTGTGCATTAGGGAGTTGATGTGAAATGGATGCGAAAATGAGCGGGAGTCGTCCAATCTGCGAAATCTAGATCAACGGCTGCAGATGAACATGATGAGCGTACTTGCGAGGTCGGGTGGGACAGACGATGATGTAAGCAAAGATGTCACATAGCGAGGTGATCAATTTCGGGGTTATAAGGCAAAAAGGAGCGATCACCGTTGGATGGAGAAGCTTAACGGTCCAGATTAGAGCGGGGAATGCAATAGTGGATGAATGGTCAGGAAATTGGCGAAGGAGCGATGGAGCGAGGACTGTTGGATCATGAGGAAATCAACGGTGGAGATCAACTACAAGGGTGCTTGGGGGTACGGATCAAATTCTTGGGTTGTGCCTCTGTAGAAAATTTCAGCCGTTGATCTGAGATCTTCCACAGTCAACCAGGTCAAATGTGAAGGCACTCACAATGTTAACTCATGTGTTGAGAGTGCCCGGGGGTAGAGAGGAATACTGGCGGTGACCGTTGGATCGGGCTTGATCAACGACAGAGATAAATTGGAGAAAAGTGAGCAAGGTGAAAGGAAAAGGTGTGCTGGCCATTGGATTAGGATGATCAACGGTTGAAATATCATAGGGGAATGGTAGGCAGAAGGGTTTTGAACGGGAGGATGGAGACAGTGCGAAGGCACGATGGCCGTCGGATCTGGAGGATCGATGGTCCAGATCATATCGCGGCTTCGTATAAATGAATGAATGAGGCAGATGATAGTGAAACAATGAGACAACGCCGACCATTGGATTAGGAGGATCCATGGTTGGGATTCCATCATGGGGGACGGCAAATGGAGCTGAGGGAGGCCTGATAGCCATTGAATCGATTGCAATCAATGGCTCAAATTATATCGGCAAGGAATGAACATCAGTGGTGAAAATATAGAGTGAAAATGGAGTACAACAAAGTGCGATGGCCGAAGAGGGCTTAAGGATTTTTAGCCGTCGGTCACAGAGTGGGGTCATATGAGAAATGGGGGGCTAAGGGCTTAAGCCGAAAGGCACTTAGAGGCCTGATATGTTAAAATGAGTGCTTTTAAAGCAAAAAGGTGGATTTTAGCCCTTTCAAGGGTTCCTATAGGTTTAAAAGGGGCTTTGACAGTCCATGCAGTCCTTGTAGTATTTGCTTTGCAGAATAAAGCTCCTTATCAGTAGACATCCCAGCTCGGTGAGGGATGTCATAACAACATGCTGCAATGAGTTTGGGAATGTCATTATCAATGAATTCTTTCAACCCATTGTCCTCCAGTACTACCTCCATCCTATATTTACACACAATATATTTGTTACTGCCCTAGAGTACATGCTCCAATATCAAGCCATTGAAATCCATTTCGATCCTGATCTTCCTGTCGCACCAAGAATACTTTTGCAAATTCGAATTCTATTTAGTCAAAAACTCAATTTATTCTCTACTATAGTGATTTCTTGCGCCCTAATACCATGTAGAAATTATACAAACATATGTATATCAATAGGTTCAATATGATCAAGCAATGTACTAAATCTAGATACTATATCCTTCTACAAATCAATTGCGGAAAATAAACACGATCACCAATCACAACAAGTAAAGAAAGAAGAAAATCAAGCCACAACACAAATATTTTCCCAGGGAAATATTGTTATTCAAAACCCCTCTATCTTCTATTTTATATTCACCATGGAATCATGAACAATTACAATGTAATCTTCTCACTAGAGTCTCTTTCACTCTCTCAATTGTCTCACACTGACTCCAGACAAAATCGGCCAACACTTAGCCAATTTCCTGCATCTAATCAATGTGCCTTCCTTGTGCAATTCATGTGGAATGAAATCCCTATTATTTAGGAATTTTAGACTACTAAAACCGCGCAAGCATCATGGGAAATCCAATGTATGTGTGGCTGCATATGTGCAACCTAATAATGATACAACTGATAGTTAACATCCCTTTAACCTTTGTTTCAACTAGGTCTCCATTGGAACTGACATGCATGCAACTATTAATAGTAAATAATTAGTCACTTGACAAATCACTGCATGTGAATCAAATCTGATTTGTTTCACTTGATCTCTCACTAGTGCTACAATCAGTTACAACTAGTTAGACGTACTTTAACTTACCAATTTTGATTTAACTCATTTCTCATGCATTAAACTAATGCACTAATTGCAACTTGGACTCAATAACTAATAGAATCAATCTGCATGCCTCACCAACTACCCTCAACTCAAAATTCATGAGCTAAATGAGTTTATCACACTCAGTTAACTATTACAAGTAATTTTGAGATAAGATTACAATTTATTGTCCAATTTAATTAAGGGAAAATTAAATTAGACACATTTCCAATTTATTAAATAAATTGACTTTCACACTAATGTATCGCTAGGACCCATGATCCCACGATCCCACACTAGTGTGTGTGTTGCATTTTCCTGTTGACTTTCAACAATTTGTTTATCAGATACAAAACAATGAAGATATCATTCCAAACATTTGTTCACTATCTCAGTTTTCCCATCGGATTGAGGATGATAAGATGAGCTATGAGCTAGTTGAGTACCCAAACAAGAAAATTATTCCGTCCAAAAATTTCTAGTAAAAATGGCATCTCCGTCACATACAATAATCTTTGGGTTTCCATGTAGCTTTTGAATTGTTTCCATAAATGCAGTAGCAAATGTACTTACTTTAAATGGATTAGATAATGCACACAAGTGCGCATTCTTGGTAATTCTATCAAATACCACCATGATGAAAATATTTCCTTCAGACTTAGGTAAACCTATGATGGAATCCATTAAAACCTCCTCCCAACATTGGCTTGGAATGGATAAAGGCCGTAGAAGACCTGGGTTCTTACTTGTCTCAACTTTATTTTGCTGGAAAACCAAACATTCTGCTACAAACTTTTGAATATCAGATTTAAGGCCATCCCAAAAGAATTATTTCTTGACCCTGTGGTAAGTTTTTAAAAATCCTGAGTGTCCTCCTAAGTGAGAGGTGTGCAATTCCAAAATAATATTTTGTTTTAGTTGGGAATTCTTACAAAGATATAAGCGATCTTTGTACTAAAAGGATTCATTTTTCCAACTAAATGTATCATATGCACTAGGATCTTGCTGCAATTTTTGAATGAGTGTCCACACTTTTTTTTCATTCTTCCATTCATTCCTCGCTTTGGTTATCCAATCTGGTTGAATAATAGAAATGGCACAAAGCAATGCTTCCACCTATTCATCCTTTCTTGAGAGTGCATCTGCAACAAAATTTAGCTTCTCTTTGTTGTAGATTATTTCAAAGTCATAACCCAACATCTTTGTGACCCATTTTTGCTGCTCTTCTAAAGATAATCTTTGTTCCAAAAATTATTTAAGACTATCATGATTAGTTTTTACCTTGAAGTGTATTCCCATTAGGTAAGGTCACCATTTCTTTAGTGCATGTAGTATTGCCAACATTTCCTTCTCATAAATATCTTTATGTAAATACTTTCCTTTTATTGGACGACTTTCAAAAGCAATGGGTCTTACTTCTTGCATTAAAACAACACCAATTCCATTTCTTGAGGCATCACATTCCACAACAAAGGTTTTTTTGAAGTCTGGTGTAGCTAAGACCGGTGATAGGCACAATGCCTATTTAATATGTTCAAAGGCCTTAGTTGCTTCAGGAGTCCATGAAAATAAATCTTTCTTCAATAATGTTGTTAAAGGTGCTTTTATTCTCCCATAATTCTTAACAAACTTGTGATAATACCCTGTTAACCTGAGAAATCCCTGCAACTTCTTTATGGTTGTGGGGACTTTCCATTCCTTAATGGATTTAATTTTGTTAGGGTCTACCTGAAAACCCACATGAGATACAATATGACCCAGATATTCCACCTCTTGAACTCCAAAGAAACATTTGGAGGTTTTTGCATATAATTGTTTCTCCTCCAATAGTTTGAGCACCATGTCAACATGTTGAACAAGATCCTTCCAAGACCTACTGTAGATTAGTATATCATCAAAAATACTAACACAAAATTTCTAAGGAAGGTTTTTAAAATGGAATTCATCAACCCTTGAAATGTAGAAGGTGCATTATTAAGGCCAAAAGGCATGACTAAAAATTCATAATGACTCTCATGAGTTTGAAATTATGTTTTTGGAATATCTTTAGTCTTCATTCTAATTTGATGATATCTTGAACAAAGATCCAACTTGGTAAAACACATTTCTCCATGTAATTCATCCAATAATTCATCAATCACAGGCATGGGAAATTTATCTTTGATAGTGAGCTTATTGAGCTCCCTATAATATGGACACATGCGCCATGATCCATCCTTCTTGTGTATCAATAGTACTGGAGCAGGGAAATAACTTTGACTAGTTTGAATTATACAACTAGCCTATAACATTTCTGCAATCATACGTTCAATTTCTCTCTTTTGGACATAAGGATATCTGTAAGGCCTGATGTTTTGAGGAACAATTCCTGGAATCAAATAAATAGCATGATCATGATCACGAATAGGTGGGAGTCCTTTGGGAGTTTTAAACACCTTGGAGTGATTTTCCAAGAGTTTTTGGAGATCTATAGAAATAGATGATTTTGATGTTGTAACTTCTAGTGAGCATAATTGTGCGATTATGCCTCGTCGTTATTTCTTTAGAAGATTTTTCATTGTAATATTCCTAAATTAGCTTGTAGCTAATTGGAATATTAAAAGTTTTTTTTTTCACTTAGATAGGTTAATAAGTGGGTAGCGAGACCCATAAATCTTTTTATGAAAAATAAAATCACTTCTCATGTGAAAGTGGGTCATATTTTCAGCTTCATAAAGCACCCTAAGGTGTGAACAGCGGCTGGAGCACCTTGAATGGGTCAACTTTGACCAAATCAACATCATTGTCATGGAGGAGTGGAAATTAATGGAGGGACAACACAGTTTTAGATGGAGACACATTGCATGGAAGTAGTGTCATTAATGGATGGGGCTTAGGGTTTGGAAGCTCATATCTTATAAAATGAAGAGGATGGTAGCCATATTGAGGATGCTGATGTATTTGATATTTCTGAATATATGGTATGTTTAGACATATAACTTTCTTTGGCCATTTAGCTAATGTTGCAAGTTTTTTTTAGCATTGGGTGTTCCTGATCGAGAATCCCACCTCTTCCATTGAGAAGCTCTTGGGAGAGTTTGCACTATAATTCCACATTCAAGAATTTGGCCAAGCCTCAGTCTCATGTACAACACAATTCTATTTAGAGTTGGGTTGTGTTGCAAGGGTGTAGCAGTGGAGGAGAGAGATCTCCAATTTCTGAGCTATTTTTCCATTGGAGGGATCATATTTTCATCTAGAAACTTGTGAGGAAGTTCTCTAAGCTTCATTATATATTTTGGAACCAGGCCAAGTAGCAGTCATTAGCTACAACGCAGTTTCCCTCAAGGACTACATTATTTTAGAGAGCAGCTGTAGCAGTGGGTTTATTGCCCTATTTGGAGTGTTTGGGTTTCCTGTGTGGGGATAAACCCTTCATTTAGGAGATCTGTTGGAGGAGAATCAAACATCTTATATATCAGATCAGCCATCTCCCATCAGTGATTCAGTTGCAGATATTATTCAGCTTTAGGGCCAAATCTGCTATATTTTTTTATAGTTTGTATTTCCAGAAACCTTTCCTGGGTTGTCCTGGAAATATGTTTTGGAGCATGGATCTCTAACCTTAGAATTTTTGGAGAATTATATCAGCAACAATATATTTTTATATCTTTTAGCTGTTATTCTCTCTTATACAACACAATTTTCTTCATTCCTGTATTTCATGTATTAACAACATTTTAGATCTAGGTGTATGCTTTCATGGGAGGCTTGCTTGCCCAACTTGAGTGATCTTTTCCTCAAGATATTGTACCTATTTTTTTGTTATATTCATAATGGAATGGATATAATGTTGTATCATGCTTTGATCTATTTATATTTCTGCATATTTCCAGTTTTATGCACTCTATTCCTACTTTTCCCATTTGGGAATATTACAGTGGTATCATAGCATAATCTTTTCTTAGCCTATGTACTTCAGCCATTATGTCATCTAAGGAGGCTTATCATAGGAAGGAGAAGATCTGCAGAAGATATGAAGGCATAAATTCATTATCAGGAGGGAAGGAGTTATCAAAAATTCTTCTTCAAACTATGTAGTGCATTAACAAAGACATCAAAGAAATGAGAATGGAGATTTGTAGATATTCTCCAAGAGGGCTTGCACATGAAGAAATCTCCATATTTTCAAATTTTAGGTGTGAGCATTCAGCTACACCATCAAATATACAACACTCTACCATGCCTATGTTCATAGCAAGAGAGATGGAGGAAGGAGATGTACCAAAGGAGGAGAATCTTGGTGACTATCTTCAAGAGTATGAATCTCAATCTCAGAGGTTCAAAGATCATCTAAAATTCCAAGGGTTTTGCAATATCAAGGAGAATAGAAGACCTGGCAATCAAAGTAGAAGAAATTGTTGAAAGTAGCATGATTTGGGTATATTCTTCCTATCTACTTTTGATGGGTCACCTAAATGTACAGCAAGGGCTTGGGCGAAGGAGCTAGACACCTATTTGCAGCAACACCAAGTTTCATAAGATGAATCCCTTAGAGTAGCAGCGTTGCATCTTGAAGGTAAGGCTTATGATTAGCGGTTTTATGAAACTTCTTCCTTGAATCATGTAAATGTATCTACTTTTGAAAATTTCACTAGGATCTTAGTGAAAGGGTTTGATGTAAAACATTCTAAAACTTTCTTGGTTGAGCTAGCCAAGCCTAAACAAACAAAATATTTACATGAGTTGGAAGGATATATAAACCCAAATTCATTTCAGAATATTATTGAGGAGGTTAAAAAATTGCAAAATACCTTGGTAGAGGCAAGATACTCACTTCAAGAGGAGTTCCCCTCTCAAAGGGGAGACATGGAGATTTATTTTTCAAAAGAGGATCAAAACAAAGAGCCTCACAATGATGATGAGATACCCTCCATTAATGATGAAGATAAGGCAAGAGGTAACAATGTTGTCACACCGAGAGCATATCTAGTACCTCATGAAGAGGAAGATGAGGAAATTTCTCCAATGAGAGGGATTCTTGTACCCTTACAAGAAGTTCCAAAGAATCTCACATGTGGATATCAGGGCATAGTCCATGAGCAACATGTGCCATCATTGATAGATTTTGAGGTCTTGCAAATAAAGGATAGGGAGGATGGTCAGCATCATATGACTAGGAGCACACACCCCTCTCTATTTCATAAGGTTGATGCATAGAAGAGGCAGGATGATTTTCGCAGTGAGAGCAGGGACAAATTAGCCCACTCACATATACAGCCTGCTCTAGGCCTTGATGTTTCATTACATGGAGGCATTCCACCAGGGAGACCCCCTGATTGGGAAATGAACAAAGAGTTCTCTCAACATGGTGTAGCATTGATATATTTGGCTAAGGAAGGAGCCTTGGGAGGAGCTAGCACAACGCAGAGAACTTTTGGTGGGTTCAACGTAGGGATGAGAAATTTTCTAATATGGGCATTTCCATCTCCCACTTAGCTATTTGCGCTGAAAGATGATGATTCAGGAATATGTGATGACACAAGCATGGGGTCAAAGGGCTACTCCATCTTCCTGGGGCAGCAAATGATGCTTCCACACATGAGGCGGATTTCTGAATATGACAAGAGGTTATTAACACTCTTGCATGAATTGGAAAAACTATGGAATTTTTGGATGGGAAATACCTTCCAAGAGGAGTTTGACCTCCATGTACTTCAATCTTGTCTTGGGCAAGATCAGCTGCAAGGAGAGGCAACAAAAGTGGGGTAACAATACTCCAACATGTGGCTTTGGCATTGAGCATGTCAAAGAGGAGAGTTATGATGATACAGGTGCTTCATTTCATATTTATACAGTGTTGTCATCATTGGGGAGCCTAGATCCATATTGGGAGTCCCAAATACTCGTGGAATATTCCAAGAACCTCTTCACATGTAAGGTTTTTGATGGGCAAGTGATAGATGGGAGGTATAGAGTGGTTGATGGAGTCATTTATTTCCATGATCAGATATACTTGAGTAGAGACTCCAAGCTCGCGAAGGAGATTCTATATGCAGCATATGAGGCACTCTCTTCAGGACATGTAGACTTCATTGAGTCTTATCACACCATCATGGAGGGATTCTATTGGGAGGATCTCAAAGAATATGTGCACCAACATATCAGGAGATATTTAGCTTGTTTGATGTATGAGGAGGAAAGCAACCACCTTGCAAGGTTGTTACAATCATTTCGCCTTTTCTTGGAGAAATGGGAAGGTTCATCTATGGAACTCTTCACCAACTTGTCTACAATATATGGTAAAAAATGTGTTTTTATGCTTATTTATCAACTAACAATATATGCGCATTCCTGTTTGCTTGAGGGGTCCTGACCCAGGTTCAGAGGTTAATGTTTGCCAACAAACCCCTATACTATTGGCCCTTTTCGGCTATGACCTACTTGCATAGGCCAAGGTATCGCTGGAAGTACTATGGGAGGGTGCTGGAACCAAGTTTCCACACCCTAAGAGAGAGAAGGTAATTTGAGGCAGATCTATGTTACAACTTACTAGGTTCACACAGAATCAGCCTATTCGCAACTCTTTTAATAGTGTAATACATATAACCATAACAAAGCTATTATCATCGATAGATCTAATCAATACATTCGCATCCACGTGCACATTAACAAATACCATCGCAGAACATTATAATCATAGCTAATTCCCAATCACAGATACATTTGCAGCTTAAATCAATATCACAAATGTGCTTCAACAGTAAACACAATCTATTGAGATAACACACAGATACTTCAACTATACTTCGCATTTATTAATATCAAATATCCACTTAAAACCAAAACACAACTCGCGCACACAGCCTAGAGGGGTACACACACAGCAGGACTAAGGATCTCTGCGCACACAGCCAACATGAGTCCTTACCCAAAACAACCCAAACAGATCTTAATAGTTCGCACGTAGCATCAATCTTATTACTTTTTTACTTACTAGACCCAGCTATCTATATATTTATAATATCGTAGCCTTCGCTATCCTATGGTCTGCAAACCATGGTTTGTGGACCCTAGAGCTACCATATTTCCCATTACAACACATTAGAGACTTTGACCCATCCCAAAACCCCTATGCAAGACCATCTATTACAAAATTATACAAAAAACACAGGTTAGGGAAACCTGTTCCAACAGGCCCCCAACATAATCTTGTGACTCATCCTGAGACACTGTGGCCATGGGGTTTGCATCTTCGCTTGAAGTTGCTTGATCGCGTCAACTAGCGGGGGCAGCACTCCTTCGCTCTCTGCAACAACATTCTGAGAAATCTCCACCAACTTCTGCGAATTTGGACCTTCTGTAGCAATAGTGACACTCTCCAAAGTATGGTTCAATTGCTTAGCTGCGATATCGACGTCCTGAGAGAGCTTGAGGGCTTCATCGGCCCAAGGCTTAAGGTGGTTGCTGAGAACCTTATTTTTATGGTGGAGCTATTCAATTTCATCTCTAAGTTTGAGGCTAGTACACAATCGTTCTTGGCACTGAGCGGGGATCAAAGTTGACATAGTAGCTTCAATTTGCTCAAAATATTCCTCCTTCTGGCACAGTTCTTCAGTGAAATCAAGTAGGAGAGGGTCACACTGCACCTTAGACCACAACTACATAGTTGTCTCCAACAGTTCTGCGCCCTGAGAAATTAGAGATGTAATAGTATTGGTGGCCTCTGTGACCAGCGCGACTTGCTGGGCTCTTACCTCAGGGGGTGTTTCTGGCTGCAATTTGGCCTATAAGGCAGAAATCTATTGTTCCATTTCTGTCTTGACCATCTGAATTCCAGTCCTCGAAGCCCTTAGCACTGCAAAAATCCCCTAAATATTGGCCAATGGGGTGGGAGAAACTGGGATAACCTCAGTGACATCATGCATAGAGCCTACTGATTAGGAATTCCAACTCTGTCTGTTGCGTGGTAGCGAGGGTGCATGCAGCCTGTGCCTAGGACACTTCGAAACTTTTCTCCACAATCATCTGCTCAGCTGTACTGAGCTACTGGTGCACCTGGTGGTCTCTGTGTTGAGTTTCTTCGAAAAGGGATGCGTGGAGGACCTGTAATGGTTCATGTGGCAGTCGGGCTAAATCCAATTGTACCTCTGCACAGGCCTGGACTTTCGCTCCTAAGTCGGGTGGGCTTAGGACGAATGTTGCACCTGGAAGGGGGTAGAGGCGGCTTTCCATTGTGCTGATAAATTCACTGCTTGACGCAGGGGGCAGCCTTGTCTAAATCATACTCGTCTGCAGGGTGTTGATTTTGAGCTGCAGAGCTCGGAGCTCAAATTAGAGAGTAGCGATCATGGCCTTCTGTTGCTCTTCCAAAGCCAACCATTTATCCTATGAGGCCAGGGTGACTGCGTCCGTGATCTACTCTAGATCCTCCTCTGTCATAGTAGTCCCAGTGTTTCGATCCGGTCTTATAGCTCATTGTTTCTTCCTTTGGCCTTTAATAGGTTCACCAGTCCATTTCGTACCTTGAGGGGATTTAGCACCTCTTGCATCCAGACCCTCTGCACCCAGATTCTGTTGCGAATCCTTCTGTGATTCTGGCTCGACTCCCTTCTCATCATTCTTTCCCTGTCCTTCGGTCTCTTTGGTTGTGTTGGGCGGGGTGACCTTCGTGGTGCTTATACCTGCAATGTCCTTCATACCTTATTTGAAGTCGAGCTTCCAGTGTGGAGGCCAAGTAGCAATAGGGCGATCAATCTGCTCGTTAGTAACCATATATGGGAGTGATACCCACAATGGATTCTTGCAGCCCTGGATCTGCACATTGTGCATTGTGAACTGAAACGCTGCTATCCTCTTGTACTTGTCATAGATCGTTGGTGACAAGCGCAGCCAGGAGTGGATGGCAGCTGCGAGCCCGCTCTGAAATAGGACCCAGAAGACCTTATTATCCTCAATGTGCTAATAATCCTTCGAATCCCATAGATTCACATACCATGCCCCTTCGCACATATTTGGATCTAGCTCAAGGAGGACCGAATCTTCTGAGGCTTCCCATGCGACCAACGCGATGAGAAGAAGCAACTAGGAGTAGCAGAATGCCCTTCCATGATCTTGTGGCTTCACGCACATTCTCTAGAAATTCACTACATAGGAAATGGGACCAGTTGAAGCAAACCCCATTTTTGCAGCGGTCGGCCAACTAGATGACATATGCGAGGACCGTGGCAACCTGGCATTTTCACATCATCTTGCATGCTAACAACAAGGTGCCCATGCACGCACCAGGGTTGCTGATAGTGCTAATCATGAACCCCCTAGTGTTCTGTTCAACGTGATAATCATCACACACCTTATCAACGATCTGTTGTTCATATTTCTTCTCGACATGCTCCATGGGATTTGGCCCTTTCATGATTAGACTAGTGATACGTTGAATGAGAATTTCATCTATGAGGATGTGGTCCTGAATTCATAAGCAGCCGTCGTGGACCAGAGAAAGATGTTGTCACACAATCCTATTAGTGATATTGTAGTGGCCAAAGTGAGGCATCCGTAGCAATTTTAATAGCTCGGACCTAGCCAATCCACTTTCCCATGGCATAGAGACTACTTTTAGTACGTCATCCTCCAATACCCTCTCTAGATACAATTCTGGCGCCAGTTCGGGGAAGGCCTCTAGGTTGGCCAGGTCATGATCATCAAATTTGACTGTATGGATCTTGGCAAAGGAGTCTCCAATGATGGGGACCTCATCAGGAATCAGAGGCATTTGTACATAGGTGTACATCCCATCGAGATTCTTAGGCATGCACACCGAGGGCCTGTGAGGCCGCACATAGGCTGGCAGGAAGCTTATTGGTTCAACGATCTGGGCCTCTTCTTGAGCAGACAACAGTCCCTTTAATGGGTTGGGCGAACGTGCCTGGGGCACCGTTCGTGGGGATTTCACATTTCAAGGGGAGGTACGTGGCTTCACCCCAACCCAATTCACAGGTTTCCTCGACCCTTGCTCTTGGCCTTTTCCCTTCCCTTTCTGATTTCCCTTGCTCAGTGTGGACATAACCTCTTCAAATTCATGGGTGACTTCTAGTACTTCCTCAGATTCTTGCACCGTCAAGGCCACAGTCTGGGAAGATTCAGCGGGATTAGTCGCAGTATTTCTGGTGCGGAAAATGAACTTAGGGTTGCTACTATCAGAGGGGGTAGCACGCCTAGACATTAACAAAACGCAATAGTCACCGAATTTCGCAAAGCACAAATTGTTCAAGATACACAAAACCCCCTTCTGATCTACCCTTATTCTTTTATAACCTTGGAGATCAACCAATAGTTGGATGAGGCTTATTAGAAACTTACCATCAAGTAAACCGTAAAAAATCTTCTGAAATCGCCTCATTAATTGTCGATCGCCCGCTCCTTTCAAAGGTAAAATTTTATTTTTACGCATTTTTACTGTTCCAACGACTATTTTTCATAGCTGTATATTACCCCTATGCTGCCAGTGCACCTTCTTCACTCCGGGCACACCCATGTGCTCACATCACACCTCTCCAGGTTGCGATTGACCCCTACACACCCAACACGCCTCCACCTGCTTCCAGACCTGCGAATGAGCCCTGTGCGTACCACAGTCCTGCCTGTGTTTGTCCCCCTACCTGTGTGCCTTCCGCCCCATACAGATACTCCAGCCATATAGTCATTTGATCCGATATGGTTTGAGCCGACTGCCATTGACATATCCTGGTACCATATCACCGTGCAGCATGGCTAACTGGACATCTCCTCCATCAGTAATTTATTTTACCATATAGGGACCTAGTTAGTGCTGGCGGAACTTCCCCGAGTGCTTCGAAAACTGGCTATCATATAGAAGGACCGATTCTCTCTCCTCAAAGATCTTTTTCCGAATATGTCAATCATGCCATGCTTTTTCCCGGGCCTTCTGAACTTGCTGATAAAATTTAGCAATGAAATGGTCTTCCTCCAAGGCCATGAGTTGCGCTAACCACTCCTCCATGATATGAGGCTCTGCCACGTTGGTAAAGGCTGCGGTGCACAGGATAGGAACAATATACTCCATGGGCATAATGGCCTCCTTTCGATAAACCATCTGAAACAGTGTTTTCCCAGTCATCTTCTTGCAGGTGGTTCAATAGGCCCACAGGACCGATAGGATGCGCACGTCCTAGTCATTATGATCGACATTACAGACCTTGGTCAGTGCCTGCTCCAACATTTCATTAAAAGCTTCTACAACTCCATTTTCCTATGGATGATATGGGGTTATTTTCGCATGGTGGATCCGAAATTCTTCAGTCAAGGCATGTATTGTCTCATTAACAAAATGCGTACCTCTATCGCTCATCAAGATCTTAGGGCAGCCAAACCTAGTTAGAAGATGTTCAAATATGAAGTGTGCAGCGGTATCTGTAGTGAAATCCTTCATAGCTTTTGCTTTGGCCCATCTGGTAACATAATCCGTTGCAATGATGATGTAGCGTGCACCTGTCTTCTTCCCTGGCGGGTTGATGGGCCCAACGAAGTTGATGGCCCATTTTTCAAACGCTTGCAGGGCCATTTGTAGTTGCAAGGGCATTTCATCGTTACACGATGGCCTTCCTATCATTTGGCATGTATCACAGGCTTTGTAATATTCATGAGAGTCACTATGCAGTGTGGGCCACCATAGCCTAGCTCTCAAGATCTTCTACCCTATTTATTTTCCTGCGTAGTGACCTCCGGCTACTCCCCCGTGGGCTTCTGCTAAGATGGCATGCCTTTCATGCTCCAAAACATATCTTTGCAGCACCTCATCAGCTCCCGGCTTATATAGATATCCCACTATGATGGTAAAATCCACTGCATAGGTTACCAACTCTTTCTTCTATTATAGGAATACTCTGCAAGTGCCATCCTTGTAGTTAAGAAGTGAATGATGTCGGTGAAGTGTGCATCAACTACCTTAATAGAAAACAACTGCGCGTCAGGCAGTCCTTCTTCTAGGTTGGTCGATTCCTTGCCATTTTCGATTCGGGACAAGTGGTCTAGCTCGACATTTAGTTTCCCTGGCTTCACGATAATCTCAAAGTCATATTCTTGAAATAGCAGCAGCCATCGAAAAATCTTGCCCCCCAACACAGGCTTATTCACTAGTTACTTCAAAGCTGAGTGATCTGTAAACATCTTGAAGTGCCCTCCTAACAGATAATGTCAGTATTTTTGCAGGGCGTATACCAGAGGCAACCACTCGTACTTGATGCCTCCATCCCCAGGCTGTGTAAGGACAGCTCCCAAGGCGATCGCTGACGCATCTACATGAACATGGACAACCTTCTCCCAATCAATAAATATGAGGACCAGTGTAGAGACCATTTTCTCCTTGAGTATTTCAAAGCTCTTCTGACACTCCTCGTACCAAAAAAACAAAACATCCTTCTTTATTAGCTTTTCTGTAGGTGTTGTGATCAACGTGTACCCTTGAATGAACTTCCTGTAGTAGCCTGTATGTCTGAGGATAGAACACAACTATTTCTCAGTAGTAGGGATTGCCAGGTTGATGATAATTGCGACCTTGGTGGGGAAAACCATCAATCCTTGTGTTATCACTATTAAAATTCTCTAAACTCAGTTAGTTCATACTTGTTCCTAAGTCATGGTATTAGATAGGGTTTTGGTCATTTTATGTTTTATAGGGTCTAAGTCATAGGTTACAAGTCTCATTTCATCACCAAATGAAGTTCATAAACCTTTTTTTACTCCTTAGAAGTCTCATGCCAGGTTTTTAAAACCATATTTTAAGTATTTTTCAAAAAAAAATTGAATAATCCATGAAACCATTTTTTCGTAGCGCGCTCAGTGTAAAAAACTGCTTTTGCGCTATGAAAATGCTGGTTTTTTTGTAGTGCAAAATCCCGAAATCACACTACCAGTGCTACGAAATCAGGGTTTCGGAATTTTCGGTTTAGATGTCACATCCATCAACTTGGGGTTAAATTTTCATGATTATGATGTCAGTCCATGATTATGGTGTCAGTCCACGAATCCTCCCTCATGCATGCAACCATCCAAAGCAGTTATGAAATCATTATGGGATTCTTTAGGGGTCATTTGTCATTAATCCTTTGCAAATTTGAAAAGGGATTGGTTATCATTGTTTTTATATCATGCAAAGAAAGCACTACATGCATATCTATTGTTGAAAGAGAAGCTCATGATAAGATACCAGAGCTCTCATTAAGTTTTCAAGCAAGGCAGAGTTTTCAATCAAGCGAGGAAGAATTCAATTGATGATTATGTCAGCAGTTTCGATACTTGCTAATCCAGTGAGTTTGAAAATAATTGCTGACTGAAACAAGGCTTTTAATTAAGCGAGGCAGAGTTTTCCATCAAGCGAGGCTGAACCAAATTATCAAGCGAGCCATTTTATCCACCAAGGAAGTTTATTACAGTTTTGTTGAAGACACATGGGTTCCAGGAGAAAGATGATAGAAGAAAAAAGAAATCACCGGTCTGGTCATTGCCTGAGGACAGAAACCGAAGGTTTAGAAACTCTCACAAGAGATAAATCTGTTGAAGAAGCCTTCAAGAAGGTAGGTTGCTGGAGGTTCTGTGAAAAGCTTAAAGGAGGGCATAATCAGGTTACCAAATAATTTGCTATTAACTTTACAAGGTCAAACACAAAGGTTGGTTTTCTCAATTTACCAATTTCTCCTGAAGTTATATCAGTAGTCACAGAAATTCCAAGAGGGGAGGAGAGATGGTTCAAGAATTTTAGGTTTGAAATGCAACCCTGCAAAATCTTTTTGAAACCAGAGTTCATAGATACTGATTTGAATAAAGCTGTGCCAAGAAGTTATGTCAAGGATGCATTTTCCAATCTGCTCTACAATATCCAAAGGTACTTCACCTGCGAAGGGAGATACCATAAGGTGTACACTTACCACTTTAAGCTCTTATTGCATTTCACAGGAATAATCTCTCTAGACTTACCTTTCTTTCTATTTCGAAGTCTGGCCAAGATGGCAGAAAACGTACAGATGAAAACTCAGGCATGTGAAACCTCTTTATTTCATCATGGTCTAGTCAATTTAATATTTTTGCATGAGATTCATAAAGTGAAAAGGGAATGGTCTGCATTTCTCTTTTTGAGTGGAATAAGGGTTGAAGGAACAGGTGCTAGCCCTCAAGTCAAAGAAACATCTTCATCAGAGACTAGTGAACCTGTAGAATCAAAATCAAGGAGGTTTGTCAATCTTAAGCCCAGGAAACAGCTTAAGGAACCTATGATAAATACATCACTGAATATCCAAAGGACTCCTCAATCTTCACAGAAGAAGAGAACTTAGGTCAAAAAGACAATTCAGGAACAGTCAACTAGTAAAACATCTCAGAAGAAGTTGACTAGGAGTCAAAGGTCAAAGGAGAAGGGTAAGGTTGTGGTCATAAATGAAAATTTGCAATTAAGAGGTGACTTGAATGATATATTACAAGCTATTAACATTGAATAGTCTCTCCTGGTTCAAGCAGAGTTCATAAAGCTGGATACAGGTGGAAAATCAAAGAAATTGAAAACATCCAAAAAAATAGACTTTGAGGATGAGGTGTCAGAGTTTGTTTTTAAGCCTAGAAAACCATTGACTAGGTAGTCTAGGAAAATGCAGCAGCCAGACATGGAGATAGAACAAATAGGAGGTGAGGATGCAAGTGTTTTTGAAGAACCCATTAATACATCATCTCAAATACTTGAAGAAGACAGAAACAGAGTATTTAATACTCAGAGAGAAAATAGTAGTTATGAAAAGGTTAAAGACAAACTTAGAATTGCAAACATTGAAATTGGTAAATTGAAGAAGAAATTGAGAATGCAAGTGGTAGAAAGGTCAAAATTTGAGAGGATGAAAGGTCTGTGGGAGCTAGAAAAGGTTTCAAACATTGAGTCAATCAGCAGTCAGGAGCAATTCTTCATATGGACCGTCCCTGCAATCAAGGAAGCAAAGTTAATAAGGATGGTTAATACCAAACTAAGAGAAAATAATAGAAGGCTTAAAAGGCAGGTTGAAGACCTTGAGATACAGGTAGCAAAGCCTGAAGATCAACCACAGCCAAAATGAGTGTAAACAATAAGTGACATCTCCTAACACATTTTTGAGGTTATGTGGAAAGATTTCATTTTTGATGCAGTTCAGAGTTGGTTTTTGTTGATTATGAAAGCCTATATATAACTGGAAGGATGGAAGTAGAGGTCTGAAGCTTTAAATTTTGGAAACAAGCTGTGAAAATATAGACACAACAGTTTCGTAGCGCGCTATGAAACCGCTGTAGGTGTCATGCACAACAGTTTCGTAGCGCGCTACGGAACTACTGTAGGATGTAGTTTGATCAATTTTGAAAGTTTTCAAAGGGTGGAAGGGTATGTTTATTAAACCTTGATGCTGCTGAAGGATTTATAATGACCATAAGTGAAGATCCAATGGAAAAAAATAGAAAATTGAAGGTTTCAAATGAGGCTTTCAAAGGTGAAGTTCTGCGCTACGAAAACAACAGACAGTTTCGTAGCACAGCAATGTTAACAGTTTTGGGCTTTTCTTCAAAGGTTTGGTTTGGGCACAGCTGGAAGGAAGAAGTCACAAGAGCTTAATAAGACTTTGCCACATGTTTTGAGCACAAGTTGGTCAGCAGATGTTTTGAAGAAACATAAATGAAACACCATAGCTATTTTGCAGGGAGCATGTTACTATTTTTTAGGGCAAATAAGAGGAAAATCAATACAGTCAAACAACAAGGAGATGGACATCATCAAGGTCGAAGTTTAGGAGGATCAACTGTCAAATAGAAGATTTAATATTTGGATAAGGTTGTTAAGTTATAATAAAGAGTTTTAATCCTAGTTGTATTAGGACTCTAGAACAAACAGTTTAAACTGTCAGATGTAATTAAAGTTTGTTTTAGCAGTTGACAGGTGTCAAGCTAGCAAATTCGAATTTCTCTCAAGTGATTGGAGAGAATCCAAGAATGTAATGATGAATTTATAAAAGACAAGAAGTCGAATTGCATAGGGTTGGAAATTTTCATAAGCAAGCATATTGTTGTTGTAGCAGAAACTGTGTTTTTATGTTAATATAGAGATATTGGTTTCATCACTCAGGATTCAGAAAGGGTTATGGTTGTGTGATATTCTCATAGTTTTCCTCTTTCAATTACTTGTAGTGGCATGAATGTATGTTACTTATAATTCACTGAAGGTGCTTTAACTTCCTTCATATGTTCATGAACTGTGTTTATTTTCTGTCCTACTGTTCTTTGATGCATCTAAACCTTGGAATGCCCTGACTTCCAAATGAAGCTGATATTCATGTTTTCTGAAAACACACTTGACTCCATAAGCCCAATGGATGTTTTTTGATTAGCAGTGCAACCAATTATCCATTTTTATCCATTTTACTCATAGAGTTAGCCATCTAATCCTTATTTGAAAATCATAAACCTATTAAGAGAGCCCTCTCAGGTTGAGGAGGCTAAGCCTCAACTAAAAGTCTGGTTTGAAATAGTTACTCAGAGTCTTCTTGATCAGCAGCCTATCAGGGTCTGATTTTGAGATAACACATTGTCGACAAACTATGTGGCCTAGAAATATCTCGAAGGGTACGCAAAATATGCATTTCTTGATATTTAAGGAAATCTGGTGCTTTCTACAGGCATCCAACATCATGCGCAAGTTTGAGACGTGCTTCTTTACCAATCCAAATACGGTCCAATCATCAAAATATACTTCCAAAAACTTATGGATGAACTTCTTGAATACTGCGACCACCACCCGCGAAAAGATGGCAGGGGCATTCTTGAGCCTGAACGGCATAACAGTGTATTGAAAATATCCCCATTCAGTGGAAAATGTAGTTTTGTTACGTTCTTTAGGTGCGATCCTGATCTGATGGTAGCCCGAGAACCCATCTGTGAACGAGTATGCTTCCTGCCCCCCCACGCTATCAAGGATTTCATCTGAGAAGGGCATAAGAAAGGTATCATGTACGCAGGCATCATTTAGTTTACGCAGGTCAACACCAATCCATATTTCTCCTTTAGTATTTTTCTCCTTTATTCTTTTTCTCCTGAACCACCATAGGACTTACCCAATCTGACTATTCGACTAGCTTGATGATACTCGCAGCTATCATTTTGTTAAGTTCTTCCCTGACTTTTTGCTTATACTTGGGGTTCAATCGATAAGGGCGCTACTTCACAGGGTGCACATCTAGTTTTAGAGTGATGCGCATGACCTCTAGGTCCCCTGTAATCCCCTTGAGTTCTGAGAATTTCATCGAAAATAGGTTCTAGTATTCAGTGAGGAGTTACATGACTCTTCCAACAATATCATCATCCTAGTAGTCTCAAATTTTAGCTAGCTTAGGTTACTCCTCCGTTCCAATGTTGACTTCTCGCAGCTTAAGGCGCTTAGTGACATCAACGATCTATAGTGGGAGTCCCACAACTGCTCGTTCTCCCTCCAACTCTGGGATAGAGATATTTCGCGGGTCTTCATCACATTCCTCCATTGACAGATTGCGACAGTTGACAATATTTTTCATTTGCGTCTCCCACGTTGGCGCTGTTGAGTCTCAAATCTGCATCTTTCTTATACACCTTTCCAAACCTTTTTCATTCACCTGGACCTTCTCAGTCACCAATATCATTGCATATTAATTGTAAAAGAGCTTTTAAAATGGTTTTTAACTATGTTTTGTGTCTGCTGTTTGATTTAGATTTTTGCTCATTTAGCTGCGGAATCTTGTCACTTTCCGTAGCTGCTGCAACTTTCCGCAGCCATTTTGTCAAAGTCTATGTTGCAGGTGTCTTCAGGCAAATCGGGCCACATGGGAAAGTTCAAAATGACGTGGACATGGATCATGTCCTATTGGCTCGGTCGAATTCACCTCGGAAGTCTGTGGTCAAAGGTGGCTAAGTGGTGGTCAACCGTAGAGTCCCACGGTGACAGAACTCTGTTTCCCATCACGTGGAGATTTGTGTGGCCATTTCTAAAACACGGGAGGCACACCAACACCTGTAAACGGCTCCATAAGCCGAATCCAACATCCACTCTCCATAGATTTACTCCTCACGGCAGTCATAATGCTAAATCTCTGGACGTAATGGTTCACGTGTCTTCCTTCAGCGCAGACTTTAGGGAATTAGTTATATCTCACTCTGTTATAAATAATGCGTTCTCATACGCATAATAGTTAGATCTTCTGTAGCTCTGTAATGTAATTGCGTTGTGCTGTGACATTTCTATAACCGCATTTTAATATATGAGAAGACCTTGTTCAAAAGCGTAATTCGTATTTGAAAGCTGCTCCCTGAGGTTTGTGCAGAGGGCCCCTGCACACGCTGAGGTTTTGTGTACTACTGTATAGTTTCATGCTTCATTTCTTTATGTTCATTGTGCTATAGTCATTCACGTGTATATACATTATATCTTTCATGGTATTTACATTTCATCTCTGTCCATAATCTTTCATGTTTTATATTTTACTTCTGTCCATAATCTTTTATGTTTTATGTTGTTGTTAACTGATCAGTGTTCTTATTTCAGATTACAATAGATAGTCCGGGCATTTGCATATCTTTTTCATAATGACTAATGACATGGAATCAATATTGTCCTTCTGCTGATTTCTTTTTCTTAGTTTTTGTTTAATTCCAGCATTGTTTTGTTTATTTCAGTCTTGCACATTTGCTTTAAGTAGTTAGATTAGATATTAAACTGTTCATGTCATTTTCAGTTACCTCCGAAAGCCATAGCGAGACTAATGGTGAGGGATTGAAGTATGAGTGCATAGTTTGATATTAGTTTACTTTTCTGCAAGTTAGATATTAAACTGTTCATGTCATTTTCAGTTACTTCCGAAAGCCATAGCGAGACTAATGGTGAGGGATTGAAGTATGAATGTATAGTTTGATATTAGTTTACTTTTCTGCAAGATAGATATTAAATTGTTCATGTCATTTTCAATTACCTCTGAAAGCCATAGCGAGACTAATGGTGAGGGATTGAAGTATGAGTGTGTAATTTGATATTAGTTTATTTTTCTGCAAATTAGATATCAGATTGCTCAAGTTGTTTATGATTACCTCCGAAATCCATAGCGAGACTAATGGTGAGGGGTCAGAATATGAGTTGATGTAATTTTATTTTAGTTTTACTTTACTTGCAATCTTTTCTTTGAGTAACAGTTTCTTTTGTGTTTAGACATCAGCAAGGGTAATGGTTTTCATGATCAATAGTTCACTGTTTGTTTAACTAGGATAGTAGCACATTTCATTTCCTTTTAGGAACTAATTTTCTCATTGTATGTTTCAAAATCCTTTTGAAGTTTGAAATTTTGGTAAATCATTATAAAGGACATCATTTCCTTGAACAATCATAACCATACTTGTCTTTTAGAATTTTCTTTAGGAAACCAACCAATATAAAAAGAAAAAAAACCAAAAACGACAAAAAAGTAAGAGATAGGTTATCTTGCAAATATAGTGCGCCACACTTCGTCAGCTTACGAATCCCGAATTGAAAAATTAATGTAGCAATTTAGGACACACTAAATTGACCAAACATTTTGGCGCCGTTGCCGGGGAAGTGTAACTAGGTAGCCAATTTCTTTTAAAAAAAGAAAAAAAAGAAGAAGGGAAAACTTGATAACTTCTTGAAATATGCTCTCCTCTTGCACCTAGTGTGATCTGGAGGATCAGAAAAGAGAGTTATTGGTTCGATAATTTCTTAAGTATGCTCTCTTCTTGCACCTAGTGTGACCTGGAAGATCAGAAAGAGAATTATTAGCCCAACTTAAATATATATATATATAAAATAAAAATGACATGCATAGAGCAAGAGATTCTAGGGGAAGGTTTATAGCTAAAAGCCAAAAGTTTGATTTTCACAACTCCATCTTCTTCAAGGCATAGACAAGATTCACCACCATCTACCCCTAGCCTTAAGATTCTTGGGATTCAAGGAACAGCTGAATTAGAGGATTCTCCTATACCACCTACTAAATCTCCTTTAGAAAAGGAAGAGACTCCCTCTCATCCTCCCTTGATAGAAGAACCAGAGGACTTTGAGGACTCTAAAGAAAAACTGTCTTGGGAAAATAATGAAATCGGGTTGGAGGCAGAGTGAGGGTAGAGAGGAGAAACAATGGAGACAATGGTGGAGAGTGATGGAAGAAATAGGAGAGAACAACATTTGGATTCTGGTTGATGAGGAAACTCATACAACAATGAAAAAAAAAATCTCATCTGTCTGTCCTCCCAACTTTTGTGGATGGGCGAGGATCACCTGAGCATTTAAGCCCAGGTTTGAGTGCGTGTGCCGCACTATGGCTATGGAAGACAAAAACTCAAAATAGCTGTCAGCTTGAAAGTCACTTTACAGAAATGGTTCATGGGATTAGTCACCCAATCTATTAGGACTTGGAATGATATGAAAAAAACATTTTTGGATAGATACCTGGACTATTGCATGCCCACCAATCACAGGGATGAGGTATTCAAAATGGTGCAAAAAGAAGATGAAAATTTGGAGGATTTACTTGAAAGATTTCAATACAACTTAAAAAGAGCAAAGATGAGCAACTTAGATGAGGAAAATTTGAAAGCCCTTCTATTAAAAGCCATCAGAAATGAATGGATAGATATTTTAAACATGATGGCAGAAAGACATCTCTCGACTTCCATTTTGACACCGCGAGAACTTCTGTGTCCATCTCTCAAAGAGGAAAATCTAAAGCAAGGAAAAAGGCCTAGAAGGATCCTTCTCTTATAAAGACTATATCGTCTGCCTGTTGGATACGATGGTAGGCGAGGAAGTGGCAATATGTGGTGAATTTCAAGCAATATCTTGGGGCCCAGCAGGCAAAACAGCTGAACACATAAGATCAGCTAATGACAATGAGGAGATTCTCTATTTATATTTGTCTAAATATAGGAAAAGCTGCTTCCTTTAAAAATGTCCCTTGGATGCAAAAGTTGTAGAAACATGTGTATAAGTTTCTCGGTCATGAGACAAGGATTGTCCTTGATTCCACAGGCTCAAAGGCTGTCTTTCAGAAGACCCAAATTCGATCTCTCTTGTTTCGACTGCAAGGGCATGGCGGGGGACAACAAACTCTCAAGGGTTTAACAGCCTATGAATCATAAACAAAGAGATTGGAATCCTTGGCAACAACCTTGGCCCCAACATCAAAATCCATATCAGCCATGGGTACAAGGGATGCAAAATCCTTATGGGAGATTTGCTCAATTTTATCAATATCCTCCATCTTTTCAAAATCCACAAGCTCCACAACTTCCAAACCCAAATCCACAACTTTCATTGCCATTTCCACAACAACAACCTTCTCAACAAAATCCAAATCCTCAACTCATGCTCCCATACCAACAAAAGACAAATCAACTTCCAGCTCAGCCATTGCAAAATCCTAACAATAAAAATCCTCAGAATACTTACATGATAGAAGGACAACAATTTCCTACCTATATGATTTTTCCTCTCAATGATGTACAACTCAGATCTGGTAGAGTTTTAGAAAAACCTTCTATAGATGTCCAAGAGCAAGATATCTCTGAGGAGGAATCTCTTGAAGCCAATAAAAATTCTGAGGAAATATCTCTTCAAAATTCAAAAATTCAAAAAGAGAAAGGAAAGTTAACACCCACAACTCCTATAGTTGAGCAACCTGCATCTTCATCTACACCGCCTTTTCCTGAAAGATTACAAATTGACAAGGGGGTGGAAAAACAAATCTTGTTGCCTAACTATGATTTTCTAGATGAATTAAAGAATGTTTGTATCAAGATTCCCTTGCTACAAGCCATTCAAGATATTCCTATTCTAGCAAAAACAATAAAGGAGTTGAGTTTCAAAAGACCAGGGAGGAAACTAAAAGACACAAGAAGAATCCACCTGGTAGGAAAAATTGCAGATATCATGATGGGAAAAATTACCATGCAGAAGTATGTAGATCTAGGAAGTCCAATTGTCAAGACACATATAAATGGGATAGAAATTCCAAACACATTGATTGACTTAGGGGCCGCTATCAACATTATGAGTAGACAGACTATGGACCAGCTAAAACTTCCTAACCTTATTTTTACACCTACTTTACTGCAACTTGCAGATCGATCAATTATTAAACCAGATGGTGTATTAGAAGACATTTCAGTCTCCTTAGATTCTTGGGAATATCCAGTAGATTTTATGATTTTGACTCCCAAGAGTAATCTAGGAGGACATCCACTTATCTTAGGAAGACCTTGGCTAGCTACAGCTGATGCTTTCATTAGTTGTAGATCTGGGGATATGTACATTTCTAATGGTAATTCGACAAAGAAATTCAATTTGTATCCTCCAGCAAAAGAAATCACAGAAGTAGGAGACAATGAATGGGTTGATGATGAGGATATTATACAACCTGTCTTTACCATTTCTGAAATCAGTGAGGATAGTCAAATTCTGAACACATTAGAAAATTTTGAGACATCTTCAGAATATGACCCCACACAATTTCAGTTGGAATCTGACATAGAATATTTATCATCAAGACAAATGTTTCTTTACTCTATGTAAGAGTTTGGTAGTTCTATCATCGAGATTTTTCCAGGAAAAACATTGAATATCAACAAACATTTGGAAAAGTCACAACAAGAAAAACTAACCAAAATATTGCAAAAACATTCTACTGCATTTGCATGGGAGTATACTGACATGAAAGGTATTGATCCTAAGACTTGCATTCATCATATCTATATTGAGGAAAACAGTAGACCAATCAGACAATCTCAAAGAAGGATGAATCCAAATCTTAGGGAGATAGTGAAAGAAGAGCTCCAAAAATTACTCAATGTAAACTTCATTTATCCAATTTCAGATAGCCGATGGGTTTCTCCTTTGGTTATAGTACCTAAAAAGAATGGTAAATGGAGGGTATGCATTGATTACAGGGAATTGAACAAAGCAACTTTGAAGGATCACTTTCCTTTGCCTTTTATCGATCATATATTAGATACATTAGCAGGTAAAAAGTACTTTTCATTCTTGGATGGTTTTAGTGGCTATAATCAAATTCAGGTAGCACCTGAAGATCAAGATAAGACCACATTCACTTGTCCATGGGGAACTTTTGCCTATCGAGTACTTCCTTTTGGGTTATGTAATGCACCCGCAACATTCCAAAGAGCAATACTAGGAATTTTTTCTGATCTAATCCATGATTGTGTAGAGGTTTATATGGATGATTTTACAGTTTATGGTAATTCATTTGAAGAGGCATTAGAAAATTTGGAAAAATTCCTTATAAGATGTAAAGAAACAAACCTTTCATTAAGCCATGAAAAATGATTTATGATGTTTACTGAAGGTATTGTTTTGGGGCATCATATTTCAGGAGATGGGATTAAAGTTGATAGATCAAAAATTGAAGTCATATTCAAGTTGCCTATTCCAAATTATCAAAGAGATGTTAGAAGTTTTCCAGGATTTACTGGTTACTATAGAAGATTTATAGAAAACTTCACTAAAATAACATCTCCACTCTTCAAATTGCTTACAAAAGACTGTGAATTTAAATGGGATCCTGATTGTCAATCAACCTTTGAAACTTTGAAAACAATAATATCTGAAGCACCTATCTTGAGAGGACCAAATTGGAAACTCCCTTTCCATATTTCTACAGATGCTTCAGATACAGCTCTGGGAGCTGTATTGGGCCAAAAGGATTTAGTCCCTTATGCCATTTATTATACCAGTAAAAATTTGACTCCTACTGAGTTGAACTATACTGTGACTGAAAAAGAGTTTTTAGTTGTTGTTCATGCAATCAATAAGTTTAGACATTATATAACAGGCTATGAAACTTTTATTCATACTGACCATTCTGCAATTAGATATTTAATGAACAAACCTGTTACTAATGGCAGAGTGACAAGATGGCTCTTAATTTTGCAAGAATTCAATATTACTGTGTTGGATAGACCAGGAAAACAAAATACAGTAGCTGATTTCTTGTCTAGGATTCAGAATACTAAAGAAGATTCTCCCGTAGAGGATAAGTTTCCTGATGAATACTTGTTTGCAGTAACTATTAAGACTCCTTGGTATGCAGATATTGCTAACTATTTGGTTATAGGGAAACTGCCTTCACATTTGTTTCCAAGTGAAAAAAGAAAAATTATTCAGGAGAGTTCAAAATATTCATGGATTTCTAACGAATTGTTTAAAACAGGGCCAGATCTTGTGATCAGAAGGTGTGTCAGGGAAGATGAAATGCCTGATATTCTTAAGGCATGTCATGATGAACCATGCGGCTGACACTTTGCAGACAAAAGGACGGCCTATAAAATCCTTTCTTTAGGATATTATTGGCCTTCCCTCTTCAAAGATGCAAAACAATATGTCAAAAGGTGTGACAGCTGCCAAAGAGTAGGGAAACCTACCCTTTCAAATGAAATCCCATTGCAACCACAAGTACTCATCGAACCCTTTGAAAAATGGGCTTTAGATTTCATAGGACCTATTAATCCACCATCTAAGTAAAAGAAGTATATATTGGTTTGTACTGATTATGTTACTAAATGGGTAGAAGCCAAAGCATTAGGTCACATCAAAAATCGCTGTTAATTTTTTCTTTAATATAGATATTTACCGCTTTGGTGTTCCAAGAGAAATTGTATAGAACTGATGAAGCTGCATTCATATCCAACTGGGTGGAGAAGTCAAGAACAATGTAACCATAGAAGATTGCTCTGTTATCCCAACAAAATGGTCAAGGGAATTACCACAATGCAGTTCTTGAAAGTATCATCACCAAAACCTGCTCATCTATGAGATTGGGCGTTAGGCAAGGCTTTGTGAAGCCTCAGGCCTATTGTGAACTTATTGATATCAACAGACATTCTCCCAGAACTTTTTTGGTGGAAAGAAGTCCTGGCCTCAAAATTCCAAGTCAAGACCCTTCAAGATAAATGGGCTTGGGGATGGATTGATTAAGCTCAAAAGCATAGAATGGAGCAGTTGAATGAGCTAGATGAGATCAGACAAGAGGCAATTCTAAGAACTGATCTAGTTCAATATCAAAGAGCTAAATGGCATGACAAATACATCAAAGAGAAAAAGTTTCAAGAAGGAGATTGGGCATTGTTATTTGATTCCAAGTTTAAAGATTTTAAAGGAAAATTTTAGACTCATTGGCTTGGGCCATATGCGATTGACAAGATCTTTAGCAATGGAGCGGTAAGAATCAAGACCATTGATGAATTTCAAACTCCTCTTATTGTGAATGGCCACAGATTAAAAGTCTATCATAAGCCACTCTCAAAAGAGGAATTTGTCAAAATGTTTCAAGAAAATTCTGCAATCAGGCTGGTACAGAAGAATTCTTCTTCTTCACCAGCCTAGTCTTTTTTCTTTTCAGTTAAAAAAAATAAAAATAAAAAATAAAAAATAAAAATTTGTTGTATAAGCCTGAAAACCAATCATTGATTGGCAGTCTTATACAGAAAATGTAGGGTGAAAATCAGGAACACCTGACACCCTATATTTTCCAAAAAGAAAAAAAATCTCTCTTTCATTTCACAAGTTTTGTGACCACCCACTCCATTCCATTCCACTTCATCTCACTCCACTTCATTCCATTTCACTTCATTTAATTTACTTCATTTCATTTCATTCTTTTTCATGACCATTTTCATTCAGTCAGTTATCATCCATCTATTTCCATTCACCCAAATAATAGTTGTGTCAGTTTCCACAGCTGACATCTGTTTCCACAGCTGACACCAGTTTCCGCAGCCAGAAGCAGATTCTGCAGCTACCACTCTGTTTTTCAAAAGAATGTACAGTCAGATGTATTTTCACAATCATGAAATCAAATGCAGGTATGTAGATATATTATGAAGACAGGGGGCATTCAAGACATCAAATGAGAAGCAACAAATTGAAGACCAAGGAAAAATGGCAAGAATTCCAAGGTATGAGTAAAAATTTATTTCAAATAGCATTTAAAACACATTTTTACATAGTTATGAACCACAGCTCCATTATGTGCAATGATTATGTTGACAAACTCCGTAACCATTCCACAATCTCCATATGATCCGCCCATAATCCTTGCATTCATTTTCAAACGGTCCATAATCGAGCCCCTGATCTTCACTCATACTCCGATACTCCACCTATGATAAATAAACGTGGTTGATTTGACTACGACTTCTTTCAGCCGCATGAAATCCGTAGCCGTTGTATAAACGTGCCTACATTTACTCTACAGCCACCAAATTTTAAACACTGTCGGATGTGTTATACTCCTCCTTTTGTTCTATTAATCTCACAACCGCATTTCCACCGAGCTCACGTAACCCTTCTCTGTTCCGCTTCACCCCATTTGTTCTCCATTTACGCTACAGTCTGTATACCCATTTTCTGATATCTGCCTACAGTCATTGTGCTCATTTCCGCTCATTTAGCCGTATTACCTCCGTTGAACCCTCCTCACGGAGACAAGTTTTAAAAGAACAGAAAGAAGGATGGGTCAGTTGTTGAGAATAGAACCAGAAGGACCTAAATTCATGGAAGGATACCCGCAAGTCAGAGATTTATTGAAAAAGGCAAAGTGGCTTCGGTTCATCCAAAAGTTTAGAGGCTACCATAAAGAGGTGACAAAATCGTTTGCAAGGTCTTTCAATGGCCTAGAGGTAGAGATTGGGGACCTTAAATTCACGGTGAATGAGGCATCCATAGCAACTGCCACAGAACTTCCTCAAGAAGGTGAACGATGGTTCAAGAACAAAATCATTAGTGATGAAGCCTGGAGAATGATCCTGCATAACCCAGGTATGGATGTAACTATTTTTAAAAAGGGAATTCCTGTTCATGCTTTGAAAGAGGAGTGGGCTACTTTACTGCTAGTTATTCAAAAATTTATCACCTGTGAGGGCCGTTTTGGGTCAATGTATATGTATCGTACCCGGTTGCTGATGAATTTTCTAGACAACCAGACCCTTAATCTCCCATACTTTTTATTAAATAGTTTGAAGAAGATGTCTGTGACCGTTCAGAAGCATTTAGGGGACATGGAGCCACATTTGCATCACCATGGTCTTGTGAAAAATCTGATTGAAAAATAGTTAAAAGAGAAAAAGGACACATGGAAACAATTTTTGATTAGAAATTTCTTGAAGAACCCCAAGAAATTCCTGAAGGCAGTACATCAAGAAGGAGTAGGAGGAAGAGAACAAATGATGAAACTCAAAGCACTCCTACTACTACAATTGAAAGAACTAGTGGAGAAGGGAGACTGTCAAAGAAGAGGAAGGAAGAAAACAAAGGTAAAAAGCCAATAACATCAAAAGAGACAAAAAGTATTGAGGCTATGCATCAAACCCCTTCCTCTGAAGAAGATCATCAAGTGTTATCTGAGAGACTAGTTCATCTTCAGGAACAGTCATCTATGGCCAAAAAGAGGGGAAAAGAAAAACAAAAAGGAAAAGATAGTGGTCCACAACGTGTAAGAAGAAGTTCCAGACTTAAAGGGAAGTTGAGGAAAACACAAACGAAAGGACCCCATTTCATTGATTTGGGAGAAGAAACATCTGAACAATCCCCAGCTGGCCATAATCCATCTCATTCTCAGTCAGACATTGAACATAGTTCATTTCATTCTCAGTCAGATATTGAACATAGTCGATCTCATTCTCAGCCAGACGTTGACATGAGCCCTTTTCAGCCAGATTTTGAAGCCAATTCTCCTCCACGGCATTTTGGGGACAGCCCAATAAAAACAACACCTGAGATAGACCCAAAGCAGAAAGAAGTATATGATTATATAGAATCTTTAGAAAGGGCAGCCACGGGTCCCAGCACTTCATCCACTCAGCCTCACACAACAAAGGAAGATCTCGTCCAATCATTGAAACAAGAAGTCTTTGAATTGGAGGTTTTAAATAAACACATTAAAAATGAAAATGAGGCATTGAAGGAACAAAGAAAACTGGACAAGATCATTCATGACAATACCATGCTACATCTGGGACTATGGCAGAAAAAGAACAAAAAATTAAAGAAGAAATGCCAGAAGTTAAGTAGAGCATTGGTTAATATCAAATTCAAGTGCTTGATGAAGAAACCCAGGATGTTAGCAGCACCAAGAAAGAGGAGGAGAAGACTAGATGTACTGGCTGAATTGTCAAGGCATATGAATTGAAGGAGGATTATCCAAATTTTGGTTGCATGAGGACATGCAACACCTTCACAGTGGGGGTATGTTGAGTCTCAAATTTGCATCTTTCTTATACACCTTTCCAAACCTTTTTCATTCACCTGGACCTTCTCAGTCACCAATATCATTGCATATTAATTTTAAAAGAGCTTTTAAAATGGTTTTTAACTATGTTTTGTGTTTGCTATTTGATTTAGATTTTTTCTCATTTAGCTGCAGAATCTTGTCACTTTCCGCAGCTGCTGCAACTTTCCGCAGCCATTTTTTCAAAGTCTATGTTGCAGGTGTCTTCAGAAAAATCGGGCCACATGGGCAAGTTCAAAATGACGTGGACATGGATCATGTCCTATTGGCTCGGTCAAATTCATCTCGGAAGGTTGTGGTCAAAGGTGGCCAAGTGGTGGTCAACCGTAGAGTCCCACGGTGACAGAACTCTGTATCCCATCACGTGGAGATTTGCGTGGCCGTTTCTAAAACACGGGAGGCACATCAACACCTGTAAACGGCTCCATAAGCCGAATCCAACATCCACTCTCCATAGATTTACTCCTCACAGCGGCCATAATGCTAAATCTCTGGACGTAATGGTTCACGTGTCTTCCTTCAGCGCAGACTTTAGGGAATTAGTTATATCTCCCTCTGTTATAAATAATGCGTTCTCATACGCATAATAGTTAGAGATCTTTTGTAGCTCTGTAATGTAATTGTGTCGCCATTGTGCTGTGACATTGTTTCTCTATTATGACTGCATTTTAATATATGAGAAGACCTTGTTCAAAAGCATAATTCGTATTTGAAAGCTGCTCCCTGAGGTCTGTGCAGAGGGCCCCTGCACACGCTGAGGTTTTGTGTACTACTGTATAGTTTCATGCTTCATTTCTTTATGTTCATTGTGCTATAGTCATTCATGTGTATATACATTACATCTTTCATGGTATTTACATTTCATCTCTGTCCATAATCTTTCATGTTTTATATTTTACTTCTGTCCATAATCTTTTATGTTTTATGTTGTTGTTGACTGATCAGTGTTCTTGTTTCAGATTACAATAGACAGCCCTGGGCATTTGCACATCTTTTTCATAATGACTAATGACATGGAATCAATATTGTCCTTCTGCTGATTTCTTTTTCTTAGTTTTTGTTTAATTCCAGCATTGTTTTGTTTATTTCAGTCTTGCACATTTGCTTTAAGTAGTTAGATTAGATATTAAACTGTTCATGTCATTTTCAGTTACCTCCGAAAGCCATAGCGAGACTAATGATGAGGGATTGAAGTATGAGTGTATAGTTTTATATTAGTTTACTTTTCTGCAAGTTAGATATTAAACTGTTCATGTCATTTTCAGTTACCTCCGAAAGCCATAGCGAGACTAATGGTGAGGGATTGAAGTATGAGTGTATAGTTTGATATTAGTTTACTTTTATGCAAGATAGATATTAAATTGCTCATGTCATTATCAGTTACCTCCGAAAGCCATAGCAAGACTAATGGTGAGGGATTGAAGTATGAGTGTGTAATTTGATATTAGTTTATTTTTCTACAAATTAGATATCAGATTGCTCAAGTTGTTTATGATTACCTTCGAAAGCCATAGCGAGACTAATGGTGAGGGGTCAGAATATGAGTTGATGTAATTTGATTTTAGTTTTACTTTACTTGCAATCTTTTCTTTGAGTAATAGTTTCTTTTGTGTTTAGACAGCAGCAAGGGTAATGGTTTTCATGATCAATAGTTCACTGTTTGTTTAACTAGGATAGTAGCACATTTCATTTCCTTTTAGGAACTAATTTTCTCATTGTATGTTTCAAAATCCTTTTGAAGTTTGAAAGTTTGGTAAATCATTATAAAGGACATCATTGCCTTGAACAATCATAACCATACTTGTCTTTTAGAATTTTCATTAGGAAACCAACCAAGATAAAAAGAAAAAAAACCAAAAACGAAAAAAAAGTAAGAGATAGGTTATCTTGCACATATAGTGCGCCACACTTTGTCAGCTTACGAATCCCAGATTGACAAATTAATGTAGCAATTTAGGACACACTAAATTGACCAAACAGGTGCCCCATATGATGCTTGAGGGCGTGATTCATCAAATAATAAGGCATCTATATCCTGCAGAGCTTCGTCAAGTGCCTCCATTCCACCTATCAAACCAAATGTCCCTACAAACTTGTCTTTCAGGGTTTCCCAGTGGCAGTTGCACTAGTGTAGTTCTGCATCTAAATATCATGCGGTGGGGATTGGCCCCAAGGCATGAATGAACAGGTGGACCTATTCATCCGTATTTATTTCTCACCATTCCTCCATCCATGCAGACAAGTGTTCGCGCGAGTCTCCTGGGCCAAGGAAATTTTTTATGCGCAGGTGAGTTGGGGGTTCAAACCACAAGGCCACCATTTCGCGACATTCCTCCTAATCTCAGAACATATCCTTATGATTTTCCCACCACCGTGTCGGGGTTGCGCGCATGGCTAGATTAAGGGCCCACATCCTTCGCTCCCTTGGGACTTCAGCTTCAAATGTTCGCAAAAACTCCCTAATACTACTAGAACTATCAAAGTAGGGCAATTCTCTTACTTCTAAGGAGATACACGGGAAGCTCTTCATGATTCTAAGACATCACAGTGCGGATACATCATGTAACCGATTTTGCCAATTTTCTATCTCCCCATCTGAGTCAGAGAGGCATTCACTATCCTTCTCCCATAAAAGCACACCATCAGCTGTAGGTTTGATCTAATCCTCGTCCCGAGTAGTTAATTTATAAATGTGATCCACATCCTCTTCTTTGTGCATAGGTTCTGTATATTGCTCTCCTTCCGTAGGGTCTAGTGGGACTATCACCCTTGTACCCTCATTCTCAAAGATCATGCTCCTTTTCTTTAGGTTGATAATGCCTCCTATGTCTATTGCCCAATCCAGTCCTAGGAGCGCAGGATAAGGGTCCACATCTTCCACAATCTGAATTACCTCAAATTTGGTGCGTACCTTAACTCTTGTGATATCTACCATAATCTTTGACAACCTCCCCAATGGTATGATCTTTTGTTGGTTATCCATGTGCAGTTGTATAGTGGACCATTCCAACTTAGGTTCTCCCATCCGCTGCGAAGTTTGCTTAGGCAGTACGTTTGCATCTGATCCCAGATCCAAAATGACCTGATCCATTTCATAATTGCCAATCTGCGCTGTTAGCCGCATTTCCCGACCATTGCGTCTCTTATGCTTGTAAAGTTTATGCACATCCTTGACTTCTGTGGGAGGTTTAGTTATCTCTATGCCGTTGTCTATTAGTGCTTGAAGATTTTCTACTGCCTTCTGATTGTGTAGCAGCTTCATACATGCCTGTAGAAATGGTTTAACTTCGTCGTCTGTTCTTAGGTTTGCTGGAGCCTTGGAACCTCATCCTTAGTAAAGTCTTTGCGAGCTGCAACGAAAGGTTTCCTTCTCCTTTTGTAGGTTCAAGCTTTCCTGCTTGATAGCTGCTTTTTGGATAAGAGGTTCAGCCATGGCTTTCTCCTCAGCTCCTCCAGTAGCCATGCCATTACACGTTATGACATTAATACTTGGTCCTTCCTCATGTGGTTCCACCTTAACCCTCTGCACATCCTGCATAGGTGTTTGTTGTTTTTCCTTCATTTTTGCTATCAAGACTAGACAGTCTTCAATCACATGGTCCAATTGTCTCGCATGGTTCATACAGTCCCTTGAAAAGTGCCCTATTTCTCCACATTTGTAACAGATCAATTTTCCTCTTCCTCGACTTGCCTCTCCACCCCTTCCCCCTCCCCTGCCCCTGGCTGGGGAGCCTCCTTTACTTGAGGGAGATAGTGGTGAAGAAGTGTCAGCCTGTACCCTGTATAAGTTTCCTCGATCTATCGTCAAGTCATAGGTCTAACAGTTATGCTTTTCATGTCCCATAGAGGGAAAAAATCGACACCATTGTTGCTTCAATTCTGGATCATAAGCACCAAGACGGGGACAGTTGTTGGTATCGTGTAGTCCAAAAACACGAAAATCAGTGCACCATATTGTCCTAGCTTGCATGTAGTCTATCAGCAGACGACACTGATCTTTGGTGTGGCCAGAGACCCTGCATTGTATGCACCACACGTCTGGGCTAGCTTCCTTTCCTCTCTCCTTTTGTAGATTCTGCATTTCAAGGTGCACTGCCTCCAACTGTCCCTGGATCTGTTGCACCCCAAATTGGGCATCATCTCTTGGCACAACTTCTAGTTTCATATCAATCTCCAAGGCTTTCTCTTGTGTCTCAATCGCCTGCTGACCCATAGGTCTGTGCAGTTGAGGTAACATCATAGCGATAAACCATTCCTTGTGCTACCTATCATCATATTGAAATTATCCATCTCTGATAACCTTCTTTAACCGTTGATTAGCTTCCGAAACAGACTCAGTGGGTCCCTTTCTAAATTCTTTTAGTTCAGTTACTAGCTGCGAGTAGGACTTAGGCTTCTGGAATTGATGTTTTAAAGCTTTCTTAATTTCTTGAATAGACAGATCTGCATGCTGGCCTACGTACCCCATATACCAGTCCAAGGCCCTTCCTTCAAAGGCGAGGGACAGTTGTGCTCTCTTTATAGCATCGGTAGCCACATTCTGCACAGTCCATACTGATTCTACTACAAACCAAAATTGGTCCATATCTTCATCTCCTACACCCTTGAAGGTGGGTAGCTTCATGTGTGTGGCCATATCTTCTTCTGGTGGCGGAGGTGTGGGTGAGTTTTTACCCTTATGCTAACTTGAATTTGGTGTAGCTGGAGGACTATTTCCTTCATGCATAGCCGATTCTCTTACTAGACTGTAGATGGATCTATCTCCTTCTCAATTGGTATGGTAGTACTTACCACTTGTTGTTGTACTCTTGCTCTAATCAGAGGTCATTCATTCAGTGTGGCTGCATAGAATGCCCTTTTCGCACAGTAATATTTTGATTAACAATGGAAATGTTTTCAAGAACTTACCCCAGAAACCCTTGAAGAACCTCTGCTCTACCTCATAATAGGCTACGACATGATCGATTGCGAATTTTGTCACAAATCCTCCCAGCACGCTATCCACCCAGTGATCTATTGTATGGGTGATTGTATTGTCAGTACTCTCCAACTGTTGAATCAATTCTGGTGTCCACTGCGTAACCTTATTGTCCTTACAACACGTCTGGAATTCTACGAGCATTTCCAACCACTCCTAAAGCTCGTGCGCAAAGGTTACAAAGAATATTTCATAGACTTCGCTGAAGATGTACTTGTTATTCCACTTCTCAGCTGTCAATTTTTTGCTGTGATTCTCTTTTACAACAAATTCCTGAATTTGTGTTTCAAACCAGTCTTCAATTTCCAACCTCTTAGGTCTCGAATGACCTCATGGCATTACCCGATCTCTCTCTCAAAATGATCCCGGTCCCGGCAATGGAACCTGTTAGTATGAATCTTGATTCGAGGTGTACGAAAAAAGACCACTTTAGTTGCGCATAACAAATAGCCCTAACAATAGAAATGACTGCTAATAGCTTTAGATCTGCAGTTAGATGATCAAGACAAATGCTGCAAAAATCTAGATCTATGCATTAGAAGACATTAAATAGTAGAAAAATAAGATTTACTTCATAGATCCAATAGATAAGACAATAATATATCCAATGAAATTTTATATTAAGGGCACCTAGGAGGAAAACACAAGAGTGTGTTTCCTGTTCTCCTCAATGGGATGGGTTCTTGTAAGTCCTCAGCACTTCAGATTTAGAATTCCGCTCTCTTGATGGTGTAGAAAAGCGAGACAAAAATGGAAAAATATGGCTATGATAATGGATCAATAGTCAGACCAAGAGTTGAGATCCAGAGTGATCTTTAGGCAACAAAAGGTGACAAATGAATGGGAAAACCCTTCTATTTATAAAAAAAATATTGAGTTAGTCTAGAGATTGGTGAATAATTAAAATATTATTAACCAAATCTAGATCCAACTTTTATGGAATATTTTATTATATTTGTTGGAGGGAAAAGGAATTTGACTTGAGTTAAATCCCCTTATTTTTAAATAATAAATAAATAAATTATTTATTTATCATTTTAAGGATGTGATTAAGTAATAATAAATAAATAAATGATTTATTTATTATTTTAAGGATATGGTTGAGTAATAATCAAATAAATAATGATTTATTTAATTATTTAAGGGTGAATTAGTCATATTTAACAAAGAAGATTATTTAAATAAGATTTAAACAATTATTCTTTAGAAAATAATATGATAAATAATGATTTATCTAATTAATTTCTTTTTTTTTGGGTTAAATATAACCAAAAATATTAATTAAACTAATGTTTAACTAATTATTTCTCGAGGAAAATCAAACAAATATATATTTATTCAATATTTCCTTATGGGGTTTCATGTTTAGAACATAAACAACTTAATAAAGGTGGTTTACTAAGTTATTTTTCATAGTGAATGCAATTTTACTTGGGGTGAAATTGGTCTTACTTGGTGTACTTGGGTCCATCTAATAACAATGGATTATATGACCAAAAAATGGTGTAACAAATTTCCCCCCAGCGTGCGAGCGTTAGGAGCTAATCATATGACCGAAGTACGTTGTAAGAGTTCAATCACTAGACAACAAAGGGGAAGTCAAAGAGAGATAATTGTAAAGTAGACCAAAGTGCTAAAATAACTAGACCCTGAGGAGGTGACTTGCAGGTGTGACAAGTCTTTTTGATGAGTGAGTACCTGCTATAGGCGGTGGGGGAGGCGTACCTATGCCCGCCGAGGCAATAATACAAACAATAAGGTGCCCGCAAAACCATGGAACGCAATAATAAAGCATATGCTGGCATAAAAATGAGCTAAATAAATAACACGATAATGAATCCCACATACATATTGTGCCTGGGATAATAGCCAGGGCTTGTACAATAATATCTGAGTACATGAGATATAAATACAACCCATATGCCCCTGAACACAGGAGATGGCTCTGAAAATCTAACTGATACATGCAAACAAAAAGGCACTGCAAGCGGCTGAAGGCCGACATCATCAAATGTATGGGGCTACATCGAAGGCTGAAATGAAGAGGTCATCCGAGTGTGTGGGGGGCTACTTGTGGGGCCACCCCCTCATGAGGGCTGAGACATCTCACACACACCCAGGAATCGTCGATGTCATCTGCTGCATCACTGAACCATCGAGTATATGGCTCTCGATCATGCTGAAAAGAGTTGAAGCTGAGAAACAATCAAGTAAAAGGGCAAGAAGAAGTCCCTTTGCCTAATCCGAGGCACCGAACAAGAGTGGAAGTTGGAACCAAGGTACACCGCCCTCTAGAACTGTCTTCTGGAATGAATGAGTTGATGCTGACAGAAGGAGATCCACCATAGGTGAGGCAATAAGGGATCCTCAACTAAGGCACAAGAGAAAATAGTAGAGTGACTGACAGACTGACACCAATGATGATGATGAAATGGGGGAGACTGAGTAGTGAACGGACGACTTCCCTTATTAGAGCATAAATGGCATGGATGACCCGGCAGTGACTGACACAATATTATGAGGGATAGGGGACAGTGGAACTAGAGGTCATAATGTGCGACATGAGAGAGGGACCAAGCAATGAAAGATGAAGGACTATAGTGGGATAGACTCCATGAAAGCTATGATGACTCAACTCGGATGCTCTAAACAAGGGTGACTCGATGGTGCTACCACACAGAAAAGGGGTCCAATGGGGACCCTAAAATCATGAGTACAAGATGGTAGCTCATGAAAAAAGTCGACGCGAATGTGGACAAGTATGGAGGCAACATGATGCCTCCAGTACGAGTGTTGCAAGTGAAGAAATTCGGTTTTGAGGAGGGGTGAAGTGGTGCTTCTTGGACAAAATGTGTCCTGGTGAATTATCAAATGAAAAAATCTAATAGATACCCATTTGAGGGCTTGGTGAGATCTTTCCAATGGTATTTATGATTCATCAAACTGAGCTACAGTTTGGTCGCAGTAAGAAAAAGAAAAATCAGGGGTTTTCTTTTAATAAGGCATTTTCCTTCCAGATTCACGTATTTGCTAGTGGAGCTGTGGTGAATGTCGTGAGGAGAGGAGGCCTTAAATCTTGCGGTAGTTGTAGCAAATAAACTGACCGTTGGAATTTGAGATCTATCAGTTTTAGGTAAGAGACCTAATCCTACTCTTTCATTTCAGTGGATTGAAAGTTCAACTTAGGTACCCAGAACTCATGAACAGGTTAGGTCGCACTTTCTTAGGGTATGTTCTGCGACCTGGGTGAAAGGTACTGGGCAGAAATTCGCTACCTGTCTCAGGGAATGACCTGGAAAGTGTGACCTGTCAGAGAAAGGGGGTTTCAGTGCTGTTATGGGCTGAGATCCGAGATTTTATGGTTGAGGGACATGGGTGCCCCCGAGCATGTTATGGACATGCAAAAATGCATTTAGAAAAAGGGAGATATAAACACATTTTAATGATGTGGTGTGCCAATTGTTTTCGGTATGGTAACGCAGTTTGAGAAAGGAAATAGACGATTACCAATCTCTTTTGGTACTGCCTATATGAATCAAATGGACTTTAAGTTTTTGGGTTGGCATACATGGTGCTAATACCCCAAAGATAGTATTTGGGATAATGCACTGATATTCTCCCAAAAAACCTATAGGTTGGTCAACCAAAATGTCTATGAGACTAGGTTGCTGATGAAAAATGAAGGAATGATAAGGGGTATCATTCCTAGAGTGATCTTGAAATGATATGGGACTCTAGAAATTCTTCTAAATGTGGAAGAATAATGGGACTAGAGTTGTCACAACTAGATTCACTAGGAGAGTGTTGAAGAACTGCTTCTCTTGGTCTCTCCAATATGAGTGCCCCCCCCCCCCTTACCCAAACATTGGGTGTCAATGTAATGGCCACACGGTGCATGTGGTTCGAAGTAAAGGGGGTAGATAAAGTCAGGAGTGGTCGCTGCTTCCATAATGTCGTCATCGTAATGGAAGATGGGGTGACCGATGGAAGAAATACCACCTGAGACGACGAAACAACCTTACTCCTCATCATGAGAGGAGAGGTTCATATGCGCATCATCACAAGGGGTAGCGGGAGAGTGAGTAGACAAAGGATCCACCAATGTTAAGAATAGGGAGGGGGTTGAAGGGAGGTAAGTTGAAACATCAGGGGAGGTCTCATCGTGGACTTCCGACCAAGGCCCTGTTATCTCAACATAATAAGGGGAAAATTTAATGGGAGCATCTGTGTCCTCAGGTGTTTTCGAAGCAAGATGCAAAAATAAGGGAGTGGGTGACTCATGGCACTCGGCCTCCAATTGGCATAAGGCTTCTAAAGAGGAATGATACTCTTCGAGGTGAGGACACAGGTGAGTGTAATGGCCATGGGAATCATATAAAGCACAAGGGTGATTTGTGCGCAATGGTTTGAGTTTTGGGATTGAATCGGGTATAGTGACATATACCTCTGGGATATCAGATTCTGGAAACGACTCATTGACCATGGACTTGAGTTGAGGCAATTCTGGGTAAGTATGGGTGGCATGGCCAACACCGTCACACAAAGCACACTGGATGGTATGCTTTGAAGGCCGAGAGGGGGAAGGGTTTGTTAGGGTAGCCTTATCCTTTGATGCCCCCTTGCGAGCTTTGCCCTTCTTACCCGAAACAGTCGCAATGGGAAGTGGTTCCTGTTGAGGTGAATGCGGCACTGTTGCAGCGGGAGAAGTCATAGGGACCGGTTGAACCAGGGTCAAAACGAGATAAGGTTTAGGTTGACTAGGTAGGGTAGCGGCTAGAGGATCGAGGTATCAGACGGGAATCCCAAGGGTCAGGTTAGGAAGAGAGAGGGAGGCCATAACAGGTATTGTGTACACTCCTGGTGGGGGAGCTAGGAACGGTATCTGACCAGGCAGGATGGCGCCAAGATGGTTGAGGCTGGGAGGAACCATCCCAGGAGGGTTAAGGGGGTCATGAGTACCAACTGATGGTGAAGGGCCAGGAGAAGAAGGTTCAGAAGGCTGATCAGAGGACATCATAAAAATCTGGTAATCGGGGGAACTAGATGGAAGAGATTGAGTGGCCACCTGTCCTTCAGGTGGTTGGGTAGCCACAAATCCCTATTGAGGGAAAGGATCCGTAAGCACAGCCAGCTGACTAGGTGTAGGACTGGGAGGAATGGAAGGGATGTCTTGTTATCCTCTCAATGTTGCTTGAGATTCCCATAGCTATTGCATTTGTGGTAGAAGAGGACAATCATGCATATAATGACCATAAAAACCACAACAAGAACAAGGCTTGTTCGTACGAAGAGGCCTATCCTGCTTAGGCTGAGTAGTGTTAGGAGCATTACCTTGATTAGGTCCAGGATTATCAGAGGCGGCTTGATTTTGATTTCCTTTCCTTTTCCTTTTTGAGGTAGGAGGATTAGTCGTGCCCTCCTGTGCATACACCTGCCCCGGAAGGGGTGGTGGTTGCTATTGCGGGGGTTGAGAAGGCAAGGGAGGAGGAGGTGCTAATGATGTAGGAGCTACAGCACCAGGATGTGGATATGGAAAATAAGGAGGTTGGGTAGCATTGCGGTAAACAAGAGGTTGGGAAAAAGGAGGAGGCATGCCATATCCTGGATACGTGCTACCAGGAGGGGGAAAAGTGTTGGAGGTGCTGGCCACGCCCTGAGAGAAACCATAGCCCATGGGAGGTTGAGCATATGGATTAAAGAGATCTCCAACGATACCGTCGGTGGTGTGAGATGCCCCCGGTGTGTTGGCACCACTAGGTTTGGGAAGATCAGGTAGAACAGTATAAACATAACCCAACTGAGCGTAGATCAGGTCATATTTTAACGCAATTTGGAGAGCGGCTTCTTCGGTTTGAGGAAAGTGCGATGCAACGTCTTTCCCGATAGGCGGCAAGAGAGTCCTAAGAAACCAGTCCATTTAGACATGGTCTTCGAAGGGAGGGGCTTGACATAGGCTCCTTCTTCTCCACCATTCCTGAACATGGTCGGATAGGCAGGTCGCAGATGATTGACGGAAGGAGGTTAAGAACTCGGTCCCAGTGTCGTAACAAAGGGGGAGCTGGAAATAAGACAAAAATGCCCGGGCAAGAGTTGCAAAAGTGGTATGAGAGGAAGGGGCCTGATCAACATACCACTTAGAAGCTTCACCAGTAAGCATTCATTGGAATAACTGAAGACAGACAGAGTCATCGGTAATGGAATTGGACAAACACCACATGTGGAAAGATCTAACATGATTTGAGGGATCTTGTCTAGCAAGACATTCAAACTTTGGGATGTCTGAAGGGAGCTTTGTTGGCATAGCGGGCCAACTAGCATCATGGTGTATAGGGTCATTTATCAACTGGTCGAAGTCAGGGAGGCTGAGGCTTGCCATGAAAGGGAGCAAGGGTTCAACTAGGATAGTGTCCATTGTGGTCCCACTAGTGGTATTCCCGACGGGAGGGCCGGGGTTACCCCCAGTATTAGGTCCTGCACTAGACATGGTGAAGGTGACAGGGGGAGAATCGAAGGTGGAAGGAGAAGGAGAACCCAAAGGACCAGAAGAAGAGTTAGAGTGCGGACTCGGTTGAGGACTAACTCGAATCCTATGCGGAGGAGTAAGTCTCCCTACCAGAAACTGAGGATGAAGGCCAAGAAGTCTCCGAGATGAACGCCTTGGTGGCGCAATGGTGACGACAAAAACACGGCACAACGGAAAAAGAGACTGACAAGTGCAAGGAGGTGCAGGATCAACTGATTACAATGTCAAAAGAAGGGTAGAGAGGTGTAGGATCAATTGATTTCAATGTTTTAGAGTCTTTGCTTGTCGGTGTGAACAAAGCCCTTTTTCACTTAGGGTGTGTGTGTAAAAGTGTGTAAATTTTAATTTTTAAACCCATAAATTTGTAGAGAAAAGAAAAAATGTGTTGTAGAGCTGTGAATATTCCTGCAAATGACAGTATATAGGCCTGTAAAACAGAAAATAAACAGCTAACAATGCAATAATCTAAACCCAAGGAGGCGGGTCTCTCAACAATTAGTATATAGATGAGCAAAAAAATACTAAACACACTAAAAAAAAAGGCTAATAGATCTTGGGTCAAGAGGGACAGAGATCTAAAAGACAAAATCTGCTGGAAAGTGATGCAGAAAACAACAACAAATCAGAGGAAAATTATTGTAAAAAGAGGTGGCGAAAGGCTATCTCTAGGAGGGAAGCGGAGTGCCCTGTTGGGTGTGGAGCCTGATTATCTTGATTACTTTGTATCACAACATTGGGCCCCTGTACCTTAAAAGGGGTGGCAATTATGCCCGTAATTAAATGTTGCCGTGGGGGGTCCAGGGGGGGCGGTAGCGCTTCTTGGAGCCCCCCCCTGGCAGGGGTTCGGGGGCAGCGCCCCTGAAGCTAAAAACAGATGTAAAATTGCCTTGTAAAAGTATAGTAATTTCTAGTCAATCTGGGCCATTCATTAGGCAAATGATCCGATGGTAGAAGTTATGTTTAGATTACGGTTTTTTGCCCTAGAAGGCAACCCCCTTGTATATATGAAGGTATTTTATTGCGGCTGTGCATGATGTATGTGTATTCTCGGAGCGAGAAACAGAGAGGGAGACTGTGAGAGAGAACAGAGGATATTACAGCGGATCTGTTGTAGGTTTTGTCTCTTCATTTTTGCTAGATAATAGAAAGGAAGGACTGGATGTTCGGGGTGGACGTATCCCAAACTGGGTGAACCACGTATATCTGTGTCTCTCTGGTTTTATGTGTTTTGTGTGCTTGTATTTTCCGCATATTTTATATGTTGCATTGCTCCATAATATATAATTTTCTAACATGCCCCCTAATGGGAAACCCAAACAAAGCTAAATGGAAAGATATGGATGGATAACAAGCCGATCTAAAGTGGATCTGAAGATGAGGTATCAGATCTGAAAAAATGGTTGAGGACTCTGAAATTTCAGACAACCTGCAACAACAAACACTCTTCCACAAAAAGTGGAGGGAACTGAAGCCCTAGGGGGCTAGGTTCCCACTTAGTTGAGAAAAAAAGAACAAGTACAGGTCCAAAATGGGCAGAGACGGAGGTCAGACAACCCTAAACAGAGGATCAGCAAAACCCAGAAAACTTTCAGAAAAATCCCTGCAAAAAGTCCAGGTTGTAGTTTTTGGCCTGTTTTCAACAAAGGTTGCACTTTTTGGGCTGTAAAGTGTGCCGTGGAGGTCCAGGTCACAAGTTTTGGGAAGAAAAGTGCGACCTGCACTTCCAGCGCTCTCGGCAGCAGGTTTCAGAAAAATTTGTCGTCTCAGCTGCGGCTGATATCGTTCACCTGGACAATGGGTCCAAAAACACACGAAAGTTAGAATTTTTATCGTTTTAGGGTTTTATGGGTTAAAAACAACATCAAGAATAAGCAAAACAAGGGGCTGAATAGAAATCCTAGGGTTTGAAGCAGCTGGATATGCAAGGATCAGAAAAACGACAGTGGTCGTAATGGTAAACCCGTGTGGAGTCGCCAGTTGTTAGTATGAATCTTGATTTGAGACGTACGAAAAAAGACCACTTTAGCTGTGCATAAGAAACAGCCCTAACATCAAAAATGACTGCTAATATCTTCATATCTGCAGTTATATGATCAAGAAAAATGCTTCAAAAATATATATCTATGCATTAGAAGACATTAAACAGTAGAAAAAGAAGATTTACTCCATAGATCCAATAGACAAGACAAGAATATATCTAATGAAATTTTATATTAAGGGCACCTGGGAGGAAAACACAAGAGGGTGTTCCCTATTCTCCTCAATGGGATGGGTTCTTGTAAGTCCTCAACACTTCAGATTTAGAATTCCTCTCTCTTGATGGTGTAGAAAACCTAGATAAAAATGGAAAAATATGGCTATGATAATGGATCAATAGCTAGACCAAGAGTTGAGATCCAGAGTGATCTTTAGGCAACAAAAGGTGACAAATGAATGGAAAAACCCTTCTATTTATAACAAAATATTGAGTTAGTCTAGATATTGGTGCATAATTAAAATATTATTAACCAAATCAAGATCCAAATTTTATGGAATATTTTATTATATTTGTTGGAGGGAAAAAGAATTTGACTTGAGTCAAATCCCCTTATTTGTAAATAATAAATAAATAAATGATTTATTTATCATTTTAAGGATGTGATTAAGTAATAATAAATAAATAAATGATTTATTTATCATTTTAAGGATATGGTTGAGTAATAATAAAATAAATAACGATTTATTTAATTATTTAAAGGTGAATTAGTCATATTTAACAAAGAATATTATTTAAATAAGATTTAAACAATTATTCTTAGAAAATAATAAGATAAATAATGATTTATCTAATTAATTTCCTTGTTTTGGGTTAAATATAACCAAAAATATTAATTAAACTATTGTTTAACTAATTATATCTTGAGGAAAATCAAAAAAATGTATATTTATTTAATATTTCCTTATGGGGTTTCTTGTTTAGACCATAAACAACTTAATAAAGGTGGTTTACTAAGTTATTTTTCATAGTGAATGCGATTTTACTTGGGGTAAAATTGGTCTTACTTGGTGTACTTGGGTCCATCTAATAACAATGGATTAGATGACCAAAAAATGGTGTAACAGAACCATTTTTTGGCTTTAGGGGTCCTGACCCAGGTTCGGAGGTTAAGGTTTGCCAACAAACCCCTATACTACTGGCCCTTTTCGGTGATGACCTGCTTGCGCAGGCCAAGGTCTCACCCGAAGTATTATGGGAGGGTGCTGGAACCAGGTTTCCGCACCCTGATAGAGAGAAGGTAATTTGAGGAAGATCTTTGTTACAGCTTACTAAGTTCGCACAGAATGAGCCTATTCGCAGCTCTTTTAACAATGTAATCAGCATATAACCATAACAAAGCTATTATCATCGACAAATCTAATCAATACATTCACATCCACGTGCGCATTAGAAAATAGCATCGCAGAAAATTATAATCGCAGCTGATTCCCAATCACAGATACATTCGCAACTTAAATCAATATCACAGATGTGCTTCAATAGTAAACATAATCTATTCAGATAACACACAGATACTTAAACTATACTTCAAATTCATTAATATCGAAGATCCACTTACAACCCAAACACAGCCCGCGCACACAGCCTAGCGGGGTCCGCACACAGTAGGACTAAGGATCTCCATGCACACAACCAACAGGAATCATTACCCAAAACAACCCAAACAGATCTTTGTTGGAAATATGATGCAGGATGTTGTCCTTGATGGCAACCCACTGAATGAAGATAAAGACATTTGACTGTTGACATGTGTTGTCCTTGATGGAAATCCACCTGATGAAGTTATGCTTGACTTGATGGACTTAGTAAATGATGTAAATCTGACGTGATATGATGTTTGTTGACAATTTGATGCTAAGTGTTGTCCTTGAAAGGCAACCCACTTGATGAAGATGATGACAACTTACTTGATGAAGTTGTGCTTTAGAGAATGTGTTCCTAATGAATAAAATATGATGTTTCTACAGTGTGTACAGAAGGCTATGAAGAAAGGATTTCAGAATGTACTCAAAGTATGATGAAAAAGAGTATGTCTCTTGGTATACGCGGATTGGCCTAGGGGAAGTCGTGTATGCACGCCGAAAAGAACGTGCCAAGTCGCGTATGGGCTAAAGCGCTCAAAAAGTGCAAATCCAAGGGTAACCACCATAGTATTGACCCATTGTATTGGGTAATGATCCGCCTAATTGACCCCGTCCAGGTAGTTTTGGGCTCATGGTATTGTTTTGGCCCATGGTATTGAAAATAAGGGGCTTATGGTATTGAAAAGGATAAACCTATATAAGGAGAAGAATTTCATTGTGCAAAAGATGCAAATCATGAGGGTGGGTGCAAGATGTCTCGAGCTTGAATGAATACCCTCAAGTACATTCAATGGAAAGGGTTACACTTGAATGATAAATCAATGTATGATGCACCAATGATGAAGAAGGGGATCTAGATCTGAATTGCTCTTGTATTCGTTAGATCTGGACTATGGAAGGCTTAGATCTCAGATGAGGCGAGCATCTGTGCTAACATCCGTCTGGCGAAAGGGTAGATCTCGAATCGAATATCCGATCTCGATGAAGTATGTCAAGCTGCTCTATAATGATTAAAGATCTATACGCTACTTCGCCGTGGAGGAAGCGCGTATATACGCGGCTTCGCTGAAGAGAAAGCGTGTATGCGCAATGAAATATACACAGAGGTATACGCTGGTTTGTGTGGATGGAAGCGCGTATATACGCGACATCAGTGAAGGGAAAGCGCGTATGCAAACTAGGGTTTGTTGAAGCAAGGGGTATGAAATATCTGATCTATTCCGCTCGTGTTTCGATATCCCATCCGTGCTGATATGTATCGTTGGTGATGTATGGTTGAACTTAAAAGATGGAAAGGGTCCAAAGGTGAAAATTGATGAAACGTGGTCCAAGGTGGTGTCGAAGGTCAGGTGACTTCAGCCAGGGGTCGTAGCTCCCTTCCAGGTGAGGCTGGTAAACCAGATCAGGGGGTCGTAGCTCCCTTCCAGGAGAGGCCGGTAAACGAGTCAGGGGGTCGTAGCTCCCTTCCAAGAGAGGCTGGTAAACGAGCGCAGGTGGGTGCCTGCGTGCTGGTCAAGTCTGCGCCAGCACATATGTTGTAAGATGTTTTCTCTATAATAAAATATTGAAGGCTGAGCAACTACAACGGTGGTTTTCTCCCGACTTGGGTTTCCACCTAAAAAATCCTGGTGTTCATGTGTGATGCTCTGTGTGATGGCTTATTCTGTTCTTACTGCACATGTTTACTGTTTATTGAACATCTAATGAATGAATGATGGAAGATATAATCAAAGAACTAATGACATAATTAGATCTCTGTGTATACGCTAGTTGCATGAAAGATATCCGTGTGTATATGCTAGTTTACTAAAGGAAAGTAGCGTATGGGTTTTTAAGGAATGAAAAGTGAAAAGTTTTGAGTATGCAGTAAATATTGATTCACCCCCCCCCCTCTCAGTATTTTTCCCAACAATTGGTATCAGAGCAGGTCCTTCTGTAGAAGCTTGATCGCTTGAAGGAGATCCGTCGCAATGGGAAGTCAAGAAGGAGTAATGTATATAAAGCCACCTCTATTCAATGGAAGCAATATGATATTCTGGAAGGTACGAACAAAAGCATATCTGCAAAGTCTTGGTGCAGAAGTATGGGCAATCGTGGAAGAAGGCTATCAATATCTGGCAAGTATTCCTACTGATGCGGCTGAAAGAAAGAAGTATGAAATCAATGCAAAAGCAGTGAATGTCTTATTAGGAAGCATGTCTGAACCAGAATTTGCTAAAGTGATGCAGCTAAATTCAGCAAAAGAAATATGGGACAAAATCATTCTGAGCTATGAAGGAGATACAAAGGTAAAAAATGCAAAACTCCAAACTCTCATAATTGAATATGAAAATTTAAGGATGCATAGTGATGAGAGTATTGCTAGTTTATTTTTACGTCTAGATGATATTGTAAATCGTATGAGAAATTTGGGTGAAACCATAACTGATACTACTCTGGTGGAAAAAGTCTTGAGATCTTTGACTTCAAAATTTGAGTCAAAAGTATCAGCTATTGAAGAAAGGGAAGATCTGCAAACTCTTACTATTGTTCAACTACAGCAGTACTGATCGCTTTTGAATGAGACAAGGAGGTCCTTCTCAAATAAGAGAAGCCGTTTTTAAGATCTACAAGAGGAAAAGAAAAGGAAGTTGTCAAAGAATCCGGCTATATATCCGAAGAAGAAGAAGCAAATTTTGTGAGAAAACTCCAACTAGGTACTGGAAGATTCAAAGGTAAGCTTCCCTTCAAATTTTTTGAGTGTGGAAAAGTTGGCCACTATGCTGCTAAATGTCCTTATAGAGAAAAACGTGGTAAAGGGAAACAATTTGAAAAGAGGAAGAGTTATTATGCAAATAAAGATGATGATGAAGTGTCTAGTGAAGATGAAGAAGATTCTGACCTGACCAAGATCCGAAAGTGCTCATGGCTAAGAAGCAAAAGAAGAAGGTTAATTAAGGAAAGGAGATACCCCTAAATCATAGCAAAAATTGAAGAAGATGAAACAAGATTCCACGAAGATCTACAAGCACTCATGGCAAAGAAGAAAAAGGAGAAGGCCACGTGGTAATACTCTTCTTGTGCAAACAATAGTAAAGATAGTGAAAGTAAAGTTGTGGATCTAGAAGAAGCTCTCAAGATTAATGAAGAACCGCAAAGTTCATATAATAAACAAGAAACTATCTCCAAAGAGATGATATCTCAAATGAAAGATCAAATAGAAATGCTGAATGGAAAAGTGGACAAGTATCAAAGGTTTCATACTTATGCATCCAATCAAATTAAAGATCTAGAAGAAGATCTTGAAAAATCAAGCAAGAAGAATGAAGGACTTGAAGCTGCAATCATTTGTCTACAGGAAGATTTAGAAGCATCAAGTAAGAAAAATGAGGAACCTCTCCAATCATTTGAAAAGGAAGGCCTTGAAGCGTAAATCATCTCTCTCAAAGAAGATCCGAAAAATCAAAATGCAAGAAGAATGAAGATTTAACAAATATGTGAAGGAAATGAAGATTGGTTGAAAGTAGAAGAGATTCTAAATCAAGGATCAAGTTGAAGATGGAAGAAAGAAGAAAGCATGACAAAGCAATGTCAAGACTTGGAGGTTGAGGTAAATATTCTCAAATGTAAATTAGAAGAAAAGGTTAAACTTTTAAGGTTTCATGATAGTACTATTATCTTGGACAATATTCTGAGTAATCAAAGGTCTCCTGCTATCAAACATGGTCTTGGTTTCCATGAAATTATTAAAGGAGAATCTAGCTCACAAGGAAGGGCTAAAAATTCAGAGGTAGTCAATGCAAAACCTGAAGTGTTGAAAGAGACAAAAGCTCAACCAACAATCATGAATTCTCAAAGGAATGCATTCAAGAATGTTGAATGTTTTAAATGTCATAATTATGGACATGTTGCAGCAAATTGCGTGAGCAGATCATTTCAAATTTCGTAAAAATGGGGGCTCACATAGAAAGGTACTCCGGTTTCTTCCAAGGGATATTGTTTTTCATGTAACAAGTATGGACACAAAGCAACTGATTGTAAAAGGAGGAAGAACAGAAATACTCATTATGATTCTGATGCTTATTTTTCTGGACACATGAGATGTTATTCTTGTAACAAGTATGGACATATAAGAAAGGAATGCAGGTCGAACAGATATGAGAAATTTAAGCACACAAATAGAAAACAAATCTGGAAGAAGATGGAGGGATGGAATAAGAAACAATCTAGAGAAGAAAAGGATGTTTTTGTTGATGCTATAGAAAACAATGATTTTCTTGAAGAAAACACTCAATTCAAGATGAAGGACCGATCAGAAACGTAGGGAATTATGACCCCTACTGCAGTTATCCGCTTCTGAAGCTGACTTTGCTTATTGACTACAGGAATGATGTGGGATACATTATGAGATTTAGTAATAGGGGGAGCAATGCGTGATGACTCTCATGATTGATTTGTTTATTCTGGTTATGTTTACTTCTGACAGCGCATCTGATGTGAAAAGGACAGGTACAGGAGGTACAAGCTCAGGAGGAAATGAAGGAAGATGAAATTTTTCTATGTTTCACTTTCCATACGCGGGTTACATTAACTAAAGTCGCGTATACACGCGAGTTCCAGAAGACACAGTCGCGTATGCATTGATGACAAGAGAATTTATCTGATAGCTGAAGATCTGGAGCAGAGGTCCAGAGGGAGCATCAGTCTGACTAATAATAACTGAAGTTTTGACTCTGTATCAGCTTAATTTCTGCCGAAATGATGATATGATGCTTAATATCTTATGTTGAAGATTATGGATGTGTCTTGTTTGCTTGTTGAATGAAGAGTATTCATTGCTGAAGTGAAAGACTTATAACTCAGAGATAAGGACAGTTCATGCAGAGATTGTTGCTGATGATTTGCTGTTGAAAGTGGTTCAGATTACACAAGTTAAAAGAAGAGCAATGGTTTAAAGGGAGTAGCAGGTTGAATACTAATGATTGCATTGTTGGCAATATGATTGCTTATTCTTGGTTATTATGATACTCATGCTCAAATGATGATGTTTATTATGATGAGATTTGAGCCCTGGTTGCTGATAAGTATCTTTTATACTCACACATGGATGAGTTGGATGTCATTTGATTCAGAAATAAATCATGCAGAGTGTGTTACTATGGTTGAGATCTTTTGCCTACATATGTTACTTCATGTTTAATCTTGAAGATCATGGTGATTGGACCACATGGATGATTGCTTTGACACATATCCGAAGATGTTGTTCTGGTGTGACAATTTCTCTTGGAAAGATTGTATTGATGCTGCAAAGAATCTGAAGGCCTGGTTACTAATGTACCTTTACTACACCCATTGGATGATGCTTGAAGACACAACTACACTATTCTATCCATCAGTAGCATTCAAATGTCCCAGAAAGAAGCTGAACACTGTCTTTGCCTCACAGAGAATCAGATCTGGTTGAAATTTAGAAGATGGCTTTGGATACGCGGGTTTCCTGAAACACATTCGCGTATATACGCGAGTTACTGCACAGAAAACTGCGTATGTCTGATTGCTGACAATTTTTGGTTGAAGTCAGCTCTCTTCAGCACAACTGCAGTGCTGTTTGGTATCTCTGATACTATTTGGTATCTCTGGTGGTGTTCCAGTTCTCATAATTCCATTTCTATTGTTCTGATAAAGATTCCTTGATGATTTGTTGGTGAAAATGTTCAGGATGCACAAACTAAGGGGGAGCCTTAGTCATATGGAAAGGATGCTTGGAAGCACAGATTTAGGGGGAGCATTAGCGTTGCTAAGTATAATGCATTGTTGGCATTATGATGGTTCTGAAATATGTTCTCTTTCTTGAGGACTTTCTGGTGTTCGTCTTAAAAGTCTTAAAAGTCATATTTGTACTTTGATGAAAAGGTCATGTTGAGACCCATGATGTAAATTTTGTAATATTCAGTCATGTAAGGACTTGTCAAATTTGTAAACCCACTTGGTTGGGTAGTTTGTGTCAAGTTTGTAAACCCACTTGGTTGGGTAGCTGAGTCAAATTTGTAAACCCACTTGGTTGGGTACTTGAGTCTGATATGTAAATCCACTTGGTTGGATATTTGATGTAAGTATGAGTCTTTTGGTGATAGGAAGTTCATAGAGTCATGTATTTCATTGAAAATATGTTTGAAGATTCAGCATGAACTCAGGGGGAGCTTGGTCACTTCAGTATATATTAGATCTGCAGAATGCTTCTTCTACATGAGGAGAAAAGGGGGTGAGTGTGTTGGTTTTGATCCGCCCGTTGTCTTTGATGTCATGGTGTTTGAATGAAGATAATGATGTGCCCTTTGCCCTTGATGTCAAAGGGGGAGAGGGACATGGTGTTTGAATGATGCCAAAAATGGAGAGAGTGACATGGCAAATAAGGAGAATGACATGGTGTCATTGTATTCTTAATGTATCTATCTGTTGTGGTAACCAAACACCATCATGGTTGCCATCAAGTCCAAAGGGGAGATTGTTGGAAATATGATGCAGGATGTTGTCCTTGATGGCAACCCACTGAATGAAGATGAAGACATGCGACTATTGACATGTGTTGTCCTTGATGGAAAACCACCCGATGAAGTTATGCTTGACTTGATGGACTTAGTAAATGATGTAAATCTGATGTGATATAATGTTTGTTGACAATATGATGCTAAGTGTTGTCCTTGAAAGGCAACCCACTTGATGAAGATGATGACAACTTACTTGATGAAGTTGTGCTTGAGAGAATATGTTCCTAATGAAGAAAATATGATGTATCTACAGTGTGTACAGAAGGCAATGAAGAAAAGAATTCAGAATGTGCTCAAAGCATGATGAAAAGAGTATGTCTCTTTGTATACGCGGATATTCCTAGGTGAAGTCGCGTATGCACGCGGAAATGAACGTGCCAAGTAGCGTATGGGCTAAAGCGCTCAAAAAGTGCAAAACCAAGGGTAACCACCATGGTATTGACCCATTGTATTGGGTAATGATCTGCCTAATTAACCCCGTCCAAGTAGTTTTGGGCTCATGGTATTGTTTTGGCCCATGGTATTGAAAAAGGGGCTCATGGTATTGAAAAGGATAAACCTATATAAGGAGAAGAAATTCATTGTGCAAATCATGAGTGTGGGTGCAAGATGTCTGAGCTTGAATGAATAATTCTATCTGAAGTATATCCGAATGGAAAGGGTTACAATTGAATGATAGATCTGATTACATGATGCACCAATGATGAAGAAGGGTAGCTAGATCTGAAATGCACTTGCATTTGCTAGATCTGTTTAGGGGATGATTAGATCTCGTGATGAGGCTTATATCTGAAGAACATCTCACCGAAGTAAAGGGTAGATCCGAATCGAATATCTGATCTGATGAAGTATGCTGCTCTGTAATGATTAAAGATCTATACGCTACTTCGCCGCGGAGGAAGCGCGTATATACGCGGCTTCAGTGAAGAGAAAGCGTGTATGCGCAATGAAATACATACAGAGGTATACGCTAGTTTGTGTGGACAGAAGCGCGTATATATGCGACATCAGAGAAAGGAAAGCGCGTATGCAAACTAGGGTTTGCTGAAGCAAGGGGTATGAAATATCTGATCTGTTCTGCTGTGTTTCTGCTATCTGATCTGTGTTGATATGTATCTGTTGGTGATGTATGGTTGAACTTAAAAGTATGGAAAGGGTCCAGTGTGAAAATTGATGAAACGTGGTCCAAGGTGGTGCTGAGGGTTGTAGCCTTCAGTCAGGGGGTTGTAGCTCCCTTCCAGGTGAGGCTGGTAAACGAGATCGGGGGGTCGTAGCTCCCTTCCGGGAGAGGCTGGTAAACGAGTCAGGGGGTTGGAGCTCCCTTCCAGGAGAGGCTGGTAAACGAGCGCAGGTGGGTGCCTGCGTGCTGGTCAAGTCTGCGCCAGCACACATGTTGTAAGATGTTTTCTCTATAATAAAATATTGAAGGCTGAGCAACTGCAGCGGTGGTTTTCTCCCGATTTGGGTTTCCACCTAAAAATCCTGGTGTTCATGTGTGATGCTTTGTGTGATGGCTTGTTCTGTTCTTACTGCACATGTTTACTGTTTATTAAACATCTTATGAATGAATGATGGAACAATAGGAGTGAAGATTTAATGACATATCTAGATCTCTGTGTATACGCTAGTTTCATAAAGGTGATCCGCGTATATACGCTAGTTTACTGAAGTAAAGTAGCGTATGGGTTTTAAGAAATGAAAAGTAAAAAGATTTGATTATGCAGTAAATACTGATTCACCCCCCCCTCTCAGTATTTTTCCCAACAATCTTAATAGTTCGCACGTAGCATCAATCTTATTACTTTTTTACTTACTAGACCCAACTATATATCTATTTATAATATCGTAGCCTTCGCTATCCTATGGTTCGTAAACCGTGGTTTGCGGACCCTATAGCTACCCTTTTACATACTAAAACACATTAGGGGTTTTGACCCACCCCAAAACCCCTACGCGGGACCGACTATTACAAAATTATACAAAAAATGCAAGTTAGGGAACCCCATTCCAAAAATTCTTTTACCATGCATTTGCAGCACATTGCTCCACAAGAGAGCAAACCTCTCCTTGGATTTCATGGTCATTTTGGGACTACTTTTAGTGATGAGCGTGACCACCTTATAAAGGAATTTGGGCAAGAATTTTTGGCTTGGTTCATATTCAAGAAACATCTAATGCCTTCTAATATTTTCAAGATTTTGAGAAGCTTATGGCAGTAAGAAACTGGTTGGATGGCCACTTATCATATCATGTTTGGAGACAACAAGAAGCAGAACAACGCTGGTCTCACTTGAGGGATTATTGTCACCATCTAGTACGTCATATGACACTTATTCCATGTTTCTTTTAGAGCCCATATGGTGATGACACTCTATCCACTATATGTAGGAGAGGTTGGGCAAGAAATATTCCTAGAACCAAGGAGTGGAATCTTGAGATTCCAAGTACCTTTTGGCTTCATGAGGACTATATTATTACATCCCAAGACCAGCAACTCCAAATTTATCATAAATGGAGAGCAAGATAGTGTAATTTGAATAATTTTATCTCTCATTTTCAGCCATGCAGCCACTATACATTGCAAAAGCAAGGGATTGTTGATTGTTCCTATGAGCTACCAAGGATGGCTCATTTTGTTTAGATGATAGCATGGAGATTGGAGTTTCTCATTGGGGTTGAGGCACCCAAAATTACCATCTCTCATGCCTTGAGGAGGCCAATGGAAAACATATAACTCTTTCCATATATCTCCCACTTTTTCATGATGAGAGCTATTTGGTTTATCCGCCAAAGGAAAAGTTTTATCCTTGGGAGGAGACATATCCATTGGATATTTTGCAGTATCCTTGCATTTTCTTGAGGAAAAGAAACATTTTGGAGGGGAGGACTGTAATATTCCTAAATTAGCTTGCAGCTAATTCGAATATTAAAATTTTTGTTTTGTCACTTAGATAGGTGAATAAGTGGGTAGGGAGACCCATAAATCTCTTTATGAAGAATAAAACCACTTCTCATGTGAAATTGGATCATCTTTTCAGCTTAATAAAGCACCCTAAGGTGTGAACAGGGGATGGAGCACCTTGATTGGGTAAACATTGACCAAATCAACAATGTTGTCATGGAGGAGTGGAAATTAATGGAGGGACAACGCAGTTTTAGATGGAGACACATTGCATGGAAGTAGTGCCATTAATGGATGGGGCTTAGGGTTTGGAAGCTCATATCTTATAAAACTAAGAGGATGGAAGCCATATTGAGGATGTTGATGTATTTGATATTTCTGAATATATGGTTTGTTTTGACATATAACTTTCTTTGGTTGTTTAGCTGAGATTACAAGTGTTGTTTAGCACTGGGTGTTGCTGATCGGGAATCCCACCTCTTCCACTGAGAAGCTCTTAGGAGATTTTTCACTATATTTCCACATTTAGGCATTTGGCCAAGCTTCAGTCTCATGTACAACACAGTTCTGTTTAGAGTTGGGTTGTGTTGCAGGGGTGTAGCAGTGGAGGAGAGAGATCTCCGATTTTTGAGCTAGTTTTCCATTGGAGGGATCATCCTTTCATCTGGAAGCTTGTGAGGAAGTTATCAGTGCTTCATTACATATTTTGGCACTAGGCCAAGTAGTATTCATTAGCTACAACACATTTTCCCTCAAGGACTATGTTATTTTGGAGAGCAGCTGCAGCAGTAGGTTTATTGCCCTATTTGGAGTGTTTGGGTTTCCTATGTGGGGATCAACCCTTCATTTAGGAGATTTTTTAGAGGAGGATCAACCATATTGTATATCATATCAGCCATCTCCCACCAGTGATTCAGTTGCAGAGATTATTCAGCCCTAAGGCCAAATCTGCTATATTTTGTATAGTGTGTATTTCCAAAAACCTTTCCTGGGTTGTCCTGGAAATATGTTTTGGAGCATGGATCTCTAACCTTAGCATTTTTGGAGAAATATATCAACAGAAATATATTTTTATATCTTTTAGCTGCTATTCTATCTTAGATAGCACAGTTTTTTGCATTCATGTATTTCATGTATCAACAACAATTTAGATCTAGGTGTATGCTTTCATGGGAGGCTTGCTTGCCCAACTTGAGTGATCTTTTCCTAGAGTTATTGTACCTATTTTTCTATTATATTAATAATGGAATGGATCTACTGTTGTCTCATGCTTTAATCAATTTATATTTATGCATATTTCTCGTTTTATGCACTCTATTCCTACTTTTCCCATTTGGGAATATTAAAGTCATGACATTATAGCTTATTATATTTCCCAGCTTCCCTAGGATACCTCGTAATTCAACTTCCTTTCATTCCAAAAAAAAAAATCAAGAAAAGTTCTTGAAAATTAAAAACTACCGTCCCCAAATATTGTAACCATTGTACTCCTAGTACAACATCAACACCTCCCATTGGAATGGAAAGCATTGGACTATTCAATACATATTATCCCATGGTTAGCTTGATATTATGGCATTTTCCAAAGAAATTTATAGTTCTTCCATTTGTAACCATCTCTTGACACTCTAGTGCTAGGTATAAGAAGCAATTCAATTCCTTGGCTACCTTACAATGAATAAAATTATGGGTACTACCTGAATCAATCAACACTATTACGTTTTTCTTCTTGATATGTACTATCTTGAGAGTTTGAGTGGTAATTCCTGCCAATGCATTACATGATATGGTCAGACTCATTTATTCTTTCTCTAGGGTTGGTTCCTGGTGTATATCCTCTTCTTTTGAAGTTTCTTGTTCATTTTATTCCTCCTCTTCATAATATATGTAAAATAATTTCTTTTCAACACACTTATGACCTTTAGTGTATTTGTTATCACAACTATAGCAAAGCCCTTTCTCTCTTTTTTCTTCCAATTTTTGTGGTGTCAACCTTGTAGGTTTTGGAAGTTTAGGAGTAGCAACACTTCCATATTTATAGATGTGAGTGGTAGGATTCCTTGTCGCCATAATTTTACATACATTTTTTCTTGCCAACCTGAATGCCTTCTCAATTGAATCAAGTTCCCAAAGGTGGACCTCATGTTGGATGTTATCCTTTAAAGTCCCTATGAAGACATCAATCATGTGTTCATTTTTGGAAGTCCTCAATGTGCTCCACCACTGAACCCTTTTGTTTGAGATTTATCAATTGGCTAAACAAGGCGTTGCTCTTTGTATCCTCATAATGCGCTATCATTTCCTCTGTAAAAATTGACCAATTGAAAATTATTTTGCAGGAGAAAAGCCATCGATACCATACAAATGTATTTTTTTCTAAATATAATGTTTCAATGCATACCTTTTGTGTGTTTTGAATATTATTGAGATCAAAATATTGCTCCATCTGTAGTATCCATTTTACGAGATCCTTGTCGTCAAACTTCCTCATATCGATCTTTGGAATATGGTGGGTCTTCAATCCAACATTAGAGTTTATAAAATCATGATTAACATTTATTTTTTTCTCATCATGAGTTTCATATACTATCTTTTCACCATTAGGAATCATTTCTTGTATCAACTTTGTCAAATCTTCCTTCAAACCTTCCGCGTATGATTTTAGATCATTTTTCATGTCTTCCATGTTGTCTTTAATTTTTCCGTCGATGTCATCGATCTTAGCTTCCATGCCACTATTCAAACCATCCATCTTATCTTCCATGCATTTCTTCAAACCATCCATCTTAGCTTCCACGCCTTTCTTCAAAACTTCCGTTTTGATTTTTTGTTGCTCTTTGCGAGAGCAAAATTTGGTGTAATTGCTCTTGTAATTTTGATGTGTCATGTTTCACTTCTTCCCAATACTGATAACTATGTTTCAATATTCCCTTGGAATTACTTCAAACTAATTTTTCAAACAAGACTTATGCAATTTGAAAAAAATACACCATTTTCTTTATTTTGAGGAGCTCGGTATTGAAACTGATGTATCTTTGTACTTTTGGATGCCCAAGATTTAAGCTTCAGTCCTGTAATAACCCTCTGAGTCGTATTTTCAATGACAAAAGTCTGGCCTAATTTGGATTTTTCAAGGCAAATTTATTCCCAATCTCCCACAATGACCTAATTATGGACTGGTTCAGTAGAGCGAACTTGTATGGCATGCCACGTGTCATTGTTTCCTCCTTAAACTCTAAAATTGAAGCACATAAAACTATATTCTGTTTAAATTCATCCAATTTTTACATAATTCCAATCTGATGCTCAGAGAGAGAGTTATGACAATTTTCCCAAGGTCACCTCTTTGAGATGAAATTCGGGAGCCCGAAAAAACTCTAAATTATGTAGATCATATCTCCGAAAATATTACGACCCAAGATTTTAAATTTTTACATTAACTTCCTCAGGATGTTTCTAAAATGAGTTTTTCATTTTAGCATCTGAACCTTTGTAGAAAAATAGCTATATCGCAAATACCACAATGTCTTGTTTGAAGCATCGAAACCTTAGAATCCAAAGCTCTGATACCAAATGTTATGAAACCAACTCCCAAAATAGAAGAAAGGAGAGATCAACACCTTAGAAATCATCCACTTCGAGGGGGAAACCTCCTTTACATTACATAAATAAACAATTCTTAGATGATACAAATGAAAAAACGTCCCTTCTATATATAGGAGTCCATGGGGTCACAATATAATCCTAGCCGACCTAAAAATAATAATGTAAGGGCACAAAAATAATAACATTGGCTTTTTATGGGGCACAATAATAACAATATGAGGGCTACAGGGGTACAAAAACAAGAATAAGGGGGCTACACTAACAACAATAAGGGAATACACTAGTAATATAGGGATCTAACATAAAGTGCGAAAAGGATAGGTCTGTAATTCAGTGACTTTCCAACAAACAAAGGAAGGATATCGTAGTGCAAGAGAAGGTATCAAATAATTCGGTCTTGGGTCTATCTACCTCAAGAAAGGGATCCACAATCTCAAAGTAAGACGAGTACTATAAACAATGCGAGAAAAGGATATGCGAAAGATCACTTCAGGACCATAATTAAGTGCATATAGACTGTGGATGAAGACGTTGCTAGGAGTATAAGGAATATTTGTAGCTCGGTTATTTCAGAAAGGCATAAAATAGTGAGTATCAATAGTACAAGACACTTTATATATGTCTAAAGAATATACATAGTAATAAGATACTACAAAAATACAATGATCACGATCAAATGTATATACAAAAGTAAAGGAAGATCACCTCAGCAAGTATAAGAGCTCAGTTCATGAATCTTTGAGATTCTCGAGCTCAAATTACATAGAAAATTTTCAGATCTCTTTCTGTGATAAAGTGCGAAAAGGATAGGTCTATAATTCAGTGACTTTCCAGCAAAGAAAGTAAGGATATCACAACAGAAGAAAAGGTCTCATATAATTCGGTCTTGGGTCTATCTACCTCAGCAAAGGGATCCACAATCTCAAAGAAAGATGAGTATTGTAAACAATGTGAGAAAAGGAGATGCAGAAGATCACTTTAGGACCATAATTAAATGAATGTAGGCTGTGGATGAATATGTTGCTAGGAGTATAAGGGATCTCTGTAGCTTTGTTATTTCAGAAAGGCATAACACAGTGAGTATCAAGAGTACAAGACACTTCAGATACCCCTAAAGAATATACATAGTAAGAAGATACTAAAACAAGATAAGGATCTCGATCAAAGGTAAATAAAAAAGTAAAGGAATATCACCTCAACAAGTATAAGAGCTCAATATAGGGCATCAAGACATAAGGTTGAGGAGTCATTCATCAGGGAAGGCAACACCTCGTCTAAACTAAGGATCGAGTTCCCTAGTGTTGGTGCAGAAAATGAGATCAGTGGAAGGAGCCAAGAAAAATAGTGACAAGGTCTTGGAGGCATACTAAAGTTAAGGGTCTAGGTCATGGTAATTGAATAAATACTTTAGTTTGAAGTATATCTACATGGATTGGGCTATATTCAATAGATATATATGATATTTTGATGCACTCATGAATGCAATAATGGATCAAGATATTTAGACCTAAAATGAATATGTATTTGTATGATCTGTTTATGATATGATCTAAGCAATTTTTCTGCTTTGAAGTGTTGCAACATCCTGTAATCTTTACAGATCTATACACTAGTTCATCACAGTGAAAGCGCATATACCCATGGATTCGTTTTACAAAAATCACGTATGGAAGTTAGGGTTTTTCTAAATATTGTTGAAGAAAATGTCTAATCATTTATGTTGTCTATCAATCAAGTCTTCATGTGGATCAAGATTGTTTAAATACTATTTATACTGCTAATTGATTATGTATAAAGATGATCAGTGACTGGTTGATTAAGAGTGATGAATGCTACTGACTGAATAAGGATTCTGTAAATCTGAAAAAGTATGCCTGAATTTCTCTGATCTGTTCTGAGTCTGTTCAGATCTCTAATTTCAATATATAAAGATCTATACACAGGTTGCTCCACAGAAAAGCGCGTATACACGGAGGTTACCATAAGTAAAGTAGCGTATCAAAATTGGTTTATGAATGATCAGGGTTGAAGTTTATTTTACGTGTTAATACATATTTCTGGGTTTAATGATGTGATATAGTTACAATGATCTCACTATTCTGTTTGAAGATTGGTTTATGGTTATTAGCATTGTTCTAAAAATGGTGTTGGGTTGAAGTTGTTGGATCCAGTGTGAAAATTTATGAAACGTAGTTTGCAGTGGTTTTAAGGGTTGAAACCTTCAATATGGAAGTCGAAGCTTCCTTCCAATAGAAGTCGGTGATCAGTTCATGGGGTTCAAGCTCCCGTATAGTAGTGGTTGGTAAACGAGATCAGGGATTGGATCTCCCTTTGCGTAGCCGCTAGAAAACGATAGAAGGTTTCAGCCTTCTACATGTGGGTGCCTACATACTGGTATTAGTCTGCATCAGTACAACATTGTAAGCAATTTTCTATATAATAAATATTGAAGACATAAATGACAACATCGGTGGCTTTCTCCCGACTTGGGTTTCCACCTTAAATATTGTTGTTCATGTGTGATAATTTACTCTATTATTACTGCACATATCTACTGCTTAAATTTTTGATGCATAATTGATGAACCGGGCTAAGTAAAATTTATGAAGCTTTATTTGAACATTAAATTTATCTGGGTATACACATGTTTCCTTTACAAAATTTGTATGCATACACTAGTCGAACTAATTAGAGTCGCGTATAGAAATCAGTAAAGTGAAAAGGAAAAGTTGTGATTACAGTTAAATAATGATTCACCCCACCTCTCAGTATTTTTCCCAACAATTGTTACTAGAGCAAGTCCTTCTAAAGAAGCTTAATCTCCAGAAGGAAGATATTTCAAGATGAGAAATCAAGATGGAACAACATCTATCATACCACCACTCTTCAACGGAAACAATTTAATCTTCTAGAAGAAAAGAACAAGATCCTATGTTCAGTCTCTTGGAGCAGATGTTTGGGCAATAGTTCAAGGTGGTTACCAATATCCAGCTACAGTTCCCACAGATCTAGTAGCAAGGAAGAACTATGAAACCAATGCAAAAGTTGTCAATGAATTATTGGGAAGTCTTACTGAATTAGAATTTGTCAAATTTATGCAGTTAAATACAATAAAGGAGATATGGGACAAAATCATTCTAAGCTATGAAGGTGATTCCAAGGTAAAAGGTGCTAAACTCCAATAGATCAGAATTTAATATGAAAATCTCAGAATGCATAATGATGAAAGTATTGCTAGTTTCTTTTTAAGTCTAGATGAGATTGTGAATCGAATGCAAAATTTGGGTGAAGACATAAGATACATAACTTTAATAGGGAAAATATTAAGATCTCTAACTCCTAAATTTGAGTCAAAAGTTTCTACTATTGAAGAGAAGCATGATTTTCAGACTCTTACTATTGTTCAACTTCATGGGATCCTGACTTCTTTTGAAATGAGAAAAGGAGGTTCGTCTGGAATCAAAGAAGCTGCTTTTAGAGATACTGCAAAAGGAAAGGAAAAATAAGAACAAAAGGAACCAAGGTATGTATCAGAAGAATATGAGGTAAATTTTGTAAAGAAACTTCAACTTGGCACTGGAAGGTTCAAAGGTAAGCTTCCTTTCAAATTTTTTTCTTGTGGAAGAGTGGGTCATTATGCTATTAAATGTCCTCATAAAGATAATCATGAAAAGGGAAAGGATTTAGCAAAAGGTAATAGGAGATGTTTTTTCAATAGAAAAAGTTACTATACTCATGAAGATAGTGATGGCTTATCAAATAGTGAAGAAGAAGAATCAAATCGAGATCTTAGACTACTCATGGAATTTGAAAAAGACATTAGTGAGGCTAAAGAAAATTTTATGGATGCTTTAGAAGAAAATGAATTTCTTGAAGAAATCACTCAAATCAAAATATGTTTGGAATAAAACAAAATAGCCATAGATACTCTAAAGAATCAACTCATAGAAAAGGAGAAGCACAATGAGAAATTAGAATGTGAAATAGTAAGTCTAATAAAGGAACTCGAAAAATTAAAAACTCTAAATCTTAGATTTGCTAAAGGATATGAAACCTTAGATGAAATTATCAAGGTTCAACGCTCACCTCTTGTGAAGACAGGTCCTGGATATATTGGTGAATATTCTCAGTTAGAAAAATCTTCAACTATAAGATATCTAAATGCAACAAAGTTTCATCACTCAAAAAAAGAACAAAGACAATACTCAAGTAAAGAAAGATCATTCGAGTTCAAGGGTGAATAATAACAAAAGTATCAGTCAAAAGGTAAACAACACTAGAAGTTTCTATGATCACATAAATTTCTTCTTTAATGGACAATGTTTCTCATGTCATAATTTTGGTCACAAAGCTGCTCAATGTGTTGGATACAAAACCATCATGACCAGATAAGCAAGAAAGCAAAGAAATGAGAGAATAATAAAGAATAATACCTATAACAAATTTTGTAGAAATTTTCTGAATAATGATTAATTATTCACCGAGACTATCCTGATCACATACAATTCGAATTTATATGCAACACATAATCTCTTCCACTCAGATCATCACACATGCGGAAATAAAACAAGCGATAACACATCAAATCATCATACACATTAACACAGTATGTATGGTGAAAGCTTATAGCTGAAAACCCCACAGATGTTGTGTATATTATAATGGAGAAATCATGTAACAACTCAGTACAATACTCCTCACAAGTACTCAGTACTTTCTCATGAAGTTACACACAATCTAGCTCAGTTTTGAACAGGTTACTGGTTCAAAACTCCCCGCTAATTGCCTTGCCTCTATTGCGCAATCCAGGCCTGTCTATATAGAGATCCAAGGTTCGAATCTCCTTGGATTGACTGCGCAATTTTCATGGACAAATCCTCCAAGTGTGGTGAAAATCTCATGCACAACTGATGTCGCCACTGATAGCTAACTCCACCCTTTCATCTACCTCTTTCACTGGTCTCCACTGAACTGATCATGCACTGTAGTGAACTGATGTTTTCTTGAGTTGAATAATGAGTTACTAATTAATGAATTAAATAATATTTAATTCACTCCACTCATAACTAATTGATTAGCTAGTTAACCTAATCTCAACGAGTTCAACTAAAATAAACAGAACACAACTCCACTAGCTGTCTCATTAACTCCACCAAACTTCTGCCACTGAAGTCCTAACTGAAGTCAACCATGCATGAGCTCAATACCCCATAGGAAAAGCGTATTTCCTTCTGGCAGTTGCATGTGCCACATCCGTAGCTCAAACTGAAGTGCTCGAAGAGAGTAAACTGTTGTTTAGAGTCCAAATATTATTAAGGGTAAATAATATTTGACTTCCCTATTTTTAGGAGAGGCAGTCTAAAAATAGCCTTCGACCTCTTCGACCTAAAAAATAGAGTCTCATCTATTTTTTACCAACATGACCAATGCTCCAAGAATCTCAAACTGGAATCCCCGAACCATGCTCCATATGTCTAAAAATAGACATAGTCTAAAAATAGACTTTGCGCCAGAATTTGCCTGCGGGCCCACTTAGTGAAGGCGACTTCATTTAACTAAGCTCCATCATCTTGCTGCATTCTCAACACTCCCTCTCAGCAAGATATGGATTATCTGCAATCCCTATCCTGCCTCTGTGGAATTCGAACTTGCTCCTGGTGAGCGCCTTCGTCAAGATGTCGGCATCCTGATCCTCCATGGGAACATATGAAAGCATCATGATTCTCCGCTGAACACAATCTCTGATATGATGATACCAATCTGTGAAGCCATGCCGCCTCAACTGATCCTCCTGTCTGTACCATGAACCATATCCCGATGTGCCTCTAATATAGCGCAATACATGCTTGCATGCCTTCCAAAAGAGCTTGGTAGGCTTAACCATAGCTTGCGAAAGCTGGTTAACTGCATAGCATATATCGGGTCGTGTATTGACCAGATACATAAGCGACCCCACCAACTGTCGATAGACGGTGGCATCCACTACCTCCGCTGAAGTAGCATCCTCCTTCCTCCAACCACCAGGAAGAGGAGTGTCAACAGGCTTGCAGCCTTGCATGTTGAACCTCTCCAAAATCTCCCGGGCATACTTGCCCTGAGAAGCAAACAGTCCTCCGCTGCGCTGCCAAATCTCCAATCCCAGGAAATAATGAAGGATGCCCAAGTCCTTCAAACTCTCGTGCAAGATCCTCCTTGCATGAAAGTATCAACTGCTCGTCGCCAGTCAAAATCAGATCATCTACATACAGTACGATGATCAACAGCTTCCCCTCCACCACAATCTGGTACAGGTTTGGATCCGCCTCACTCTTGGAGAATCCAAGCCCGGTGAAGTAGCCGTCTATCCGAGTGTACCAAGCACGAGGTGCTTGCTTCAGCCCGTACAGTGCTCTCTTGAGTCGGCACACATGCGACTCACTGCTGAAGATCTCAAAACCTTCAGGCTGCTCTATGTACACCTCCTCCTCAATAACTCCATTGAGGAACGCAGTCTTCACATCCATCCGATGAATGTGCCACCCCATCTGCGCTGAGAGAGCAAGGATCGTCCGTATGGAAGAGTACCTTGCGACAGGTGCAAAGGTCTCCTCATAATCGATCCCCTCGATCTGTGAAAAGCCACGGGCGACAAATCTCGCCTTGTACTTCTCCACACTCCCGTCAGCTGCCTGCTTCACCTTGTAGATCCATCACGAACCCACCACCGATTTCCCTACCGGTCTTGGGACAATCTCCCATGCACTGTTCCTGACGATCGAATCATATTCTTCGATCATGGCATCAACCCATGCGGGTTCCTCCACAGCTTCCTCAAAAGAGGATGGCTCCATCACAACACATTGACTCACAAGAGCCATGTATCCAATGTACTGATCCAGTGTCTGTCTCTGTCTACGCTGTGCTGTAGGTGGTCCTACAACCTTCTCTGCATCTCGAGCCAGTCGCTCAGCTTCTGTAGTGCGCATGCGCCCTCTGATGGTTGGCGCTGCCTGGGTGGTTTCTTCCACCTCCTGAACCTCCTCTTGTGGCTGATCCACATCCGGAAGCTCCTCCTTAGGAACTAACAGCTCCTCATCTGCATGCAAGTGTAGCTCCCTCTCAAGCGAACACTGCATGGCTTTCTCCTCCTGAAATTTTATATCCCGTCGTACAACAGTCTTGCGACTGTCTGAAAAATACACCCGGTAGTTGTGAGGTGTATCAGTGTACCCCACAAATATTCCAACCTCAGCAGTTGGATCCAGGTTCCCTCTCGCATCCTTCGTCACATGCATGTAGACAGGAGAACCAAAAATCCGCAAATGGGTAATATCAGGCCTCTTTCCAGAATAAGCCTCCTCCGGTGTACTCATGCCAAGAACCTTGTGAGGACATCGGTCTCGCACATACACTGCTGTATTGCATGCCTCATCCCACAAGTGAAGGGGTAGGCCCTGATCATGCAACATCGCCTGTGCAGCACCCACGATCGTTCTGTTCTTCCGCTCAGCCACCCCGTTCTGCTGTGGGTTATGGGGTGCGATGAGCTCTCTCCGAATCCCTTCTTCGCTGCAGAACTCCTTGAATTCAGCCGAGATGAATTCACCACCGTTATCACTCCTTAGAGCAATCACCTTCTTCCCCGACTCCTTCTCGACCAGTGCTTTAAACTCACAGAACTTCGCGAATGTATCGCTCTTCTTCTGCATGAAGAAGATCCATCACTTTCGAGAGAAATCATCAACAAAGATCACATAATACTTGTGGTTTGTTGTCGAAGCAACTGAGAAAGGACCACACACGTCTCTGTGAACTCTCTCAAGGATCGTCGTGGCGCGACTATCCTTCTCATGAAAGGTGGCTTTTACATACTTCCCTAAAGTACACCCCTTGCACTGATCTGACTGCGCAAGAGTGCCCTTAGGAAGCCCAGTAGAAATCTGCTGCAGAATCTTCAAAGCTCCATGGTGAAGGTGGCCCAATCTCCTGTGCCACAGTTCGCCCTCATCATCCTGGCTCACCACTTCTCCCGCCTTGCATGCCATAGTTGCGCAGCCATCTACCTGCAACTGATAAAGGTTCTTGGTTCGAACCCCTATCTTCCGGGTCTCTCCAGTAGTCTTACTGCGCAGGAAGGCTTTTCCTTCGCTGAAGACCACATCATACCCCTTATCCTCCAACACCGCCACAGAGATCAAGTTCTTCTTCAATCCAGGTACATGCATGACATCCTTCAGTACAAAGGGTTTACCAGACTCCCTCTGAAAGGATATGGTACCGATACCAGTCGCACTGTATCTACCATCATTTCCCATCTCGATGTGCACACCCAAATCTTTGTCCTCCAGATCTGAGAACAAATCCCGATCTCCCGTCATATGAAATGACGCACCGCTGTTCAAGAACCACACCGATCCCATCACACTTGAAACCAAGCATGCAATCAGTGAAAAGTCAAGCTCGAACTGTGAAGCCAAAGCTTCTCCATCTGCAGATCTTCCCGCTTGCTTGTTCTTCTTCTTCTTTGGACAATTGGTAGCATAATGTCCGTGATCATGGCAGTGAAAACACTTCACTTTCGCCATATCCCGCTTCTTTCCCTTTGCACCAGAATGAGAGGTTTTCTTACCCTTCCCTTTCTTTGCTTTGGCCACCAAAGCGCAGTTTTCTTCATCAGCTCCCTTTGATGAAGATCCATCTCGAGTAGTCCTCCTTATCTCCTCCTGCATGAGATCTACCCAAAGGCTCTCCCATCCTGGAAGCTTCTTCTTCTTCTTTGGACAATTGGTAGCATAATGTCCGTGATCATGGCAGTGAAAACACTTCACTTTCGCCATATCCTGCTTCTTGCCCTTTGCACCAGAATGAGAGGTTTTCTTACCCTTCCCCTTCTTTTCTTTGGCAACCAAAGCGCAATTTTCTTCATCAACTCCCTTTGATGAAGATCCATCTCGAGTAGTCCTCCTTATCTCCTCCTGCATGAGATTTTCCCAAAGGCGCTCCCATCCCAGCAGCTTCTCCTGACCATTGACACTATCTTGATATGAGTTCCAAGCCTTCGAAAGACCAAGGAGAGCCAGGTCGACCATGTCCTCGTCTTCGACAGTCACCCCCACACTTCCCAGCTCATCTCTGCATTGAGTGAACTTTGTGAGGTATTTGGCGATACTGTCGCCTTTCTCCATCTTGATGTTCCTGAGCTTATCTTTGAGCGCCAGCTTCCTTTGGTCGCTCTTACTCTGGAATAGATCCATCAAAGCTTTCCACATTAAATATGGAGTAGCCTTTCCATGTAGGCTGGATACAACATGATCCTTGACGCCCTCCAACAGGATCCTTCGACACTTCGCCATCTTCTTTTGCCATGCATCGACTTCAGCTGCATCAGTGGGCTTTTGGACATCCGTATCTACGAAATCCTTCAGACCATTATCTTCTAATATTTCCTCCATGCAATCCTTCCATGCAACATAATTCGAACTGCCTTCAAGAGCATATTCGAGTCGCAAACCATTGAAAGACATTTTCAACACTGGCACCAAGAAAACAAAACTGCTGCAAAATTTCGAATTCCACCTCAAAGCTCAACCGCTCTAGATCTGTGAGAACAAATTATTTCTAGCACAAAGATTGACTCCAAGGGGCATTTACCAGACCTTTCACTTTCCGAAGAAAGATGAATCCGGAGGCTACCTGGCCCGCATGCAGACTCTGTCTACCGAAATAAGTTTGTAATCACTGTGATGATCAATCTCTGCTTCAATAGCTCCGATACCATGTAGAAATTTGATGAATAATGATTAATTATCCACCGAGACTATCCTGGTCACATACTATTTGAACTTCATACACAACACATAATCTCTTCCACTCAACTCAACTCAGATCTTCCAGATCATCACACATGCGGAAATAAAATCAAGCGATAACACATCAAATCATCATACACATTAACACAGTATGTATGGGGAAAGCTTATAGCTAAAAACCCCGCAGCTATTGTGTATATTATAATGGAGAAATCATGTAACAAACTCAGTACAATACTCCTCACAAGTACTCAATACTTTCTCATGAAGTTACACACAAACTAGCTTGGTTTTGAACAGGTTACTGGTTCAAAACTCACCGCCAATTGCCTTGCCTCTATTGCGCAATCCAGGCCTGTCTATATAGAGATCCAAGGTTCGAATCTCCTTGGCTTGACTGCGCAATTGTCATGGACAAATCCTCCAAGTGTGGTGCAAATCTCATGCACAACCGATGTCGCCACTGATAGCTAACTCCACCCTTTCATCTACCTCTTTCACTGGTCTCCACTGAACTGATCATGCACTGTAGTGAACTGATGTGTTCTTGAGTTGAATAATGAGTTACTAATTAATGAATTAAATAATATTTAATTCACTCCACTCATAACTAATTGATTAGCTATTTAAACTAATCTCAACTAGTTCAACTAAAATAAACAGAACACAACTCCACTATTTGTCTCATTAACTCCTCCAAACTTCTGCCACTGAAGTCCTAACTGAAGTCAACCATGCATGAGCTCAATACCCCATAAGAAAAGCGTATTTCCTTCTGGCAGTTGCATGTGCCACATCCGTAGCTCAAACTAAAGTGCTCCAAGAGAGTAAACTGAAGTTTATAGTCTAAATATTATTAAGGGTAAATAATATTTGACTTCCCTATTTTTAGGAGAGGCAGTCTAAAAATAGCCTTCGACCTCTTCGACCTAAAAAATAGAGTCTCATCTATTTTTACCAACATGACCAATGCTCCAAGAATCTCAAACTTGAATCCCCGAACCATGCTCCATATGTCTAAAAATAGACATAGTCTAAAAATAGACTTTGCGCCAAAATTTGCCTGTGGGCCCACTTAGTGAAGGCGACTTCATTTCACTAAGCTCCATCATCTTGCTGCATTCTCAACAAATTTTTTCCTCTTCAAGATGAAATTGAATGTTCATTTTGCAATAACTTTGGACCTAAAGAATTTGAATGCAGGAGAAAACTATAGCCAAAAGAACAAATATCCACAAGTTCTAAGGTATGGAGAAGGAAGGACTTACAATTCAAGAATTGTGGCATAGATTTATTTATAGATGGAGAAGAAAATCAATGGTACATTGATAGAGGATGTTCAAAATACATGAAAAGTGACAAAGACAAACTTATTTCAGACAATGCATTAGAAAAGGAAAAGAATGTTACTTTTGGAAATGACTCTCCTGCTATCATTAAGGGTAAAGGATCTGTTTTTTCTAAAATAAAAGGTTAAAGATAATAATGTTATGTATGTTGATGGATTAAAGCATATGAGTCTTATTCAAATGTCTGACCAAGGAAATGAAGTTGCCTTCCAATCAAAGGAGTGTGTGGTTCATGAACTTGACACCAGAAAGATTGTAATAAAAGGAACAAGAACACCCAAAAGGGAAATGACAACAAATGAGGATGATGATGATGAATGTTTTCCCTCATAAAATCACAATAATATAGAGGAAGAACCTATTGAAGCACCAGGAGAAGATACATCACAAAGAGAAAAGGCTCCATCCAGGTATGTTCAAAATAATCATCCAAAATCTCAAATTGTGGGAGAAAAGGAATCAAGGGTACAAACAAGAAGAACACTTGTAGGATCTCCTAGTTATCTAGCACTTTTTTCCACCATTGAACCATAAAATGTAAATCACGCTAGTAAAGACGAATGTTGTATTCAGACGATGAATGAAGAACTTGATCAAATTGAAAAGAATAATACTTGGGAATTGGTTCCAAGACCTCATGATAAAAATGTTATTGGAACAAAGTGGATATTCAAAAATAAGTTAAATGAAAATGGAGATGTAATTAGAAACAAAGCTAGACTTGTTTGTAAAGTGTATTCTCAACAAGAAGGTGTAGACTTTGAAGAAACATTTGAACCAGTAGTCAGACTTGAAGCCATAAGAATGTTTCTTGCATTTTCATGTTTTCAACAAATCAAGTTTTATCAAATGGATGTAACATCAAATTTCCTTAATGGTGATCTGGAAGAAGAAGTTTATGTAGAACAATCAGAAGGATTCATTCCGGGAAATGATGAAAAACTTATTTACAAACTTAAAAAGGCCCTATATGGTCTAAAACAAGCCCCACGAGCATGGTACTATTGTCTTGACAAATATCTGCAACAACAAACATTCATAAAAGGATCTGCAAACATTAACTTATAAACAAAAATTGAGGATGATAAACTGTTAATTACTGTTGTTTATGTTAATGACATCATTTTTGGGAGTAACGAAGAATCCATGAGTCAGAAATTTGCTTCTGTTATGCAACACAAATTTGAAATGTCTTTACTTGGGGAACTAACATATTTTATTGGCTTACAAGTGCAACAAGAAAAATATGGCATCTTTCTCTCACAGGCAAAATATCTCAAGAAGATTCTGAAGAAGTGTGGGATGGAAGACTGCAAACCTGTGACAACTCCAATGGTGACTGGATGTAACCTCAGTTCTCATGATGATTCTTCCATGGTAAACCAACCAGAGTATAGATCTATTATTGAAATTTTGTTATATCTAGCATGGACTAGATCGGATATCATGCATGTAGTTGGGATTGTTGGACAATTCCAAGGCAATCCAAAGGAGTCACATCTTCAACCAGTAAAAAGAATATTCAAATATCTACAAGGAACTCAAGATTTTGGTCTATGGTATCCCAAGAATGTTGATCTTACTCTTCATGCTTACACAGATGCATATTGGGCTAGTATTATAGCATCATTTATCACCTCTATGTACTTGATGACTTATACATTGGCCTTGGGCAACCCTTCCATTCATACTTGATCTCACTTCTTAAAAAACAATATTTTAAAATCCATACGCGAATCTGCCCATTTTTTCCATGTGCAGACGTGGGTCCATCCATAGCTGAACCACGTATGCTATTTAAAACATTAAAAATATATAATTTATCTATTAAAGAAGCGAGGTTTACATTTCTTCCTGTAACTTAAGTACCCCCGCCCATGGCATAACTGTTCCCCAACTGAAAAAACTAATTTGAGGAAGTATAAATACACCTCAAGGGAATGGCCTAAGGGAGGAGAGAGAGAATTCTATTGATATTATAGCCTGCTAGAGCCCTGATCAAGTCTAATATTTCCCTGTGCCTCTTGCACTTCCCATGTCCAGGAAACCCTTGTTTCCTTGTGATGATCACCCCCACTTTATGTGACATCCTTTGTGCACCCTTTATGAAGGATTTTTGTGAGGCTAGGGCTGGACGGATCCAGAGGACGGTTTCTCTCAGAAGCCTTGGCATATTTCAGGTGATTTCTCCACTATTTCCTGTACATGTTATCAATACAAGAAGCTGCGTCTTGTTGTTGATGTATTTTGTGTTATATGTCTCTTATACATGTTGAATAATCTTGTTTATTTCATGTCATATTTATGAGATTATATATGATAACATGCTGACATCTAGGATATATATGTCGTGCAACTATTTTTTGTGCTCTATTTGGATTGATTTTCAGGTTCTTCAGCACAAGGAGTAGTAGAGGGTTTGCACCCTGCAAGATCGACATAAAACGAAGGACTCACGGGTAAGGTTGTCTATCCCCATTTTTCTAGTTTGAGCATTAAAAATAATAATTAGAGTGCTTCTTGTGGTTACATGCCCTCCACTCTGTTAGGTCTTTCAATCCAGGCCTTAGGGTAGCTTTGCCCTTAACAGCTGGAAATATTGATGACTGGAAAAGCATTAGTGGAGGTGCATTTTATATGGGGCCCCGATTACTATCCTGGTTTAGAAAGAAACAAAGTTCCATTGCCTTATCTACAACATAAGAAGAATATTTGGTTGTTGCATCATGTTGTATCCAACTTATTTGGATGATGCAGACATTACAAGATATTCAAATTAAATGTTCTCCTCCCATCTCCATCCTATGCGACAATTCAAGTGCCATCAGTATCTCAAAAAATCATGTTATGCATTCCAAAACCAAGCACATTCCTATCAAATATAACCTTTTATGAGAACACGTGCTTGATCAAAAGGTTAAATTAGAGTATGTTCCCTCCAAATAACAATTTGCTGATATATTTAATAAACCTTTTCCTAGATAAGCATTTGAATATCTCAGACTTACGCTGGGATTTTTCTCTGCCTCACTTATCTGATCTTTTTCATAAGATTAAATTCAGTACACAAGTTTTGTGACACATAATCACGTATATATGTGAGTTTCTCTCTATACAGTCACGTATGGACCCTTATATCATAAAATCGGTGGGTCAACGTTCAAGAACAACCTTCATCATGTTGCTGACTAATATGATTTGGCACTGATGGGATGCACAGGTTTAGGGGGAGATATAGCCTTGCTGGAAATAATGCATTGTTGGCATTATGTTGGTTTCTAAAGTGTGTTCGATGATCTCTTTATCTATTTGAGTTTCTTTGGTTTCGGTTTAAATATTCATATCTGTAATTTGATATAAGGATCATGTTGAGACACATGATGTAGATATTGTCATATTCAATCATGTAGGTGCTTGAGTAAAAAATTTAAACCCACTTAGTTGGGTAGTCTAGTCAAATATGTAACCCCACTTGGTTGGGTAATTGATTTATGTATTCATCCTTGGTGATAGGGAATGTTATAGAGTCTTGCAAATCTATTTTGTAGCTTCAACATGTGTTCATGGGGAGTATGGTCAGTATAGTGCGGTGCAGATCTTGACATTCTTGTATCGGTTCGCCATTTTCTCTTGATGTCAAAGGGGGAGAGTAACTTGTTGTTTTAATAATTCTTATGATTGATGTATCTAAGATGTATCTACAAGTTGTGGTGATCAACCACCAACATGGTTTCCATCAAGTCCAAAGGGGGATATTGTTGGAATTATGATTGCATGTGTTGCCCTTGATGGAAACCCACTTGGAAAAGACCAAGTATATAGTTTTCTGGATAAAATCAGAAGTGAAAAAGTGATGGAACAAAATGACAGTATGATGGGATAGAAGCTTTGCAGATCAGAATCGGAAGATGAATCAAGTACAAAATTGAAGAACTATAAGCGAGCTGGTAAAGGAAAAGTCGCGTATACACGTCGACAAGAAGAAGCAAAGTAGCGTATGTATTTATGCACTCAGTTTATGATACCAGGGTTCCTTACCATGGTATTAGCCCACAATATTGAGCGCAGTAATGACTATTTGATCATGTCTAAGAATACCATCGACACTTGTGTAAGTTTTGGCTTGTGGTCTTGACTAAGGCTCAAACTACTTAAGGACGTGAATATCATAGTGTTAAGGTGTGCATGTGAATGAGAATTGAATGAATACTTTAGTATGAAGTATATCTGCATGGATTGGGCTATATTCAATAGATGGATCTAATATTTTGATGCACTCATGAATACAATAATGGATCAGGATCTTTAGACTTGAAATTACTATGTATTTGCATGATCTTTTTATGAGTTGTTTAGATTGGTGGTCTGGCGCATAATTGCTGAAGTAAATGATATGATCTGAGCAAATTTTTTGCTTTGAAGTGTTGCACAGTCCTGTAATATTTACTGATCTATACATTGGTTCATCACGGTGAAAGCGTCCATTCCCGCGAGTTGGTTTTAGAAAAAGTGCGTATGGAAGTTAGGGTTTTTCTGAAGATTGTTGAAGAAAATGTCTGATCATTTCTGTTGTGTTTATGTTGTTTGTCAATGAAGTCCTCATGTAGATCTGGATTGTCTGAATACTATTTATGCTGCTAATTGATTATGTATAAAGATGATCAGTGACTGGTGGATTAAGAGTGATGGATGCTGCTGACTGAGTAAGGGTTCTGTTAATATAACAAAGTATGCCTTAATGTCTTTGATATGTTCTGAGTCTAGTAAGATCTCTAAGTTTAGTATATAAAGATCTATACACAAGTTTCTCCATAGAAAAGCACGTATACACGTAGGTTACCGTAATTAAAGCAACGTATACAATTTGGTTTATGAATGATGAGGGTTGAAGTTGATTTTGCATGTTAATACAAAAGTTTGGGTTTAATGATGTGATCTGGTTGTAGTGATCTCACTGTTCTGTTTGAAGATTGGTTGATGGTTATTAGCATTGTTTTACAAATGGTGTTGGGTTGAAGCTGTTGGATCTAGTGTGAAAATTTATGCAATGTGGTTTGCAGTGGTTCTAAGGGTTGAAGCCTTCAGTATGGAAGTCGAAGCTTCTTGCCAGTAGAAGCTGGTGATCAGTTCAGGGGGTTGAAGCTCCCATCCAGTAGTGGTTGGTAAACGAGATCAGGGGGTTGGAGCTTCCTTCCAGTAGCAGCTAGAAAATGAGAGAATGTTGCAACCTTCTGCAGGTGGGTGCCTGTGTACTGATATGAGTCTGCATCAATACAACATTGTAAGCAATTTTATATATAATAAATATTGAAGACTGAGACGAAATCAATGGTGGTTTTCTCCCGACATGGGTTTCCACCTTAAATCTTGGTGTTCATGTGTGATGTCCTTTGTGTGATTATTTACTCTGTTATTACTGCACAATATATCTACTGCTTAAATATATAATGCATAACTGATGATCTAGGCTAAGTAAAATTTATAAATATTTATTTGAATATTAGATTTATCTGGGTATATGCATCTTTCCTTTACAAAAGCCACGTGCATACGCGAGTCAGACTAATTGGAGTCGAGTATAGAAATCAGTAAAGTGAAAAGGAAAAATTTTGGTTACAGTTAAATACCGATTCACACCCCCTCTCAGTATTTTTCCCAACATATGAGGAGTTAGGCTATGAGAGAGGCTTCAACTAACAAATCAATTTTGTCCTTCTCCCTTCGCCTCATTAGGTTTTGCCTCAATTTCTTCTTCAAATGCTTGATTTTGATTTGAGAGATCGTGTTCCTTATGGAATAGTGCATGGCCATGTGCCTCTGAACATTGTTGTTCCTGTTAGCCTTATCAAGAAGCTTCTCTAAGTGAAAATTAACCTTTTCAAGCCAAAACTCCTTATCTTGCTCAATTTTTGCTGCAATTAGGTTATCAAAGTCCTCTTGACCTAGTGACAAAGATGGTTCAATTTCTTGCTCTTGTTTCCTCTTGAGACATATTGTTCTTGTCCTCATTGGTTTTACTTGCCCTTCCTGATACTTAAGCTTATCAACATCAACCACTGACTTACCTTTGCCACCATTCTTCTCCAAATCTACCTTGGGCTTGTTAAGCAAAAATTGTTTGACTTGGAGCTGCTTGTTCTCCCGCTGAAGAAAAGTGATCATGAAGTTTGCCTTTGATCATTTGTCCTTAAGCTCTCTAATATAAACTTCTTTCTCCTTGATAACTTTCTCTAATGATTTATCCTCCTCATGCATATATATGTCTGCCTTGTGAATTTCAAATTGTACCTGTTCTTCCTCTTGCAATGGTGCTTCATGTGGATGTGTTGATGTCTCTTTTTACATTTATGCAAGTTGAGCCCTTTCCACACTGGCAGGAGAAAACATCACTCTCTTTCTTCTAGTATAGGTTTTAGTCACCTCATCCCTAGGTGTTCTTGTTATAGTTTTGCTTGTGGAACCCACTTCTTGTTGTCTTGGTGAAGTCAATGGTGTAGAATGATTGCTTTATTAAGTTGGAGTAGGAAAAAGAGAGGTTGAATGCATGAATATATCCCAAGAAAATTTGATCTGTGTGAGCTAATGACAAACAATTATTTTAACCAAGCCAGGATGGAACAAGCTTGCATGATGATCTTTTCCTTTTCTATGTACCTTCTCTGCCATTTTGACCAATCTTCTGTAGAGGTAGTGAGCTAGGTTAAGAGCCTTAACACCGGTGAAATGCATCAATAATCTAACATGGTATTGATATAACCTTGAGAACCTACCCTCACATGTGAAATATTTCATGATAATCTTCATGAGAGGGGCATACGTATCCAGCAAGTGTCTAAATGGAAAAATGTGCTTTGGAGCAGCTTTTTAAGGAGGCTTCAAAAACATCTTGTAATTTTCAATGTCTAGGCCTCTTCTTTTGAACCAAATCTCTCCATGATTTGGGATCCTAGTGGCTATGGAAATGGCCTTTTCTGAGAGAGTAAAAAAATTCCTGCAATGGTTACCTTATCCCTCCTCAAACTAATGGCAAAGGTACTTGTAAGTTTATCTCTAAAACCAAGTTCTTCAATCTTTTGGCAAAAAGCTAGGCAACCTACATCCTGGAATGATTTATTGAGAAATGGTGCAGCCATGATATCCTGTACTCTAGTGGGTTCATATTTGATAATTTGACCTCCCTCATGCCTCCTTTTCTCTGCAGTCTCTGAATCCATGTGAAACCCTAGCTCACTAGGAAGGGAAATTAGGGTTATAGTGTAAGAAAACAGGGGATTTTAGGAAGTTTTAGGAATGGAGGGGGATGAATGGGTTTTAGGGTGTCTGAATTCTTGGGAAAATTTTGGGGGGTAGGGATAGATTTTAGAGAGTGTAGGGAAGTGGAATTTTAGGAAATGAGCAAGGGGAAAGGGTTCAAAAGGGAAAAACATAGTCCTAGCCTAGGAAAGTGTAGTGTAGGCTAGGGTTTGTAGGGAAATGGTGAAAATGAGGGTAAGCGATGAGGGAAAGTGTCAAGGAAGGTATATTAAAATTGGGGTAGGTGAGTGAGCATTAATTTGAGGTTTTTTATCCGCAAAATGGACCAAAGAGACTTTTTTGACCAAAATCGTAGCAAACCATGAAAGAGGGGAATTCTAAGATTTTAAGCATGAAATGAAATGAAAGAGAGGTGGATGGTGACCCACTTACTTTATTTTATGTGCTGGAACCTGCCCTTGATGAAGAAACCACTGGAGGAGAGAAATTTTCCTTCTTGAATAAAAACGCAACAAACTTGAGAAAAGCGCAGCACAACCAGTGAAAATCGCAACGCAACAAGAAAATGTAGCTTCCCAAAGCAAGAAATTGCTTTCAAAGGGTGGAAAGCTCCTTGGTGATATAATGATGTCTCATGAAGTTGAAATGATCAAATTCCATGCTTGTTTGGTCTTTTAAAATGATGGAAATTGATTTTTCTCCTTGGTGGTGATGTGCCCCCACCTTGTCTTTTCACAATTTGACTTGATTGCTTGTGTACTGCAGCTTTTAAACATTATTACATATATTTACATATTAATAGAGATCCAAATGAACTTTAGAAATCATTATTGAACATTTTCCCCCATCACTACTCTTTTCAATGGTGACTTTGTGAATGACATGACCTATTTTCATGATTTTGACAATATGACCTAATGATGACACTACATGGAAAGAGAAGTAGAATGATAACCTGAATGATGACCATAATGACCAAGACACTCCTTCAAAGAACAATGATATGACCATGATGATTTTTATTGACCATGAATATGAGAGGAGTAGTACTGACCTAGGTAGACTAACCAATGATAAAAACTTTATTTGAAAACCTATTGAAACTATAAAAATTTGCCCTAGGACCCTATCAACCATATGAAGGAGCATAATTTTCTCATTGGTGACTGACAGGACTGACACACACTAACATATGGAGCAAGTTGGAACATGATATTACCTTGGTGTAGATAGTCTTGGTATTGACATAAACAAGGTATTTTCTTGTGGTATTGGTTTGGAGATTACAATGGTACATGTGTCCTTGGTATTGACATAACCAAGGTATTTACACATGGTATTGAGTTGGAGGTTACCATGGTACAAGTGTCCATGGTATTGTTAAAACCATGGTATTTTCCCTAGGTATTGATTATTGAGAATAATTTTACTAAACCATTTCATAAATTTATATAATGGAGAAAGAGAAGAAAATTTGGGTTGGTTCTCTTATGTGATGAAATTGTCAAACATGCCAACTCAGAAAATCACTCGATAAAGAAGCGACAAATTTTCAGACAATTTTATGGGCAAAAGAAGATGGATCTCAAAATTATGAGACATGGGTTTTGTGCAAAACAAACCAAATTAGTTTTTTGTAAATAATTTTTTCAAAATTCGGTCGCTATTGAGGGAAACGAAAGGTTCTTTGAAGGCAATTTTTGCAGATTTTCTATTATGGCCATTTTCCAAATTTCCCCAATAGCAATTCCATATTATATTTTCTTCTATAAAGTGTTTAACATTGAAAATATAAAAATGAAAGTGGAGATAGTGGATTTATAAAGTCAATGAACTGAATCTAAATCAAATCAAGCGTATGAACAAAGATTGTGCAACTCAATTGTTCTTGGTAATTATTGAGTTGAGCACCTCAGATTATCTATATATTGGAGGAAGCTTAATGATAATGGTTTTTATTCTCTTGGTATATGGAGTGAGTGAGATATTGGGGGATTGTGTGCAAGATGTGTGAGGGTTGTGTATGCAAATTTTTTGAAGCATGTTCCAAAATATATTAGAATTGAAGTTCCTGGTGTAGTGATTGATTTAGAGAGATGTGTATGTTGTTGGATAGAGTTTATATGTTTGTGATTCTCACACTTGTTCTTGCAGGTGTTTATGATGCATGTAGTATAGAAGCATGTGTCATATGATGTTATATGTAGTATGCAACATTCTATTTTTTTGAGGGTTTGATATTCAGATTAATGTGGCCATAGTTTTGTATTGGAGAGCACATGTTTTGTGCATTGTTTTTATATTGATTTGATGATGATGTCTTGTTGTTGAGAGCATGTATGCATAGCTAATTTCTGGTTGAGCATAGTATCTTGGGATCCATTTTGAAAATAGATGAAAGGAGGTTTGCATGGTGGTGAGGAGAAGCAACTTCATGTAGGTGGTGTGGTGATAGCGAAGCTTCATCAAACAGAATAGTTTTCTCAATCCAATGGTGGTTGGATAGTCCAATGGTAGTTGGGAAAGGATCGACTGATTGTGGTGGCCTTCAGTGAATGGTAGTCTGTAGAGATCCGTAGAGAACAGAGTATTCCAAGATAATCCATGAGTATATATTCTCCTAAAAAATGGTGGTTGGCATGTTTTATATGACGTCGAGTCTCCATGCTGATGGGAGTCAAAGTACTATGTAAAAGATCGATTACTTGACATAATAGAATTTAGAGCATATCAATAGCAACTAGGGTGGTTTTTCTCCTGGAAGGGTTTCCACCATAAATTCTGTGTCTCGTGTGTGATTGATGTGACGTGAATTGTCTATTGTTTATGTTGTTCATATGGTTTATGATTTAGCTACTTATATGGTTATATGCATGGATAAGCTATTGTGTTGATGGTGAATAATTTTGTGATTTAGTAAGAAGTTAATAAAATGAAAAAAATTGGTAATAGATCACACTATGGATTCACCTCCCCCCCTCTTAGTAGTGCTTAAAGGTTTCCAACAAACCTATCAAGAGACACTAATCCCTTTGTTTGAGAAATAACCCTTAATTATAAAATTCACATAACCTTCAGTGAATATATGTGCAACTTTTGTCTTCACTGAGTCTACTTGTTGCCTTTGAATAAACTAAGTTTTCTCACTACTTCTACCTTCACCAATTATAATCGAAGTCTCCAAATGAAATTTATGGTAACTCTCTCAAATATTGTTATTTTTGGACTCTTCCTAGGAATGAACTTTTACATCATGCCATTTATCCAATTTTTAAAATATGATTATGAAATTTTTGTTTGAGGTACTTTTGTGTGTATTCTCAGATCTCTAAAAATTTCATTGCCTAAAAAGGTCCCAAAAAAAATGTTATAGAAAAAATGCTAAGTTGATCCGTTTGAAACTGATTTTAGCATCATTTACAAATCTTCACTTCCATAGGGCATTTCTCCGAAAGTGTAGAAAATGAAAGTCCAATTTTTTTACCCAAGGTACTTATGTATGGATCCTAAAGTCTTTGAAGATTCCATTGTCTGCAAAGTCTTAGAAACAAATTTATAGCCAAAATTTCATGCTAACCTATTTGAAATTAATTTTAGGACTATTGAAAAGCCCTAACTTCCATAGATCATTTCTTTGAAAGTATAATGAAACAATGTTTGAAATTTTGGTCAAAGGTACCCACATATCTCACCTCTTTCTCCTCAAATTTTCAGAGCATGAAACAATAAAGGGATATTCATTTCACAAGCCAAGCATATCGAGGAGATGTTGAAGAATTTCATAATGGAATATTGTGCATCGGTTAGCACACCCATGGTCATAGGTTGTAAATTGAGTAAATATGATGAATTTATATAATTAAATCAAACATTTTTCACGTTAATGATTGAAAAGCTATGATATGTTACAATATCAAGGTTGGACATTATTCAAGTAGTAGGACTAGGTGCATAGTTTCATGTTGCACCAAGAGAAACTTATGTGCAAGCAGTGAAAAGAATATTCTTATATATAAATGGAATCCTGGACTTCAACAAGTGATACTCAAGAGGTGAATATTTTACTATAAGAACATATACAAATTTATATTAGGTAGGTGGTGTTGATGATAGGAAAAGTACAAGTGGAGGAACATTTTTTTTCGGAAATAGTCTAGTCTCTTGAGGGAAAGAAACAATATTCAATTTCTCTATCCACAACAAAGGACGAGTATATATGAAAAAAACCATGTTGTGCACAAGTTATTTGGGTGAAGAAAAAATTGAGAGATATTACGATAGAATATGATTATCTAATCTCAATACTATGTGACAACACAAGTGCAATAAATATTTTAAAAAATCATGTCATGTACTCGAAAAAAAAGCATATTCTTGTCAAGTATCACTTCTTAAGAGAAAAATTAGCAAAATAGAATTTCATGTTGGAATATATTGTTACTAAAGAATATATTGTAGATATTTTCACAAACCCTCATCCCAAAAAGACATTTGAATATCTCATATAACAATGGGGAGTAATACTATCTCATTATTGAGTGCTTAAGGATAAGCCTAAGTTCAATTAGAGCATCCCTTTTCCATTGATTTCAAAGGGGGAGAGTTGTATACAAGGGGATTACTGTAGTGAGGGGGGTGATTATTTTTATTCTTTGTGGATTATATGTTTTGTTGCATAATTTCCATCAATGAAAAATGGGGAGATTGTTGATCAAATTATTGCCATTGATGTCAAATGGATTATATCATTGATATTATATATGTATTCAAGAATATTAAAGAGGGGGTTCTCGTTAAAAACAAATAAGTCAAAAAGTGAAATGGTGGCTTCAAACCCATGGTATTTTCCCTTCGTATTCGACCATGGTATTCAGAAAAGTGAAATAAAAAGGGGAATTGCATATTTATTTGATGAATTGACATGAATTTTTGAATTAACATGTCTTTCATGAAGGATTATGACAATGTATAAAAGGATAAAGCATTGGAAGGGAAGTGCATGTGAGCAAAAATGTAATTTGTGGACTGAACAAGTCATCTTGGAATTTTCACTACAACTTTTTTATGGGTTGTTTCATATGGTGAATTTTTGAGCATATTGAGGAGAGATCAGACATAACAATTGGTTAAAAATTTAGATCTTTTTTCACAAAAATTTTAAAGATATATGTTATGGAAGTTATGGTTTGTGATTGGTTTTGAAATATTCTTCAAACATGTCATCTTTACATTTTTCGATATAACTTATCTTTTGGGATATTGTAGACGATGAAATTTTGAGACAAAGATAAGATCTTTGGGTACATGTGATAAAAGTTTCAAACATTGGTTTGTTATACTCTTTGAGATATTCCCTATGGAATTTAGGGTTCCTGAACTATTTTGAAATCAATTTCAAATAGGTCATTTTGGTATTTTCACTATAACTTATTTTCTGAGATGTTTCATATGATAACATTTTGAGGAGATGGAGGTGAGATCTCTGGGCACATGTGATCAAAATCACAGGCATTAGTTAGTTATACTTTTTGAGATATTCCCTATAGAAGTTAGGGTTCTTAAATTCTCTTGAAATAAATTTCAAATAGGTCAATTTGGCATTTATTTATATCTTATTTTATGGAATGTTTTAAACTATGAAATAAGTTTTAACATAAATACCAAACTGACCTATTTAAATTGATTTTACGAGAATTCAAGAACACATCTTCCATATGACATATATCAAAAAGTATAATGAACCAATGTATGAAATTTTGACCACATGTACCCATAGATCTTTCCTCCATATCCCCAAAATTTCATGGTCTAGAACATCCCAAAGGATAAGTTATAGCAATAATTCCAAATTGACCTATTTGAAAATGATTTCAGGAGCATTCAGGAACACTAACTTCCACAAAGCATACCTCAGAAAGTATGATGAATTAATGTTTGAAATTTTTAGCACATGTACCTAGAGATATCACCTCCATCTCTTCAAAATTTAATGATATAAAACATCCCAAAAAATAGTTTATAGCTAAAATACTAAGATGATTCGTTTGAAGTAGATTTCAGAACCAATCACAAACTCTAACTTCCATAGCATATATCTCAAAAATTATAGTGAAAAAAGATATTAAATTTTAACTAGATTTTCTCCTTGATTTCTCATCAATATGTTTGAAATTTTACCATCTGAAGAAACCAAAAAAAACAAATTAAGTAAAATTTCCAATATGTCTTATTCACTCCATAATTTTCTTTTTCCTCACACACACTTTCCTTCCAATGCTTTCTCCTTTTTCACATTATCGTAACCCTCCATGAAAATACATGTTAATTCAAAATGTCACGTCAATCGTTAATTTACCTTTTTATTTCACTTTTTCCAAATACTATGGGAAAATAACATAGGCTTCTTAAATAACGAGTTTGAAACCACCATTTCTCTTTTTTACTTCTCCTTTCACATGAGAATCCCATTTGTAATATATTTGGATAATTATATATAATATCAATGACATAATCTCTTTGACATTAATGACAACAATTTGTTCAATTATGGGAATTTTGAATTCTAAAATGGGCCTCCTAAGGAAATTATAAAATAATTGTGGAAATAACAAAATAATATTAGATTACATCATCAAATTTTAGAGGAAAAAAAACTACTTTTTCAACTTGTATTTTCAACATATCTCCCTATGGGTTTACTCAAATTTCGAGCGGGAACACTCATTGGATGGATCATTTGATTCCTCATCCAAGGAGTACCCATGTTACATACTTTTGATGGGCCCTGCTATATGAAAATTAAGGAATACGTGAAAAACGTGATTGCAATAGTTTTTCACGCATTTCTCATCTTTTGTATAGCACGGTCCATCGAAAGTATGAAACATGGGTACTTCTTGGATGAGGAATTAAATTTTGCATCCAACCTTATTTGAGTAAAACCTTATGGAGATAAGTTGAAAATACAAGTTTAAAAAGTATTTTTATTATTTTATTATTTTTTAATCTTTTTACCTTTTTACCCCAAAAATGGTGAATCATCCCCCATGGTTGACATCATCATCTTGAATCCTATTGGTTTTTATAAAGTTTATTTTGGTTGTACATTTTTCTTAGGAGGTCCATTTTAGACCTCAAAATTTATCTATTTGGCAACATAAATCCTCGACATTAACATAATTCATACTATCTAAAGCATATAACCCATCAGTATCTAATCTTCCATCAACTGTAATTGTTGGATATGAAAATTCGTCATGCAAATATTGAAATTTGCTACACCATGGTAAGTGATATTCATTGACCATATTAGGTGGATTCAAAGGATATAGAAGCCTTTGATCTTGAATTTTCCTATTTCTATCTCATCCAATATTCCTTCTATGAAATTGGTTATGAAGAATTATTTTTAAATGAAAGAATTTATTGTTTGTCTTTGCCTATTACTAATTGATAAATTCAATGAGTTGTTTAAATGTTTTTTTTAAGGTTGTCATGGAATCAAGAGTTGGATATGAAAAATTTAGAGCTCTTGGGTTAGTTTCAAATTTATAATTTGATGCATTAGAAGAGGGTGGAAAACTTGTAGATGATCCTGAGATGAAGTGGAGGTAGTGTGGTGACAGAAAGATCAATGCGTAGTGGTTGAGATAGCCCCCACCTACTTCTTTCCATCCTTTAGCGTACAAGTACTCCACTTCAAATTTCCATCAATATGCGACAATGGCTTACTTTTCAAATTATCCCCTGTTTTTGTCTTATTCACCCTCACACATGTGGAGAACTTTGAGAAAAAGTGGATTTTCTTGCCATATTTAACTGATACCCCTACTAGTCTAATTTGGATATAAATCATTCACTTTTTTCACTTTTAACGTTTTCTGATGCTTTGAATGAGTTCAAAATCTAAGATTAGGAGGTCCTCATACCTGATGTTTTATCTTTTGATGGTCCTAAAGGTTGTTTTGATGCTTTTGCAGGTGATCCGATCATGTTACTACTGAATAGGTGATCTTGTAGTAGTCTACAGGATATCTTGTAGTTGATCAGGGTTATTTTTTAGCTGGAAGGTGTATCTTGAATACTATTGCTACTATGGAGATGTAGTAATTTGTTGCATGATGTGAATTTTTCCAAGAGTGCTACAGACTTTAGCCTATAGAATTTTTGTAGGTTGTTATAGGACTATTTAGGCTTTTGCAGTAGTCATAGAAATTATTCATGCTCATCGTATTGTCCTTCTGATACATCAATGGATTTTTATAATTCAAGGAGAAGATTATGATGGTGATGGAAAGCTTTTTGAGTGTGGCTATGATGGAAAGGACAAGTATTTTGAGTTGCTACTGAAAAGAATGATGAACATTGGAGGAAAAACTAATAGGTGAGGCATGTTGATGGAATGGATGAGTGTCAAGATGAATTTTATGCTTTTCCTGAGCCTATATGCAAAGAAAATAATTGGTCTCCAAATTTTTATTAAATATGGGCTATCTTGTAGCATTACAAGGCTTTCTTGTAGGGAAGTGGACAAAAATGCATGGAAAGGATTATGCTAATAAGATGTTATGGATGATGAATGGTGATGGAAAAAGGTGTAGGGGTACTTTCTAGGCCCTTGAAGAGTGCATGAGATGATTCCTCGGTCAAAGAGTGCAAGCTGCTCTATCCAACCAATCTTGTTTTTTTTTTTTTTTCTATGGAACCTACACACAAATTAGGGTAAGATAAAAACATTTTTGTCATAATTTTTCTTCATTATTTTCTTTTTTCTTTTTTGAGGCACACTAGAATGCCTCATGGAGGTTTTAAGCTAGTAGTTCTACCCCATGTGCCTCAGAGGAGGTTTTTACCCAGGTATTTTTATTTTTATTATTTTTTCTCGGACTCATAGTATGCCTCAAAGAGGTTTTCAAATAATGAGTCTACCTCAAGTGCCTCAAAGGAGGTTCTCACTTGATGTTTTTTCTTTTCTTTTCTTATTATTTTTTCTTTGTTGGTCAAAGGATGAATGAATTGGAAGATCTGATGCTGCAAATAAAACTCAACTCCTTAATTATTGAATCAGTAAATTCAACCCTAGAGAAGGGCTTCTTGTAGAATGCCAATCGATAACCATTTACCAAAATTGGAATCTACTCTTCATTTATCACCTTGATCTAGACCTAACCATTATCATAACATTTTTCAACTAGATAAGGCCCCAACCATCTGGTCATGAGATTGCTTTTGAAATCCTTATATTTAGATTCATATAAGGGGGCCTGATCACCCTCCTAGAAGGCTTTGTTTTTAATATGATTTTCATGCTATAATTTTCTTTGTAGCTGGACCACTTTGGTATGTAATAGGGCTTGCATCCTATGTTCATCAATCATATTTAATTGTTGCAACCTTTATTACTATGATTTGGTGAGATCCATGTTGACTTGGGCTACCATACTTAATGCGTTGTACTCGAACTCAATAGATAATAAGACCTTATTTAGATGTAGTAGCTCATAGGGGGTGAACCTAGTAGTAGTATTCCAAGTGGCGTTGTAGGCCCAGGTGGCCTCAACAAGTCTCTCTGCCCAATTTTTTTTACTATTGTTGATCACTTTAGTTAGGGTGTTTCCGAATTATTAGTTTTTTTTTTTCTATGGAACCTACACACAAATTAGGGTAAGATAAAAACATTTTTGTCATAATTTTTCTTCATTATTTTCTTTTTTCTTTTTTGAGGCACACTAGAATGCCTCATGGAGGTTTTAAGCTAGTAGTTCTACCCCATGTGCCTCAGAGGAGGTTTTTACCCAGGTATTTTTATTTTTATTATTTTTTCTCGGACTCATAGTATGCCTCAAAGAGGTTTTCAAATAATGAGTCTACCTCAAGTGCCTCAAAGGAGGTTCTCACTTGATGTTTTTTCTTTTCTTTTCTTATTATTTTTTCTTTGTTGGTCAAAGGATGAATGAATTGGAAGATCTGATGCTGCAAATAAAACTCAACTCCTTAATTATTGAATCAGTAAATTCAACCCTAGAGAAGGGCTTCTTGTAGAATGCCAATCGATAACCATTTACCAAAATTGGAATCTACTCTTCATTTATCACCTTGATCTAGACCTAACCATTATCATAACATTTTTCAACTAGATAAGGCCCCAACCATCTGGTCATGAGATTGCTTTTGAAATCCTTATATTTAGATTCATATAAGGGGGCCTGATCACCCTCCTAGAAGGCTTTGTTTTTAATATGATTTTCATGCTATAATTTTCTTTGTAGCTAGACCACTTTGGTATGTAATAGGGCTTGCATCCTATGTTCATCAATCATATTTAATTGTTGCAACCTTTATTACTATGATTTGGTGAGATCCATGTTGACTTGGGCTACCATACTTAATGCGTTGTACTCGAACTCAATAGATAATAAGGCCTTATTTAGATGTAGTAGCTCATAGGGGGTGAACCTAGTAGTAGTATTCCAAGTGGCGTTGTAGGCCCAGGTGGCCTCAACAAGTCTCTCTGCCCAATTTTTTTTACTATTGTTGATCACTTTAGTTAGGGTGTTTCCGAATTATTAGTTTTTTTTTTTCTAAATTAGGATACTTCTATTATATTATACATGTCAAGATATTACAATTCTCGTCCTCCAGAGTTGGCTGGCCAATTTTGGAGGGAGGTTTCAAAATAAAAACAGCAAAAAAGGGGTTGCCCCAGACGGGGAAACTAGCATAAGAGAAAAGATAATTATGAGCTGCCCAAAGCGGGAAACCAGCTTGACAAGTTATAAGTCTGATACATAACCATAACAGAAAATAGTTCCAAAACATAGGAAATTTAGAAAACATCAGAAGATAACTGGAAAAAGAGATGAGCACCCAACAATTAGGTTGATGGTGAGCTGTTATTATTTTCTGGAGCATTGGGTGGCTCTTCCACAATCCTGAAAACATAGAGATACTTTTCCTCCTCCTTCTTGGACTTGTGGGTCATTGACAGAGGGAGAAAAAACACTTGGGAATCTGGAAAAAGGGAGGAGGTTGCATGAGTGTTGGCCCCGGCGTCCTTTCCATCCTTGTCCGAGCTTGAACTTGTGATACTACTTGAGACATAACCACTACTGGAAGCACTCTGCACAGGCAGGGCTTTCATTTTGCGAGGAGTGAAGACTGGAGCAAGGTGAATGGTGGATTTGCGGGGTCACTTTCTGGGTCGGAGGCCAGAGGATTCAGGCAGAGAGCTAGGGATATGGAGGGAAAGATGAGAAGTGAGGTTGACAGAGTTGAATAGGTCTGGCTCTTCCCAACCCATAGAAATATTCATTGCCTTGCCTATGGCGGTTGAGGAGGGAGGCCTGGAGGGGAGCCCTCGCCCACCAGCTCTATAACTCCGCATTCTATGACGTCCTGACATGGAAGTGGCAGGTGAATGAGAGGAGCACAGAGTGGATCGGGTGACCTTTGGAGCAACCGAGGTGCCAGACTTCTCAGGGAAGCAGCCACAGGGAAACAGAGTAGCGATGAGGGGCTAAGGTGCGACAAGGACGCCGAAGACAACAGCACAGAGCCAAAGGGAAAGACGAATGGAGGAGGGAGGAGTAGGGGTGGCAGACTTAAAGGCCATGGGATCAGGCCAAGGGAGGACGAGCTGAATTAATGAATAGTATCCAAAGGATGTTGAAATTAAGCCAGCGGGGGTGGAAACTAAATGAGCCATGCTCCAACATTTATCATGGGCTGAGCCACCATGTGCATGCACGTGGGGAGGACAGGTTCCCTGCCACATGGCACCCAGGTGGCACTCTGTCTCAACATCTAACACCTTCATCTGGAGTTGGAAATATTTGAGCACCATGAGAGTGCAGTCATTACTAAGAGCTTCATCATCAAGAGCATGGAGCTAACCAATGGTGAGAGAAGCATTATGAGTAACTCATTTGTTGGCCAGTAGATCCATGATGGCATTAGCATTTCTTCTGATATGCTTGAAAGTGACTACCGCATGGTGAAGGAGCCATTGCCTGAGGAAGTTGAAGCAAGCCACTAGTCTCCAACTCATAGAGAATTTAGAGGTTGAGGATCCTGACTAGAGGTGATTGGAAATGTCGATGATGACTTGGGAGTCTCCTTCAATTTCCAAGGGAAATAAATTGTTCTCCTCCACTAGAAGGAGGCCTTGAAATAGTCCTTCTAACTCAGAAGAGTTGTTGGTGTCCCATCCAATGGAGCCAAAGTAGATCAAAAGGGCATCTCCAGCCGAATTTCTGAATATCCCTCCAAAACCAGTGTCACATGGATTTCCTATTGAGGCGCCATCAAAGTTGAGTTTGAAGAGGCCAGGAGGAGGGGGAGACCAAGTACAAGGAGAGATGGGGGAATGGTTTGAAGGGGGTTCAATGATCGGATGAGAGTGAAGGGAGAGATTCCAATTGGTCTAGATGATTTTTTCAGGGGAGGTGGGAGGGGAGATCAGATTCTTTCCAACATAGCAGCACAAGGCATTCCTGAAGGTTGTAGCAGATGTTGGTCCAAAGGATGTTAGGAGGGGTTGATTGATCTCGAAATATGTATCTGTTGCGTTCCTTCCAGATCAAACAGAGAATATTCCCATGGAGGATGAGCCAAAGGGAATTGAGCATATCACTATGGTAGGGGGAAGGTGGTCAATTCTGAAAAGTATTGAGAATATCCCCTTGCTATCTATCTAATTTTTTTCTCAGCAAAGCAACGTTATCCCATAGAGTGTTTGCAAGAGGGCAAGAGTTGAAGAGGTGCTCAATGTTTTCGTCAGCATTTCCACAATTTAGACATCGGGAGGGTCCAATGAATCCTTTTTTGAGAAGGTTGTCCCATGTAAGGATGCGCCTTTCGCTAAGAATCCATAAGAAGGTGGATATTTTGGGCCAGATTCTAGGATGCTAGATCTAAGTCCATATTAAATCTTGAGGAGTCGGAGGATTGGGGAGGAGCAAGTGATAGGCCTCATATAACAATGTCATCTCCTTCAGCGAAGAAACTTTTCCTTTTGAGTAGTTCTTTGTTGATGTCTTTAGTGATATCTAGCCTCCGTTCTATGTGCATCCAGTCGGCAGGAAGACACTGACGGTAGCTGAATTGGTGACGGGAGTCCAGAAGTACCTGATTTGGGAGTTCTCCTGATTTTTGAGGATTTCCTGCCAGTTTGAGTTGGGAAAGAGAGAGGCTAATTTGGGCATATGTTGCCAAGAATCCTCCCAAAAATTAGCTTTGGAACCAGAGCGAACCTCCCAAAAGCTATGGTCCCAAATGAGAGCCTTATGTTGTTTGGCTGCTTTCCAAATGAGGGAGCCAGTTATCTCTATGTTGAAGCAAATAAGTTCCTGGGCTGGCCAATTATTCGCATATTTGGAGAGCCATAGCTAGGCCCACGGGACTTTTGGATTAGAGATCCAATTCCACCAGATTTGTTTCTCCCATTATCGCATTTCTATGATGAGGGTCTATTGGCCGCAATCCGCCAAAATTTTTGGGGACACATGCTTCCTTCCAGTTGACCAGCGCCCATTTCCTGTTATCTTTCTTTCCTGCCCATAGGAATTTTCTTTGGATATTTTTGATATATTTGAGGACCCACTTGGGAGAAGCCAGGAAATAAAAGAGGTATAACGACATGGACTAAAGAACAAAATTTATAAGGACAAGTCGTCCAACTATATTGAGGGCTCGATGGGTCCAAAGGGAGAGTTTGGTCTCAAGTTTATCCAAAAGTTCTCTCCAGGAGGAGTGCTTGATCGTTGAGTCAATGAGGGGGGGGCCAAGATATTTTGAAGGGAGGGAGGAAATGGAGAAGCCCAAAATTATGAAAATTTTCTGCTAGGTGATGATTGGGGTGTTGAAGAAGAATATTTTGGACTTCTCGGAGTTGATGGTAGTTTCGGAAGCCAAGGAGAAACTGTCAAGGATAGCTTTGAAGGATATGGCTTCTTGGATGGAAGGGTGACCAAAGAGCATGTTATCATCTATGAATTGCTAATGGGAGATAGGAGGACATCAATGAATGTTTAGCCCTTTGAGAGATCTGAAGGTGACATAGTGGTTGATGAGCCAGCCAAGCCCTTCCACCATAAGGACAAAGAGGAAGGGGGACAGGAGGTCACCTTGGTGGATGCTTCTAGAGGGTGAGAAAGGGGCGGTGGGAGAGTTTTTGAGAATAATAGAGAGGATAGGGGAGGAAATCAGGCTCATGATCCATCGAATCCAAGTGGGACTAAAGCCAAAAGCTAGCAACATTTGGTGGATATAATTCCAGCTGAGTTTGTAAAAGGATTTTGAAAGTTCAATCTTGAGAAGCATTCCTAGAAATTTTTTGATCTTCAGAGAGTGAGTAATCTCATGAGTGAGGATGGTGCCATCTAGAATTTTCAGTCCTTCCACATAACCAATTTTCTCTGGGGAGATTAATAGTGGTAGCAAAGGCTTGAGTCGATTGGCTATCACTTTGGAGATGAGATTGTACATGACGTTGCATAACGTGATCAGTCTGTACTTGTTGGGGGTAGTGGCATGCTCCTCCTTGGGGATGAGAGTGAGGAAAGTGGCATTGAGTGCAGCGAGCATCTAGTGCATACTTCAGGATTCCTCCACCATTTCCCAGACTTCCATCTTTACGTCTTCCCAGAACAAATTACTAGTAAATTTGGCCCAATTTCTGACGGCCACTTCGTCGCTATTCTGACACATAGTCGTCGCAAGAGCGACAGTTTGAGGCCGGAAAAAACATGGCTAGCCATTACATCGCAATTCCAAGACTTCTGAAAAGCATCGGAAGAGCAACACCTTTTCCGATGTTTTGCAAAGTGTCGCAATACCGACGCTTGCGAAGTGTCCCAATACCAATGCTTTGCAGAAGTGTTGCAATATCGACACATTGCCGAAGTGTCGCAATATCGAATCTTCTCCGAAGTGTCGCAATACCAACACTTTTCAGAAGTGTCGCAATATCGATGCTTTTAAGAAGTGTCGCAATACCGACGCTTTTCATAAGTGTCATAATACCGACGCTTTGAAACATCGCAGTTTCGATGAAAAAGTAAAAATATTTAAAAAAAATATCCATTGCTCTTCTGACGCCAATTTCTTCCGAAAGTTATAGGACGTCGCTCTTCCGATGGTGAAAGTGTCAGTATACTGACGTCTAAAGCGTCGGTCCTCCGACGCTTCGTTAAAAATATTTTTAAAAAAATCAAATATACCCTCAACGATGCAAATATTTTTTGAATGTTTGGCCTACCAAGGTATCTAAGACCTGTTTTCTAAAGACATAAGGTAGTCGTCATCAGGATTTGTTTTCCTGGATATGGTGTGAAATGCTAGGAATGCTGAGAGCCGAGTTGCAATTAGCATGTCTTCCATCAATGATGCTAATCTGGATATTTCTGGCAGGAAACTACTCAGAGACAATTCTAGGATTACATAACAGTGGTCTTCCGACGCTTTGTTAAAAATATTTAAAAAATAAATAAAATATACCCTTGACGACGCAAATATTTTCTAAATTTTATGAAGAAATGAAGGTTCATTCAGATAACTAAGTTGAATAAGGTCATCAATTCCTTCAAGAATATCTGGATTCACAGGTAAAAAATTGCTAACATGCACGTCAACAATTTTTCCATTTGAAATGTTGACCAGAGATTGTGTAGTGGGGATTGATTGTATCACCCCTAAATTCCATTGATTATTCAAAACCATACACCAGACATGGGAATTCTTACGCAGGCCGCAGCTGCTAGCATCCTTCCATTCCGTCATTTATCGTTCTACAACCAAAACATTAGAACGAAAATCCTGGCCTTCAACTTTGAATTTGGAATCAACATTTTTGTAAGGCGAATCGAGAGAAGTATAATACTGAAGCTCACTGAAATTATATTTTTCCATCAAAATCTCTGCCCAAATTAGGGGCATGGAGAAAAAAATGAGTTGAAGGAAGAAAAAGGTATGAAAATCAGTCCTTAGGGGCAAAGCAAGCAATATTTATCTGTGAACTTGAGAGAGGAAGAATGTTTGATGAAGAAGAGATGGATGAGAGACAAGATAAGAGTCTCATGGAAAACCTAAGAAGTTAAATCCAGCATAGAGGAGAGATGTCAATATTAGAGGCATCAACAGGGGCAAATGAGCGTCAAGTTTTTCAGTCCAACTGTTTATATGAGTGTTTGTTTGCAGGACTTGAAGAATATGAAGATGAACGAGTACAAGAAGCTGTCATAAAGGAGAAAGACAAAAATTTGTCTCTTGAAAACAAATGCAATGCAAATAAAAAGTCATGGACCTCAAATAAATAGGGTAGAGGACCAACCGAAGGAAAGCTCCAAGATTTCACAAGATGGAATAGATGGCAATCAAAAAGGAAACCTCATATCAGGTCCTATAGAGGTCCAAAACAATCTATGAGTTGAAAGGAAAGAAATTTCAAATGAAGTAACTTTTTCATGGTAGCGTCTCAAATAAATAGGGTTGTGGATCTTGAAACAGTAGAGATTCAAGAGAAATTCATGTATTCCTAGCAAAGGTATGATCTTCATAATATTGTAGCCAGGATGATTCAAGAAATCAATCTTCTACAAGGAATCAAGAAAGAAAAAGAATGATGGAGGACCAATATGGAGCATTAATGGAGATGGTGAAGAGTCCACTCAATGAAAAATCACGTGGAGAACGAAAGAAGAGACCATGAACAGGTTACAAGATATACCGGGAAGGAATATTGGAGAGAAAGACAAAGAAAAGGTGAACATTTCATTATTAGGGCAACATATAACAAGTTTTGAACAAGATGGAGGTATGGTGATTGTTTGGTCTATTCCACTGCTGTAGATTGGGCTTTCATTTCTTGTCAACCTGAGTAGGTAAGCTTAGAGATACTTGCCTAATATATATAGACCTAGAAGGATCTAATTTCCTAAGTGAGGGTTTGTTGCAGCAGGATCCAATACCCTTTTACAAGAGATTGCCCTTTGGTTCCTTACACACTTAAATACCTCTCTAATTAAAACAGATCTATCTTCCTAAAAATAGAGTGCTTATGGTTGTCTGAGATTCTAGTCCTTTTACAAGGTTTCAGCTCACAGAATCTCTTCCAAATCAGCACACTTAAATCAAACTCATTTAAAAACAGAGATCAAGGTAATAATTTCGAATTCAATCAACAATTAAATCCTCTTACAAGGTTTACTCATTAATTTAGTAATTGAATTTTTCAATTGTAACCATGAACATAAAGTAGAAATGATAACTAAAACAATAAACACACTTCTAATCAAAATTCATGGACTCACAGCATAAAAATTAAATGAAATGCACTATTAGATCTGAATATGCAGATGTAAAGGAAAACATAAAGAAAGTGTACCAGCACTGCATGGGGGCCCTCCACACATTGCAAGCACACTTGGAGTAACTTCAAATGGAGAAAATACTAGATCATAACACCATGAATAACTGAATATCTGTTTCTATTGAAGTCTGGAAATCAATTACATAAAAACAGAGTTTTAATCTTGGCACATAAATCTCATGTCTTTGTATGTCTCTCTACGTATCAACTAACTTTCAATATCTTTTCCTCTAACTATTTATCATGAATTACATAACAAAAAGGAGGCTATTCATACTCCTCAAAAGCCTAACTGACTTCCAAAAGAAGTCGAATTGGTTTAAATCCCTAAATACAAGCAAAATATCAAGTCTGTTCATTTATGATTCAGATTTTTCTGCTGAAATGGTTGGGTTTGACCAGCATTGACCGGCTACTTAGGAACTTCGAATCTGAGGTTGAATAGATTTTCCCCATCTGTGTACATTCTAGATTAATCCCTCATCCTTCATTTTGGTCTACCTATCACGCCACATGTCAGAACATAAAGCATTTACAGGAAGTTACCAAAACCTGTAATTTCTTGAAAAATTTTAGTTTTTAACACGAAAATTCCCAAAATTTATTTCAATGTAAAAATTACAATTATGATACTATATTAATCAATTTCAATAGGATATAAGGAATTTATGAAGGTTTAGTAAGGAAAATGGTGGATAATGATGAGATTTTTGGATAAAAAGATAGGCCATGAAATGATACCAACAATGATCCATCTAAAACCTATGTCTCGACTTGAAGGACCTTTGAAAAACCATAAGGGAGAAGAACATTGACCCAAGTATGAAGAAAAATTGGAAAAATCAAATTGAGTTCTAGGATGGAGTCTGGACTATGCAGGTATGGAGCTTGAAGACCAAGAATACCATATTAAGTACTAGATGAGAGTATGAAGGATGTCATCTCAGTTCAAACTAGAAGGAAAATAGAGTAATGAAGACTTTCAATATCTCATAAAGTATGACAACAAAGCTAAATCAATGACGGCCAAGGAACAAATTTTAGTTTATCGTCGTTCCATGATCACAATCTTGAAGAGGAATCTACAAGCATTTAAGTAATCAGCTTGAAGGTATGAGATGTTTATCATACATTTTCTTATTCAATCTCAATGAGAAACTAATAGCCTATGAGGGGGAAAGACTCTAAAAAAAATGTTTGTTCAAGGTATTTGACAAGTTTTTAAGTTGGTAAAAGAAGTTTCATTTGTGGGTCTTACAAATTCAGGAAAAGAGAAAAGTGAAACTTGAAAGTGGAGGGGTCTTAACATTCCTCAATGTAAAAATTATGTTATGGCAATGTCAAATGTATAGATATCTAGCCTAGTACAAGTCTTTTATGAACTATGGATGCATGTACAGAGAGAAATTGAAGAAGCATCTATGATTTGTAATAATGATCTCAGGTTTCAATATGAAGACGAGATAAAGAAAATGAATGACAAGTCTTATATGAAAAGGTGTATAACATACTTGGAAAATAAACATACAAGAAAACATCAATATGGACAAAAAACCTACTTAAGAACAATAATATACAAGGATGTCAAAGAAATGAAGGCCAAAATAGGCGACATGGAGCCGAATTCCAAAGAATTTTTTGAATTTTCAGAAGCTGCGGGTCAAGAACAAGGTAAAATACTGATTGATAAGCTTCAAGAAGGACCCAAGAAATATAAGACAAAGCAAGGGAAAAGGAATTTTCTTGAGGATGTTCTTAGATACAAGATGCTTGAAGAAAAAAAATAGTATCTTGGAATCAAGAAAAGATGAAGAGGAAGGAGTAAGTTGCAAGCCAAGAAAAGGTTAAGAATGGGCATCTTGAATTCCATTATAATAATAGAGATTGTGAGAACACCAAAGAATGTAGCAATGAAAAGGAATGGCGTAAAGAGAGTGATGAAGAAATGTTTTCTTTGAAGTGTTTATTGCATGTGTAAGTACAGGTAAAGAAGGTTTATATCAATAAGGATGGAAATTGCTCACTTAAAGAGCATGCTAACACAAAACAATCCTTAACAATCCTAGGAAGACCATGAGATTCAAAGTTGGGAACAAATCTCAATTGCAATTCAGATGGACAAACTAAGGTGGTCAGTAAAAGCCTCAATAACAACCTAAGAATTCTAGTGATTGAACATCCAAAATAGTTGTTACACCATTTTTTGGTCATCTAACCTATTATCATTAGATGGACCCAAGTACACCATGTAAGACCAATTTTACCCTAAGTAAAATTGCCTTCACTATGTTAAATAACTTAATAAACCGCATTTATTAGGTTGTTTATGGTCTAAACAGGAAACCCCAAAAGGAAATATTAAACAAACCTATATTTGTTTGATTTTCCTTATGGAATAATTAATTAAATCGTAATTTAATTATTATTCCTTGTCATGTTTAACCCAAAACAAAGAAATTAATTAGAGAAACCTTTATTTATCTTATTAATTTCTAGGAATAATTATTTAAATCTTATTTAGATAATATTCCTTGTTAAATATGACCAAATCACCCACAAATAATTAAATAAATCATTATTTATTTGATTATCTTCTAACCGCTTCTTTAAAAAGATAAATAAATCATTTATTTATTTATTTTTGACAAATCAAGGGATTTGACCCAAGTCAAATACCTTTTCCCTCAAACAAATATAATAAAATATTCCATAAAAGGTGGATCTAGATTTGGTTAACATTATTTTAATCATGCACCAAGATCTAGAATGACCCAATATTTTGTTATAAATAGGAGGGTTTTTCCTACCATTCTTCACCTTTTGTTGCCTATTAGATCACTCTGGATCTATACACTTGGTCACATTTTTCTACATTATTTTCTGTGTGAGCTCCCTTTGAGTTCTATCTTTGCCTGGGTTTTCTACACCAACAAGAGAGAGAGATTCTTGATCTGAAGTACTGAGGACTTCCAATAACCCATCCCATTGAGGAGAATTGGATTGTTTTCCTCCCAGGTGCCCTTAATACAAAAAATTCTTTCAAAAATTGTTCTTGTCTTGTCTATTGGATATATGGAGCAAACCCTTATTTTTACTACTTAATGTCTTTCTATGCATAGATCTGGTTTTTTGCAGCTCTTGTCTTGATAAACTAACTGCAGATCTGAAGATATTGGCAGCCACTTTTGATGTTAGGGCTATTAGTTATGCGTAGCTAAAGTGGTCTTTTTTCGTACACTTCGACAAAGGATTCATACTAACAATAGTGGGATCAAGTACTTTATCAAACAAAGTTTTCCTACAATGATTCACCAAACGGAAGCACAGATCTTAGCCCATTTTAGATTGTGTATGGAATCCATCTAAGGGGTGTTTATGAGCTAAGACAGTTGGGTAAGCAAGAGATGAGGAGTGTTGATAGAGAAGAGTTTGCAACAGCCATGCAAGAGATGCATGAGAAAGTCAAAAAACAGCTTGAAGTTAATACAAGCAAGTACACAAAAAGAGTAGATGTAAAGAAGAAAGAGGTCATTTGTGAGGTTGAAGACTTGGTGTTTGCACATTTTCTAAAAGGAAAGGTTTCCCAAAAGGGACTATAAAAAACAAAAATAGAAGAAAATTGGACCTTGTAAAGTCTTGAGGAAATTTTCTTCAAATGTCCATGAAATAGAGCTTCCAAGCGATGTTGGAATCTCTCCTATATTTAAAATTTCAGACTTGTATCCTTTCAAATGAGGAGAAAACTCAGCAAATGTACCTGAGGCTGATGTTGATCAGACTATAAAATGGTAATTACAACTGCTTAAAGCACGATTAAAGGGATTTGAATCAATCTTGGACAAGAAGGTAGTGAAGAAGACTAGGGGCAAGGAATATTTTCAATACTTGATCAAATGGAAAGAAAATCCACTTGAAGATGCTACATGGGTGAAAAGATTTTAGATATATCCAAGCATGGTAGCAGCATTGAAGAACTCATGGACAGCAGCCCATGAAGTCTTTTTTTTCCCTGATAGTCTGATGCAGTTGCATCACTTTTTGTACAAGTTTTTCATGTTTATTGTTAGATAGGAGTAATTTTTTTGGTTTACACACGTGTGGATGGATTTTCTAAGCCTTCTGTAACATCCTCCACCTCTCGTTATGAGTCAAAGATGAGGATCTACTTGTTTTAGTATGATGAGAGTATATTTAGAGTTATTAAGAGTTAGTTTAGGAATTGATATTGACTTCCTAATATTGGAAGATCAGAAGAAAGATTGAATCACCTCTTCATGGTGTAATTTAAGCCTTCAAAATCTAGTGTAAACAGTGAATGAGGGGCCGATACTATGAGCCTGTACTATGTGAGAGAGAAGTAGAGTGATATTAATGTTTGTAGGTCTATATGTGTTGGGGGAAGGAATGAATACAAGTTGAAGTGTTTGAGGATTTTAAGAGTTTTATACATCAGATTATACTTGTTCCAAAACTTTTGGTACCTGGTCGTTATTGCGTATGATTAGTTTTATCAAGTACTCTGTGTTCTCATCCAAAACATGTGTAAACCCTTACAGAAAGACTATTTTTCGAGTGCTCTATTTTACATCAAGAGTTACAATCATGCAGAGCTCTGTCTCAAATGACAGAGGATTTTTTGGAGCTGTTGGCTACTTGGATTAGACAGAGGACAGTTTGAGGAATCTTTTACAACTATTTTCGAGGTGTGAAACACTCTGAAACTCATGTACTTATGTGATTTTATGATCTTAAGTCTAGTAAACTATGTAAAGCCAAATCTAGGTTTCACACATGGCTTGTCATCTTTAAGCAATACACTTTTCTCAGAATTGGAAGGTGAGTGTGCGTGATTTTCGTCTCCAAGATTTGATAGTAGTGACCTATATAGAGTACAAAACCAAGACTGTGCAACCTGTAACCATCCCTTAAAAAGGGTATTTATTGTGGTTGTATTTTCTTCAACCAGAATGTTTTTTGAGCTTGTGATATAGGGATTGTGTGCATTTGAGGTTATTAAAGATGCCTAAACTGTTGTATCCTCTTTCATGACTGCATAACCCCTAAGAACTGCAATCAAATGCCTAGTTCAAGTCTGAACAGTGAAAACAAAGTAGTAAAGGACTGTCTTATGTTTTCTTCAAAGTGGATGGTTCCTTAATTTTTTGATAGGGTGGATGAGTGTATCTGATAAAATTTTTACCAATTCTATTATAAGTGCTATCAAAATCTAAAGAAAAAAGACTACTCATGCATCCTCTGTCATGACTGGTCACTGCATAACACTTAAGAGATGCAATCAAAGGCCTAGTTCAAGTCTGAAAACAGAGTAATAAAGGACTGTGTTATGTTTCCTTCAAATTGGATAGTTCCTCAAGTTTCTGATAGGGTGGATGTGTGTCTGATAACCTTTTTACCAATTCTAGTACAAGTGCTATCAAACTCTAAAGAAAAAGGAATACCGCTGCATTTTTTTATCCCTCCCTCTATTGTGGAATCATAGTCCCTTTATGACTCTGTCATTGTCCATCTGCTGCCAGTGATGTATTTTTATTATTGATATTCAAGCTATTACATTGCCAGGATTTCCAGCCTTTCATGAAGTACAAACATACCTTATTAATACAAAGATCAAAGCTTGTGTATTATGTTCCCTTCCCCCTTATTTTGGTACTGTCCTTAATGCACATCACAATCAAGATGTACAAACATATAGAATTTTCATCAAAAATTAAAAACTAACAATGGATATGCCTCCCACAATGCATCTTCCAGCTCCCATGTTGCTTCTTCAGGTCTCTAGCATGTCCACTAGATCTTTACCTGCCCTATGGCTTTATACCAGAGCACCATGTCCTTCCTATCTAGTCTATGCACTGGCTATACCTGGACGTCTCCTTTTGGCTTCACCTAAATCAAATTCCAACCAATGACATGGTTAGGATCGTGCACGCTTTTTTGGAAAATACACATGAAACACATTAGGCACATTTATTGATGCACGCAATGAAAGCATATATGAAATTGGTCCTATCCCATCCAATCTTTCAAATGGACCACAAAATCTGGTTGCAAACTTGGTACAACTTCCCAACTTCAATGAGCTTTTACTAGGCTTCACTTTCAAAAATACATGCTCTCTCACTTTAAATTTTCTATCTATCCAGCTCTTATTTGCGTAACTCTTTTTCCTATCTTCTGTTGCTTTCAAATTCTGCTTAATTTTAACCATCTACTCTTACATCTCCTTAAGAAATTATGGCCAAAGTATTACTTTGTTTGCTGGGTTGTCCAAGATGGCCTTATTGATCAATCATGATAAGAGTAAACATATGAACATGTGTGATATGTGCAATGAATGGAATTCTTTTGGTTTCTCAAGGTGTCGGGATTAGCAAAGTTCAGCGCATTACATACAAACACTAGAAAATTTGGCCCAATTTCCGACGGCCACTTCGTCGATATTTCGACACATAGTCGTCGCAAGAGCGATAGTTTGAGGCCAAACAAAACGTGGTTAGCAATTACGTCGCAATTCTGACGCTTTTCCAAAGTGTCACAATACCAACACTTTTTCCAACGTTTTGCAAAGTGTCACTATTCCAACGTTTTATTAGAGTCAGTCTTCGGATGAACCACAGTTGTCGGTCTTCCGATGATCACAAACTGTCGGTCTTCCGATGCTTTCAGGTTTTCAAAAGAACGTCACAATTCCGACGTTATGGCTTCCAACGTTTAATTCCGACGTTTTACAAACTGTCGCAATTCTGACGAAATATCATCTGACGTTTAGAACGTCATGCATCCGACACTTATGTAATGTCGCTTTACTGATGAAAAAGTTAAAAATATTTTAAAAAGAAACGTCGCTCTTCCGACGATCGAGGCGTCGGGCTTCCAACGAAAAAGTAAAAAAATTAAAAAAATTAACGCCGCTCTTCTGACGTGTAAGGCATCTGTCTTCCGACGAAAAGGTCAAAATATTAAAAAACTAACATCGCTCTTCTGATGTCATAGGCGTTGGTCTTCTGATGCTTGGTTAAAATATTTAAAAAAAAAAATCGTCTCCAATTGTCACCACTTCAAGTTTTACTATTGATTTTTCATGCCTCCAATATCATCAAGCCCTCCACAGTTGAATCTTTAATCCTCCACAAATATGTCTTACATGAGCTTCAAATAAACACTGTTATACACTTCTATAGATGTGTTATATCTGAACTCCAAGGAAGCACTAATTTACCCTTCAAATATACTCCACATATGTGTTATCACCACTCTACTTCCATAAAGGTAAGTCTGAGGTGTTCTTGGGCTCAATTCCACAGGACCGAGCTTTACAAGCTAGATTGGTATACGAAACATAATTTACTGAGTCTTATCACAGCCTTGTAACTTAACACTGAGCTCATAAATAAAAATAGGTGACTTAGCTAATTCGTCGGTCTTCTAAAAATTAAATATACCAATCGTTGGTCTTAGCACATTGGTTGTTCAATCTATATCCTTAAGCCAAGCATATGTGCTTCTAACCAAGTGCTAGCGCATTGTGATCTCCTAGCCTCTAAATCATTAACTCAATGTTTCTAACCCATGCGCTCAGTTTCCAGGTACCTGTAATCTTTAGTGTATTAATGTATCATCTTCTACTAAGAGAATGCATCTAGTTACAAGGAAATGAATTATAAGAGAGATAGTTGAAAGCAGTATTGAAGGCATGGCGAATAGTCTAAAACCTAATGTACCAATCCAGACTTTGGCACACTCTAAACTAGAATTCTTATAGGAAAACCAATAAATTGGCCAGTAAGAATTCATTTTTTTTCAATAAATTTCTTTTTGTCAATTTTCAATAATGACTTAAGGACAAGTCAATGAATTATTGGGGGAGAAGAAACAATGAATTTTCTCTATTCATCTCCTCATTCTCAAAATTTCAATAAGGGATTTTTTTATTAATTGATTGTTTCAATAAGAAGGAGTTGTTTTGTTCTAATCAGCAAAGGGACCTATTCAAGCAAAAATATGCAGTGGGACCTGTTTAAAAAAGATTATGCAAAGGGACCTGTTCAAAGGCTGCATCAATGACACACAAGGAAACAGTAGAGGGACCTGTTCAAAGATTGCATCAATGGCACACAAGGCAGCATCAACATATTTCAAGGCTGCATCAACAATTTTCAAAGGTTGCCTATCAAAATTTAAACATGGCTACATCAATATGTTCTACAACACCAAGAAGGATAGAAGCTGCATCAACAATACTTTTCAGATGTCAAGGGACCTGTGTATGCTCATTTTCAAGGGACCTGTTTAGAATACAAATACCAATCACACTTGCACAAAGCCAACCAGTTACACCTGCAAAGAAGCAAAATCAGGATTATATCAACCAGCAAATGTAAAGGACTGTAATATTTTTATTTTTAATACTTAAATTCCTATGATTATTTTAGCGTTAAATAATTAATTCATGGTTACTTATTAATATCAATTTCATAACCCATATCGACCTATACCATTCCCCTAGGCATCTTAATCTATGCTATCACTCTTAAAAACCATGGCGCCCATAAGCTATCCTATATGCCTAATGGTTTTATATGCCATCTCTATATCAAAATGGTACTTAAACCTTAGCCTATCTCTCTACATACTCATCTCTATCTCGATACTACCACTACTTCTATATCTCACCACTATAAACCTTAGCCTATTTCTATGTTGGCTATACCCTTAAACATTTTCATAAGCCTTTCAAATCAACCACTGCCATCAATGTACCAACAGTATATAAGGCCTCTCCATGGCCTTATTAGACACCAAATGAGAAGAAATTTGTTTAACAAGATTGCTTTCAATCGATTTCAATTCATTCTGACTGCCAGCTAGTACAAACGGTCTCCACGGCCTTTACTAGATAGATACACCACCAATGAATATATTCACCGTAGCTATCATTCCATTCCAACACGAATTGTATCCTCTGCAACCACAATCTGTATTCTCCGTAACCATGACTACGTACCCTGCAAACAAGATTACGGGCTCTGCTAACTAAACCCTATCCTCTGCGCCCATATTCATATCAACATATTTTCATGATAGCAGGCTAAAATTTTGAAACTCTCCATTCACAAAGGTCGAAAAAAAGTCTGAATTAAGGTTGATTAAGTTCGAGCTCTGTCATTTAAAATAGAAATGCCGAGAATATAGGTATCCAGCTACCAGGATACGTTGGTTGGAAAATGGAAGAAAACATAGGCATTGAGGATTATCCAAAACAAAAAGGTCAGCCCAGAAATTCGAGGATAGCTCAGAAATTTGAAGTCAGCTTAGAAATTCAAGGTCAGCCAGAAGAATGCAACAGAAGAGGTAACAGTTAAAAACCCTGGTTAATAATTTTTTTAAAATAATAGAGCATAAGAAGGCAGGGTTAGAACAGAGAGATTTTAATGGAAAATAGGGCAGAACCAGAAAAATTTGACAATTCAAAATTTCATGAAGATTGTGTCAAAATATTAAGAGAAAAACAGTGGCTACCTTTCTTAGAAAAATTCAATGGGTATAATGAAGAAGTCACAAAACAATTTGCTTCTTCATTCACTGGAGAAAAAGCCACAGTAGGGAGTCTTTCCTTCAAGGTTTCAGAAGACACTATAGCCCAAATAATAGATATCAGTCCAGAGGATGAGAAATACTTTAAAACAAAGCAATTCAAGGAAAAATCATGGACACAATTCATGTCTAGATCAAGAGTGTCTTCAGTAAATTGGAAAATAGGAGTTCCTAGGAGTTGGCTTATTCATCCCTGGGATGAAATGGTCTATATCCTTCAAAATTTTATCACATGTGAGGGCAGATATAGTATACTGTATTTGTATCATATCAAGATCTTGTTGCATTTGAAAGGGGAATGTACCATCAGTCTACCTTATTTCCTTTTACAGAGCTTAACCAAAATGTCAAAAAATATTCAGAAGCAGAAAGGTAATATGGATAAAAGTTTATGTCATTTTGGTTTGATAAAAATTTTGATTTAGTCTGAATTACAAAAGAAAGGGATGACAAGGAAGGGATTTTTAATCTCCAATGGAATCAAAACTAATGAAGAAGAACAGGAAAAACAAGGGAGTACAGAATTCATAGTTGATGTGATTGAAATAAATGATGAAACTCCTGAATTCACATCAAACACTGTTTCCCAGCCTAGTAGCAGTATAAGAACAAGAAAAATGAGAGAGGAAGATGCTAAGAGAGCTGCAAAAGACAAAAAATTTACCACCTATACAAGAAAATCCAAGAGGATAAAAGGTAAGACAATGCAAGAGAATGATGACCTACAACGAGAACAGGATGTATAGCCAGAACAGGATGCAAATATACAAGAAATGGAAATTGAAAGCAATAAGGAAGAAGAAAAAGAGCAAGCACCCTCAAACAGAAAGCAGAAGCAACTAGAGAGGCAGATTGAAGACTTGCAACAAGAACTCAGGGAATCAGAGGTATTATAAAGAGTTTTCAAGAAAGAGAATGAAGCACTGAGAGAAAAAAGCAAGAAAATTCAAAGGAAAAATGAAAAATTGAAGAAGAAAGTAAGAAAACTCAAAGCCAATCAAACTGAAATATGTAAATGGGCTAGAAAATGGTATAGACAGAAGAAAGCTCTCAAGGAAAAGTACAAGAACATAAATACTGAATATCAAGCTCAGAAAAATGTAGATGTTTTATTGCAGGCAGCAGAAGCAACAAACAGAGGAAGTTCATCAGGTTAGCATGAGGACATGCAAAGTCTTGTGTTTGGGGGAGATGTTGGTATCATTTCATGGCCTATATTTTTATCCAAAAATCTCATCATTATCCACCATTTTCCTTGCTAAACCTTCATAAATTCCTTATATCCTATTGAAATTGATTAATCTAGTATCATAATTGTTATTTTTACATTGAAATCAATTTTGGGAATTTTCGTGTTAAAAACTAAAAATTTTCAAGAAATTACAGGTTCTCGTAATTTCCTGTAAATGCTTTATGTTCTGACATGTGGCGTGACAGGTAGACCAAAACGAAGGATGAGGGATTAATCTGGAATGTACACGGATGGAAAAAAATCTATTCAACCTCAGATTCAAAGTTCCTAAGTAGCCGGTCAACGCTGGTCAAACCCAGCCATTTCAGCATAAAAATCTTGAATTATAAATGAACAGACTTGATATTTTGCTTGTATTTATGGATTTAAACCAATTTGACTTCTTTTGGAAGTTAATTAGGCTTTTGAGGAATGATAATAGCCTCCTTTTGTTATGTAATTCATGATAAATAGTTAGAGGAAAAGATATTGAAGGCTAGTTAATACGTAGAGAGAGACATACAAAGACATGAGATTTATGTGCCAAGCTTCAAACTCTATTTTTATGTAATTGATTTCAAAACTTCAATAGAGACAGAGATTCAGTTCTTCATGGTGTTATAGACTAGAATTTTCTCCATTTGAAGTTACTCCAAGTGTGCTTGCAACGTGTGGAGTGCCCCCATGCAGTGCTGGTACACTTTATTTATGTTTTCCTTTACATCTGCATATTCAGATCTGATAATATATTTTCACTTAATTCTGATGTTGTAAGTTCATGAATCTTGATTAGAAGTGTGTTTATTATTTCAGTTATCATTTCTTCTTTATGTTCATGTTTATAATTGAAAAATTCAATTACTAGATTAATGAGTAAACCTTGTAAGAGGATTTAATTGTTGATTGAATTCAAAATTATTACCTTGATCTCTGTTTTTAAATGAGTTTGATTTAAGTGTGCTGATTTGAAAGAGACTCTGTGATTTGATTCCTTGTAAGAGGACTAGGATCTCAAACAAACCATAGGAATTAGATAATTTCTTTTAGTGTGTTAATCTAAGAAATTGGAAGATATTTTGTGAGCTGAAACCTTGTAAAAGGACTAGAATCTCAGACAACCATAAGTACTCTGTTTGTAGGAAGATAGATCTGTTTTAATTAGAGAGTTTTTTAAGTGTGTAAGGAACCAAAGGGCAATCTCTTGTAAAAGGGTATTGGATCCTGCTGCAACAAACCCTCATTCAGGAAATTAAATCCTTTTAGGTATATATATATTAGACAAGTATCTCTAAGCTTACCTACTCGGGTTGACAAGAAATGAAAGCCTAATCTACAACAGTAGAATAGACCAAAAAATCATTAGAAGTTCTTACCACATATCAACCTCATGACCATAATATGTAATATATGATCCCAAATCCTGAAGAATATCTCTATTCAAGATTCTATGTTAGCTATGGGAAATCCATGAAAGATATTCTCAAAACTTGGTGGCAAGAGTTGAGAAAATTTTCCCAAAATCCTGACAGTATTTACAAAACCAAAGCATTGAAAAAAATGCACTAATATTTAATGGCTATGTGTTGCAGGTTTATTGATATTTTTTTGGGGTATGGATAAATGTTAAGTGGTCTAGATTCCATAGAGTTTCATGCCATTATCTAGTGCTACCTTGCGTAGAGACCTTAGGATGGATATTGCAACGCATTGAATCTCAAAGCATGATCATTAGAAGTTCTTACCACATATCAACCTCATGACCATAATATGTATTATATTCTCTCAAAGCCTGAATAATATCTCTATTCAATATTCTATGTTGGCTATGGGAAATCCTTGAAAGATATTCTCAAAACTTGGTGGCAAGAGTTGAGCAAATTTTCCCAAAATCCTGACAGTATTTACAATATCAAAGCATTGAAGAAAATGCACCGATATTTAATGGCTATGTGTTGCAGGTTTTATGAGAGTTATTTGGGGTATGGATAAATGTTAAGTGGTCTAGATTCCATATATTTTCATGCCATTATCTAGTGCTACCTTGCGTAGAGACCTTAGGATGGATATTGCAACGCATTGAATCTAAAAGCATGATCATTAGAAGTGCTTACCACATATCAACCTCATGACCATAATATGTACTATATGCTCCCAAAGCCTGAAGAATATCTCTATTCAAGATTCTATGTTGGCTATGGGAAATCCATGAAAGATATTCTCAAAACTTGGTGGCAAGAGTTGAGCAAATTTTCCCAAAATCCTGACAGTATTTACAAAACCAAAGCATTGAAGAAAATGCACCGAGATTTAATGGCTATGTGTTGCAGGTTGTATGAGAGTTAGAATGTAGATTTTTTTGAGGAAGGATGGGTCTATATGGTACACCCATGCACCACCAAGGGAACCATTTTTCAGTTGGCCCAACCTCATAGCTCAACAATTTCATAAATGTGTTACAAAGGTGAAGAACATGGCACAAGGTGAGTAAGGTGAGTAACCAGAGTTTTATATGTCCTCATATTTTTTTTATGGTATATATTCTAAAAATGAGTTCCCAGGTCTAGGATGGAAGTGGAATTATGCTAAAGAAATACCTCTAGTCCACATATATTGCAAGATATTTTGGGATACTAGTTATAGGGGAATGTATGCAAGAGTAACTGAGATCTTCATATTAGTATTATATTAGATGTTGTTTGGCATAGTGGCACCCTGCATGATAGATAAGGCTAGGGAATCCATAGTATATGTTACAAATGTATTTGCATCACCTCAAGAAACATTCATCAAAGTATTTGGAGCATATAAAATTCCACATCTCATGCCATTTTTTCTGAAAAATAAGGTGGTTATGTGGGAGGTTGGCTACCATATTTCCACAGGGTTGTTTGGATCGTTGCAGAAATCGAAGAAGTCTCCATGGCCCATTTTCCCTATGAAAATAAGATCATACAACCTAAAGAGATTTAATGCAACAGAGGCAAAATTGCATAGCTAGAGCGTCTCAAGTTCGGTGAGATGTGATATCTTCGGTATGATATTAAAGGTATATGCACATAAAATTGTGCAAATTTGAGATACACATGGACATACACCTCATACTCTTGGAAGGACAATGATACAATCAAGAACCATTGCCTCTAGAGAAATCATACAAATGGGGAAGTAGGTCCTTCAAATGAAACAACTATTTTGGAAGAGCTAAAGAGAGGAAACCAAGAGAAGATGAACATTTAGGACAACACTAAAATAAAAAATAAATATCAGACATATCAGCAGAATTAGTAGGTCCAGATCTATATAGTCAATATATCAACAAACTTGGCACAGGACATACTATGAACCCTGATGAGGCCAATTTCACTACAGATAAGGCTTATGAATACCACCAATTAGAGGTGGATATAGATACTGAGGCTCTCCTTTCAAGTCTCGATTTGCGACGAGAATTTTTCCCATGTTTATCGAAGAATCATATGCAGTGAGCAATGGAAATTTACAAACAAGCAAGGCAACAGTCTATGGATGTTGCCACTCTTGATACTCTCATGAATGCCCAAATCGCTACTACAAAGCAATCTGATAAGTCTTCACCTTTTGGAGACAGTAAAGAGGAGTTGTGGTATGACCCAGATAATGGGCATCTGGCTGATGTGGATATGGAACTAGTCCCTAAAATTACTTCGATCCCACTTAGTGTTCTAGTTTTTGTATTTCTATAGCAAGTAGACCAACATGGCAGAAAAGAAGAAAACAACTTTACTTGTCTTATTCTAACTTCAGGGAACCCAGAAATAGACTCCTCTATAGATTCCTTGCTCATGGGAGCTACACTACATACAACAGTGTGCAAAGAACTCAAATCATATTTCTTTGCAATATCAACTTTATTCGTAGCCCAGAGGATGGGAGGCACAAGAGGGAAATAGGTGATTCTGTAGTTCTCAATCAACCAAAAAATCTCCACGACATCAAACTTAGATGGCACAAAAATGGTTGATCTGGATCCAAGAAACACACAAGAAAAAGTTTCAAGCCCATATATATGAAATATGGGCACCATACCTAGGAACGAATCAGTCTAATTCCAGGTACTATTCTCAGGACTAAATCCCAAGCGCTTCGACACAAGACGTTGGTTCTGTTCATACCTAAGAGATAAAATACACTGTCTGGGAAACTGGATCGAGATCGCAGTTGGGTATTGTTTCCCTGGAGAGGAATATCCCAGGAAAAGACACCTGGATCAGGCTTATAAGCTCCCACAGAGGCCACTGTGCATTTGTTTCATCAGATCGGGTTGGTAATGGGTTGCATACAGAAAAGCCTTCCAAGACCCTGATAACCATGGGTATAGACTCCAAAAATCCGCATATTTTCATTTTATTAATGCTCCGAATGTACCACCAAAGGCAGTCCCAATAGAAAAAATTACAAGCAAACCCATGAGACAAGATCCTAAAAAAAAGCTAAAACACCAACCTGCAAAATTCTTGTTGTATTGAAGAATAATAGTACCTGTTTTTGGAGTTGTGGAGTTGAAAGCAATGCAGAGATCCTCACATTGTCCATGGTGCCAGGCTCCAGATCCATGATCATGGCTCAGGGTACAAATATCCTGCATCCCTCCTCCAAACCTAGAATAGTATGGTTGCATCCTTCCTCAAAACCGGCGACAGTATGGCCGCATCCTCCCTCCTTCCTTGGACAAACCATGCAACCGGGGGGAAATGAAACAGGGAAATTAAAACTTTTGATATTTGAAAATTTTTGACATTTTGAAATAAAACACGTGTATTTTTTTTAAGGCCACTCAAATTAATTTAAAAATATATATTTTTTAATAATTATAATAATTAAAATAATTTCTAAATAATTAAATGTTTGTTTATTTTGGTTGTTTAAAAATATTTACAATCAAAAAAATAAAACATATATTTTTGAGAAGAAATTAAAATTATATGAGTAAATAATGGACTAATTTTTGCATATAGTAATCCTTCTACCCTACTAAATCATCATGCTTTATTAAAAGGAGTTTTAAACTTGACACTATTAAATTATGTTGTATTTTAAATATTGCATTTGCAACCATGATAAAGAATCATAAGAGTTGTTTATTCATGTAACACGCTCAATATGCAAGGTTTTTTATTCATGTAACACGCTCAGAAAATATCCTTGCATATTGAGAACAAATCTAATTAGTTGGAGCCTATGTTACCCTTTATTTTGGCATATGGTTAACACTAGTGAATTATCCATATTTAAACAATTTGATGCTAGGAGGTTTGATATAGAAATGTTAGCTATGTTGCTCAGGGGTCGGATATAGAAATGTTAGCTATGTTGAAGTATTAGCATGTTAAGGTCTTCTCTGTAATGAATAATATGCTCACAATGGTCTTTGTGAGGAGTCGTTGAAACTGTTCAATTAGATGCAACATAATGGGATGACACTCGATAATTTCACCTTTTTCACTAATTTTGCAGCATGTGCTAGTTTATGATGCAGTTCCAATATATCATCATCATTAAAGTTAGGTTGGACTCAAATATAATTTTGGAGAATTCTCTTGTTTACCTATATACCAAATTTTTCAGCATAGAATAGGCATGATTAGTATTTGATAATATGTTTTAATAGAGGGAAGCTAGAGTGCAGGGTGGCAAGGTAGGAGGCCTCTTAATGTGTGCCGCAGCCCTTTAAGGGTCTGTTTGGTGACTGTGGGGAGGATCCCAGGGCTGTAGCAAGATAGATCATGTTGTGCCCAACACTTCTTTAACTCAAGGAAGAAGTGTTATTCCATCTTAGGTGTGGTAAAGATATTTATAAAAGATCTGAAGTATTACAAGGGGCTTTGATCTTTGTCAAATGTGTCCTAGGAGATGACTCTAGGGAAATGGGAAAATCTCGAGAATAGTGCAAGTCCTAGATCCATCAAATGGCTAGGGATTTGGGGGTTAAATGGTTAGGGATTTGGGGGTTAGGGGTTAGGGGAAATTTAAGCGCATTTAAGGGTTAGGGGAATATTAATTATGAGTTAGTGGTTAAGGGATTAGGGATTGGGAGCTTAGGGGTTAGGGGATTTAGGCGTAGTTAGGGGTTAGGTGAATAATGATTTGGTGGTTAAGGGATTATGGATTAGGGGCTTAGGGGTTAGGGGAAGAGAATGGTCATTCCAGATGCTTTGAAAGTGTTGAGGCTTCAGCCAGGTCACAAGTATTGTCTGCTAGGAAGGCTTTCCAAAGAATTTTTGCTGGCATCACTATGACACTATTATGGAATTAGAAGGGAAGAAAAAGGCAAAGGCTCAGGTATCATATTAGAGAAGGAAGCAATTGGAAAAATTGAGATCAAAACAAGTGCAGTTAGCCGAAAAGAAGCTTACCCTAGAGATGGATAAGATAAAACTTGACAACATATTGGTCAATTTCCTTGACCCTTTATTGGTTATTCAGAAGGAGTATGAATACACCACCGTTAATATCAAGGTAACCGACCCCTAGCAGATCAAGGGGTTAAGGGGTTAAGGGGTTAGATGTTTGGGGTTTAGGGGGTTAAATGGGTTAAGGTTTTAGAGGTTTAGGGGGTTAGTGGATTTAGCAGTTAAGGATTTTAGGGGGTTAGGGGTCGTTACGGGTTAATGGGGCTAGGGTTTAGAGGGTTAAATGGGTTAGGGTTTTAGGGGTTTAGGGGGTTAAATGGGTTTGGGGTTGGGAATTAGTGTTTAAGGGGTTGGGGGTTAAGGGTTAGAGGTTTAGGGTTTATGGGGCTAAATGGGTTAGGCGCGCATTTAGAGGTTTAGGGGCTTAGGGGATTTAGCAATTAAGGATTTTAGCTAGGGGTTAGGGGTTAAGGGGTTAGAGGTTTAGGGTTTAGGGGTTTAAATGGGTTATAGGGGTTAAGGGTTAGGGTAGGGGGTTAAATGGGTTAGGATTTTAGGGGGTTAAATGGGTTAGGCCAGTTGGGAAATAGGGTTTAAGGGGTTAGGGGTTAAGGGTTTAGAGGTTTAGAGTTTAGGGGGTTAAATGGGTTAGGGGTTTAGGGGTTTAGGGGGTTAAATGGGTTAGGGGTTAAGGGTTTAAGGGTTAGCGGTTAAGGGTTTAGAGGTTTAGGGTTTACGGGTTAAATGGGTTTAGGTGCGCCCGACCAAACGATGCCACAATGGAGCAAACAGAAAACGGGATGCCCGAATTACGTGTACAAGGCACCCGGGCGGTCACAACTTAGAAAAACTAATACGGGCACCCTCGAATGAAATGGCCCGACCCGAACACGCCCAGTCGGGCGACCTCCCACAGCGCGACACGGCACACCCGACCGAACGATGCCACAAGGGAGCAAACGGCAAACGGGCCGCCCGAACGTGCACAAGGCACCCGGGTGGTCACAACTTAGCAAAACTAATACGGGTGCCCTCGAACGAAACGGCCTGTCCCGAACGCGCCCGGTTGGGCGACCTCGCACGACGCGACACGACCCGCCCGACCGAACGAGGCCACAAGGGAGAAAATGGCAAACGGGCCAAGCTGGCACCCGGGCGATCACAACTTAACAAAACTGATATGGGCGCCCTCGAACGAAACAGCGTGACCCGAACGCACCTGGTAGGGCGCCCTCACACGGCGCGACATGGTGCGCCTGACCGAACGATGCCACATGGGAGCAAATGGAAAATGGGCCGCCTGAACGTGCACAAGGCACCTGGGCAGTCACAACTTAGCAAAACTGATATGGGTGCCCTCGAACGAAACAGCGCAACCTGAACGTGCTTAGTCGGGCACCCTCACAAGGTGCGACATGGCTCGCCCGACCGAATGATTCCACAAGGGAGCAAAAGACAAACGAGCCCCCCGAATGTGCACAAGCTGGCACCCGGGCAGTCACAACTTAGAAAAACTGATATGGGCGCCCTCAAACGAAACAGCGCGACCCGAACGCGCTTGGTCGGGCGCCCTCACACGGCGCGACATGGCACACCCGACCAAACGATGCCACAAGGGAGAAAATGGAAAACGGGCTGCCCGAACATGCACAAGGCACCCGAGTGGTCACAACTTATCAAAATTGATACGGGCACCCTCGAACGAAACGGCCTGACCCGAACGCGCCCGATCGGGCCGTGACCTCACACGGCGCAACACAACGCGCTCGAACGAACGATGCCACAAGGGAGAAAACGAAAAACAGGCCGCCCGAACATGCACGAGGCACCCGGGTGGTCACAACTTATAAAAACTAATACGCGGGCGCTCTCGAACGAAACGGCCTGACTCGAACATGCCCGGTCGGGCGACCTCAACCAGTGCGACATGACATGCCTGACCGAACGATGCCACAAGGGAGAAAACGGCAAACGGGCTACCCGAATGTGCACAAGCTGGCACCCAGACAGTCATAACTTTTCAAAACTGATACGGGCACCCTCGAACGAAACAGTGCGACTCGAACGCACTTGGTCGGGCACCCCTCACACGGCGCGCCCGACCGAACGATGCCACAAGGGATCAAATGGCAAACGGGCTGCCCGAACATGCACAAGGCACCCGAGCGATCACAACTTAACAAAACTGATACGGGCGCCCTCGAATGAAACGGCCCAATCCTAATGCACCCGGTCAGGTGACCTGATCACAAGGTACGACACGGCGTGCCTAACTGAACGATGCCACATGGGAGCAAACAGAAAATGGGCCGCCCAAACGTGCACAATGCACCTGGGTGGTCACAAATTAGCAAAACTGATACTGGCGCCCTCAAACAAAACTAGTTGACTCGAATGTGCAAAAGCTAGCACCCGAGCAGTCACAACTTAGCAAAACTGATACGAGTGCCCTCAAATGAAACAGTGCAACCCAAACGCGCTTGGTCAGGCGCCCTCACATGGTGCGACACGACGCACCCCACTGAACAATACCACAAGGGAGCAAACGACAAACAAGGCGCCTGAACGTGCATAAGGCACCCGGGCGGTCACAACTTAGCAAAACTGATACGGGTGCCCTCGAACGAAATGGCCTGACCCAAACGAGCCCGATTAGGCCGCGACCTCACACGGCATGACACGGCGCACCCGAACGAATGAGGCCACAAGGGAGAAAACAAAAAACGGACTGCCCGAATGTGCACAAGGCACTTGAGCGGTCACAACTTAGAAAAACTGATAAGCGGGCACCCTCGAATGAAACGGCCCAACCTGAACATGCCCGGTCGAGCGACCTCAACCGGCGCGACATGACACGCCCGACTGAACTATGCCATAAGGGAGCAAATGGAAAACGGGCCACCCAAATGTGCACAAAATGGCACCCGGGCGGTCAGAACTTAGCAAAACTAATACAGGCGGCCTCAAATGAAACAACATGACCTGAACACACTTAGTCAGGCGCCCTGACACGGCACGACACGGTGCGTCGGACCAAATGATGCCACAAGGGAAAAAATGACAAACGGGCCGCCCGAACGTGCACAAGGAACCCGGGCGGTCACAACTTAACAAAACTAATATGGGTGCCCTCGAACGAAATGGCCAGACCTGAACGCGCCCGATTGGACGACCTACACGGCGCAACACGGCGTGCCCGACCGAACGATGCCACAAGGTAGAAAACGGAAAACGGGCCGCTCGAACATGCTCAAGGAACCCGAGCAGTCACAACTTAACAAAACTGATACGGGTGCCCTCGAACGAAATGGCCCGACCAGAACGCACCCGATCGGGCCACGACCTCACACGGCACGACACGGTGAGCTCGAACGAACGATGCCACAAGGGAGAAAATGAAAAATGAGCCGCTCGAACGTGCACAAGGCACCTGGGTGGTCACAACTTAGCAAAATTGATACGCGGGAGCCCTCGAACGAAACGGCCCAACCCGAATGCACCCGGTCGGGAAACCTCAACCGATGCGACACGACACGCCTGACCGAACGATGCCACAAGGGATAAAACGAACAACGGGCTGCCCGAATGTACACAAGCTGGCACCTAGGCGGTCACAACTTAGCAAAACTTATACAGGCGCCCTTGAACGAAATGGCCCGACCCGACCCGAACACGCCCAGTCGGGCGACCTCACATGGCGCGACATGGCGCGCCTGACTGAACGATGCCACAACGGAGCAAATGGAAAACGGGCTGCCCAAACGTGTACAAGGCACCTGGGCAATCACAACTTAGCAAAACTGACACGGGCGCCCTCAAACAAAACGACCCAACCCGACCCAAACGCGCCCAGTCGGGTGACCTCACAATACGGCGTGACACGGAGCGCCCAACCAAACGATGCCACAACGGAGCAAATGGAAAATGGGCCACCCAAATGTGCACAAGGCACCCAGGCAGTCACAACTTAGCAAAACTGATACGGGCACCCTTGAACGAAATGGCCTGACCTCAATGCGCCCGGTCGGGCGACCTCACACTCCACGACATGGCGTGCCCAACCGGACGATGCCATAAGGGAGAAAATGGAAAACAGGTCGCCTGAACATGCACAAGGGACCCGGGCGGTCACAACTTAGCAAAACTGATATGGGCACCCTTGAACGAAACGGCCCGACTCGAACGCGCCCGGTCGGGTGACCTCACACGACGCAACGCGGCGAGCCCGAACGAACGATGCCACAAGGGAGAAAAGAGAAAATGGGCCACCCAAACGTGAACAAGGCACCCGGGTGGTCACAACTTAGCAAAACTAATATGGGCGCCCTCGAACGAAATGGCCCGACCTGACCAGAACGTGCCCAGTCGGGTGATCTCACACGGCGCGCCAAACTGAACAATACCACAAGAGAGAAAACATAAAATGGGCCACCCGAACGTGCACAAGGCACCCGGGCAGTCACAACTTAGCAAAACTGATACGAGCACCCTCAAATGAAACGGCCCGACCTGAATACACCCGGTTGGGTGACATCATACGGCACAACACGGCGCACCCGACCGAACGATGCCACAAGGGAGCAAATAGAAAATGGGCCACCTGAACGTGCACAAGGCACCCGGGTGGTCACAACTTAGCAAAACTAATACGTGCGCCCTCGAAAAAAACGACCTGACACGACCTAAACGCGCCCATTCGAGCGACCTTACATGACACGACACGACGCACCCGACCAAACGATGCCACAAGGGAGAAAATGGCAAACGGGCCACCCAAACGTGCACAAGGGACCGAGGTGGTCACAACTTAGAAAAACTAATACGGGCACCCTTGAAAAAAATGGCCCGACCCGAACGCGCCCATTCGGGCGACCTCACATGGTGCGACACGGCGCACCCGAACGAATGATGCCACAAGGGAGAAAATGGCAAATGGGCCACCCGAACGTGCACAAGGCACCTGGGTGGTCACAACTTAGCAAAATTGATACGAGTGCCCTCGAACAAAATGGCCTGACTTGAATGTGCCCGGTTGGGCGACCTCACACTGCGTGACACGGTGCGCCCAACCGTGGTTGGGGGCACACATTAAAAGTGAACCAAGGAGTGAGCGCATCACATCTTTAATATTTTGTGAAACTCCTTAGAATTCTCATCATAACCACCTTCCATCTTCATGACAATGTGATATGTCAACTAAAGATATCTTATTATGTTGCTCTAACCATTCAAAAATGGGACCCAAGTTAGATTATTATTTATTAAAGGAGAGGCCAAAGAAATTAATTTGCAAGTCGTCGCTATAGAGACACTTAGTCTAAACTGTTGCAAGAGCGACACTTAGCCCAAACTGTCACAAGAGTGACACTTAGCCCAAACTGTCGCAATAGCGATGACTGTTCCGAAACTATCGCAATAGCGACGCTTTTGCCCAAACTGTCGCAATAGCGAAGTTTTCCTCCAAACGTCGCAATAGAGACACATAGCTCTAATCCGTCGCAATTTCGACGATTTTTCTCAAATTTTCGCAATTCCGACGCTTTGCTACAAACGTCGCAAGACCGACACTAACTTCTATGTGTCGCAATATTGACACTTGTCTCCAAACGTCGATATAGCGATAGTTGTGGCCGAGATTTGAAAATTTGATAAATTTTGGGGAAATTTCCGACATTTGGTCAAAAGTGTCGGAACCAAAGTGTCAGAATTTCTGCCAAATGTACTAGTGAAAGGTGGGAGTGCCAAAGCTATTACTGAAAATTATGAGATAAATAATAGATACAAGTGAAAATAGCCCAGAGGGTGAACCCTCGAAAAGAGAGATACGCCATTTAGCATTAGGTATAGATATAGAATACAAGGGAACATAAACATCTGCATCTGCATCATCACTGTGATGTTACCAACGCAATGCCTAATAATGTCATATGGGGACTGTCTAGGGCTGAGAAAGCCATGCTGGGGGATCCTGGGAAGGACTCAGAGGCAGTCTGTTCAAGATATCCTAACATTTTAAGCCGGAGAAACTTTTATTGCTCTAGTTAGAGATGTTTGGCATGATTGTCATATAAATCCCTCCCTTCTGTTATGGCCCACTAGAAACGTTTGATGTTAAACATAAAAGTTCATGTTAAGCGCCAGGCTGGATGTTTCCTTCATGATAAAAAATAGGAACTGGAGGAAATTGAGGCATCTATTCTCATTTCAATCTGCTTACTTTTCCTCAGGTTTTTCAGATGCCCTTAAAAGGGATCTTTGTATCTTGCAAAAGAAGGAACATCTTCTTAAGTTTGAGGAAGAAAGATGGCACTTAAAAAGCAAAGCCATTTGGATCCGAGAGGGTGATGGGAACACAGTTTTTTCACAAGTTTGATTCTCACAAGAGAAATAAAAATGCCATTTGAGATATACAGGACTAGGATGGAAACCATATTTGTTCTCAGTAGGACCTTGGGAATGCTGCTATAACACATTTCTCTGGCATTTTTAAAGACCCCAGTGATAGTTCATTACTGGAATAATTCAAGGTCTTGCAACGTTTCCCTCGATTTTTTTCTCCGGAGGACTCCTCCAAGATTGGGGGTCCAGTTTCATGAATCTGGTATCTAATATCATCTATGTCCAAGGATGTAAAGTCTGCATAGAACTTAGCAGCTGCAGTCACTGAGATAGACTGGAAAAAGTAGGCGATCGACCTAGTGGATCCAAGTCTCAATAAATCTTATAATGTCTACCAAGTATGAGTAGTTTCTCTTTCTCCCCGCCCTGGTAATCTGATGGTGCAGAGGCCATAATCTCTGACTCTAAAGACTCGATCTTCCCTCATGCAACCAGATGGAGCTATCAGAGGACAAGGGCATATCATTTTTTTCAGGGTCGAGATATGCATAGTACTGCACCATATCATGATCCAAAGGCATGCCTTGTTTCTGTTCACACCTAAGATATAAAATACACTGTCTGGGAAATTGGATTGAGATCGCAGTTGGGTATTGTTTCCCTGGAGAGGAAGATCCAAGCAAAATACACCTGGATCAAGCTTATAAGCTCCCACAGAGGCCACTGTGCATTTTTTTCATCAGATCGAGTTGGTAATGGGTTTCAGTCCCAATAGAACAAATTACAAGTAGACCCATGAGACAAGATCCTGAAAAAGAAGCTAAAACGCCAACCAAAATTCTTGTTGTATTGAAGAATAAGAGTACCTGTTTTTGGAGTTGTGGAGTTGAGATCAATGCAGAGATCCTCATATTGTCCATGGTGCCAGGCTCCAGATCCATGAGCAAGGCTCGGGGCACAAATCTCCCGAATCCTCCCTCCAAACCTGCAATAGTATGGCTGCATCCTTCCTCCAAACCGGCGACAGTATGGCCGCATCCTCCCTCCTTCCCTGGACAAACCATGCAACCGGAGGGAAATGAACGAGGGAAATTAGAACTTTTGATATTTGAAAATCTTTGACATTTTGAAATGAAACACGTGTGTTTTTTCTAAGGCCACTCAAATTAATTTAAAATATATATTTTTTAAAAACTATAATAATTTTTAAATAATTTCTAAATAATTAAATGTTTGTTTATTTTGATTGTTAAAATTATATATTTTTTCATCATAATTTATGTATTATTTTTTCCTTATTTTTAAGAATTACTTTAAAGGTGAAATTTACATTTTTTTTCTTTAATGACAGTAATCTATGTATTCATTCATTCAAATTAGATGCATTTTCTATAATAAATAATAGTGTAGTCTAATTAATAGATGAAATGGTTTTTTTGATTAAAACCTGACAATATCAGGATTCTGATTTCTTATTGTTTATAATCAATTTTTGAATACATAAATGAATTAAACACCTTAAAAATCTCTTTAGAAATTAAAACTTAATAAATTAAATCATTTAAACTCGTTTGGGTAAATAGGTGGTATTGTTGATTATAAATAATTATTAATGAGATTAAATCTAAGACATTTATTTAAATTATTAATTATATAAAATTGTTGAATTTTTATTTCATAAACTAAGGATTTTGGTTGATTTTTTAATCTAATTATGTGATATTAAAGATGAATTATGGTAACTTAAAAATAAGTTTTATGTGGTTAAAAGGGAAGTAGTAATGTTATGGTATGAATGATATCCTCAGGTATCATATTCTGCTTCATACACTCCAAAAGAGGGGCATCCCTATTGGTAACAGAGCTACAAGCCTGTTTGGTAGTTACACTAAAATTCTTGGGATTTAAAGACTGATATGATTCCAAAATTGGCTCATTTTACAGTTCACAGAATGGAAATTATGGCAGCTTGTATGTCACAGGCTATGTACCCCATGAAAAATGGCATTAACCCTTGCTACAGTTCAAGATTATACCTGAGCTTTGTAATCTAGATATCAAAATGTGGTTTAAAATTTAAATTATCCTCCTACAGGTGACTGACCAAACTACATGTCTAATAGGGAAGCTTTTGTAATCATTCAATCTTTAAAAGACTTGGCATGAATAAATTTTGGGAATTGAAGCTAGTATGAACCCCCCTCTTCTCAAACTAGAGAAAAAATCATGGAGGTCAAGGACGATGGTAAGAAGAGAAAGCTGGATGAGGAAGCCAATGGCACCGTGCTACAACTCTCAAAGGACGATCTGCACTCGCTGTTGGAGCCACTGAGAAAAGAGCAGTTGATCTCTTTGATGGTCAATGCAGTTTCTTCATACCCTGCAATTGTAGAAGAAATTAAATATGTTGCAAGCAAGGGCCTTGCTCATCGAACGTTGTTTGTGCATGGATTCGCTTGGGAGACTTCTTCACAGACCCTATGTGATGCATTTGAATAGTATGGGGATATTGAAGAAGGCGTTGTTATTATGGATAATACATCAGGAAAGTCACGAGGATTTGGATTTGTCACATTTAAGCATATGGATGTTGAACAAAGGGCATTGAAAGAGCCTAGAAATACTATTGATGGGAGGATTATTGTAAGCAATCTAGCAGTGGCAAGCACAGGTCTTGGTCAAAGTATAGTTTAGACTCAAAGGAAACTTTACATTGGTGGTATTTCATATGACATGGCCAATGATAAGCTTTTAGAAGTTTTTTCCAAATATGGAGAGATAGAAGAAGACTCGGTTGCATATGATAAGAATACCAACAAATCCAGGGGATTTGCATTTATGACTTTCAAGACTATGGAGGCTACAAAGCAGGCTCTTAAAGAGGTTATGGGTTTAGAGGTTTATGGTTTAGGGGGTTAAATGGGTTAGGGGTTGGGAATTAAGGTTTAATGGGTTAGGGGTTAAGGGGTTATAGGTTTATGGTTTAGGGGGTTAAATGGGTTAGGGGTTTAGGGGATTTAGCAGTTAAGGATTTTAGGGGTTAGAATTTAGGGGCTAATGGGGTTAGTTTTTAGGGGGTTAGATGGCTTAGGGGTAGGGAATTAGGTTTAAGGGGTTAGGGTTAAGGGTTTAATGGTTTAGGGTTTAGGGTTTAGGGGGTTAAATGGGTTAGGGCTTGGGAATTAGTGTTTAAGGGGTTAGGGGTTAAGATGATAGTTTCATTGGTCTCTGTTTATGCACATTAGTTGTTTATTCTTTACGTCTCAATGTAACAATTTTGTAAGTATTGTTGCTTGTTTCCATGTCTTCTTTATTTATTAATTTATAGTATTTTTTAGCCATTGATTTACATTTATTGATGAAAATGTCTATTGCAATCAAACCAAATGTATTTTCAATATCCAGTTTGAAACTAAGCCACAGTGTTGTCACACAATTTAAGTCCGGAGAATGGCCATCTGATGAAGTCTTAATAACCAGATTGCACCTCATGTCTACTCCAGAAAATCTTAGGTTCGAGTGTCCCACAATCATGAGAAATGAGAAGAGGCTAAGAAAAGAGGAAAGGGGGCAGAAAGAAGGATAGAGGGAGGGATATAGTGAGAGGATTGGAGGGTAGAGAGAGAGAGAGAGAGAGAGAGAGAGAGAGAGAGAGAGAGAGGGAGATTGGGGAAGAGAGAGGGAGGTATAAGGAGAGAAAGGGAGAGAGAAGAAGGAAAAGATATAGGACTTAAGAGAGAGGAACCAGTATCATAGAAGAAAGGATATGTGACCAAACGATGCCACAAGGGAGAAAATGGCAAACGAGCCACCCAAACATGCACAAGGCACTCGGGCGGTGACAACTTAGCAAAACTGATACAGGCGCCCTCGAACGAAACGGCCTGACCTGATCTGAACACGCTCGGTTGGGTGACCTCAGACGGCACGACACAGTGCGCCCGACCGAACGATGCCACAAGGGAGAAAACGGCAAACGGGCCGCCCGAACGTGCACAACGCACCTGGGCGGTCACAACTTAGCAAAACTTATACGGGTGCCCTCAAACGAAATGGCCCGACCCAAACGCACCCGACCGAATGATGCCATAACGGAGCAAATGAAAAACGGGCCACCCGAATGTGCACAAGGCACCTAGGCGGTCACAACTTAGCAAAACTGATACGGGCACCGTCGAACGAAACATCCCAACCTGAACATGCCCGGTCGAGCGACCTCACACGGCACGACATGGCGTGCCCAACCGAACGATGCCACAAGTGAGAAAATGGAAAATGGGCCGCTCGAACGGGCACAAGGCACCCGGGTGGTCACAACTTAGAAAAACTGATACGGGCACCCTCGAACGAAATGGCCCGATCAGACCTGAATGCACCTGGTCAGGCAACCTCACACGGCGCGACACGACGCGCCCGAACGAATGATGCCACAAGGGAGAAAACGACAAACGGGCCACCTGAATGTGAACAAGGCACCTGCGCAGTCACAACTTAGCAAAACTAATACGAGCACCCTCAAATGAAATGGCCCGACCCGAATCGAACGCGCCGGGTCGGGCGACCTCACACAGCACGACACGACGCGCCCAAACGAATGATGCCACAAGGGAGAAAACGGAAAACGGGCCACCCAAATGTGCACAAGACACCCGAGTGGTCACAACTTATAAAAACTAATACATGCGCCCTTGAACGAAACAGCCTGACCCAATCTGAACGCGCCCGGTTGAACGACCTCACATGGCGCGACACGGCGTGCCCGACCGAATGATTCCATAAGGGAGAAAATGGCAAAAGGGTTGCTGGAACATGCACAAGGGACCCGGGTGGTCAAAACTTAGCAAAATTGATACGGGCGCCCTCAAACGAAACGGCCCAACCCGAACACGCCCAGTCGGGTGACCTCACACGACGCGACACAACGCACCTGAACGAATGATGCTACAAGGGAGAAACAGAAAACGGGCCACCCGAACATGCACAAGGAACCCGAGCAGTCACAAATTAGCAAAACTGATACGGGTGCCCTCGAACGAAATGGCCTGACCAGGCCTAAATGCGCCCGGTCGGGCAACCTCACACGGCGCTACACGATGTGCCCGAACGAATTATGCCACAAGGGAGAAAATGGAAAATGGGCCACCCAAACTTGCACAAGGCACCTAGGCAGTCACAACTTAGAAAAACTGATATGGGTGCCCTCGAACGAAACGGTCCAACTTGAATGCGCTCGGTCGGGCGACCTCACACGGCGCGACACGACATGCCCAACAGAATGATGCCACAAGGGAGAAAACGGAAAACGGGTCGCCCGAACATGCACAAGGCACCCGAGTGGTCACAACTTAGCAAAACTGATACGGGCGCCCTTGAACGAAATGGCCCGACCTGACCCAAATGCGCCCGGTCGAGTGACCTCACACAGCGCAACACGACGAGCCCGCCCGAACGATGCCACAAGGGAGAAAATGGAAAACGGGGTGCCCAAACGTGCACAAGGTACTTGGGTGGTCACAACTTAGCAAAACTGATACGGACGCCCTCGAATCAAATGGCCCGACCCGACCCGAATGCGCCCGGTCGGGCGACCTCACATGGCGCGACAGGACACGCCCGACCGAACGATGCCATAAGGGAGAAAATAGGCCGCCCGAATGTGCACAAGGGACCCAAGCGGTCAAAACTTAGCAAAACTGATACAGGCGCCCTAGAAGGAAACCACCCGACCCAACCCGAACGCACCCGGTCAAACGAACTCACATGGCACGACACGACGCGCCCGACCGAATGATGCCACAAGGAGAAAACGAAAAACGGGCCACCCGAACATGCACAAGGCACCCGGGCGGTCACAACTTAGAAAAACTGATATGGGCGCCCTTGAACGAAACGGCCCAACTCGACCCGAACACACCCGGTCGGGCGACCTCACACGGCGCAACACGACGCGCCCAACCGAATGATGCCACAAGGGAGAAAACGGCAAATAGACCGCCCGAAATTGCACAAGGCACCCCGAAAGTCACAACTTAGCAAAACTGATACGGGCGCCCTCAAACGAAATGGCTCGACCCTACCCGAACGCCCTTGGTCAGGCGACCTCACACGGCGTGACACGGCGCAATCTACTGAACTATTCCATAAGGGAGCAGATGGAAAACAAGCTGCTCGAACATGCAAAAGGGACCTGGGTGGTCACAAGTTAGCAAAATTGATACGGGCACCCTCGTACGAAACAACTTGACCCGAACGCACCTAGTTGGGTGACCTCACATGGCGCAACACGGCGCGCCCGAACGAATGATGCCACAAGGGAGAAAATGGCAAACGAGCCACCCAAACATGTATAAGACACCTAGGTGGTCACAACTTAGCAAAACTAATACGGGCGCCCTCGAACGAAATGGCCCGATCCGACCCGAACGCGCTCGGTCGGGCGACCTCACACGGCGCGACATGACGCGCCCAAATGAACGATGCCACAAGGGAGAAAATGGAAAACGGGCCACCCGAACGTGCATAAGGCACCCAGGCAGTCACAACTTAGCAAAACTCATACGGGCGCCCTCGAACGAAACAACCTGACCTGAACATGCCCGGTCGGGCGACCTCACATGGCGCGACATGACATGCCTGACCGAACGATGCCACAAGGGAGAAAACGGCCAACGGGCCACCTAAACGTGTACAAGGCACCCGGACAGTCACAACTTAGCAAAACTAATATGGGCGCCTTCGAACAAAACGGCCCGACCCGACCTGAACGCGCCCGGTCGAACGACCTCACACGACGCGACCCAACGCGCCCGACCAAACGATGCCACAAGGGAGAAAATGGAAAACGGTCCGCCCAAATGTGCACAAGGCACCCGAGCAGTCACAACTTAGCAAAAATGATACGGGCACCCTCGAACGAAATAGCCCGACCCAACCTGAACGATGCCATAAGGGAGCAAACGGAAAATGGGTCGCCCGAACGTGCACAAGGGACCCAGGCGATCACAACTTAGCAAAACTGATATGGGCGCCCTTGAACGAAATGGCCTGACCCGACCCAAACACGCTCGGTCGGGCGACCTCACACGGCACGACACGACGCGCCCGACCGAACGATGCCACATGGGAGCAAATGGAAAACGGGTCGCCCAAACGTGCACAAGGCACTCGAGCAGTCACAACTTAGCAAAACTGATATGGGCACCCTCGAACGAAATGGCCAGACCTCACCCGAACGCGCCCGGTCAGGAGACCTCACACAGCGCGACACAACCCGCCCGACCGAATGATGCCATAAGGTAGAAAATAGCAAACGGGCCGCCCAAACATGCACAAGGCACCCGGGCGGTCACAACTTAGCAAAACTGATATAGGCACCCTCGAACGAAACGGCCCGACCCGACTCGAACGCGCCCGGTCAGGCGACCTCACACGGCGCGACACGACGCGCTCAACCGAACGATGCCACAAGGGAGAAAACGGGCCGCCCGAACGTGCACAAGGCACCCGGGCAGTCACAACTTAGCAAAACTGATACGGGCGCCCTCGAACGAAACGGCCCGACCCGACCCGAATGCGCCCAGTCAGGCGACCTCACACGGCGCGACATGACGCGCCCGACTGAACGATGCCACAAGGGAGAAAATGAAAAACGGTCTGCCCGAACATGCACAAGGCACCCGGGTGGTCACAACTTAGCAAAACTTATACAGGCACCCTCGAACGAAATAGCCCGACCCGACTCGAACGCGCCCGGTCGGATGACCTCACACGATGCGACACAGCGCCCCCGACCGAACGATGCCATAAGGGAGAAAATAGCAAACAGACCGCCTGAATGTGCACAAGGGACCCAGGTAGTCACAACTTAGCAAAACTTATACGGACGCCCTCGAACGAAACAGCCCGACCCGAACACGCCCGGTCGGGCGACGTCACACGGCACGACACGACGCGCCTGAATGAACGATGCCACAAGGGAGAAAACAAAAAACAAGCCACCTGAACCTGCACAAGACACTCGAGCAGTCACAACTTACCAAAATTGATATGGGCACCCTCAAACGAAACAGCCCGACCCGACCCGAACACGCCCGGTCGGGCGACCTCACACGGCGCGACACGACGCGCCCGAACGAATGATGCCACAAGGGAGAAAACGACAAACGGGCCACCCGAACGTGCACAAGGCACCTAAGCGATCACAACTTAGCAAAACTGACATGAGCGCCCTCGAACGAATAGGCCCGACCTGAACATGCCCGGTCAGGCGACCTCACACGGCGCGACACGACCCGCTCGACCGAACAATGCCACAAGGGATAAAACGACAAACGGGCCGCTCGAATGTGCACAAGGCACTCGGGCGGTCACAACTTAGCAAAACTAATACGGGCGCCCTCGAACAAAATGGCCCAACCTGACCCGAACTCGCTCGGTCGGGCGACCTCACACGGCGCGACATGACGTGCCCGACCGAACGATGCCATAAGGGATCAAACGGCAAACGGGCCGCTCGAACATGCACAAGGCACCCGGGCAGTCACAACTTAGAAAAACTGATACGAGCGACCTCGAATGAAACGACCTGACCTGACCCGAATGCGCTCGGTCAGGCGACCTCACACGATGCGACACGACGCACCCGACCGAACAATGCCATAAGGGAGAAAATGGAAAACAGGCCGCCCGAACATGCACAAGGGACCCGGGCGGTCCCAACTTAGCAAAACTGATACGGGCACCCTCGAACAAAACAGCCTGACTCGAACACGCCCAGTCGGGCGACCTCACACAGTGCGACATGGCATGCCCGAACGAACGATGCCACAAGGGAGAAAATAGCAAACGGGCCACCCGAACATGCACAAGACACCCAGGCAGTCACAACTTAGCAAAACTGATACGGGCGCCCTCGAACGAAATGGCCCGACTTGAACGCGCCCGGTCGGGAAACCTCACACTGCACAACACGGCGCGCCCGACCGTGGTTGGTGGCACACATTAAAAGTGAACCAAGGAGTGAGTGCATCACGTCTTTAATATTTTATTAAAATCCTTAGAAGTCCCATCATAACCACCTTCCATCTTCATCACAATGTGATATGTCAACTAAAGATATCTTATTATGTTGCTCCAACCATTCAAAAAGGGGACCCAAGTTACACTATTATTTATTAAAGGAGAGGCCAAAGAAATTAATTTCCAAATTGTCGCGATAGCGACACTTTCATACAAACATTGCTAGAGCCACACTTAGCCCAAACTGTCGCAATAGCAATGCTTTCCTCAAACGTCGCAATAGCGAAACTGAGCTCTAGTCCGTCGTAATTCTGACGCTTTTGCCCAAACTGTCGCAATTCTGACACTTTTCTACAAACGTCACAAGACTGACACTAACTTCTAAGTGTCGCAATACCGACACTTGTCTCCAAACATCGATATAGCGACAGTTGTGGGCAGGATTTGAAAAATTGAAAAAATTTGGGGAAATTTCCGACATTTGGTCAAAAGTGTCGGAACCAAAGTGTCAGAATTTCCACCAAATGTACTAGTGAATGGAAGAAGTTGGTAGTGAAGCCATCCAGCCCCGGTGCCTTCCCAACCTTTAGTTGAGCCATGGCTTCATCCACTTCCGGAAATTGGACCAGTCTCAAGAGAATTTCATTATGATCATCTGTTATGATAGATGGAATATGCTGGGTGATGTTATTGATTTCGGGTTGTCTATCAATAGGCGGCTCCATGAGGGTGTCCTTGAAATAATTGAGGAGTTCCTGTTCAATGTCCTCATGAGCTTCCAAGTTAACTCCTTGATCATTTTTTAGGATGGAGTTTTGATTTATCCTTCTTCGTTGGATAGTAGAGTGGTGAAAAAATTTGGTATTTTTCTCCCCCCCTTTGAGCCAATGAATTCTAGATTTTTTCTTCTAGAGTATATCTTCATGCAACCCTCTTTCCTCTATTTGGTTCTTGAGATTTTGTTCTTGGTGAGCTATGTCCTCCGTGCGCCCTTCCGAGATGATAGAATTTTGAAGGATCGCCATCTAAGTGTCCAAGTCCCTTTGACTTTGGAAGATACTTCCAAAGGAGGTCTGATTCCAGTGCTTTAATCGGGCTTTCAGGATCTTTAGCTTTTTCTGGAGTTGATACATATTTGACCCTTCTGGGGGGATGATACTGTGCCACCATTTGTTTACCATTTCTTTGAATCCTGGATGGGGGAGCCAGAATTTCTCAAAGCAGAAGGGTTTGTTGTTAGCTCTGCCAGGACGCATCCATTACAGTTGGATGGGCCAATGATTCGAGCCTGTGACAGGTAAGATAGTGGACAATATTTCACCCCTCAATTGAATCTAGGCATCCGAGATAAGAAAGTGGTATAAACACGAAGCAATCTGATGGGTTCCTCTTCTTCTGTTGTTCCAGGTGTGAATCCCATTTGAGGTGGGTAGATCGATCAACTGATTCTGGAGGATGAAGTCTTTGAAACGGTAGCTGTCATTGTCAAGGTGCATACGGTCTCCTCTTTTTTTATTAAGGTTGGTGATCATATTGAAATAACCTCCAAGAATATAGAGTGGATGGGCTCTCTGGGAATTAAGGGATTCAATATTGTCCAAGAGATTGATTTTAAGGGCAGAGGATTGGGGAAAGTAAACATTGGTGAGCTGGTAGTGGATGTTGGTGCCTAACAGATGAAAGGAGGCTTGAATGAAATTGAGAGAGGCATGGAGGTCAGTGAGGGAGAGGATACGAGGGTTCCATGCAATTACCAACCCTTTGGAGGCCCCCAGGGCATCAACAGCTATAGTATTACATCCAGGCCATAGGTTATAAATGATTGAATGGAAGGTGGTGCTGGAGCATTTGGTTTCATGCATGAAAAATATGGAGGAGTTGTCTTGCCTTATTCTATTTTTTATCATTCGGTGCTTTGAGAGGCTATTGATCCCTCGAATATTCCATGATGTGAGCTTCATCATTTAGAATGGTGGGTGAGGACCTTATAGAACTTGGTTAGCTTAGGGTATCGTCTAGAATCTACCAGTTGATCCCCTAGAATAATCAGACTTTGCAGATCTATGGGTCTGCCTCTTTTTCTAGATTCTTTGATAATATCGATTGTTTCCCAAGGTATGTGCTCTCCCTGGATGCCCAAATGCGTGCTTCCTTTAAGTAGCTAATATTTGAGTAGAGATTCCTCTAGGTTGTCTATTTTCCGAGCCGGAATGGTGTGATACTCCTTGGTATCGTAGGCAATTTCAAGGCCAGTGATGTCCAGATCGCCGAGTTCTATGGTTTCTGGCTATTCTTCCATATAGGTTATTGGGGTTTGATTCTGTCCTTTAGCTTGAGCTTCTTACTAAGAAGGGATTCCATGTTGGAGGTGAGGTCTAGGGGAGGATTGGAAGCAGAGGGCGAGTTCTCCTTTTTCTTATCTTTCTTCTTGGATCCTTGAGGCTTGTCTTGTAGAATTTTGTCAAAGGATTTTGAGTTTTGATTAGGATTCAAGCTCAAGGTAGAGGATTTATGGGGGGAAGAGGGGTTGGTGGGGGGGTCGCTGAGGGGAGGAGAGACACTCGGAGAGGAAGCTGGAGAATCCTTCTCCGGGGATTGGCTAGCTAGGAGGTGAAAGCTATTGTTGGTGAAAGGTTGAGAGGGTCTGGGGTTGGGGACAGTTTTTTTGCATGTCTTTTACGAGAGGAGACTTTGGTGAAGCCATCAAGGTCAAAGGATTCAGGAGCAGAGGAGGGCTTAGCAAGAAGATTAAGAGGGAAATCCTTAAAAAGGTGGCCATGCTTGTGACATTTGCGGCATCGGAAGGGAACATGCTCATAATATATAGATTGGATCCATTCAAAGTCATCATGACAAAGACTTACCAAGTCCGGAAGAGCTTTGGCTATATTCATTTAGACACAGATCCTAGCATAGGCAGTATAGCGATTGTGCTTGGTTTCTTCAGCAATTTTGATGAAAGATCCAAGGTGGTTGCCAATTTCTTGGAGGGTTAGCTCTTCCTAGTATTCATGTGGTATGGAATAGAGCCTAATCCACACTGGAGCCCAGTTGAACTCTTCTTTGTCAGGGTTGAAACATTTAATCCAATATTTGAGGAAGAGGCAAACCACATTAAATAATTAAGGTCCTCCATCCATAACCCTATTTTTTTCCTCTATGCAGGTGAAAATGACGTTGAAAAAACTCTTAGGTCCTAGCTGGAGTGTGACCTAGCCTTTGGGCTTCCACTTGGAGTGTATCCAGCCGTAGAGTGCTTCATTGGTTGGCCAGAAGCTGATAAACTTCCCAATGAGGGCGTGATCATGCATGTATTGTATTCTGTCGTTAATTCTTTCAGTCGAGAAGTGGATCTCAGGCCGAGTGGTCATGATTGGGATGCAGGTTGAGGACGTTGCCTTGTTCTGTCCTTTTCTTTCTTGTGCTTCATTCACTTGGGTTGCAGGGTTTTCCCCAGGCTCTATGATGCATGTCGAGTCATTCTGTGGTGGATCAGTTTGACAAAATTTACTGTTATCGGCTGGACCGCTAGCGACTCCTCCATTGGGGGGGGTAATACCTCCCCCCACCCCCCCCCCCCCCCTGTTTTTGATGTCATTATGTTGATCCTCAGAATACAGATGGGAGGGAACAAGATTTTTGTCGGTGCCCATAGCAAGGGTGAGCGAAACCCTAGGTTTCCATGACCTAGCTCATCTCAGTCCTTCGACCCGCTCCATCTGACTCTCTTGACTCACTCTCCAATGATTTTTTGGTAACCTCCACTTGTCCATTTTCTTTGAGGGTGATATGGAGTATATTTCTAGAGTTTAATGTGATGTTTCTTCATGATCCCATCGATTAGATTGGAGGTGAACTAGGAGCCTTGGTCTATCACTAATTCTCATAAAAAGTGAAAGTTGTAGAATATTTTTCTCTTATAAACTCAACTACTTTCTACTCGATTGCCGCCTTCACTGCTTTCACCTTAGCCCACATAGTCACGTAGTCAATGCACAAAATAATGTATCTCTTTTGTCATGATTGAGGATCAATATAACCAATGAATTCCATGGACTAGTTCTCATATGTTTCAAAATAAACTTTTGGTTATAAGGGAATTTCATCCTTCTGAGTGGGTTTCCCCATCCTTTGGAATTCATCACATTGTGTAGTGTAACTATGAGAATATTTGTGAAGGGTTGGCCAATAGTATAATTAATGTAATATCCTGTAGGTTATCCTCTTGGTAGAAAAATTTCCCCCATAGGGTCCATCATGACAAGTTGAAAGTATATCATAAATATCATCTTCCCTCACACCTCTTTTAATGATCTGATCAACCCCCAAATTGAAGAGGTTACCCATAATCCAAGAGTGAGAAGCACTATTTTGACAATTTTTCTTTTCTCTTTTGAAGACAAGTGAGGAGGGAACTTTCTAACAACTAAGAAGTTGGATATGTTAGTGGACCATGGAGATAAGAGTGATATAGCAAAGAGATGCATGTTAACAAGCTGTTCATGCACCACTTCTTCATCATTTGCAGAAAAAGTTAGCCTCGAAAGAAAAATGAAACATTTTCTTTTCTAGGTTTATCAACAATAGTTAAATAATTTTTTTGTAAAAACAATAACCACCTAATTATGCGAGCATTCACATCTAATTTGTTCAATAAGTATTTGATTGTTGCATGATCAATATGTAAAAAGACCTGATATCCAGTAATGCCTAAATTTTTTTAGAGAATATACAACAACAAGGAGTTCCTTTTCAATAACGTTATAGTTAAGCTCAACCATGGACATATTTTTTCTAATAAAACAAATGGCATAGGGAAATTTACCTTCAATTTGTTCTAGTGCTGCCCCAACTACTTTATTTTATGCATCTATATGCATATGGAAGGGAAAATTCCAATTTGGACCTCTGAGGACATGTGCAGACATTAGATTTTATTTTATTTCCTCAAATTCCTTTTGACATACATTTTCCCAACAAAACTTTTCATTTTTTGTTAATAGTGATATTAAAGGAGAAGCAATTTTTCTACAATCTTTGATGAGTCTTTGATAATATCCTACAAGGCCTAGAAAAATTATAGAATCTTTATTTTTTTAGGAACATGAACTTTAATGATGGTTGTAACTTTGTTAGGATCTACTTGGATTCATTTTCAAAGAGAAAGTGTCCTAAAACAATCCCTTCATTCATTAAAAACATGCATTTCTCATGGCTTAGGGAGAGGTTCATTTCTTTACACCTTTACAAAACTTTGCATAGGTTTGAGAGAGCCTATTATAAATCATCATCTGAGGGTTTAAAATTATCCATGTATATTTACACTAAATTATGCACAAGGTTGGTGTTGGAGCAGGTTCCCCTTGGACCGGATTTTGATATAATTTTGATATATTTTTTTAAAGTTTTGAAAGTTTAGTCATGCACAGCACAAGTAAACGGGCTTTGGGGCAGGTCAAAGCCCCTTATGATTTTTAATGGGTAAAAAGGGTAGAACTAGGGGCCGCAAACCACAGTTTGCGGACCTTAGATGAGCACAAGGTAAAAGTATAAAAAAGAGTCTAGATCGAGTCGATAAGGGATATATCTGATATGAATGTAAGAGATATTGATATGTTCTAATATTTTATGCGAATTTTCTGGCTAGAAGGCTCCTGTTGGCTGTGTGCCTGGAGACCTTAAGTCCTTCTGTGTGTGGACCCCACTAGATGTGTGCGTGGGTGAACTAAAGGATTTGTCAGGAAGAATTGAACTGTTAATGAATGAAGAACTATTTTGGATGAAATCCGAGTCTCAATTGCATCTACTGCATCCTTTATATCAGTTGCGCAAGTTTTATGCTTTAAATGAATGTTATATGAATGAATGTGTTACCATTGAGCTTTAATGATATGTGTTAAGGACTGCAGAATCTATTTAACGTGCACATAAGTCTTAAAGTTGTCTGATTAGGGTTCTTGGTTAGGGATCCTGCACGCAGATTAGAATAGAGTTGTTTCAAATCCAAGGTCGACCTCATCATTTAATTCTCTCTCAAGGTGTGGAAACCTGGTTCCAACACCCCCCCATACTGCTTCGGGTGATACTCTGACCCGTGCAAGCAGGTCACTTTCGAAAGGGCCAGTAGTAAGAGGGTTTTGTTGGTTTACCTTAAATTCGAACCTGGGTCAAGACCCCTCAATCCAACAAATGGTTATGTTTTCAGAACCGAGATCATTTTTAGAGAGATTAAATGTTGTGGAAACCCTTAAAGGCTGAACTAGAGGACTGGTTTGAGAAACAGATTCAAGAATTTTCCCTAAAATAAAATAGAAGTAAGAAGCTCTCTGCTACAGAGTGGAAGAACAAGTATATTTTTACAGAGCTTCAAGAGATCTTCTTCATGACTTTTGCGCATGAATTACAAGAGTGGTTGTCAAGATTAGAAGAGTTCCAAACCTGTTGGAAGGATGACAAGGTCACGCAGTGGACGCTTGAATTGATCCAATAGTTGGAAAAGACTGATAATTCCATCACTCGAATGGTAGATCACTGGGTTGACAACATATTAGGTGGGTTTGTGACAAAATTTGCAGTAGATCAGTTTGTGTCGTATTCTAAATCTGAAAGAAGGTTATTCAATGGATTGAGAGGTAAATTCTTACGAACCCTACCTCTGCTAATTAAGATGCTATTGTGCAAAAAGGGTGTTTTTTGCAGCCACACTGAGTGAATGACCCCTAATAAGATCGAAAGAACTACGTGCAGTGGAAAAAATTATAGGGTCAATCAAAGAGGGGAAAAATTTGTATACAACCCTCAGAGAGGTTCACCAAATAGAGAGACTAAAGAGGCTACACGAGCTGAAGGTAGCCCTCCTGATACACCGTATTTGGCTATGGAATTTGAAGGTCGCGCATTAGATTGGTTCATGGGATATATAGCCCAGAATTTTGATCCCACAGTTGTGTAGATTAAAAATTCTCTGAAGCAGCAATTCATGAAGCCAAAGTCCTATGTGCAATGCATGGTAGAATTAAAAGATATCAGACAAGAGCCAAACAAGTATGTCTTGTAAGCAGACCAATGGCTGAAGCACACCATCAGTGAAAGAGGATTTGTTTACGATGATAAGAAACATCAGGAACAATTCATTGCCATGTTTTTTCCACATCTACGTGGGCCTATGGGTCAACAGAATATTGACTCTCAGGTTGAAGCTTTGGAAATTGCTATGAAATTGGAAGCTACACCCAAAGAATATGCCCAGTTTGGAGCGCTGCAAATTCAAAGTAAAATGGAAGATATGCACTTAGAAATTCAGAACCGATGCAGAGTTCAGGCTAAAGAATTTGGAGCATATGTATGGTGCATATGTTGTAAAGGTTCTGGCCACACCAAAGATCAGTGCCCTCTATTTTCGGAGTACCTGCAAGCGGGGGGACCGAATCCGTTGTCCCATAAGGAAGTTGATGGGCCTATTACCCCCACCCTATGGTGCGTTGATTGTAGGGTAGCTGGATGACATGATATATACCATTTGCCTCATTTAGGAGCCTATGTGTTAGAGCTAAAAAAACAATGGTGTTGATTTTTCTCTTCAGTTGGTCATTATGAGAACCACTGCCAGACATTTGACCTAATGATAGACAATGCAAACCTTTACAGAGTACATGCCGACCCTTCGTCACCAGCATCTCCCTTTGGATGGGGAGGATCCCCAGTAAGAGGAAGGGGAGGGGAAGAGTTGGAGGCGCAGGTCGAGGAAGAGGGAAATTAATCTGCTATAACTGTGGAGACGCTAGACACTATGTGCGTGAATTCCCTAATCTTGCGCGACAATATTGTAGGTATTGTAGGAAATTCTATCATGTAATTGAAGATTATCTTGTGTTAATTGTTAAAATGTAAGAAAATCATCATATGCCTACGTAGAACATATAAATGATTAAATATGAACCGCACAATGATGGTCCAAGTGTAAATGTAATTACACGCAGTGGTGTTGCCACCAAAGGAAATGAGGAAAAGAAGGCTGACACAGTACCATTGATCATAAAGGAATTTGAAAAGAAAGAAGGAATCAACCTACAGAAAGGGAAAGATACTTTGAAGCCAGAAGGTATTTTGCTGCTATAGGAGCATCCACATCAAAGTCTAGCATAGAGCCAAAGACAGACGATGAATTCAAACCATTCCTACAAGCCTGCATTAATCTACTGCACAATCAGAAGGCAGTAGATAATATTCAGGCCTTGATAGATAGCTGCGTAGAAAAATAAGTACCCCGAATGGAGACTAAGGCTATGAATAAGATTTATAAGAACAAGAAGCGAACTGGTCGGGAGATGCGCATGACTGTGCAGATTGGGGAATATGAGATTGATCAAGTCATCCTGGATCTGGGGTCTGATGCAAATTTCCTACCTAAGAAAACCTAGCAAAATATGAGAGAGCCAAAACTAGAATGGTCCACCATTCAACTACGCATGGCTAATGAGCAGAAGATCATTCTGCTTGGAAGACTCCCAGAGGTCCTGGTAGACATTGCAGGAGTAAAGGTATGCGCAGATTTTGAAGTAATAAAAATTGTGGATGATGCATACCCCCACCCTACACTGTCAGGATTGGATTGGGCCATTAATATGGAAGGCATCCTCAACCTAAAGCGTAGAAGGATGATCTTCGAGAATGATGGTACACAGGTGATAGTCCCACTAGATCCAGCGAAAGGAGAAATATACACAAAACCAGTGCGCAAGGGAGATGATGTTGATCATATCTATCAGCTAACTGCGTTAGATGAGGATTGGCTAAACCCCACAACTGATGGGATGTTGAACTAGGAATAGCTCATGTTTTTCAGATTCGGATGGAGAGATGGAGAATTTTCAGAACCAATTGCATGATTTTTTTGCACTGCATTGTCTTAAGATCACTAAATATTTCCGGTCCATCTCCTCAAACGTAAGAGAAATTCCTTATTTCGATGGTTTTGGTAGTGTCACAATATTTTTTGAAGAAATCGAAAAGGCTATCCCGAAAGAACGAAGATTCTGGGCACTTGATCTAGCTATGCGTGCAACCCCAACGCATTGGTGGGATACACACAAGGGAGCCTTTACGGACTGGGATGAATGCAACCAAATGATGAAGCTATGTTTTGAGCCACCTGTTAGCCCACCAACAGAGTTGTTCTATGGTTAGGGGGACCTGCACAAGCACCTGGCCATGTGGATGGATGAATGGAAGGAAAATACTTGGGATGAGTGGGTTCATATGTTTATTCACTCATTAGGACTGGTGCCCACCACTTGGTATTTAGAAATAGAGCTGCACCAATCCACTCATCATTGGATTACAACGATTGATGATTTCCTATCAACCTTTAGCTTGGTTGGAGGATCGGAAGGGCTGGATGAAGCTCCATAGGATATAGATTCTCTTGTCTTTGACAACTCCTGACCGAAGAAGGAATGTGTTCCGCCAGCCTGGGATGCATAGATGCAAGACATTGTAACCAAAACTCTAAAGTTAAAGGAATTCAACATTGGGACGGAAGAGCAGTCCAAGTTGGCCAAAATTTGGGATTACTCGGATGATGATACAATAGTAAAGATTGCAGAGCTACTGACAGAATATCAGGATTTTTTTCATACAAAGTTCTCTGAGATCAAGGGAATTGTAGGAGACCTAGGTGTTATGAAGATCACTTTGAAACCAGATTCATGCCCTGCCAAGCAGCACCCATATCGATTGAATCCCAAGTATAAGAAGAAAGTAAAAGAGGAATTGGAAAATATGGTGCCCACAGGTATCATTGAGCCTGTAGAGCAGTCTGATTGGGTGAGTCCAATGGTGGTTTAAGAGAAGAAGATCACCAAAGGAGAAATAAGGATTTTTGTAGATTTGCAAAAGCTGAATGATGCCTATGTGCATGACCCCTGCCCTACTCTATTCTCAGATGAAATCTTGGATAATGTGGGAGGACAATAGGCCTATTCCTTTACTAATGGATTTTCAGGATATCATCATATTAGAATTGTGCCTGAGGACCACAATAAGACCCCATTTGCAATTGAATGGGGGTATTTATAGTACACTGTCATGCCTTTTGGATTAAAGAATGCACCTTCCATCTTCTCACCCGTAGTAGTGTATGTGTTCAAATAATTCATGCGTACATTTTTGGAGGTCTATTTTTATGACTGGACAGTATTTGGGTTGGTAAAGAAACATGTGTCAAACCTATGCATGATGCTTGACACTTATAGGAAGCACCATATTTCTCTTAACCTGAAGAAATGTATATTTTTCGTGCCTTTTGGAATCTTGTTGGGGCATATAGTATGTCAACAAGGATTGATGGTAGACCCAGCCAAGATAGCATTTTTCATCAACCTAGAGGTTCCCACTAATGAGAAACAGTTGCGCTCCATACTAGGACATGCTAGATATTACAGGAAGTTCATTCAGGAATATGCTCTGATCATTGTGCCAATGGAGAAGTTACTGAAAAAGGATGTGTCATTTTTTTGGGATAAAGAATGTCAAAATAGTTTTGAGCTACTAAAGGATAAAATGGTCACTGTGCCTATTCTAATATTAGGATATACAAACAGTATGTATATCATGAATTCAATCTGATCATGCGATATGCTAAAGCAAGATATTGAATTCTTCTACAAATCAATTACGGAAAATAAACATGATCGCCAATCACAGCAAGTAAAGAAAGAAGAAAAAAAAACCACAACACATATATTTTCCTGGGGAAATCTTGCTGCTCAAAACCCCTCTATCTTCTATTGTATATTCACCAAGGAATCATGAAACAATTACAATGCGCTCTTCTCACAAGAGTCTCATGCACTCTCAAAACTGTCTCACACTGATCCAAACAAAATCGACCAACACTTAGCCAATTTCCAGCCTCTGCTTAGCCTTCCTTGCTTGCACAATTCATGTGGAATGAAATTCCTATTTTCAAGTAAATTCAACCTTCCTTAACTTTGCAAACATCATGGGAAATCCTATGGTTGTTTTGTTTCATGTGGGTAGTCTACTAATGATACAATTTATTGTTAACATCCCTTTAAATTTTGTCTCAAATGTGTCTCCACTGGAACTGAAATTCATGCATATATTAATAGTAAATCATCATTCACTTGATAGATCACTACATGTGAATCAAATCTTATTTGATTCACTTGATCTCTCACTAGTGCTACAATTAGTTACAACTAGTTAGACTGACTTTAACTCACCTATATTGGCTTAAATAATTTCTCATGCATTAAACTAATGCACTAACTGCAACTTGGACTCAATAACTAATAGATTCACTCTGCATGCCTCACCAACTACCCTCAAATCGAAATTCATGAGCTAAATGTGTTTATCACGCTCATTTAACTATTTCAAGTGATTATGAGATAATATTACAATTTATTGTCCAATTTAATTAAGGGAAAATTAAATTAGACACATTTCTATTTTATTAAATAAATTGGCTTTCACACTAACGTATCGCTAGGACCCACGATCCCACGCTAGTGTGTGTGTTTCATTTTCTTGTTGACTTTCAATGATCCCTGACAACAAGAAAGGGATTACCTGATACCCCAATCCTGCCTCTGTGGTATTCAAATTTTCTCCTGGTGAGCGCCATCGTTAGAATATCTGCATCCTGATCCTCCATGGGAATGTACTAAAGTAACATAATGCATCTCTGAACACAATATCTAATATGGTGGTACCATATGTCTATGTGCTTGGACCTATCATGGAATACCGAATTAATTGAGAGTTTAATGCAACTCTGGTTATCACAATGTATCACCGTCGGATCCATCTGAGAACCAAACAAACCAACCAGGGTCTTCCTCATCTCAATGGCCTCACATGCAGCCTGACTTGTTGCCATGTAGTCTACCTCAGCTAAATTGAGTGCCACGGATCTCTTCTTCCTTCTTTACCAAGAAACTGTTGTAGATCCTATGTTGAAGTTCCCTCCTGATGTGCTCTTTCTGCCTAATGGAATGCCTTCCCAATCTGCATCCGTGAAGCCTTGAAGCTTCACTCCCTTTTTCTATATGTACCATCATACATAATATGTAGTGACCCTGTGTAATATTCCCAAATTTACACATCATATTTGGAATATTAGAGTCCTTGATTTTATTAATAAATTAAGTAAATAAAGGGTGAAGGGACCCACAAACCTCAAAGATGAATAAAATCCACTGTTATGTGTGAATGTGGATATTCTAGATCTAGATCTAAAACATGGAGTAGTAGAGCATCTCTATTAATGGAGATCATGTCTCATTTATGAGATAGATTATGGAGGATGAAACAGTCAAATAAGATCATGGATATTAAATATAAAATCATAAGGATCTTTGATATGGTCAACTGAGATCATAATGCATTCAAAGAATATCATTAAGCACTTATGATAAGATAGTGGAGGAAGTGATGCATTTAATGCATGCATGATGGAAAGGGTGATCACCCCATATGAACATGATGGAGGAAATGGATCATGTTGATTCAGTCAACATTGACCAAATCAAAAGCGCAGTCAAACATGGAGACTTTTTCCACATGTATAATGCAGATTTGGAGTGGGCCTAGGCTATGGAAGGCTCATGCATATAATGAAGGTGAAGGCACAATGGAAGGCATGATTTGGATTATTCATCTCTTGATCTGTTTAGATCTAGATTTGTCTAAGGAAATTTCTATGCAAACTTGGGTTGTTTAGTAGAGTTTGCAAGGTGTTCCCGAGTGGGAATCCCACCTCTTTCTTTGAGTAGCTCTAAAAAGAGGATTGTTCTTCATTCCATACCAGGCATTGGTGAAATATTCAGGAGTTTGTTTCTAGCATTCAGCTAGGAAACCAATGGAGGATTCATCCTACCACCTTGTTCTTCAAATTCAACCTTTCAGGAGCATCAGATCTACATTCGGCATTCAGGCCATTGGGTTTTACCTCCATGCAGCAGCATTCCCCTCAAGGATTGCGCAGTTCAGTCTTGTAGATCTATTGGAGGAAGGAAGTTTCCAGTATTTCAGCTGGAAATCCTATGAGGAATAACCTCCTCACATTGGATCTATTGTTTCCATCACTCAGGAGCTGATTTGCCACATATAGCAGCAGGCTAAAGAGCCTCCCTCTCTGACAGCGTAGTTTTCTGAAGTTATTGTTCATTCAATAACTATTTTCAGTGGAGGAGATTGGAGGAGCTAGATCTTGAGCTTTTAGCCCAAGAATCTAGTGAAGGGATCAACCCTTCTTGCATAGATCTTATTGTACATCATTGCAGCCATCATATCATCAGATCTAGCTTCATATATGCATTTCCCAGTAGCATATATGTGAAGCCCTAAGAGGAAGGTTTTCTTAGACTTATAGATCTTAGAAACCCCTCCTGGGTTATCTTAGGAAACCATCATAGAGCCCAGATCTACAATTTCAGCATCATCGGAGCTCCCATTCTGCCTAGAGATGACTTTTTATTTTATAGGCAGTTGCAATCCCTATATTTGCAGCAAGGACAATGCAATATACCTTCCAACAGAACATCAGTTACATAGTCCCTATTGTGATATCATTGCAAGGTCATTCTAGGCTACTTTTTTGGCTTGAGTGTCTCATATTTTGAGCACTGTTGTACTTTATTTTTCACCTCCAAATTAATAAAATGGTTCAGCTATTTATGTGCATTCTGCTGTGTATATAGATTTATTGTTTACTTTGCTGCAATTCTTATATTTTTTTTTAGTATTACTACATTCTCCCTTTTGGGATATTACAGTGGTATCAGAGCATGATCTTTGTCTCAGCTTGTGGACATTTCATCTTTTACATCAAAAGAAGGAGCAGATAGATGAGATCTATCATGGAGGATGATAATTCTTCCACTCCTTTATTTAGATCCATGCAGTATCTCTCCAAGGAGGTCAATCCAATGAATAAGGAAGGACATAAAGAAGATCCAAGAAGAAGATGTGATGAGGAAGCACCAAGCACTTCCTATCAGCAAATAAGAAAACCGGAGAATCCTATATCTCCTCAAAGATCCATTATGCCCGCTTTCTTTGGAGAAGGTGAAAGGTGTAGAAATGAAGAAAGGAATGAACCTAAGACTCATGAGACTCTCATTATATATCTTGAAGAGTAAAAAGCATAGTCTATAGCATTCAAGTAGAAGCTAACTCTCCAACAATTCTTCAAAATCAAAGAAGAAATAGGATCCTATAGCAGTAATAGAAGAAAGAGGCATAATAGATTTTATTTGCCTACATTTGATGGATCTTCCTCAAGCATTATTAAGGCTTGGAGGAGAGAGTTAGATGCATTTTTCAGGCTACATCCTATAGTTGAAGGAGAGGTTTTTCAAATTGCAGCACTTCATATTTTAGGTGAAGCCAATGATTGGTGGTTTGGTCACATGGAGCATGCAAAGGTGACTAAATACTCAGATTTCTTTCACAAGTTGAGGAAGGAATTTGATGGGAGAAAACCACAGATGTTTCACAAAGTGACATTCCTAAGGAGGAGGATGTCAATCTTGTCACTCTGCACAAGAAGTCACTACATTCGCCACCAGCTACAAAAGTACTTGCATCTGGAGAAGAGACACTTGCAACTTTGCAAGATAGTCTTGAGCTCTTGACACATAGAGTCCCATGCATGATTCAGGAGATGCATGATGAGGAGGAAGAAGATTCTAGCGTTGGTACACTTGGAGAAAAGTAGCCATCACTCTTACCAACAGTTGGAGACACTATTTTCCCGGTTGGAGTGTTCTGGAAAGAGGTTCCCACACACCATTTTATCCAAGGTATGCATGAACTTTCATCACATATTGTTTCAGTAGATCTTATTGAAACTTATGAGGACATGCCATCAAGGCCAATGCATAACCAAGGGTTAGAACATAGTGCTGATTTGAAGTAGCAACATATCACAGCGCAAAGGACCCTTGATCTAATCAAGGAGGAGGTTAAGAACTATCCCAGTTCATCATTGTTGAGCTACATTCAACCCTTTGAGTTGAAGTGTAGAGTTTCAGAAAATGGGATGAGCATAATCCTGTGTATAATAACTGTTTATGAGATCAATGTTGTGCCTTGCTTTGAGACAACACATATATTATCATGCAGATATACAGTGTTGTCACTTAGTAGCTGTGAATATGAGGAGGTCCCATCATTCTTGGAGAATTCTGAAGGTAGCTTCACTCATGAAGCAATGGAGGTAAAGATGATAAATGGTAGACATCTTGAGATGAGAAACCTTTTCTCCTTTCTAGATGACCCTTTCTCAATGAGCATCTCACAGCTCAAAGATAAACTTCTACCTGCGGCAAATCCAAAAATTCATTGGTTTTGGAGGGCCTTTGGTGAAAAGAGAATCTCATTAAGAGATCTCATTGGAGGTGCACTTCAACATTTCATGAAGTGCAAAGTTCTTCATCAGTTTTGGGAAGATGGTATTCTACAAAGGGAGGATACCATGATTATGCAGCACATCACTCATCATCCATATTGGGGTGAGTGGGTGAGGATGATAATCAATGGGTTGCATGAACACTTGCAGATTTATGACATGGGCCAACAAGCTTGGTTACGTTGGTTTCCCTTGGGAGAACTTTGTCACTACCCAAAGGCTCCTATTTCTTTGATCCATGCCTTGAAGAACACTTATGAAATGAAGAAGGAGGCATGGCTGCGCTGGCTGCTCTTGAGTGATTATGGTTACCACCTAATAGCTCATATTTTTTGATTCATGCCTTGTGTATCAATAATAGAATGCAACAAAAGAAGGCATGTTCATTTTGGTTTCCCTTGAGAGAGATTGGCCACCACATGACATCTCCTATGTCTATGTGTTTTGTATTGGGTAAATCTTGGCATGATGCTTCATGATGTGCATTGATGATGTTTATTTTTATTGGGTTGATGTGACATTCCATATGTCTATTAGTATGTTTTTTCTCCATGATGCACATGAGGAGGAGAGAAAGCAACAAGATCTCTTGTTGCTTTGGTTGCTTTTGGGGGAGTTTGCCTTGACCATATTACATGGAGGAGGTGGAGGATGGTAGCAAAGGGCCTTACTCTAGTGGTTACTACTAGGATAATATGGTTTGACATCTTTGTCTACCAATATATCTCCTTTTCTTCTTTTTCATGATGTCGGAATGATGCTTGGATCCAACAAGGCCAACAGGGCTAAGGATGAGAGCATATCAATGCTAAATCAAATTCATGAAGCATGGGATGGAGAGATGTATTGTGAGATGGGACTTCTCCTTTGTGGAAAGAGCCACTTTATTTTATGCATCTCATGTATTAATGATGAAGTTGGAACTCATATGGTTGTCACTTGGTACTTCATGATAGGAGGACATCTAACCATATAGTTGGAGGTCATTCTATATGTTTTTGAAAGACAACTTTGGAACCAAACATGCATAACACATTACAGCAAATGGATGAAGCCTTCCTTATGTGGATGCCATTGGGAGGGGAATAAATGGCTTTGCATCTACTTTTGGAGTTGCTTGAGGACAAGCAACATTTTGCCGGGGAGGACTATAATATTCCCAAATTTCCACATCATATTTGGAATATTAGAGTCGTTGATTTTCTTAATAAATTAAGTAAATAAAAGGGTGGAGAAACCCACAAACCTCAAAGATGAATAAAATCCACTTTTATGTGTGAATGTGGATATTCTAGATCTATATCTAAAACATGGGGTAGTAGAGCAGCTCTATTAATGGAGATCATGTCTCATTTATGAGATAGATTATGGAGGACAAAACAATCAAATAAGATCATGGATATTAAATATAAAATCATAAGGATCTTTTATATGGTCAACTAAGATCATAATTCATTCAAAGAAGATCATTAAGAAATTATGATAAGATAGTGGAGGAAGTGATGCATTTAATGCATGCATGATGGAGAGGGTGACCACCCCATATGAACATGATGGAGGACATGGATCATGTTGATTCAGTCAACATTGACCAACTCAACAGCGCAGTAAAACATGGAGACTTTTTCCACATGTACAAAGCAGATTTGGAGTGGGCCCAGGCTATGGAAGGCTCATGGATATAATGAAGGTGAAGGCACAATGGAAGGCATGATTTGGATTATTCATCTCTTGATCTGTTTAGATATAGATTTGTCTAAGGACATTTCTATGCAAACTTGGGCTATTTAGCAGAGTTTGCAGGGTGTTCCCGAGCAGGAATCCCACCTCTTTCTTTGAGTAGCTCTAAAAAGAGGATTGTTCTTCATTCCATATCAGGCATTGGTGAAATCTTCAGGAGGTTATTTCTAGCATTCAGCTAGGAAACCAATGGAGGATTCATCCTACCACCTTTTTCTTCAGATTCAGCCTTTCAGGAGAATTAGATCTAAATTTGGCATTCAGGCCATCGGGTTTTACCTCCATGCAGTAGCAGCCCCCTCAAGGATTGCGCAGTTCAATCTTGTAGATCTATTGGAGGAAGGAAGTTTCCAGTATTTCAGCTAGAAATCCTGTGAGGAATAACCTCCTCACATTGGATCTATTTTTTCCATCACTCAGGAGCTGATCTTCCACATCTAGCAGCAGGCTAAAGAGCCTCCCTCTCTAACAAAATAGTTTTCTAAAGCTGTTGTTCATTCAGTAGCTATTTTCAGTGGAGGAGATTGGAGGAGCTAGATCTTGAGCTTTTAGCCCAAGAATCTAGTGAAGGGATCAACCCTTCTTGCATAGATCTGATTGTACATCATTGCAGCCATCATATCATCAGATCTAGCTTCAGATCTGCATTTCCCAGCAGCATATATGTGAATCCCTAAGGGGAAGGTTGTCTTAGACTTACAGATCTGAGAAACCCCTCCTGCGTTATCTTGGGAAACCATCATAGAGCCTAGATCTACAATTTCAACATCATCGGAGCTCCCATTATTCCTAGAGATGACTTTTTATCTTACAGGCAATTGTAGTCCCTATATTTGCAGCAGGGAAAGTGCAGTATACCTTCTAGCAGAGCAGCAGTTACGCAATCCCTCTTGGGATATCATTGCAAGGTCATTCTAGGCTACTTTTGTGGCTTGAGTGTCTCATATTTTGAGCACTGTTGTACTTGCTTTTTCACCTCCAAATTAATAAAATGGCTTAGTTATTTCTGTGCATTCTGCTGTGTATATAGATTTATTGTTTACTTTGCTGCATTTCTTATATTGTGTTTTAGTATTACTGCATTCTCCCTTTTGGGATATTACACCCTGATATATCTCAAGACATGCTTCCCCACCTTTGGAAAGAGCTTGGTAGGCTTAACCATACCTTTACTTAGCTGGTTAACTGCTTAGAAAATGTTTGGTTTGGTGTTCACCAAGTACATTAGTGAACCCACAAGCTTCCTGTAAATAGTAGCGTCCACTACTTCACCTGAAGTAGCATCCTCCTTCCTCCAATTTCCTGGAAGAGGAGTCTCCATGGGTTTACAGCTCTCCATGTGAAAATTACTCAGAATCTCTATGGAATACTTACCCTGAGAAAAAAATAGCTCACCATCCCGCTGCCATATCTCCAAACCAAGGAAATAATGAAGGAGTCCCATGTCCTTCATCTCAAACTCTCTTGCAAGGTATTATTTGCAATAAATTATGAGCTACTCATCACCTGTCAAAATTTGATCATCAACATAAAGTACGATAATCAACAACTTACCCTCATCCACAATCTGGTACAGGTTTGCATCTGCTTCACTCTTTGTGAATCCCAACCCGATGAAATAGCTGTCAATCCTGGTGTACCGAGCATGGGGTGCTGGCTTCAGTTCATACAATGCTTTCTTGAGTTTACACACATGCGACTCCCCGTCAAAGGTCTCAAAACATTATGGATTCTCTATGTACACTTCTTTCTCAATAAATCCATTGATAAATTCAGTCTTCACATCCATATGATGTATCTGCCACCCCAACAATGCATAGAGAGCAAGGATAGATCTAATCGATGAGTATCTTACAACCGGTGCGAAATTATCCTCATAATCAATCCCCTCTACTTGTGAGAATCCCTGGGCTAAAAATCTAGCCTTGTACTTCTCCACACTCCCATTTGTTGCTTGCTTCACCTTATAGATCCATCTAGATCCAACCATTGATTATCCGACTGGTCTTGGGAAAACTTCCCAAGCACAGTTCCTGCAAATGGACTCATACTCCTCAACCATGGCGTCAACCCAAGTTGGTTGTTGCACATATTCATCAAAGGAGGATAGTTCTGTCACAACACACTTTTTCATAAGAGCCATGTATCCAGTAAACCTGTATGGAGACTGTCTTTGTCTGCACAGTGAATTAGGGGCTTCTACATGTTTTGTCGCATCTAGCTGTCTCAATCTATCAGCTTCCGTGGTGCGCATTCTACCAAGTCTGGTGGATGGCTCTGCATGAGTGTTTTCTACCACTCCATGATCCTCCGCATGTGGCTGCTCCACATCTTTAGGTTCATCCTTTGGAACCAAGAGTTCCTCATCTGCATGCAAATCAAGCTCCCTCTCAAGGGACAATCGCATGGCTTTCTCCTCATCAAATTTTATATCCCGTCTCACAACAGTCATCCTGTTGTTTGGAAAATACAACCGATAGTTTTGGGGAGTATTAGTGTACCCCACAATATCCCAATCTTAGATGTTGGTTCTAGCTTCTTCCTGAAATCTTTGGTCACATGGAAATAGACAAATGAGCCAAGAATTTTAAAATATGAAACATCATTTTTCTTACCAGAAAAATCTTCCTCTGGTGTATTCATACCAAGTATCTAATGAGGACTATGGTTTTGCACAAAATACTGTTGTGTTGCATGCCTCTTCCCACAAATGCAACGATAGGCCCTCGTCATGCAACATCACTTGCACCGCACCCACAATTTTATATTCTTCCTTTTTGCAACCCCATTCTGTTGTGGGTTATGAGGTGCAATCAACTCTCTCTGAATTCCTTCTTTCCTACAAAATTTCTTGAATTCATTGAAGATGTACTCTCCACCATTGTTTCTCCTTAGAGCCTTTACATGCTTCCCCATATCTTTCTCCACCAGTGCTTTGAACTCACAAAATTTTGAGAACGTATGATCTTTCTTCTACATGAAGTATATCCAACATTTTTTAGAAAAATAATCAACAAATATGACATAATACCTGTGCTTTTTTGTTGAAGTTGTAGAGAATGGTCCACACACGTCTAAGTGAAATCTATAAAGGATTTATGCTGCTCGTTTATCCTTCTAATGGAAAGTAGCCTTTGTGTACTTCCCCATGGTACATCCCTTGCATGTGTATATCTGTGCAAGAGTACCCTTTGGAAGCCGCGTAGAAATATGTTGCATGACCTTCAAAGCATCATGGTGTAGATGGCCCAATATCCTGTGCCATAACTCACCCTCATCCTGGCTCACCACTTTGTCTGCCTTACCCATCAATGTTGTGCAACCATCTACATCAACTTTGTAGAGATTCTTCACATGAATCCTAATATTCTTGTTTTGTCACGTGGCTTTGTGTCGAAGGAAATATTTCCCTTCACTTAAAACCACATCATAGCCTCTATCCTCCAACATTATGACTGAAACTAAATTATTTTTTAAGCCTAAGACATGCATTACATATTTTAATAAGAAGTGTTTACCTAACTATCTTTGTAATGTATCTGTACCAATCCTAATAGTACTGTACCTCCCATCATCACCCATTTCGATATGCAACTGGAGATCCTTCTCCTCCACGCTACTGAAAATTTCTTTGTCTCCCATCATGTGGAAAGATGCACCACTATCAAGGTACCACACTAATCCCATCACACTTGACACCATGCATGCAATGAGCGAGAAGTCCAATTCATATTGCGAAGCTAAAGCCTCACAAATTGCAGATCCTGAAGCCTTCTTGTTCTTATTATTTTGTGGACAATTAGTGGCATAATGTCCATGCTTGTGACTGTGAAAACACTTCACTTTGGACATGTCACACTTCTTGCCTTATTTTCTGGTCTCAAATTTGGAATAGGATTTCTTTCCTTTTCCTTTCTTTGCCTTACTGGCCAAAGTGAAATTTTATTCATCATATTTTTTAGATGAAGATCCATCCCTGGTATTCCACCTGAATTCTTCTTGCACCAAATCCGACCACAGTAGTTCCCAATCTAGAAACTTCTCCCTCCCATTGACAAAGTTCTGATAACTATGCAAACTCTTGGGAAAGCCTAGAAGAGCTAGGCTCACCAACTCATCATCCACGACAGTAATTCCGACGCTCCCAAGCTCATCTCGAGATTGGACAAACTTGGTTAAATATTTCGGAATAGTGTCGCCTTTCTCCATTTTTATTTTCCTGAGCTTGTCCTTCAGTGCCAATTTTCTATGATCACTTCTACTCTGAAACATATCTGTAAAATCCTTCCACTTTGAATATGGTGTCACTTTTCCATGGATACTTGAGACAATGTGGTCTCTTACTCCCTCCACTAAGATCCTCCTCCCCTTTACAATATTCTTTTTCCAAGCATAAAGAAGAGCGACATCTACTGCGACGGGTTTGGGAATGTCATTATAAATGAATTCTTTCAATCTGTTGTCCTCCAGAACTTCCTCCATCCTGTATTTCCACACAATATAATTGGAACTTCCCTCGAGTGCATACTCCAATATCAAGCTATTGAAAGATATTTCGATCTTGATCCGCCTGTCACACCAAAGAATACTTTTGCAAATTTGAATGCTATTCAGCACAAACTCAATTCTTCTTCACTATAGTGATTTCCTATGCTCTGGTACCATGTAGAATCTATAAAAATAGTATGTATATCATGAATTCAATCCGATCATGCGATATGCTACAAAAAGATACTGAATTATTCTACAAATCAATTGCGGAAAATAAACACGATCGCCAATCACAACAAGTAAAGAAAGAATCAAATCAAACCACAACATAAATATTTTCCCTCTATCTTGCTCCTCAAAAACCCTCTATCTTCTATTGTATATTCACCAAGGAATCATGAAACAATTACACTGCACTCTTCTCTCAAGATTCCCCTACACTCTCACAATTGTCTCACACTGATCTGGAAAAAATTGACCAACACCTAGCCTATTTCCATCCTTTTCTCAGCCTACCTTGCTTACACAATTCATGTGGAATGCAATCCCTATTTTCAAGGAAATTCAACCTTTCTTAACTACGCAAACATCATGGGAAATCCTATGGTTTTTTTGGTGCATGTGGGTAGCCTTCTAATGATACAACTGATAGTTAACATCCCTTCAACCTTTGTCTCAACTGGGTCTCCACTGGAACTGACATGCATGCAGCTATTAATAGTAAATCATCAGTCACTTGACAGATCACTGCATGTGAATCAAATCTTATTTGATTCACTTGATCTCTCACTAGTGCTACAATCAGTTACAACTAGTTAGATTGACTTTAACTCACCTAGATTGAGTTAACTAATTTCTCATGAATTAAACTAATGCACTAACTGCAACCTGGACTCAATAACTAATTGAATCGCTTTGCATATCTCACCAACTACCCTCAACTCGAAATTAATGACCTAACTGAGTTTATCACACTCAGTTAACTATTACAAGTGACTATGAGATAAGATTACAATTTATTGTCCAATTTAATTAAGGGAAAATTAAATTAGACACATTTCCAATTTATTAAATAAAATGGCTTTCACACTAATGCATCTCTAGGACCCATGATCCCATGATCCCACACTAGTGTGTGTGTTGCATTTTCTTGTTGACTTTCAACATGTTGGACTCGATCATTTTTCACGCATCGAAAATGGGGAAATACCAACTAGTCTAGAGGAGGGATTGCCTGATGCGCAACTCTTTGCTATCAAGGTAGTTGATGATCAATTGATGACATTATTCACTTTTTGACCATTGGAAGCGTGCCTGCAAAATATTCGGTACATCAAAAGAAGGAGTTGGTTGCGTGCATATTTTATTTTACCTTGATCGCAAGTCAGTTGTATAAATTAGGAGCAGATGAAGTATTGCGGAGGTATGTTTTGGAACACGAGAGATAGGATATCTTGGATGAAACTCATGGACGGGTGGAAGGAGGCCATTATGGAGGAAAGGCTACTACATAGAAGGTGTTGCGTGCTCGGTTATGGTGGCCCACACTACACAGTGATGCACATGTGTATTGTCGAGCCTGTGATGCATGTCAGAGGACGGGGAAGCCCTCACGTAGAGATGAGATTCCCCTGCAGCCACAAATGGCCTTGAAAGCCTTTTATAAATGGGCTATAGATTTTTTTGGACCTATCAACCCTCCAAGAAAGAGGACATGAGCACTCTATATCATCATTTCCAGTGATTATGTGACCAAATGGGTAGAAGAGAAGGCAGTTAAGGATTGTACTGTAGAGATTGATGCGCACTTCATTTTTTAACATATTTTGACTAGATTCAGATGCCTGAATATATTGATGAGTGATAGAGGTACGTACTTTGCTAACGAAACTATTGAAGCTTTGACAGAGGAATTTCAGATCCATCACCAGAAGAGCATCCCGTATCACCCACAAGAAAATGGTGCAGTAGAGGCGTTTGACAAAATTCTAGAAAATGCGCTCATCAAGGTCTGTAATGCCAACTGAAACGATTGTGACGTGTGCATCCCTTATGTATTATGGGCTTATAGGACCACATGCAAGAAGTTGACTGGGAAAAAATCATTCAGGATGGTCTACGGCCAAGAAGAAATCATGCCAATGGAGTATATTGTCCCCAGCCTGCGCATCACAACATTCACTAATATGGTTGAGCCTGACATTATCGAGGAACGTTTGGTGCAACGAAAAACCTGGCATGATAGGCACATCAGGAATAAGGTGTTTAAGGAGGAAGACTTAGTCTTTTTATATGATAGTCAGTTTGCGCGCCACCTAGGGAAGTTCAGAAAGCATTGGTTGGAACCATACATTGTGAAGGAAATCACTGATGGAGGTGTTATGCGCTTAGCCACGTTTCCCAGTAAGAATTTTCCTGGGTATTTCAATGGAAGCCACCTAAATCTGTATAGGGACAACCCTATGCCGACAAAATGACTATATGGTTGGAGCATAAGCATCCATTTTTCTGCACGTGACGCCAAGGAAGTACGCAGATAGGTGCGACGGAGGCACAGGGGTGATGCACAAGTGAAAAAACTAGCCATTGGAACAGTGAAACTGGGTCAAAAAGTGATTTTACCATTGGATGGAGTGGGTTTCCTGCATTTAATGAGGCGATCTTGGAGGATTTTTTACCATTTTATAGAGGTAAGTGGAAATTAATGACAATCCAACCATTTTTACCTTGGATTTCTTATAAAAATAAGGGTGCGGGTCGCAATCATTTCCTTTGGCATTATAGACCTTGATGAGTATCAACCTAGTCGCCAAAGGACCAACATCAAAAAAGATGGTAGATACTGTGCAGAACGCAGTGGAGCAGAGTGCGAGCTTCCTGACGCCCTTTGTTGCTGCTATTGCAGAGCAGCAGGCCAAGATGAAGACCCCAGCTGCAGACCAAGATGAAGACCCTAGATAGTCATAATATTGTGTTGGGGGCCTGTTGGAGTAGGGTCCCTAGGACTGGATTTTGATATACTTTTGATATATTTTTTAAAGTTTTGGAATTTTAGTCATGCACATCACAATTCAAGGGGATTTGGGGCGGGTCAAATCCCCTCATGAGTTGTAATGGGTAAAAAGGGTAGAACTAGGGGCCACAAACCACAGTTTGCGGACCTTAGATGAGTGCAAGCTAAAAGTATAAATATGAGTCTAGTCAAGTCGATAATGGATATCTCATATGAACATAAGATATATCGCTATGTTCTGATATTTATTGCAAATTGTCTAGGTAGAAGGTGTTAGTGTCAGTATTTTTATATTTCCACTAGGGATCAAAACGCATTTGCATGTGCATCTTAGGTGTCTCATACTAAATAAATTTTTCATCATTCCATTACATCATGACTTAAAAATTGTTCTGCTGGTGGTTTTCCTTGTCAAATAAACTTTTTCTCCCTCCAAGATTCATATTTTTGACTCATTCCCATGTCCCTTTGAGCATAAGAAAACCTATGGAAATGCACTGATTTACTTGAAAACATTTTAAGTCAAAATCTCATTCAAAATCAGGTCAAAAAGTAATCTCATTGGGTCATTAGGGCTTTGCATCTTTCAAGGTCACTCTTTCATTCAAATGAGGTCAGCACATATATGAGAGGGATTGAACAAGATCATCATGATGGTTTCATTATACCTCAAAGGTTATACTTTCGATTTGAAGACTTTTCTATCAAAATAAAATTCTGATATAAAAGTCACTTATGTAATTTTTTTTTTTCAAATGTAATTTTATGCTACTATATGTAATAATTAAATCGAAAAGCTGTCAAAGCCATTATTTTAAGCCTCGGTGAGCAAATGAAAAATCCAACTCCACGACTTAAGCAACCTGCAATGCAAAAAGAGTCAAAGAGTATCAGTGATAAAAGAAAAATACCCCAACATTATAAAAGTGGGTATTCAAAGTTAAATCAAAATCCACTTGGCTATGAAGCCCATCAAACATTTCAAATAAGTAATTTTTGCCTTTCAAAACATCAGCAGCATTCAGTAAAGAAAATTTTCTGAGTTTTTTGAGCAAAATTGGGCTAAATTTCTCGGCGCTGCGCTTTTGTACCGGCACTGCCCACCTGTACCTTGGTTCTGCACCCTTGCTAGAATATTTCCGTGTATTTTTTGAAGGCGTTGCGCGCCTGCCAGGAGGCATTGTGGGTTTGGAAAAGCATTGTGTGCCTAGACCGGGAAGATTGTTGAGTGTTCAAGCCATTCAAACAACTTCAAATCACTTCCAAATTTATCCTATAGTCCTCCAAGCACTTCTAATCAAGTAAGTACATATCATAACCCCATTTCTAAGCTATTTGGTGATTCTTGAATGTGTTAAAGTGAAACCCTAATGAAAACCCTAATTAAAAGTTGATCATTATTTATACACTTATTTCATCCTCCTAAAAGAATATCAATCATAGGCAGGGTAATTTCATTGACCTAGTGTTTTCATTGACCTATTTTGTCCCTTCATTCATTCCCTACACCCATTTCCCTTCACTCATTCCCTTCATCTTTCAAACTAGCCATCTCAACCCCTTCCCCTCATCTCATTTCACTTGTACCCTAGGGTTTCATAAGTCAGAGTTTAGAGACGTCAGAAGAAGAAGATAGTGGCATTGTTGGTGAGGCACAAAGGCCAAGAAGAAATGATCATAAGGGAGGGAAAATAAACAAGTTTGAGCCCATCACTACAAGAGAACTCATGGCCTCTCCTCTCACTGTGTCTTGTTTTAAACATGTGGGTTGCTTTGAATTCTGTGAGAGAGTGCAGCAAGTCCAAAATCACCCGGAGTTAATAAGACTGTTCATCATCAATCTACATGACAAATAGGTTACTCTTTCTGGGGTCACATTTGATATGTCCACCAATGCCATTGCAGCTGCCACATGGATCCCTAGTGTAGGAGAGAGGTGATTTAAACAAGCAAACTTGGATATGAGCTATTATGAACCATACCTTAAACCTAGGTATAAGGATGACAAGAAATCAATTTTCCCTTTCTCTCATCTCCTTGATCGGTATGCTACTATGATGAAGATAATAATGAAATATCTTACTTGTGAGGGGAGGTTCACCCAACTCTACTCATACCATATCCATCTCCTCATGCATTTCACTAGAGTTAGAATGCTACACTTACCTTACTATCTTTTCCGCAGCATTGACAAGAAGGCTTACATTGTGCAAAAGAGGGACCCAAAACATCAAATGTAGAGTCTATTTCATCATTAACTCATTAAAATGGTAGTCATGCATCAGTTTAAGCAGAAAAACATTTCATGGGATGCATTCATTGCAAATGAGATTTTCACTACTCCACCTAGCCATCATGACCAGGATATTCCTTCATCATCTCATCCTCCCATATCCACTTCTCCATCACATCCCATTGTTCATACATCACCACCCACTCACATCCATTCACTTCATGTTGATCCCATCTCATCACCTTTCTATAACCCTTCACCACTAAAATGACTGATATTGAGAAATTTCCTTTGACATATCAGAGAGGCCAATGGCATGTGTTTGCTTTACATGCTGTGAAAGGGGCCATGCCTTCTTCATCAGCAAAATAGGTAGACAAGGGCAAGGAAAAGGCTACAGAGCCTATCAATGTTGAGCTGGAAGACAAACATGAAACTAAGAAGGAGTTTCAGTCGTTTGACCTTGATGATGAGGATGAGGTTAGAATCACCAATGCATTGATCAAAGGCAAGGCGGCCAAAATTAGTGAGCTTCAAGCTAATACTGGTAGAGCAAGGAATGTGATTGACTTTCTTGAGCTAGAAAATCAGCAGCTGAAGACAAAGCAGACCATCAGTGAGGTCAAGGCAATCAGAGCTCAGAGAGAGGTAGGAAAGGCCAAGGCCTTGCTGGAGGATACCTTGGGAAAATTTGATGGTAGTGATGATGAGGAAGATCAACTTCTGAGACAGAGACCAAGGAAAATTGGGCTAAAGAAGGCTTTAGCTCGGGAAAGGTAGAAAGAGGTTGAATTAGCAGAGAAGCTCACTCCAAGTGAGTTGCTTTCCATTGACATTAGTAAATATAGAGAGTCTTGGCTTGAGAGAGCCAATTTTCATCTCGAGAGCCTACTAGAGAAGGCAAATAAAGACAATTATATTCAGAGGAAGATGGAAAAGCACTATGCCATGAGAAACAAAATTGCAAGGGCCAAACTCAAATGAGCCCATGCAAAGATTTGGGCTTTAAAAAAGGCAAAAGAGAAAGAAAATTTGAACATTATTTCTGAGGTGTCCCTTCAGGCCTCAAACCCTTGATCAACAAGCAAATTCCAATTTTGGCACACCTTGTGCAAATTTTGATTTTTTGACAGTTTAGCATGCAGAAAATTGGCTAAACATACAGCGCCACTGGCGCTGCACTCTTTTTTGGGGCATCTAAATGGAAAATGGTAATAATTTTCATGTTCATATTGATGATTACAACAACCTCAGAAATTTTTAGGAGATTTGGAGTAAAACCAGTCCCTAAAAAGGGAAAAAAACCATCAAACAATCATGTTTCTACCCTCTTTTTGACCCTGGCACTGTGTGTTTACCAGTCTTGGGAGAACAGGTTTTTGACAAGGCAGATGGACACTATTCTGGAAAATAGAGGCATATTTTGAAACTAGACATAGATATATTTCCAATGAACTATTATGGAGATGACTTGGACATCGGGAAGGCCTCCAAAATTTGCTTATGAAAGAGGCTATTTTATCTGTCATGGCACTCCGCGTTTACCAAGAAAATGCAGTTTTTATTACCTTGAGCAGATTTTGACTTTTTGACTTTTTACTTGGTAAAATGGAGAAATTACTAATGTAAATGGTCATGGTGAATGTAAATGTCATTTTTTGACTTTAATTTAAGGTAGATACATTAGATAAGTCTCCTAGGAGGTCAAATGAATAAGTTTCCTCTCTTCAGATTCTTGAGTTTTCCTAGTCTTCAGATTCTTGAGTTTTCCTAGTCTTCAGATTCTTGTTTGGGAGTAGGTGAAACAGCTCCTCCTCTCATGGATTCGACTCCCTGAGGCTAGGGAGAGTGGTTTGGAAGTCTATTTGATGTATTTTCTCAGTAATTTTTTGAGGTTGGACTCACTTGGATCTTTGGCATATCAAGAGGCATCTTTGTATATTAGTTTGGCTTGGACATTAATAGAAATTTGCAGCTACTTTCTTGGGATCCATGTGGTATGATTTTTAGACATATTTTCCTCTCTGTTATCAATTTGTTTGAATTTATTGTTAATTCATAAACCATTTCATGTCTATAATATACTAGATTTCAAGTTTGAAAGGCAGAATCCATATGTATTTATGCTCTGTTTTGGGAAATTTAGTATAATGTGTTCATTCTCTTCAGTTTAGGTTAAATACGCTTCACATGATTTCCCTAGATCCTCACCAGTCTCTTCACCTCACACAATCATCTTTGAATATCTAAACCTTTTACCTACTTTTCCCCTTGAAACCCCTACAGATTTTGACCTAATCTCCCTTCCTTAGCTGTTTGGCTCCTCCTGATCTAGAAAACCCTAAAATCAAAATCAAAACCCCCTGTATTCCTTAGCTAGCCTAAAATATATTTCATCTAGCACTCTTGGCTGTGATTTTATCGATATATCCCTCTCTGACTTGGTAGGGATATATACCAAGTCCAAAGTTTGGTTTGAGGTTACCTCAGGATTTCCTCTCTCAGCCTTGAGGTTCAATCTGAGTGATAACATTTTGGTGACTCCACTGGGGAAGAAAAAGTAAGATCAGATCAACCCCAGTAATTAATTTTCATTGGAATTCTTAAACTTGTGGATGATAAGTTTAGAATTTATTTAAAGGCTGAATTAAAAAATTTGTAAAGTGCATATTTGGTGTTGAAATTGGACATACTGGCTTCCCGAAGATATACTAGATCCAACCCCGATCCAAATCCTCCTACTATTGTTAGTGATCCTCAGAACATTGGAAGAAAATGTAAAGTTTTTGTTGAGACTTATAGTTCAAGCGGAAATCAATCATAAGGAAGTTCCATCCCAAGAGCTCATTCATTTCTCGAAGGGTTAGAAAACTTGCAAGATATTGAATTGGATATAAATTTTGAGCAAAGTTTATTCCGGAGTAAACATTTGAGTTGGATTGATGAGATTCCTGCATTTCCTTCCATAGTCCTGTTGAAGATAAGTTTTCACACTCTCAATTAGGGTTTCAATCAAGTTCTCAATCAAAATTTTTACAATCTCTTAAAAATTTGCTGAACTACTCTTCGCAGGTAAGTACTTGGTTGGCAAGCAGACCTCAGATATTAGCTTCTTCTTCCATCACTTCATCTACTATTACTCAAAATATCCCTCTTCCCCCTCCTTCTTCTTCATCCATTGTTCAAACTATTCAGTCAGGGACAAGTCTTCCTTTGATCACCTCAGGCATCCAAATCCCTGTGATTAATCCTGTTGTTAATCCTCCACCCCCACCTCCATTCATTGCTACAAGATATGCCCCCCTTGTTCTTCCTCAGAATCCAGGTCAAATGCCCACATATTACCAAACCAAAATCCCTTTGTTTGATGAAAATCAGTCTATAACAACTCAAAAGAACGTAGATAAGATGAATGAATTCCTTGACCTTAATTAAATTGATATAGAGGATTTGAAGAAGAGACTATTTGCACAAAGCCTGGGAGGAGAAGTGAGAAAATACTTCAGATCTTTACCAAAAACCACTATTGACACTCTAGCAGTTTTGCATAATCAGCTTGTAGAAAGATGGGAACTAAATAAGAATCCTCTTCAAATCATGTCCGAATACGAGAACATGAAAAGGAATGTTGGTGAGTTTGTTCAAGATTATTGTGTGAGATTTTATGCAGTGTACAATCCTCTTCCTGCACATATGAAACCACCGGAGGGTATGGTTTTGGTCAAATTCCCGGATGGATTTGATGTTGATATGGCATATCAGTTGCATGAACGTGATCCTACAACTTTAGCAGACATGCAGAAGAATGTTGTAAGTGAGGAAATGAATTTTCTGGCTAAGAGAGAAAGGATGAGATCAGAAAAGAGGGTGACTATCAAAGAGGATACCTCCACTTCCGAAGAAAAAATGGATTCATTACTCTGAACTGTGGAGAGAATGGTTGACAAACTATCCATCTTAGATAGACCTGAACCATAGATCAGGAATCTAAATTTCAGAGGGCAGCAGCAGCCTCGGTTTAGAATCAAGAAAAGAGAGAAGAAAGCACCTGACCAAACAGCACAACAACAACAGAAAATTAGGACCCCCTTGCAGCAAAACTATGTCCAAGGAGTAGAAGAAGAGGAAGATGAAGATCCAATAATTGAAACAAATCATTTCTTTACAACAGATGGCTTACCCATGTTCCTGACCAAAGATGAGGAGTATACTGAAAATATGGATTCTCCAAAATATGAAGACTATATCTTGGAAAATAATGTTGATTTGGAAACATAATCAAATGATTACCAACATGGATATATGAATTCTTTGAGTGCTCAACAGAAACAATATTCTCTAAGGAGAAGAGATGTACCTATCAATCCCATTCAAAAAAGGAAAGAGAAATCAAAGAATGATATTCCTAATAATCAGAGAAATGGTAAAGAACATGTAGATCAGAGTAGTAACAACAATCAGCCATCAACAAGCTCAGCTATTAAGGAGAAAGACACTCAAAAAAAGGAGATTGTGACAAGGAATCAAAATAATAGAAGAGATACTATTGTCAAAGAGGTAGATAAACTCACAACTTTTAATTTAGAAAATGAAATAGCTAAATTGAAAGTATACATTCCTTTGACAAAGTTAGTAACGAATAGTCATTACAGAGATCAAGTGTCTAAAATGTTGCTAGTTGATCCCTTGTCTGATATGGTTAATGTTGAAGATGACCACCCTGAACTCATTTTCGATCCAGCTATAGATGGTAAATTAGGAGAAAGTGAAGTTCCTCCCTTTTATTTGAGCCTAATACTGCATGAATACATATTTCACAATGCCATGCTTGATTCTGGGGCCTCTCACAATCTGATGCCTAAGGCTATTATGGAAAATATGGGCACGGATATCACCCGACCTTATCATGATTTGTATTCATTTGATTCTGGTAAACTTCGCTATATTGGTCTCATTAAATATTTAGTGGTTTCTTTGGATCAAATCCCGTCCAATAATGTTTTGATGAATGTGGTGGTGGTTGAGATACCACCTCGTTTCAGCATGCTACTATGAAGATCATGGGGAGCCAAACTAAAAGGTAGTTTACAACTGGACTTTTCCTATGCTACTATTCCTGTTTTCGGGCAATTGTGGAAATTGTACCGGGAAAATAAAATGAAATATATGATAACTAATAAGGAGAAGCCTATCATTCATCCCATACAAGTTGTACATAAAGATTTGGAATCTTTTATTTTGTACAATGATGGTGATTTGAATTATGTAAATAATCGGTTAGTAATAGCAGAAGATGTTCCAGAAGTTTCATAAAGTTTTAGAGAAAATCTTGATAAAGAGAAATAAGTGGTGCCTTCTTCATTGGTACCTTCCTCCGAGCAAGCTCCTGAAAAATGAAATTACTGGCCCAAGTAAAACATAACCAAAAGTTGAGTTTCAGCATTTAGAAGATGAAGCGGGCTTATGGAGCATGGATTTTGATGGTGCTTTGGGTAAGGAAGGTGCAGGTATTGGTATTTGGATCCAAAGTCTTGTTTGTAAATATGGTGGAATACCAAGTAGTGTAAGAGAATTCTCGTATAAGTTGGCTTTTGACTGTTCTAATAACAAAGCGGAGTATGAAGCATTAATTATAGGTCTTAAAATTCTGAAGAAACTTGGTGCAAAAAGAAATTATGTTTATGGTGATTTTGAGCTTGTCATAAAGTAGGTAAAAGGAGAATATCAAGAAAAACATCCACGGGTGATGGCCTATAGAAATTCAGTCTTGGATGTCTTGAAAATGTTCCCTAAGTATACATTAACGGAAGTGCCAAGAAATCATAACATCATTGCAGATTCTCTTGCTATGGTGGCAAGTAATCTTAAAATTCCAATGAAGTCCAGTAATAAATTTGAAATTCATGTCAAACATAGACCTAGTGTTCCAGATAATCTAAGGTACTGGCAAGTTTTTTGGGATGACAAAGATATTAATAGATTTTTACAAATTGAAGGAAAGTTTAAGGATGCTTTTATTGATGATGTATGTGATTTTGATGATCAAGACATAGAAGACAATCAGATGAATGTTTTGCAGCTGAAAGATAATGTTATTCCTAAAGTTCTGATACCTTTAGAAGATATGTTCGATCAAGATGATGTGGCCAGGAAACCAACATTGACTCATACAGAAAAGGGTGTGGAATATGTGAACATAGGAACAGAAGACAAGCCCAATATGGTTAAGTTGTCTAAGACATTGTCTTTCGACGAAAAAGATAAGTACATTAAATTGTTGCCTGAATTTTCTTATATTTTGCATGGGATTATGCAGATTTGAAATTTTATGATAAGAATATTATTCAGCAGACTATTCCCATCAAGCCGGATCAAAAACCCTTCAGGCAGAAGTTGAGAAGGATAAACCCAATATTGTTGCCATCCATCGAGAAAGAGGTAAACCGACTATACAAATTAGGTATCATTGTGCCAATTAGTTTTTCTAATTGGATTTCAAATTTGGTGCCGGTAAGGAAAAAAACCAGAGAGATAAGGCTATGCCTAGATTTCCGAAATTTGAATAAGGTTGCTTTAAAGGATAATTATCCCCTTCCTAAGATGGACCATGTTCTACAAAGGGTAGTTGGAGCATTAGGGATGTCACTACTTGATGGATATTTAGCTTATAATCAGATTTTGGTACATGAAGAAGACCAAGGTAAGACTGATTTCACAACACCTTGGGGAACCTTTCAGTATGTTAAAATTCCATTCGGACTCAAGAATGCAGGGTCTACTTTTCAGCGGGCGATGGATATAGCCTTTGCTAATGAAAAATATGTTTTCTTAGTAGTGTAACTAAATGATTTGACAGTGTTTTCTGGTTCTGATGATCAACATTTGTATCATTTGAGGATTATTTTTTATAAATGCAAGGAGTTCAGGATTTCTTTAAATCCAAAGAAGAGTCTTTTTTCCATGGATGAAGGCAAACTCCTTGGTCACATAATTTCCAAAGATGGTATTTGCATTGATCCTTCCAGATTCGAAGTCATTCAGAAGATAGACTTTCTGCGGAACAAAAAGGAGATTCAGGCTTTCAATGGTAAGATGAACTTTTTATGCAAATTTGTTCCGAATTTAGCTGAGCATTTAAGAGAGATGACTAATATGTTGAAAATGGAAAACAGCGTAAAATGGACCACTGATGCTATGAAGTCATTCAACTTGGTAAAGCTTGCTTTAAGCACAACCCCTGTTTTGGTTAGTCCATATTATACTAGTGTTTTCATAATATTTTCATTTGCATCTGAGCACACTTTGGCTGCAGTTTTGATGCAAAAGAGAGATCAGGTTGAACAGCCTATTGATTTCTTTAGTTGAGCCATTTGAGATGATGCTCTTGACTATAACATTATTGAGAAACAATATTTAGCCCTAATCAAAGCTCTGAAAAATTTTCGGATCTATCTTTTACATTCACATACTATTGCCATGTTCCAAATGCAGCGGTAAAGGAGATTCTCACACAAACTAATCCTGAAGGTCGGAGAGGTAGGTGGAATTCAGCTATGCTTGAATATGACCTTGAGATTAGGCTTACCAAACTGATCAAGGGACAAGGGTTAGCTAAGCTGATGGCCGAATCCAACTTGCATGCTTTACATATAAACCTTATTATAGCAATGTCACAAGATGATGAAGATGGCACTTTAATACAGGTATCATAAATGTTTCTTACTTCACCATGGTATTCTGATATAGTATATTTTCTTCAGCACTTGTGTCCTCCTCCTGGAATGTCAAAAATTCAGGGTAGGTCTTTGAAATTAAAATCTGCTAAATACTACATTCTAGGAAGTGCCCTTTATAGGAAAGATCTGGGAGGTGTTCTTTTGAATTGTCTGGTTGAAGATGAAGCTAAGCAGGTAATTGATGGCTTTCATATGGGAGATTGTGGAGGTCATTTTATTTGGAAAAAAATAGCTAAAAAGGTGTTGAGAGCAGGGTATTATTAGCCAACTTTATTTTCTGATTTGTATAAAATAGTCACAAATTGTCATGAATGTCAGGGTTTTCAGGGAAAAATGAAGCTCCTTTCTCTTCCGTTGAAACCTATTGTAGTAAATGCTCCTTTTCAATAGTGGGGACTTGATTTTATTATGGAAATTCATCCCACATAATCAGAATAGCACAGATGGATCCTAACAACCACCAACTACTTCACAAAGTGGATCAATGCTATTCCTACAAGGCAAGCTACGGATACGGTAATCATTCAATTTTTAGAATCCAATATTATGTCTCATTTTGCTTGTCCTCGCAATATTATTACAGATAATGATGCAGCATTTAAGTCAAATAAGATGATTTATTTTTTTCATAAGTGTAATATCAGATTGGGCCATTACACCGCATATTATCCACAGGGCAATGGACTAGCTGAGTCCTCTAATAAATATTTAGTGAATATAATTAAGAAAATGTTGGAGGATAACAAGAAAAATTGGCACCGGAAGCTTACCAATGCTTTGTGGGTAGACCGAGTGAGCACCAAGAAGTCTATAGGTATGTCACCTTTTGAATTGGATTATGGTATAGATACAGTGTTTCCTGCATCACTTGCAGTCTCAGTTATGAGGTTATTGCAGGAAGCAGATAGTGAGGAAGATAATATGCAATGTCGAATCAATCAAATGATTCAAACAAGGGAGAAAGTTTCTCAGACTTATTCTAAGCTTCAGGAGAGAATTAAGCATATTTATGATCGGAAAACCAAAGCAGATAAATTTTAACTGGAGGATGTAGTGCTAAGATGGGATGCAAGAAATGAAGATAAAGGTAAGCACGAGAAGTTTGAAAACCTTTGGAAGGGACCCTACAAGATCTTGGCTTGTCGAGGATAGAATGCCTATTTGCTAAAAGAAATGAATGGAGAGGAATGTTCAAGAGGACCAGTCAATGGTAGGCTTCTGAAAAATTATTATTTCTGAATCGACTTCTAAGAGAATGTTTCACTGTCATTGTAAATACTAGTTTATATTTTCTGTAAAGTTTGAGGGAGAAGGTCATCTAGGCTTGGTGCCTGGAGTGAAGGCTATAAAGCTTGTTGATTTTCTGTTGTTTTTAGATTTTTAGATTCATTTTTGAGTTAGTGTCAGAGTCATTTTTTGAGTCATTTTCAATCTCTTTAAATGGTTTTTGAGTCAATTAAAGTTATCTGCAGTCTTTTGGATTGTTTGACCGTATTTACCCAATGGTTAGGCACTTCGTCTATAGTGTTCTTGACACCTCCAAGGAGATTCCATCCCCAATAAGGCCAATGTTAGTGTCAGTCTTTGCATACTTCCACCAGGGATCAAAACACATTTGCATGTGCATTTTAGGTGTCTCATACTGAATAAATTTTTCATCATTCCATTAGGTCATGACTTAAAAATTGTTCCGCTGGTGGTTGTCCTTCTCAAATAAAATTTTTCTCCCTCCAAGATTCATATTGCTAACTCATTCCCATGTCCCTTTGAGCATAAGAAAAGCTATGAAAATCCTCTGATTTACTTGAAAATATTTTAAGTCAAAATATCATTCAAAATTAGGTCAAAATGCAGTCTCTTTAGGCCATTAGGGCTTTGCATCTTTCAAGGTCACTCTTTAGTTCCAATGAGGTCAGCACATATATGATAGGGATTGAACAAGATCATCATTATAGTTTCATTATACTTCAAAGGTTATATTTTCAATTTGAATACTTTTATATCAAAATTCCATTTTGATATAAAAGTCACTTATGTAATTTTTTTTTTCAAATGTAATTTTATGCTACTATATGTAATAATTAAATCCCAAAGCTATAAAAGCCATTATGTCAAGCATCAGTGAGAAAATGAAAAATCCAACTCCATGAATTCAGCAACCTGCAATGCAAAAAGAGTCAAAGAGTATTAGTGATAAAAGAAAAATACCCCAACATTAGAAAAGTGGGTATTCAAAGTTAAATCAAAATCCACTTGGCTATAAAGCCCATCAAACATTTCAAATAAGTCATTGTTGCCTTTCAAAACATCAGCAGCATTCAGCAAAGAAGAATTTCTGATTTTTTTGAGCGAAATTGGGCTAAATTTCTCGGCGTTTCGCATTCAGAAACTTGGCGTTGCACGTTTGCATCGGTGCTGCGCGCCTGTACCTTGGCATTGTGAACTTTCCAGAAGATTTTCATGTATTTTTTGAAGGCGTTGCGTGTTTGGAAAAGTGTTACGCGCTCAGAAAGTGGTGTTGCGCGCCTAGACAGGGAAGATTGCTGAGTGTTCAAGCCATTCAAACAACTTCAAATCACTTACAAATTTCTCCTATAGTCCTCCAAGCACTTCTAAGCAAGTAATTACATATCATAACCCCATTTCTAAGCTATTTGGTGATTTTTGAATGCATTAAAGTGAAACCCTAATGAAAACCTTAATTAAAAGTTTGTGATCATTGTTTATACACTTTTTTCATCCTCCTCAAAGAATATCGATCATAGGCAGGGTAATTTCATTGACCTAGGGTTTTCATTGATCTTGTTTGTCCCTTCATTCATTCCCTACACCCATTTCCCTTCACTCATTCCCTAAACTCATTCCCTTCATCTTTCAAAACTAGTCATCTCATCCCCTTCCCCTCATCTCATTTCACTTGTACCCTGGGGTTTCATAAGTCAGATTTTAGAGATGTCAGACGAAGAAGATAGTGGCATTATTGGTGAGGCACAAAGGCCAAGAAGAAATTATCATAAGGGAGGGAAAATAAATAGGTTTGAGCCCATCACTACAAGAGAACTCATGGCCTCTCCTCTCACTGTGTCTTGTTTCAAACATGTGGGCTGCTTTGAATTCTGTGAGAGAGTGCAGCAAGTCCAAAATCACCCGGAGTTAACAAGATTTTTCATCACCAATCTACATGAAAAACAGGTTATTCTTGCTGGGGTCACATTTGATATGTCCACCAATGCCATTGCAGCTACCACATGGATCCCTAGTGTAGGAGAGAGGGGGTTTAAACAAGAAAACTTGGATATGAGCTATTATGAACCATACATTAAACCTAGGTATAAGGATGACAAGAAATCAATTTTCCCTTTATCTCGTCTCCTTGATCGGTATGCTCCTATGATGAAGATAATAATGAAGTATCTTACTTGTGAGGGGAGGTTTACCCGACTCTACCCATACCATATCTGTCTCCTCATGCATTTCACTAGAGTTAGAATGCTACACTTACCTTACTATATTTTCTGCAGCATTGACAAGATGGCTTACATTGTGAAAAAGAGGGGCCCCAATCATCAAGTGCAGAGTCTATTTCATCATTCACTCATTAAAATGGTGGTCATGCATCAGCTTCAGCAGAAAAACATTTCATGGAATGCATTCATTTCAAATGAGGTTTTCACTACTCCACCTAGCCATCATGACCAGGATATTCCTTCATCATCTCATCCTCCCATATCCACTTCTCCATCACATCCCGTTGTTCATACATCACCACCTACTCACATTTATTCACCTCATGTTAATCCTATCTCATCACCTTTCTATAACCCTTCACCACCACATCATGATATCGGAGCATCAAGCAATGAAAGGGACATTGAGGCAAATTGCACTAAAATGACTGATATTGAGCCATTTCCCTTGACATATCAGAGAGGCCAAAGGCATTTGTTTGCTTCACATGCTGTGAAAGGGGCCATGCCTTCTTCATCAGCAAAACGGGTATACAAGGGCAAGGAAAAGGCTATAGAGCCTACCATTGTTGAGCCGAAGGACAAACGTGAAACTGACTCAGAGTTTCAATTGATTGACCTTGATTATGAGGATGAGGTTAGAATCACCAGTGCATTGATCAGAGGTAAGGAGGCCAAGATTAGTGAGCCTCAAGCTAATCTTGGTAGAGAAAGGAATGTGATTGACTTTCTTGAGCTATAAAATCAGCAGCTGAAGACAAAGCAGACCATCAGTGAGGTCAGGGTAATAAGAGCTCGGAGAGAGGAAAGAAATTCCAAGGCCTTGCTGGAGGAGACCTTGGGAAAATTTTATGATAGTGATGATGAGGAAGATCAGCTTCCGAGACAGAGACTAAGGAAAATTGGGCTAAATAAGGCTTTAGCTCAGGAAAGGCAAAAAGAGGCTGAATTAGCAGAGCAGCTCACTCCAAGTGAGCTGCTTTCCATTGAGATTAGTAAAGATAGAGAGTCTTCGCTTGAGAGAGCCAATTTGCATCTGGAGGGCCTACTATATAAGGCAAAGAAAGATAATTATATTCAGATGAAGATGGCAAAGCACTATGCCATGAGAAACAAAATTGCAAGGGCCAAACTCAAACGAGCCCAAGCAAAGATTCAGTCTTTGACCGAGGCAAAAGAGAAATAAAATTTGAACATTCTTACTGAGGTTTCCCTCCAGGCATCCAACCCTTGATCAACAAGAAAATTCAAATTTTGGCACACCTTGTGCAAATTTTTATTTTTTGACGGTTTAGCATGCAAAAAATTGGTTAAACGCACAACGCCATTGACGTTGCGCTCTTTTTTGTGGGATCCAAATGGAAAATAGTAAGAATTTTCATGTTAATAATTCTGAGTACATCAACCTCAAAACGTTTCAGGAGATTTGGAGCAGAACTGGTCCCTCAAAAGTGGAAAAAACCAAAAAAAAATCATGTTTCTTCCCTCTTTTTGACCCCGGCGTTGCGTGTTTACCAGTCTTGGGAGAATAGGTTTATGATAGTGTATATGGATTCCATTCTAGAAACTATAGGCATATTTGGAAACTAGACTTAGATATATTTCCAATGAGCTATCATGGAGCGGATTTGGACATTGGGAAGGCCTCCAAAAGTTGCTTGCAAAGGAGGCTACTTTTTTTGTCATGGCACTGCATGTTTACCAAGAAACTGCAATTTTCATTATCTTAAGCAGATTTTGACTTTTTTACTTTTTACTTGGGAAAATGGAGAAATTTCTGATGTAAATGGTCATGGTGAATTTAAATGTCATGTTTTGACTTTCATCTAAGGTAGATACATTAGATAAGTCTCCTAGGAGGTCAAATGAATCAGTTTCCTCTCTTTTAGAGGAAAATTGTTAAGTTTTCCTAGTCTTCAGATTCTTGTTTAGGAGTAGGTGAAACAACTCCTCTCATGGATTCGACTCCCTGAGGCTAGGGAGAGTGGTTTTTAAGTATATTTGATTTATTTTCTCAGTAATTTTTTGAGTTTGGAATCACTTGGAGCTTTGGCATATCAAGAGACATCTTTGTATATCAGTTTGGCTTGGACATTAATAGAAATTTGTAGCTATTTTCTTGGGATCCATGTGGTATGAGTTTTAGACATATTTTCCTCTATGTTATCAATTTGTTTGAATGTATTGTTAATTCATCAACCATTTCATGTCTATAATATACTAGATTTCAAGTTTAAAAGGAAGAATCCATATGCATGTATGCTCTGTTTTGGGAAATTTAGTATAATGTGTTCATTCTCTTCAGTTTAGGGAAATACATTTCACATGCTTTCCCTAGCTCCTCACCGATCTCTTCACCTCACACAATCATCTTTGAATTTCTAAACCTTTTACCTACCTTTCCCCTTGAAACCCCTACATATTTTGACCTAATCTCCTTGTCTTAGTTGTTTGGCTCCTCCTGATCCAGCAAACCCTAAAATCAAAATCAAAACCCCATGTACTCCTTAGCTAGCCTAAAATATTTTTCATCCAGCCCTCTTGGCTGTGATTTTATCAAGAGATCCCTCTCTGAATTTGTAGGGCTAGATACCAAGTCCAAATATTGGTTTGAGGTTACCTCAGGATTGCCTCTCTTAGCTTTGAGGTTCAATCTAAGTGATAACATTTTGGTGACTCCACTGGGGAAGAAAAATTAAGATCGTATCAACCCCAATAATTAATTTTCATTGGAATTCTTAAACTTGTGGATGATAAGTTTAGAATGTATTCAAAGGCTGGATTGAAAAAAAGAGTAAATTCCATATTTGGTGTTGAAATTGGACATACTGGCTTCCCGAAGATATACCATATCCAACTCCAGTCCAAATCCTCCTACTATTTTTATTGATCCTCAGAACATTGGAATAAAAGGTAAAGCTATTGTTGAGAATTCTAGTTCAGTAAGAAATCAATCAGAAGGAAGTTCCATCCCGAGACCTCATTCATTTCTCGAAGGGTTAGAAAACTTGCAAGATATTGAATTTGATATAAATTTTGAGCAAAGTTTATTCCAAAGAAAATATCTGAGTTGGATTGATGAGACAGTTTTTGATTCCTCCATTTCCTTCCACGGTCCTGTTGAAGATCATTTTTCACACTCTCAATTAGGGTTTCAATCAAGGTCTTAATCAAAATTTTTACAATCTCTTAAAAATTTTCAGAACTACTCTTCCTAGGTAAGTACTTGGTTAGCAAGAAGACCTCATATATCAGCTTATTCTTCCATCACTTCATCTACTATTACTCAAAATATACTTCTTCCCCCTCCTTATTCTTCATCCGTTGTTCACACTAATCAGTCGGGGACAAGCATTCCTTTGATCACCTCAGGCATCTAAATCCCTGTGATTAATCTTGTTGTTAATCCTCCACCCTCGCCTCCAGTCATGGCTGCAAGATATGCCCCCCTTGTTCTCCCTCAGAATCTGGGTCAAATGCCCGCATATTACCAAACCAAAATCCCTTTGTTTGATTAAACTCAGTCTATAAAAGCTCAAAATCACGTAGATAATATGAATTACTTCTTTGACCTTCATGAAATTGATATAGAGGATGTGAAGATGAGACTATTTGCACAAATCTTGGGAGGAGAAGTGAGAAAATTTTTTAGAGCTTTACCAGCAGCCACTATTGACACTCTAGCAGTTTTGCATAATCAGTTTGTAGAAACATGGGAAGAAAAGAAGAATCCTCTTCAAATAATGTCCAAATACGAGAACATGAAAAGGAATGTTGGTGAGTCTATTCAAGATTATTGTGTGAGATTTAATGTAGTGTACAATGCTCTTCCTACACATATGAAACCACCAGAGGGTATGGTTTTGGTCAAATTCCCAGATGGATTTGATGTTCATATGGCATATCAATTGCGTGAACGTGATCCTACAACTTTAGCAGACATGCAGAAGAATGTTGTAAGTGTGGAATTGAATTTGTTGGCTAAGAGATCAAGGATGAGATCAAAAAAGAGGGTGACTATCAAAGAGGAGACCTCCACTTCCGAAGAAAAAATAGATTCATTACTTCGAACTGTGGAGAGAATGGTTGACCAACTATCCATCTCAGATAGACCTGAACCACAGATTCAGAATCCAAATTTCAGAGGGCATCAGTAGCCTCAGTTTGGAATCAAGCAAAGAGAGCAGAAAGCACCTAATCAATCATCACAACAACAATAACAGATTAGGACCCCATTGCGGCAGAACCATGTCCAAGGAGTAGAAGAAGAGGAATATGAAGATCCGGTAATTGAAACAAATCATTTCTTTACAGCAGATGGCTTACCCATGTTCCTAACCGAAGATGAGGAGAATACTGAAAATCTGGATTCTCCAAAAGATGAAGACTATATCTTGGAAAATAATGATGAATTTGGAAACAGAATCAGATGATTACCAACATGGATATATGAATGCTTTGAGTGTGTTAGCCCCCCTATGAAATTCTTGACAAACAAGCTGGGGGCTGAATTGTTTTGGAGCCTTCAAGGAATGTCTTTCCCCTGAAAACTCATCCTCCTTGAAGTCTCTGTATGCTGCTCCTATCATATAGTCCCTCTATTGATTCATTTTTCAAAGAGCCCATTATTGCCCCTTATCCCCCTGCAAAACACCATATTGTCACCGATGTTTCCCCCTTTGTCTTCTCCCCAATTTCTCCCTTAATCTCCCTACAATCCCCTTTGGATTATTCCTTTACCTTTGTTCCCTCAGAATTCCCCTTAAACCTTCTACTGTTACCCTCCTTAGGCCTTGGAATGCACTAAAAGGGTTTAGAAACCCACTTTCCGACTATATGACAAGCCTAGCCCTTTTTCTGATCGCCCGCGCCCCCCTCTCTTCCATAAAAACCTAGCGCCGGAACCCAAAGCTAAACCCTCTAGGCGCTTGGCCCCTCCAAACCTTTCTCTGCGCGAAAAATCATCAAAAACCTTCGCAAACGCGCATTTGTGGGTTTTAATATATTTTGTTTGATCGACGGATCTCGACCGTTCGTTAAAGATCCGGATCCAACGGCGCGGTGCTCACCCGAAGCAGTGGACCCCGCCTGCATACGTCATCCTCCAAACCCGCCGGTAAGTTGCGCACCACCCATCTGCAACAGGCGATTTTCCCGGAGAGCCAGCGATTCCACTCATCTCCTGCCACGCGTCCTCCTGTACCATTCTGAAAACCCACCATTTCGCTCATTATCTCCCGGACGAAAGCCAGGCAGCGGAATTCACAATCACCGTTAGATCCTGGAGCCCTCATCCGACGGCGCTCATTTATCGAACCCGCACACTTTTTAACTCCGCCCATCGTACCCACAGGCCCTCCATTCGTCATCCTCCGCCGTTGATCTATCAGCGATCAACGGTCCAGATTCTTTCCCCGTCGTTGACCGTTCCACGGTCTCCCGCCTCACCCCGTCTCGCCACGTCATTTCCACGTGTATGCCCCGTACATTCTCCGTCTCCGTCACTATATCTTTGGTTTCGTCGTGTTTTTTTTTTTTAATGTTTTCATTCGTCTATCACGAGTATTCGCTCTGCGTTTCATTATTCCTCTACCAGAGCATTCCGTCACCATTATTCACGATTTCTCCTCAGTTCTCTGTCTGCATGGCCATTTTCCGTGTCCACAGTGTGCCCTCGCATCCCCCATCATCCACGTCCATCGATTTCTTCACAGTTGTTGTTTTGCAGGGTTGCGAAGAGGTGAAAGCCTCCATGTTCCGATCGTACCATCTTAATGGAGGAGTTTGCAGACAGAATTAAATCCGAGGACCGGCGCTACCATAAAATTGTCAAAGAAAGCTGCTGACGGGATTTACATTAAGGAAAAGGAAAATTTCGAACTCTGTGAATCTCCCATCGCCATTTAAAACCAGAACTACCCTGTCAGAAGAAAATAAAGCAGCGGAGCTTTCCAGTACAGAGCAAAAGGGAGGTTAAGGCACGCTAACGAAGATCCAGAGCCTTAAATCAGTGTTTTCAAAGGAAGAGCAGCAGATTACAGACCCCAAAAATCGGTCAAAGGATCCTGAGCGCAGGCAAAAGGTAATATCAGGGTTTTTCGTCAGCAGAATGTTTTTTATTCCATAAGTACATGGCACCCAAACAGCTTTTATGATGCACCATGTCCCTGAAGGGTTTTCTGCCAGACTACAGCTCAAAAACAGTCAGACATTTATGAGACAGGCCTTTCAGTATTTTATTTTATTTCTGTTCAAGACACCAGGAGTACTTCAGCCAAAAGATGTCAAGATCAAATCTGGAGCGGAACATTCTCTCACAAGGAAGGTGACAGAGATTAAATACATAGTATATCAAGCAGAATGGGTTTCGGCCCTACATTCATTGTGGTGTTTAAAGATACATTTAATTTTCACCTACTCCTTCAGTCGATCTTAGGTTCATCCGTTGCTATAAAGCACAGAAGGAAACATTGTAATGGTTGTTGATGAGATATCAAAGAAATGCAGGTATTTTCCTCTTGAGACAAGTTCTCTGCGTGACATTGTAAGATAGGCTGAGATTCGATGTATTCAGACTGAATGTTCAAGCTGTGGGCTATAATGTACCTGATTGGTGTTGTTTTTAATATGACAAACATGTTTCTTTGGATCCTGATCTGAAGCAGCTGGTGATGTTTTCCTTTCTCTGTATTTGTGATTGACTTGCTTTCATTTCATCATGTTTCTTCAGGCTCGCATCAGAAGTTTGGCATAAGATTTACCCTTGATAGGTACCTTATGTTGCTGCTCTCCCAGCCTTTATGTTTTCTGCTTATATGTGTATCTGAATGTTGATTTCAATTGATTTAACCAGTGTAGTGGATGATGTTGCCTGCTCTCTGATGTATGAATTGATGAATTCCATGTTTAGATGTTCTTGGTAGGATTTAGCTGGAAGGTTTGGGAACACTGGGGATTAGTGTTAGCCATGTCCACTAGGATCTTTGCACGACCAGCTAGCCTTTCTAAGATCCCTTGTAATTGCCTCTGATTTTTTCCAAGCAGGCCTGGAGTTAAATGACCTCTGACCTGATCTATAGACAGAGTTGGTTGGTTCTCCCCCTTTCATTTTCTATCCTTAATGTCCCATTCCAAATATCTCCTTTAAGATCCAAATGCTCTAGATGACTAGCCCAACTGAAAGCTTGCACATTGAACACAAATAAATCCTTTCTTGACTCCATAGCCCAATGGCTTTGATGTTCCCTGAGTTATCTATCTCTGCCTAAGCTTCCTCTTCGCTCATCCTTGTCTTATATTGGTCCTTCTTTTCCTGATTCCCTCCAACCAAACACAAACAATCAAACCAACAACCCTGAGCCTACAACTAGCCTAAAATCATAACTTAGAGTTTCAAAGATATATCTTTTGACTTGTATAGAGAGATCCCTCTCTGGACCTAGGAGGGCTAGATCCTAAGGTCCCAAAGTGGTTCTATGTTGTCTCATCTTTTGGTCTCTGTCAACCTGGCCAAAACATGGGAACCCCAACATAATGGCGACTCCGCTGGGGAATTCTGAGTACATTTCACCTTAAAAAATTCGTAAAAACCTCAGAAACTTAGAACTCTGGTTAGGTTGACAGTAAGTCACCCCTTTCTTGAATCAACCTCCATTATTGAATATCCACCATACTCTTAGACAGATCCTGGAAAGGGCCAGGTAGCCTCCAGATCTCATCCTCTTTTCAGAGGTGACATATCTGGTAAATGCCCTCCCAGTCAATCTCTGGTTGGAGCTTGTTGTTTTAGAGGAGATTTCTGAAAGGTGATAGTGCCTGAGCACTGTGGTGGACAGTGTACCCCTTAGATACACCCTAAACCCTCCACCTGGCGACTCCATCGTTCCAAAACGAAAATACTCCACTGGTGATCAGTAGGCCTACTGATCATCTTGGTTTCGCATCAGACTCCACTGGGAGACCAGACCCGAAACATAATGAAGACTTCACTGGGAGACCAGCCCAGAGACAATATCAACCACAATAGAAGTAACAAGTAGGGTTAAGCTTCTTAGTTCAAGAACAACATTCTGGCTCATAGAACCATTCATACGAGAGCTTGCCCTGATCCAAACCCACCTGAAATAGTTGATAATCCTGAGAAAATCCTCAAGAGAACACCTGTAAGTAGGAGATCAAATATTTCCAGCCACATTCTTAGAGCTAATTCTGCACCAAAAAACCTAACAGCTCTCGCACATTCCCTCCCCGACCTAGACATACCTAATAGACTACCGAGAACTAGGTCATTCAATCATCTAGACCAACAAGACCTTGAAGTTTACAATACGCCATCTAACAGTGGCCAAAACGCTAGGGACAGAGAAACCTCTCCATCTACACCACCTGATATACACTTTGTCCAAAACTTGGGGCTCTCCCACCCTAGATCTTCTCAGCAGACTTCTGCTGGTCCTAGCATCCCTGTCATCCAAATACCAGCTGTTCAAGCCAACCCTATACCTCATCAGAACATTAACATGGCAGCTTGGTATGCACCTTTAGTTCTACCCCAACCCTTGTTACCCTTACCAAATGATTATCAATCAAAAATCCCACACTTCACTGCTAAAGAATCCATCACAGCTCAGCAACATGTAGATAAAATGGAGGACTCTTTTGATTATATGGAAATTGATGATGAAACAATCAAAATGAGGATCTTTGCCCAAAGCTTAGGGGGCGAGGTCAAGAAATGGTTTAAAGGGTTGCCTCCTGGCAGTATTCAAGATCTCCCTGCATTATACCAAAACTTTATAAACAAATGGGAGGTTAGAGCAAACCCTCGCCAGCTCCTAGCAGAATACATGTCCCTTAAGAGGAATGTAGGAGAGAGTGTTCACGATTACACCACTAGATTCAACCGCATTTATAATGCTCTCCCTCCACACATGAAGCCTCCTCAAGGTATGGCCCTGGCTAAGTATCCTAATGGATTTGATGCCGACATGGCTTATGAGCTTAGGGATAAAGAGTACACCACCCTGGAAGACATGCAAAAAGGAGCCATAACCATAGAAGCAAACTTAATGGAAAAAAGGGCAAGACTAAAAGCTGAAAAGAGGGTAACATATAGGGATGACAACGTAGCTTCCACGTCTGATCTCAAATATGACAGAGTTTCAAAAAATGTGGAAGAACTTCAACAAATGATAAAGATGATGGTTTTCCAAAACAACAACCAAAACAGAAACAAGAACCAAAGCATTAGAAGAAACAATGCTGCTCCCAACAGACAGAGAGAGTTAGATCAACAAATCATTCCCCCATTTCAAGAAAAATTTTTAGATGAGGATGAGGGAATCATTGAAGATTCTGAGGGGAATACAATAAATATGTTTGAAGTAGAGGACTCAATCCTTAACTGTGATTCAGAGGAAGATCAGCCCTCACCTTCATATTGGGATGAGGAATGGTTAGAAACTGAGGATTGCAGATTAGGATTTGAAAATGCCATGATGCAAGTTAGGGAACAATATGAACTTAGGAGCAAGAAAAGCCAGGACACTTCCAAAACAAAGACTCCTGAGGTAACCATCAAGAAAAGACCTGAAAAATTTCCAAAGCAACCTCCGTGAATAGCAAAACAGCAACTGAAAGTTTTGGTAAACATGAGGAGAAAGACAACGAAGTCCCCAGAAAACAAAGTCAACCAACCAGCAATACTAGCACTTCAGTTAGTACTCCTAATACAACTGTTCCAAACCCTATACATAGTGAGAAAACACTAAATGATTCGGCTACTAAGACAGTAGCAAATAAAACAGAATCGAATATTACAAAGATGCAGTCCACTTTCAATTTAAAGAGTGAGATTGCCAAAATCAAGATCTCTGTACCATTTTCTGAGCTGGCCACTCAGGATGTATATAAAGGAAAAATTTTGAAAGAATTAAATCTGGGAGAAATGAATGATTCTGTAAATTTGAATGATGATCAACTAGCCCTACTCTTTGGTCCCAAAATTGAGGGAAAATTTCAGGAAGGGGTAGTTCCACCCTTCTATATCAGTCTCAACATTCATGAAAAAATACTCCATAATTCCATGCATGATTCTGGAGCATCACACAATTTAATGCCTAAGGTAGTGATGGAAAAGCTAGGCCTAGAGATAACCAGGCCCTACAAAGACTTATACTTGTTTGACTCTAGTAGAGTGAAATGCCTAGGCTTGATCAAAGATTTATGTGTGAACCTGGCCTAGATTCCTGCTAAATGTATGGTCATGGATGTGGTAGTGGCAGATGTGCCACCAAAGTATGGCATGCTATTGTCAAGATCAGGGGGAGCCAAACTGCAAGGAACAATGCAGATGGATGGCTCTTATGCCACTATCCCTATATTTGGCCAACTTAGAAGACTGTATAGAGAGTCTCAGATGAAATTCTTAGTCAGTAGCCCCGAGAAACCTGAAAACTCACCATTATACTCTGTACATACAGATCTAGACTCTTTCATTCTCTACAATGACCAATCCTCAGAAGAGCCGAGATCAGATAACGGAGACACAAACGTAGAGCTCATGGATTTCAACATAATGGCTACTCTAGAATAATACAATGAAGAATACCATGGGAAAAATACTGAAAATGTAACTATGAATGGAACAGAAACAAAACAAAAACAGCAAGCTAGCCACCTCCCTGATCTCCATGCCCATAATGAACCACAAAATGACCCCCCTCCTAGCACAAACCTCACAACTCAGCATAACGACGAATCCAGTTGTAGGGGAGGTGATGAAGACGAAGTGAACAACGAACCCCTATGGGAAATGAACTTTGATGGGTCCTTTACTAGGAAAAACGCTGGAGCAGGAGTGTGGCTACGTCACACAGGAAATGACCACGCAGAAAGCCATGCTGTGAATCTGCATTTCAAATGCACAAACAATATTGTAGAATATGAGGCTCTCATCCTGGGTCTAAATCTGTTGAAAAAATTAGGAGCCCATAGGATAGCTGTGAGAGGAGACTCAGAGTTAGTTATCAAACAGGTGAAAGGTGAGTATTCAGCAAAACACCCCAGGCTTAGGGCATACAGGAATGATACTCTAGATTTGCTGAAAACGTTTGTTGAATATGAGTTAGTATTCATTCCCAGGGGCCAAAATGTAGTTGCAAATGGATTAGCTTGTCTAGCTAGCTCATATCCTAAGGCACCAGTTGACCAACAAATTATCATTAAGACCAAATTCATGCCTGCAGTGCCAGACAATGAAAAATATTGGCAGGTCTTTGAGGGAGACAAACAGATCGAAGATTTCCTGGTGGGCAGGAATGAGTTTGAATTTTCAGATTTAGAATCAACTTTTGATGATAGCTACCCAAACGAGGATCCCCCAGATGAGCAAGAAACACCCTGTAACGTAGCAATAAATTCTTTTTCTGAGCGAACTGGAAATCCAACCAAAAATTGTGAAAACGCAGATACAGAAGAAGTAGAGGTGTTGCAGGCCAAAAATAAGAACATACCCAGAGGCCTGGCACCTTTAGAGGACCTTTTTGACTTTGATGACGTAGCAAAAATGATCACAATTGAACATGTTGATTCTGATGTGGAAGAATGCAACATTGGCACTGAAGACAAACCCAAAATGATAAAACTGGCTAACTCACTACCTGCAGACATGAAGAAGAAATACATTGACCTGTTCAAGGAATTCATAGACGTGTTTGCATGGAGATATGAAGACTTAAAGGCCTATGACACCAACATCATACAACACAAGATACCACTGAAGGAAAATCAGAAGCCTTTCAGACAAAAACTCCGTAGGATTAATCCAAAACAGTTGCCTACAGTAGAGAAAGAGATCAGGAAGATGTACGATGCAGGCATAATAGTTCCTGTAAGTTTTTCTGATTGGGTGTCAAACTTAGTGGCTGTAAGGAAGAAAACAGGGGAGATTAGACTTTGCATAGACTTCAGAAACCTCAATAGAGCCTCCCTGAAAGACAACTACCCTTTGCCTAGAATGGAGCATATCCTACAAAAGGTAGTAGGCTCTAAGAGAATCTCCCTGCTTGATGGTTTTTCAGGATATAATCAAGTTCTGGTACTCCTAGAAGATCAACTCAAAACAACTTTTACCACTCCATGGGGCACCTTCATGTATGTGAAAATGCCCTTTAGATTGATGAATGCTGGAGCTAAGTTCCAGAGAGCAATGGATATTTCTTTCTCAGATGAGATTGGACACTTTATAGTTATCTACTTGGATGACTTGACTGTCTTTTCTAAAACTGAAGAAGAACATCTGAAACATCTGAGAAAAGTTTTTGAAAAATGTAGAAGGTACAGTCTGTCCCTAAATCCTAAGAAGACTGTTTTTGGGTTGCAATAAGGTAAACTTCTTGGCCACATTATATCTAAGAAAGGGATCAAGATAGACCCACAATGAGTTGAGGGAATACTTCGAATCTCACATCCAAGAAACATCAAGGAATTGTAGTCCTTTATAGGGAAGATCAATTTCCTTAGAATATTTATCCCCAATCTTGCTGAACATCTTAGGAAAATGACTGAAATGCTAAAGAAAGATGCAGGAATTAAGTGGACTGTTGAAGCCAAGAAATATTTTGAGTCAGTAAAACTTGCACTCACTCAGGCCCCTGTACTTATCAGCCCTGACTTCTCAAAAGATTTTCTGATTTTTTCATTTGCTTCCCAACACACAATAGCTGCAGTTTTGCTGCAGAAAAATTCAGAAGGTAATGAACAGACTATAGCCTTCTTCAGTAAAGCCTTAAGAGATGCACCCTTAAAGTACAACATCATGGAAAAGCAGGCCTATGCCCTGATTAAGGCCTTAAAAGACTTTAGGGTGTACATTCTGCATTCTCACACCATTGCCTATGTGCCGAATATAGTGGTCAAAGATATCTTGTCCCAAGACCCAGATGGGAAAAGGGGCAAATGGATTGCTACAATTTTAGAATATGACATTGAAATCAAACCCACCAAGCTGATCAAAGGTCAAGGCCTGGCCCAATTAATGGCTGAATCTAATCTACAGGCCCTTGATATTAACATGATGAATGCCCTGGATGAGCAGGAAGGATTGCCCCATCCAACTGTTGAGGAGCAGTTTCAGAACTCTCCTTGGTATATTGATATCCTTTACGTGCTCACACACCTCAATGCCCCTCCAGAACTGTCCAAAACAAAGGCCAGATTCATAAAACTCAAAGCTAGAAATTACTGCATTATGAATGAGAGTCTATATTGGAAAAATCCAAATGGTCTTTTGCTGAAATGTTTGCCTGAAACCGAAGCTGAAAGAATCAAACAAGAATTCCATGCTGGGGAGTGTGGAGGCCACCTGAGTTGGAAGGCCACTGCAAATAAGATACTCAGGGCTGGTTACTATTGGCCTACACTCTTTAGTGATGTCCATAAAATGATTCTTGCCTGCCACAAATGCCAAATCTTTGAGGGCAAAAGAAAGCTCCTTCCCCTCCCTCTGCAACCGATCACCATAGAAAGCCCTTTCATGCAATGGGGCCTAGACTTTATAGGAGAAATTCATCCTGCCTCCTCTGGACAACATAAATGGATCCTAACTGCTACAGATTACTTCACTAAATGGATAGAAGCCATACCCACTAGGAATGCCACCGATTCTGTCATTATTAGGTTCCTAGAAGACTTCATCCTATCTCGGTTTGGCTGTCCAAGGAAAATAATCACTGACAATGCTGCTGCTTTCGGATCCAAAAGAATGGTTGATTTCTGTCACAGGTACGGAATAGCACTTGGACATTCAACTGCCTATTACCCCCAGGGTAATGGCCTAGCTGAATCATCAAATAAAAGCCTGGTTACAATCATCAAGAAGCTGCTGGAAGAAAACAAAAGATCATGGCATAAAAAGTTGATACATGCCTTGTGGGCAGACAGGCTCACTACAAATAAATCTATTGGCATGTCACCCTTCCAGCTATTTTATGGGACTGAAGCAGTTTTTCCCACAAGCCTTGGGGTTCCAGTTGTCAAGCTTGTCTAGGAGATCCAATCAGAGGAGAACATTATGGTGAGAAGAATCAATGAAACTATCCATTTGCAGCAAACAAGGGAGCAGTTTTATGACAAAGCTGTCAGAATACATGAAATCATCAAAAGGCAGTTTGACAAAAGGACCAAAGCTTCAGATTTCAAGGTTGGAGATAAAGTTCTAAAATGGGATTCAAGAAGAGAGGACAAAGGCAAACATGGTAAATTTGACAGCTTGTGGCAAGGTCCTTTTGTTATCCAGGCCACTGTGGGTCCTAATGCATTTTACTTGCAAGAACTTGATGGTACAGAGCTGTTTGGGGGTCCTGTCAATGGCAGGATGCTCAAACACTATTTCTGCTAATTTCTCATTTCCAGTTTCATTTTCATTGTACATACCATTGCAGCCTTTATTTTCAGAAAAAAAGAGAAAAGGTTCCAAAAAACAGAATGAAAGGAGAGGTTCAGACACGCTCAAAACATGAACCTCTGAAGTAAAAAGCATGGCTCAAACCTGATCAAAATCCAAGCCAAAGGAAGCAGAATAGTTAGTCCTAATAAGCTCAAAATGTGGATCAGCAGCAAAAAAGGAACCAGCTCTAATATGCCCAAAACCAGAGCTGAAGCAAAGAAAAGAGGTGACTCAAATATGCTCAAAACCTGTGTCACGAGAAAGAAAGAAGAATGTTTCAAAGTTGCAGAATTCCATGCCTTCACAGTTTTGTCTTCTACAAGTTTCTGTATAGCCAGTCAGACAGTCTAATCCTGGCTTGGCTGTTTTAAATTTCCCGTCTTAGAATGTAGGTGAAGAAACTTGTTGGACAGTTTAATCCCAACAAGTAGTAGATTAGGTAGAGAAATAGATGAGGCCAACAGCCTAATCTGGCCTGGAGCAATAAGGGTAGATCTAGAATAGGTTTGTTTTTGCTTTCAAAATAAAATGTAAAGGGTCTGCCAGCTCAAATGCACCCAAGGGAAAATTGTTAGGACTGTAGTTTGGGTAGGTAGTTTGGTTGGGAAAATGTTTCTGCTGACATATCATGTTTGTGGCAGCTGAAAATCAACCAAGAAAGATGGCTTATGATAGCAGGCATCTGGCCTACTCCAAAGAGCATATCTGGTTTCTTGACTCCTCCAAGGAGGAGCCATCCCCATGTGGAGCCACTGTTAGCCCCCCTATGAAATTCTTGACAAACAAGCTGGGGGCTGAATTGTTTTGGAGCCTTCAAGGAATGTCTTTCCCCTGAAAAATCATCCTCCTTGAAGTCTCTGTATGCTGCTCCTATCATATAGTCCCTCTGTTAATTCATTTTTCAAAGAGCCCATTATTGCCCCTTATCCCCCTGCAAAACACCATATTGTCACCTTTGTTTCCCCCTTTGTCTTCTCCCCAGTTTCTCCCTTAATCTCCCTACAATCCCCTTTGGATTATTCCTTTACCTTTGTTCCCTCAGAATTCCCCTTAAACCTTCTACCGTTACCCTCCTTAGGCCTTGGAATGCACTAAAAGGGTTTAGAAACCCACTTTCCGACTATATGACAAGCCTAGCCCTTTTTCTGATCGCCCGCGCCCCCCTCTCTTCCATAAAAACCTGGCGCCGGAACCCAAAGCTAAACCCTCCAGGCGCTTGGCCCCTCCAAACCTTTCTCCGCGCGAAAAATCATCAAAAACCTTCGCAAACGTGCGTTTGTGGGTTTTAATATATTTTGTTTGATCGACGGATCTCGACCGTTCGTTAAAGATCCAGATCCAACGGCGCGGTGCTCACCCGAAGCAGTGGACCCCGCCTGCATATGTCATCCTCCAAACCCGCCGGTAAGTTCCGCACCACCCATCTGCAACAGGCGGTTTTCCCGGAGAGCCAGCGATTCCACTCATCTCCTGCCACGCGTCCTCCTGTACCATTCTGAAAAACTGCCATTTCGCGCATTATCTCCCAGACGAAAGCCAGGCAGCGGAATTCATGATCACCGTTAGATCCTGGAGCCCTCATCCGACGGCGCTCATTTATCGAACCCACACACTGTTTAACTCCTCCCATCGTACCCGCGGGCCCTCCATCCGTCATCCTCCGCCATTGATCTATTAGCGATCAACGGTCCAGATTCTTTCCCCGCCGTTGACCGTTCCACGGTCTCCCACCTCACCCTGTCTCGCCACGTCATTGCCACGTGTACGCCCCGTACATTCTCCGTCTCCATCACTATATCTTTGGTTTCGTCGTGTTTTTTTTTTAATGTTTTCGTTCGTCTATCACGAGTATTCGATTTGCGTTTCATTATTCCTCCACCAGAGCATTCCGTCACCATTATTCGTGATTACTCCTCAGTTCTCCGTCTGCATGGCCATTTTCCGCCTCCACAGTGTGTCCTTGCATCCCCCATCATCCACGTCCATGGATTTCTTCACAGTTGTTGTTTTGCAGGGTTGCGAAGAGGTGAAAGCCTCCATGTTCCGATCGTACCATCTTAATGGAGGAGTTTGCAAACAGAATTAAATCCGAGGACCAGCACTGCCATAAAATTTCAAAGAAAGTTGCTGGCGGGATTTACATTAAGGAAAAGGCAAATTTCGAACTCTGTGAATCTCCCATCGCCATTTAAAACCCGAACTACCCTGTCAGAAGCAAATAAAGTAGCAAAGCTTTCCAGTACAAAGCAAAAGGGAGGTTAAGGCACGCTAACGAAGATCCAGAGCCTTAAATCAGTGTTTTCAAAGGAAGAGCAGCAGATTACAGACCCCGAAAATCAGTCAAAGGATCCTGAGCGCAGGCAAAAGGTAATATCAGGGTTTTTCGTCAGCAGAATGTTTTTTATTCCCCAAGTACATGGCACCCAAACAGCTTTTATGATGCACCATGTCCCTGAAGGGTTTTCCGCCAGACTACAGCTCAAAAACAGTCAGACATTTATGAGACAGGCCTTTCAGTAGTTTATTTTATTTCTGTTCAAGACACCAGGAGTACTTCAGCCAAAAGATGTCAAGATCAAATCTGGATCGGATCATTCTCTCACAAGGAAGGTGACAGAGATTAAATACATAGCATATCAAGCAGAATGGGTTTCGGCCCTGCATTTATTGTGGTGTTTAAAGATACATTTAATTTTCACCTACTCCTTCAGTCGATCTTAGGTTCATCCGTAGCTATAAAGCACAGAAGGAAACATTGTAATGGTTGTTGATGAGATATCAGAGAAATGCAAGTATTTTCCTCTTGAGACAAGTTCTCTGCGTGACATTGTAAGATAGGCTGAGATTCGATGTATTCAGAATGAATGTTCAAGTTGTGGGCTATAATGTACCTGATTGGTGTTGTTTTTAATATGACAAGCATGTTTCTTTGGATCCTGATCTAAAGCAGCTGGTGATGTTTTCCTTTTTCTGTATTTGTGATTGACAACTTCTACCTTCATCGTGTGTTTCTTGGGGCTACTTGCTCGAGGAGGTTTGGCATAAGATTTACCCTTGATAGGTACCTTATGTTGCTGCTCTCCCAGCCTTTATGTTTTCTGCTTATATGTGTATCTGAATGTTGATTTCAATTGATTTAACCAGTGTAGTGGATGATATTTTTTGCTCTCTGATGTATGAATTGATGAAGTCCATGTTTAGATGTTCTTGGTAGGATTTAGCTGAAAGGTTTGGGAACACTGGGGATTAGTGTTAGCCATTTCCACTAGGATCTTTACACGACCAGCTAGCCTTTCTAAGATCCCTTGTAATTGCCTCTGATTTTGTCCAAGCAGGCCTGGAGTTAAATGACCTCTGACCTAATCTATAGACCGAATCAAATGGTTCTCCTCCTTTCATTTTATGTCCTTAATGTCCCATTCCAAATATCTCCTTTAAGATCCAAATGCTCTAGATGACTAGCCCAACTGAAAGCTTGCACATTGATTTCATATAAATCCTTTCTTGACTCCATAGCCCAATGGCTTTGATGTTCCCTGAGTTATCTACCTTTGCCTAAATTCCCTTGTTGTCCACCCTTGTCTTATATTGGAACCTTCCTTCCTGATTCCCAACAACCAAACAAACAACCATGAGCTTACAACTAGCCTAAAATCATAACTTAGAGCTTCAAAGACATACACTTTGACTCATATAGAGAGATCCCTCTCTGGACTTAGGAGGGCTAGATCCTAAGGTCCCAAAGTGGTTCTATGTTGTCTCATCTTTTGGTCTTGTCAACCTGGCCAAAACATGGGAACCCCAACAGAGTGCTCAGTAGAAACAATATTCTCGAAGGAGCAGAGATGTACCTATCAATCCCATTCAGAAAAGGAAAGAGCAGTCAAATTATGATCTTTCTAATAATAAGAGAAAGGGTAAAGAACATGTAGATCAGAATAGTAACAGTAATTAGCCATCAACAAGCTCAGCCGTTAAGGAGAAAGACACTTAGAAAAAGGAGACTGTGACAAGGAATCAAAATGATAGAAGAGATATTGTTGTCAAAGAGGTAGATAAACTCACAAATTTTAATTTAGAAAATGAAATAGCTAAATTGAAAGTGTCCATTCCTTTGACAGAGTTAGTAAAGAATGTCATTACAAAGATCAAGTGTCTAAAATGTTGTTAGTTGATCCCTTGTCCGATATGGTTAATGTTGAAGATGACCACCCTGAACTCATTTTCGGTCTAGCTATAGATTGTAAATTAGGAGAAAGTTAAGTTCGTCCCTTTTATTTGAGCCTAAGACTCCATGAATACATACTTCACAATGCCATGCTTGATTTTGGGGCCTCTCACAATTTGATGCCTAAGGCTATTATGGAAAATATGGGCATGGATATCACCCGACCTTATCATGATTTGTATTCATTTGATTCTGGTAGAGTTTGTTGCAAAGGTCTCATTAATTATTTAGTGTTTTCTTTGGATCAAATCCTGGCCAATAATGTTTTGATGGATGTGGTGGTGGCTGACATACCACCTACTTTCGGCATGCTACTTTCAAGATCATGGGGAGCCAAACTAAAAGGTACTTTACAACTAGACTTTTCCTATGCTACTATTCTTGTTTTCGGGCAATTGCGGAAATTGTACGGGGAAAAGAAAATGAAATATATGATTACTAGTAAGGAGAAGCCTATCAATCATCCCATCCAAGTTGTACATAAATATTTGGAATCTTTTATTTTGTACAATGATGGTGATTTGAATGATGTAAATAATCAGTTAGTAATAGCAGAAGATATTCCAGAAGTTTCAGAAAGTTTTAGAGCAAATCTTGATAAAGAGAAAGAAGTGGTGCCTTCTTCATTGGTACCTTCCTCCGAGAAGCCTTCTGAAAAACTTGAAATTAGTGCAGAAAAGAAAAATGAAGTTACTAGCCCAAGTAAAACATAACCAAAAGTTGAGTTTCAGCATTTAGAAGATGAAGCGGGCTTATGGAACATGGATTTTGACAGTGCTTTGGGTAAGGAAGGTGCAGATATTGGTATTTGGATCCAAAGTCCTATTTTTAAATCTGGTGGAATACCTAGTAGTGTTAGAGAATGCTCGTATAAGTTGGCTGTTGACTATTCTAATAATGAAGCGGAGTATGAAGCATTAATTACAGGTCTTAAAATTCTGAAGAAACTTGGTGCGAAAATAATTTATGTTTATGGTGATTCTGAGCTTGTCATAAAGCAGGTAAAAGGAGAGTATTAAGAAAAACATCCACGGATGAGAGCCTATGGAAATTCAGTCTTGGATGTCTTGAAAATGTTCCCTGAGTATACATTAACAATAGTGCCAAGAACTCAGAACATCATTGCAGATTCTCTTGCTATGGTGGAAAGTAATCTTAAAATTCCAATGAATTCCAGTAATAAATTTGAAATTCACGTCAAACATAGACCTATTGTTTCAAATAATCTAAGATACTGGCAAGTTTTTTTAGATGACAAAGAGATTAATAGCTTTTTACAGGATGAAGGAAATTTTGAGGATGTTTTTATTGATGTTGTATGTGATGTTGATGATCAAGACATAGAAGCCAATAAGATGAATGTTTTGCAGCTGAAAGATAATGTTATTCCTAGAGGTCTAATACCTTTAGAAGATCTGTTCGATTAGGATGAGGTGGCAAAGAAACAAACATTGACTCCTATATAAAAGGGTTTGGAAGATGTGAACATTGGAATAGCAGACAAGCCTAAGATGGTTAAGTTTTCTAAGACATTATCTTTCGAGGCGAAAGATAAGTGCATTAAATTGTTGCCTGAATTTTCTGATATTTTTCCATGGGATTATTCAAGCCTGAAATTTTATGATAAGAATATTATTCAGCACACTATTCCCATCAAGCCAGATCAGAAACCCTTCAGGAAGAATTTGAGAAGGATAAATCCAAGATTGTTTCCATCCATCAAGAAAGAGGTAAACCGAATATACAAATTAGGTATCATTGTGTCAATTAGGTTTTCTGATTGGATTTCAAATTTGGCATCGGTAAGGAAACAAACCAGAGAGATAACCAGAATTTGAATAAGGTATCTTTAAAGGATAATTATCCCCTTCCTAAGATGGACCATGTTCTGCAAAGGGTAGTTGGATCATCATGGATGTCACTACTTGACGGATATTCAGCTTATAATCAGATTTTGGTACATGAAGAAGACCAAGGTAAGACTGCTTTCACAACACCTTGGGGAACCTTTCAGTATGTTAAAATTCCATTCGGACTCAAGAATGCAGGGGATTATTTTTAGCGGGCGATGGATATAGCCTTTGCTAATGAAAAATATGTTTTCTTAGTAGTGTATCTAGATGATTTGACATTGTTTTTTGGTTCTGATGATCAGCATTTGTATCATTTGAGGATTATTTTTCAGAAATGCAGGGAGTTCGGGATTTCTTTAAATCCAAAGAAGAGTCTTTTTGCCATGGATGAAGGCAAACTACTTGGTCACATAATTTCCAAAGATGGTATTCGCATTGATCCTTCCAGAGTCGAAGCCATTCAAAAGACAGAATTTCCATAGAACAAAAAATAGATTCAGGCTTTCAATGGTAAGATGAACTTTTTTGCACAGATTTGTTCCAAATTTAGCTTAGAATTTAAGAGAGATGACTAATATGTTGAAAAAGGACATCAGTGTAAAATGGACCACTGATGCTATGAAGTCATTCAACTTGGTAAAGATTTCTTTAAGCACAACCCCTATTTTGGTTAGTCCAGATTATACTAGTGATTTCATAATATTTTCTTTTGCATCTGAGCATACTTTGGTTGCAGTTTTGATTGAAAAGATAGTTCAGGTTGAACAACCTATTTCTTTCTTTACTCAAGCCATTCGAGATGCTGCTCTTCGCTATAAAATTATTGAGAAACAAGCATTAGCCCTAATCAAAGCTCTAAAATATTTCCATATCTATATTCTACATTCACATACTATTTCCTATGTTCCAAATTCAACAATAAAGGAGATTCTCACACAAACTGATCCTGAAGGTCGGAGAGGTAGGTGGATAGTAGCTATGCTTGAATATGATCTTGATACTAGGCCTACCAAACTGATCAAGGGACAAGGGTTAGCTAAGATGATGGCCGAATCCAACTTGCATGCTTTAAATATAAACCTTATTGCAGCAATGTCAAAAGATGATGAAGTTGGTGCTTTAATACAGGTATCAGAAATGTTTCCTACTTCACCATGGTATTCTTATATAGTATATGTTCTTTGGCACTTGTGTCCTCCTCCTGGAATGTCAAAAAGTTAGGGTAGGTCTTTGAAATTAAAATATGCAAAATGCTACATTCTAGGAAGTTCCCTTTATTGGAAAGATCTGGGAGGTGTTCTTTTGAATTGTCTGGTTGAAGATGAAGCTAAGCAGGTAATGGATGACTTTCATAGGGGAGATTGTGGAGGTCATTTGTTTTGGAAAACAATAGCTAACAAAGTGTTGAGAGGAGGGTATTATTGGCCACTTTTATTTTCTGATTTGTACAAAACAGTCACAAATTATCATGAATGCCAAGTTTTTCAGGGGAAAAGGAAGCTCCTTCCTCTTCCGTTGAAGCCTATTGTAGTAAATACTCATTTTCAACAGTGGGGACTTGATTTTATTGGAGAAATTCATCCCACATCATCAGCACAGCACAGATGGATCCTAACAGCCACCGACTACTTCACAAAGTGGATCAAGGCTATTCCTACAAGGCAAGCTACGGATATGATAATCATTCAATTTTTAGAATGCAATATTCTGTCTCATTTTGGTTGTCCTCAAAAGATTATTACAGATAATGATGCAACATTTAAGTCAAAGAAGATGATTCAGTTTTGTCACAAGTATAATATCATATTGGGTCATTCCACTACTTATTATGCATAGGGAAATGGACTAGCTAAGTCCTCTAATAAATCTTTAGTGAATATCATTAAGAAAATGTTGGAAGAGAACAAGAAAAATTGGCACCAGAAGCTTACCAATGCTTTGTGGGCAGACCGAGTGAGCACCAAGAAGTCTATAGGCATGTCACCTTTTGAATTGGTTTATGGTACAGATACAGCATTTCCTACATCACTTGCAGTCCCAGTTATGAGGTTATTGCAGGAAGAAGATAGTGAGGAAGATAATATGCAACGCCGAATCAATCAAATGATTCAAAAAAGGGAGGAAGTTTCTCAGACTTCTTCTAAGCTTCAAGAGAGAATTAAGAATATTTATGATCGGAAAACCAAAGCTAATAAATTTCAGCTGGAGGATTTAGTGCTAATATGGGATGCAAGAAATGAAGATAAAGGTAAGCACGAGAAGTTTGAAAAAAATTGGAAGGGACCCTACAAGATCTTGGCTTATCAAGGAAAGAATGCCTATTTTCTAAAAGAAATGAATGGAGATGAATGTTCAAGAGGACCAGTCAATGGTAGGCTCCTTAAATATTATTATTTCTGATGCAACTTCTGAGAGAATGTTTCATTGTCATTGTAAATACCAGTTTATATTTTCTACAAAGTTTGAGGCAAAAGGTCATCTAGGCTTGGGGCCCGAAGTGAAGGCTATAAATCTTGTTGATTTTTTGTTGTTTTCAGAGTTTTAAAGTCAGATTTGAGTTAGTGTCAGAGTCATTTTTTGAATCATTTTCAGTCTCTTTAAAAAAAAATTGAGTCAGTTAAAGTTATCTACAGTCTTTTGGATTGTTTCACTGTATTTACCCAATGGTTAGGCAATTGGTCTACAGTGTTCTTGACACCTCCAAGGAGCTGCCATCCCCAATAAGGCCAAATTTAGTGTCAGCCTTTTATACTTCCACCAGGGATCAAAACACATTTGCATGTGTGTTGTGGTAGATTTGATGCATGGGTGTACGAAATCGCACCAGTTTAAGGGGTGTGGTCTACCCCCATAAACTATTGGTAACAGGAAAAAAGTGGTGGATCTCAAAAGCATATAATCTAGAGGAAAAAATATGTGAATGTATGCTCAAAGTAAACTAAAAACTAAAACACAAATATACAGAAGCTATTGAAGAGATTCAAAACGATAATAATGCAAACGATGGCTCAAGGCCTCTTCTTATTAAACGTTTAATATGGAGAAGAAATTTTACCCACTTTCCAAATGGCCCCTAGACAATGGTTCTAGGTCCCGATGCAAGGATGTTATTTTTCCAAGTTTTTCCTCTGATGCAGTATTCCTCTCTCTCCGTTGTGATGGACTAGGATTGTTGGGTGGCCAACAATCGAGTCCCCTCTATCTCCAGCTCCAGCTCACACACTGCTGGTATTACTTGGGAAATTTTGGCCAGCATAACAATGTGATCACCCATTCTTCATCTCTTGGTGGCTTTATATGGGGGATTTAAAATCCTCCTTCCCTCCCTTGGTACATGGTGGATGGTGACCCAAGGGAGAGGTATGATTCCATTGTGTGCTCCAAATATTCCTTTGTGTGCTCACATAGTGGCTAAGGAGGCGCTGGTGGCTGTCCTTAGGCGGCTTCATATAAGGAGTAACTATCCTTTGTGTGGTCCCAAAAAGTGAATTTTTTCCACTTTCAAGAATGTATGCTTATCGGGAAAAAAGGCGCACAGAAGGCACTCTTCTCGAAGGATTAAGCGCGCAATTCAGCATTTAAGACTAGTTCAAATCTGATTTTCTCAAAACCTTAGAGATTTTAAATACTTCTTGATTCCATAATGTTTTCCTCCCCTATAAATCCTTTGGCTTGACATTAATTAATGTCATATTCTGTTGTACGATTTTCCAATGTTAATATTTTCCCCCTAATGTGTGAGGTATAGGCAGAACTGTATAGCCGAAATACATTATAGTTTCTTTTTTGTATCGTGCGCAGATAGAGAGAGAGGTATGCGTGAATCTTGGAATTGAAAATAACTTGCACTGTTTCCAAGATGACCATGGCTTAAGGGACCCCTGCAAGCAAACAAAATATACAACTGCTGGCGGTTGTTGACGACGACTGTTGATGCCCTCAGGGGCGTTTTGTCTTTGACGATAGGTGGAATGTGGTACCCATATGCGTAAACTTAGTATGGCATATACCTGCACAATGTATGCATATGTACTGGCTGGGACCTTCCCGTGTAAGCATTGTTGTCAGATACGCTTATGGAGGCATGGGTCTTCGACGGATCCTAATCAAAGTGAAATGGTTGTAAGGTATGATACATCGTAACATGAAAGCTTTTGCTGTAGTCAAATTTCAGGAGGATCGATTACATCTGTGGACAATGATGTCTCCCATAGTGCCACCCGAGGATACCCCTTTGCATGGGGAGAGGTAATCCAAGGTACCTCTTCCTTTTTGGAAAAGAGGTGTTGAAGTCAACAAAAAGGAAGCCTTAACCGAGCCATGGGTCACTGACCTAAGGGATCAAGGACTTGTATGTGATGGGTTTAACATAGGCATGTTGGTGAGAGGTGACTGAAAATGGTGTTACACTAAAAATTTTCACCTTGACATTCTGCTAACTGTATGAGCTCATTAACACTCATACATACCTCCTCTGCAAGTCTTACAACCTTTACTCCTCATGTCAAGCCCTGAAACAGGAGGAAAAACCCTAAAAATATTTGAAACTTTGGGTATGCATGTAACATGAAGCCTGCCTACGTTCCTAGCTTGGGTACGCAGGTAATACACTGCTTACCTGCGTTCTAGAACGCAGTTTTCCTTTGCAATGCTTGCGTACCCTCCTCAAAGTCAAAAAGGCGAGGAAGTAAAGTCAAAAATTTGGTTTGAGGTCAATTCTAGAAGGTTCTAGATGAGAGTTTTTGGGGATGAGTACGCTTTGATAAGGTGGATGTATCCCTCACCTTAAGGAACTAATCCCTTGATGTGAGGAGTCTATCCCTTTGAAGGAGGATTCCCTATTTCAATCTTGTGAAAAATGAAACTACTCTGAAGCATAGTTTTTCTCTGTTTCAAGATTTTGTAAAAATGAAACCTATCTTGAGTCAATTTTGGTTATTTTCAAGACTCGTTAAACTCATGAAAATCCCGAGATTATTTTTCTATCTTTCATTCTCGTAAAATACATGAAAATGCTGAGTTCTTTCCATCTTTTCCTGCTCGTAAATTAAATTGAAAGTCAGCCACATGAGTAATTTTTTATCCCTTTTTCGAACTCGTTAAAATTTACGAAAAAGAGAAAACCATGAGTACATTTTTATCCCCTTTTTCGAACTCGTTGAAAATTATGAAAAAGTGAAACCTTGGAGTCCTCTTTTAAGCCCTTTTCAGACTCTCTAAACATGAAAAGATTGCCGAGTACTTTATTATTCGAACTCGTTAAAGTAAATGAATGATCGTCCCTTCAACATAAGTTTACCCCTTTTATGGACTGAAATGGACTAGTTACAAAAAAGGTATACGTTGACTAATTACGGTCAATAGAGTTCTCTCCCACATTATTTTATCCTTTTTCGGGCTCGAGAGACTAAATTTACGAAAAAGTACACCCATGGAGTTTTCCTAGGTTTTTTCTTCTGACTCCCTAAAATTGAAAAACACTGAGTTTCTCCTATACTAGACTCGTTAAAATTTAACAATAAAGGACCTGTTCAATTTTAAACAGGAACGAACCACTCCTTCTTAGGGTTCGAATCTTAAACTAAGTTGGACTCATCCAAAGGATGAGCTTATAAACAAGAAAATGTTATCCTCCTCAAGCCTGTCAAAAATAAAGAGGTACTTGCCAGAAATGGTGGGGGAAAAGAGAGAAAAATGAACCTTTTTGTTACATTTTGATTTTCAGAAAACCATTAACCACTCTTGAACACGACACTTTTTGTTCACCTGGGTTGGGAAATCCTTTGCCTAACAATTAATCAAACCACATTGAAAGTCTTCAGCCGGTTTCTGGGTATTATCTTTGGGTCAATTGTCACCAAGCCATCTACAGTGTCGTTATGTGTTCAAGAGGACAGTTCAAACAAACCATTCATCTGCAAAATATTTGTCATCCATTTTGACCATCCCTGAGTCAGTCCTTGCCAATATATTTCTTCAAAACTTGATCTATGATTTCGTGTTGTGGGCTTGCCTACGACGGATCATTTTCTATCGACGACAGTTCATTATCTAGGAAGTTGATCCAGAAATCGTTAGTACCTTGAAATCTACATGCCTCAATGGCAGGTTTCTCGTCTTCAACGACAGGTTTCATCATTGACCTTCGATCGAATGATTCTGTGACATGTTCGACTTCAGCTCATTCATTCACATTTCATGGATTGTACTGAGTACTTTGAGAGCCATTGACATTACTGGTGGTTACTCTCACGCTTGTTAAAAGTTTACATCATTGACTAGTAATCAAGTGGTTTCTACCATGTTCGACTTCGACACATTTATTCACATGGATAGAATTGTACTAGTTAGAGAAGCAGAAATCAAGACCCTGGATCTAGTTTCTACCATCCAGGCTGCGAGGAATTTTGTTATCATTTATACAGTGGACTATTCATAAACAGATGGCTGCTTCCATGCTATGTCTACATATTTCTACACTGATGTAATATTAAAATCATTTCTGTATCAGAACAAGTTTAGTTAGTTTTTTATTTGAGTATGGGAATGCCTACCTCAGCGATGATATGATTACATATATATATTTTTCATTGAATGTTTTTACAGGTTCCGACTGGGGTGTCCACAGGATGATCCTTGAAATGATAAAGTACTTCACTCTTCATATATGATAGACTTCATCTTCATCTATTCCAGACTTCGCACTTTAGGGGGCAATCTGTTACACTAAAAATTGTCACCTTGACATTCTGCTAACTGTATGAGCTCATTAACACTCATACATACCTCCTCTGCAAGTCTTACAACCTTTACTCCTCATGTCAAGCCCTGAAACAGGAGGAAAAACACTAAAAATATCTGAAACTTTGGGTACACAGGTAACATGAAGCCTGCCTGTGTTCCTAGCTTGGGTACGCAGGTAATACACTGCTTACCTACGTTCTAGAACGCAGTTTTCCTTTGCAATGCCTGCGTACCCTCCTCAAAGTCAAAAAGGTGAAAAATTAAAGTCAAAAAGTTGGTTTGAGGTCAATTCTAGAAGGTTCTAGCTGAGATTTTTTGGGGATGAGTACGCTTTGATAAGGTGCATGTATCCCTCACCTTAAGGAACTACTCCCTTGATGTGAGGAGTCTATCCCTTTGAAGGAGGATTCTATCCCTACAAAGGTGGAATCCTAATCTCCTCATCTGCTCTATAAAAGGAGGCATTGGGTAGCCTCAAATGGTTAATATTTTGGAGATTGAGATTTTGGAGATGGAGAATTAGAGTTCAAGCTTTATGAGTGATTGAGTTGAAGTGTTGTTGAGATTTAGACTTCTTTCTGCTGAGCTTTTGAGAGGAAAGATCACATACCTCTTTGTGCTCCTGCAGGAAGAGTGCAAGACTTATCAAAGTAGAGGAGATTCCTGCTTCGGACCCTGAGAATGCCTTTCAAACATCAAGGCTAAGGTTGTAAGGTTCTTCTATTATTTTTAAGATTAATACAATCAAGTTTTGTTTTTCTCAATAAATTGTCGTTCGATTTTTTATTTCAATAAGTTGTCGTTTGATCATTTATCTCATAGATTCCTTGATCACTATGATATGTATGTTTTATAATTATTTGTTATACAGGTGCTATTTAATATTTGCTTGTTTGTGATTGCAGGTTGACGAAAGACAACACTTTCTTGCGACGAAATAACTCTTGTTGCGATGGAAGAATTCTTGTTGCGACGGAAGAACTACAACCGCAAATAAGCATTTGGATCTAAGGTAGGATCGACACCTTCATAGAATTTAATTGCAAAACAAATATATTTAGAGAAAGACAAACTTAGTTGTTCGTTTGTTGCTAGATTGTCTTCTGACACTAGGGAGATCGGTCTTGTCTGCAAGAACGATTTATCCAGCCAACAAATGGAGGATGGGGATTCAGTGGCCTGAGGTCAGAGTATACTTTAGTAGCTTGGCGGCAGTCATAGTTATTTCTGAAGGGAAAATATCTGGAGTCGGTAGGACTTCCAGGGCGGGTGTGAACTGGCTATGAATTTCATGATGGTGCATGCATGGGGGTGAAATACTTCGACCAAGGGAATTAGGGACTGTTGCCATGGGGGGAAGATGAAATATGAGCATGAAGGAGCAAAGCGCATCATTTTCGGCCTTTTTACACTTACCAAAAGAATAAAATAATGAGGTTTGGTTTGTACAAAACACAAAGACGGGTACCCAAAAACATGAATGGGTTCGATCACTGAAGGTGTGAGGACGGTGTTTTGCTGGGGGTGGGGGTCCCATTGGTTGGTCTAATCTGCGGGGTTTCGTTCGTCATGGCTTACTAATAACAATGCAACTTACAGTTTGCATAATGGACCTTCTAATCTCCTGTTATGGACCTCCGAAGTTCTTAAAAAGGGTGATAAATATGGGATTATGGCCCTAATCCTATTCATTTGTACTTATTGATTTTTGGGAGACCAGAGGTGCTTGCAGAGCTTTTCTTGCCGTTGTGGTCAGCCCGTGTACCAGGGACTAGCGATATTGTGCCAAGGTAGCTTTCATGTCATCCTGCATTGTAATTTTCTTAGTTTGAAGGTGCCGAAGGCCGTACAAATTGGGTTTCTATGACCTATGAGTGACTATTGCCCTAGATTGTGTTAGGGATCTGTAATTTTAGCAGATTGGTAAGACTAAAACTGCAGAAGCAACATCGTTTCAACCAACTTTGGGATTCTAGGATCTAGCCCTCCTGAATCCGAAGAGGGATCTCTCCAATATGTACAAATATGGATTTGTCTTTGAAGTTTGGGGTTATGATATCAGGCTAGTTATGAAGGTCGATGGTTTGTTTGTTTTTGGATGGTTGAGTATGAAAATTACTTGAGGGGAAAGTTCTAAATGCAAAACAGTTTCAAAAGTGAGAAGTTGGAAGTGAATGGAACAGCTTAGGCTAAAAATATAGATATAACGTTGGTTTTTAGTCCATTGGGCTATGGAGTCATATCTGGGCTTTAATTGAGCAACAACACCAAGAGTGATCCAAGGGGCAAGTCATCTATACCACAAGATTATTGATATTTAAAATGATGGAATGGAAACAATAAAGTGTTGGAGGGGTGGAAACTGATAATAATTTCTTAGAGGATTTATAGTCAGTCCAAACAAGAAAATCCTCTTAAGTAACTGTTTAAAACCAACCAAGTGCAAGGCTAACCATTGAATTCTTGGGCAAGTTTTTATTAAAGCAGCTTAATTGACAAACAATCCAGTAATCCACATAATTACCTTCAGAAAGTATGAAAACATATAAGAGAACAAAGTGTAACTTAAGATCAGATAAAGTACTTTTAAACCTAGTCTGCTTTCAGTCAACACCAAGGGAAACTTTCAGAATCTGCTTTTGGAGAAAAAACTAGGACCAGGGCACACCATATCTTCCATAGTCATCTTTAATAAGCAAATGAAGAAAATAACTTTCAAGAACAAGGTTTAAAGCAAACAGTAGGACGAGGGAACTCCAACATTCCTAACTGCTTAAACTGTATTAGATCATTCTTAAATGAACAAGTTAGAGGAAAACATTGAGATAAATCTTTCATTTAGAGAATTTTATTGATATACAATAGGTCCTAACTCTATAAATGTTGTCCTTTATCAGAGAATAGTGAACAATATGACATACATAGAAGGAAAACAATAACAAAGAAAGGGGCACTTCACCAATGATATAGACTAGGATCCCAAGAAACAACTTTATATTGATGTCAAACCAGTTACAGTCTTCAAGTCCAATGTTTCAGTTCAGCAATCATCTTCACTACTTAGCCTAACTAATCTATCACAAGCAGAGCTCCAAGGGCCAGTGAACACTATTTACAATCAGAAGTTTGAGCTCAAATGTATTTCAAAGTTCTGCAACCAACAGTTTCTCATCTTCTACAGAGGTATTTATAGAAGAATGAGGAGGTGAGACCTAAAAAAATATCTCTAAGGACAATTAATACAGATTCAGGACTTCTCGGCCTTTGAGGGGCTCGATGGAGAAGTTTATAGGTGGACTACTGTATTAACTATTTTTACAATAAATATCAAAGCTTGGTGGGAGATTTTATTGACTTTGAGGCTCTGTGTAATGTGTGGAGTAACTCCGCAGATATTTTCTGCATTGATTTCCTTGCAGAAGTAACTCCCTGACTACGTTGAGGCAAAATATGATCTTCTTCAATAACTTCGGCCTCTGTTTTGAAAGGTTTGAGGCAACAGGTGGCTCTGTGGTAGCTGAGGAATCAATTCACCTCAAAGAAGGCGGTGGAGGCCTTTCTGTCTGTTAAACACTTATGATTTTCCATTAATTGTGTTTTAACCCAGGGAATTTAGGCTTTTGATAATCATTCTTAGCTGTAATTTCCCAGATCTATCTTTAATCTTCATCTGTTGTGCTTGGTCTTCAAACTTATACTCTTTTAACTGTTTTTTCGAATAAAACAGTGTCTTATCGATGTGCAGGGCCGCACAGGCCTTTTTACGTGTTACCAATGCTCATGAAACATTAATAAATCATTGAATAGAGCTTGTGAATGGTTCTTTTTTAATAGCTCGAAGGCACAGGAAACGTCTCTCCCAACCCTCGGCTTTCCTTCATTGTACAATGGAAAACCATTAAAACACCTGCAAAACACAAAAAAATTAAGAAATCCTGCGTTTTTAGGTTTAGACTGCTTCATATGGCGGGTAAAGGAGCGTAGCCATTGGATGAAAGCATCCAACGGTGGAGATCGTCGAAAAAGGTAAAAGGAAAGCGAGGAGAAGAAATAAGGCGGGGTGGGTTTGGACCGTCTGATCCGGACGCGTGGAGAGTCTGGATTGAATCAGGAGGTCGCAATTGGGGGATCTTGCGATTGCGATGGATCGCATCGCAAATATTTGCGATGGGCGTTTTTAAATAAAATCGCAATTTGGAAGGGTTGCGATTGCGATGGATCGCATCGCAAATATTTGCGATGGGCATTTTTTAAAATAAAATCGCAGTTTGGAAGGGTTGCGATTGCGATGGATCGCATCGCAAATATTTGCGATGGGAATTTTTAAATAAAATCGCAATTTGGAAGGGTTGTGATTGTGAATAGCGCTTGGGTCTATAACCTTTGGTTTTTTGCACAGAAAGCATGAGATCTGGGGCTCAAAACAAAGGCGTTGATCGCAATCGCATTTTTACAATATGGAACTAAACGCCAAAACTTGCGTTCTTGAAAAATTTGCGATGCGTAAGAATCTTAACCTGTTAGCAAGTGGTTCCAGCCCTAAAGCGTATGGTGGGGAAGTGTTTAGGACTTAACCCAAGGGGGCTAAAATCCATAGTCAAAATACTTGTATTTTTTATGAAATTTTCATGGTTTTTAATGGATTTTGGAGGTTTCGTAATAGTTAAAAAATGAGTTTTTAACTATGTAAAGAGGATTTTCATAAATGGAAGAAGAGGATTTATGAAAACAAGGGAGCCTTTATGGAGAAAAAGGGGAGCAAATGAAGGTTTGAGAAGGGGGAAAATGAAGGTCTTTCAGCAGTTTCTTCTCATGATTTCAGTAGAATTTGCGAGTATAAAATGGCAAAGGTAATGAAGATTTTGGATAGAGGCATGAGGCCTTTCGAGAGTCTTAAAGAGCCAACAAATTTTAGTAATAAAATTTTTTCCTTGGAGGCTCAACGAGTCTTAGCCACCTTTTGCTATAATCAAATATAATAGGTGGCTAACAGTGGCTCCACTTGGGGATGATGCCTTCTTGAAGGTATCAAGAACTTCAGATTTGCATTATCTGGGAGGCTGATCAGTTGCCTCATTCTATTGTTCTCTGGGAGGCTGACCTGTGCCTGATCCATTGGGCTGCCCTTCCTTTGCTGGGATGATCTTCTTTAAAAACATATTAGCAGCTATGAAAACAATGGATTTTCATCAATACAAACTTTCTACCTACCCAATCCTACTGATCTAGCATTTTTTCTTCATTAGAGTGCACTTGGATTGGAAAACTCTTTTCACAACATTTTATTCTTTTGAAAGCAGGAAACCTAATCTATTTCTACTCCTTATTTCTCCATGGACTTAGATTAAATAGTTGAGCCCATATGATTCTCTATCTAATCTACTAATCTGTTGGGATTAAACTGTCCAACAGATTTTTTATTCTCTAAATTCTAAAACATAAATGTAAAAACAATCAAGTCAAGTTTAAGATGTTCAACTTGCTGTGATCTATGGCATAAAGACAAGCTGCACATAGATATTATTTTACATAAAATTAAATCAAAATGGAAGGCTTAAGATCCGAAAATTCAAAGTACTGCCTTCTCTTTTTACAGCTCTGTTTTTACTTTGTTTGAGTTGTTTTTCCTTTTCTTCTGGTTCATATTTTGAGCTAATTAGAACCATATTTTTACATCTCTTTGACTCAGAAAAATAGAACAGATTTGAGTCATTTCTCTTTGCAACCTTAGGTTCAGATTTTGAACATGTTTGAACCTTTGATTTCTATCCTAATCTACCTACTGATAAGCCAAGATTAGACAGTTTGGCAAATCGAATTCACTATCCTATCAGCAGAAAATTTAAAAATAATTAGTCAAGATTAGGTTCTTTGACTAACTAGAAGTGTGTTCTTCAGGAGTGGCATTTAAGCTTGCACACATTCAGAATTTATTTTTATTTTTATTTTATTTTGGTATGGGGCTATACCTTTCCTGTTTTGACAATTTGCCCTCTTTTCTCTTTTCCTTTTTTTTATATTTTTGAATCTTTGATTCTTCTTCAAAGCAGAAAACAACAACTAACTACATGCTCAGAACTGAGCTTTATTGACATTCCTATCTAACCTATTCTAAACATAGAGTATTTACATTTATCATATGATACAAAAATGCCAATGCAACCATCTGAGTAATGTCAAGAAGAAGTAGAAACTCTGGCTACTTGTCAAAGGTACCCATAGAACATTTTGAAGATTAATCTTCAAAATAAAAACTATCACAGAAGGTGACAACTTTTCATGTCTCTGGCTCTTGCAAAGGGCTACTGCTTGATGATTTGAGCCAGTTGGGATTTCCACACACTCTTCCATAGGATCAACAAAGAAAAGATGAAGATTCTCTCCTTTTTGATCCTCCATGTCTGGTATATTTTCTACTTCCAAGACTTCAGCTTTGAGGAGCATATCTTTAGAAAGTTGTTTGGAAGCATCATCATCCTTAACCTATATAATAGCAAATAGTGAAATATCTTCTTTCTTTAAATTTATGTTTGCTTCAGATATAAATTCAGGTTCCTTAAATGGAAGATTGATATCAATGATAGGAGAAATTTCTTCTTGAAAAGAGGGTATATCCACAGTAGGATAGTATTCTATCTGTTTCTCTCCCTTTTCTTCATCATCATCTGAACTGGAAGACTCATCATATTTGGCAGTGTTGTCCTCTTGTAGCCTTGGTATGCTTGGATTCAGTGGGTTGAACTCTGTGAAGAGGTTATTATATTCTTGAGTGGGGGTGTATTCAATGGTTGCTTCTTGCTCAAAAATTTCTTCATTAATCTTCTCTTCATCTTCTGAGTTGAAAGGTTGTTGATTCCCAATAAAGTGAAAGCTTTTTATGATGGATCAAAAAGGATGATTGCGACTTTCAAGCTGATGATGGTGAAACTCATAACACCAATCAAATGTTGGTTTCCTTGCATGATTAGTTTCTGCTTGGAAATCATCATCATCATAAGACTGATTGAAGTTTGAAAATTTATTAGAATAAACATTTTCATCAGTCAGACATATTGGGATATCAGTAGGTCCTTCTTCATTCTGATCTACAAAAGAACTTTCTAAATCTGTACAACAAAGTTCTCTACGTGAATGGGCAAGAGTGTTTGTTTTGAAAAAAGTTTCAGAGACTGACTGTTTATAAATCGCTTGATCTATTTCCTTCTCTGTCAAAGGGGAACATGTTTTCATGTTCCCTTGAACAGGAGTACAGCAGTTTTTTGTCTCTTGTGAAGATTGATTTCGAGGCTGGATGTCTTCTTGAGCCTCAGCTATAAGGGATGATGAATCGATTTTTGAGTTTTCATGGATATCTTGAGGAATGTTCTTTACTGCTTGGATCATCTCTTCCTCAACTGATTCATCTATGTTCTTAAAAATTTTCAATAGGAGATTAAACTCATGAATGGTTGTTAAAAGATCTTCAGGATGCATCTCTTCCAAAGCTTCCTCATTATCTATAATGTGTTGGGTGATGTTTTGTGATGGATCATAATAGATTGCACCCAATGATAATGATGTAGTGTTTTCTTTATAGTTCTCATAGAACATATATTCAAGGTCTCTTAAAGAAAACAAACTACTAGATCTTAAGCATTCATACCAATCCCTAGCTTTTCCTTCTAATGTTAACATGAAAATTTTCATTATGCAATCTTCATGCCACTCAACTTTCAACCTCCATATATGTATGTGAAATTTGATAAGATGCAATAAACGGTCATCAAACTTTTCACCTTGAAAAACAGGCAGGTTGTCATCCCAATTCACCTGGGGCATCTTATGTGGAAACCCAGGGATATGATCTCTACTCATTGGGGCATATCTTTGTTGTATTCTTGGAATCATGTTTGCAAATCAATAAAGACGTCATTGTGTCCAGTCAATCAGTTTAGGATATTCTACCAGTGGAGTAATTTGGTCTTCTGGGAGTTTCAGAGTGTGGAGTCGCCAGGTGGAAGTTTTTAGCTCCTAAGGAGGTAAAAGGTTTTATGGTCCACCACCTTGTTTATTGAATACCAATCTAACCAGAGATCTTGGGTCTTCTGAGTGGCTAAGGGTGTGTAAGATAAAATGCACTCAGTTCCCCAGCGGAGTCGCCAGAAATGTTAGGGATCTGTAATTTTAGCAGATTGGTAAGACTAAAACTGCAGAAGCAACATCGTTTCAACCAAATTTGGGATTCTAGGATCGAGCTCTCCTGAATCCGAAGAGGGATCTCTCCAATATGTACAAAGATGGATTTGAATTTGAAGTTTAGGGTTATGATATTAGGATAGTTATGAAGGTCGATGGTTTGTTTGTTTTTGGATGGTTGAGTATGAAAATTACTTGAGGGGGAAGTTCTAAATGCAAAACAGTTTCAAAAGTGAGAAGTTGCAAGTGAATAGAACATCTTAGGCTAAAAAGATAGATATGACACTGGTTTTTAGTCCATTGGGCTATGGAGTCATATCTAGGCTTTAATTGAGCAACAACACCAAGAGTGATCCAAGGGGCAAGTCATCTATACCACAAGATTATTGAGATTTAAAATGATGGAATGGAAACAATAAAGTGTTTGAGGGGTGGAAACTGATAATAATTTCTCAGAGGATTTATAGTCAGTCCAAACAAGAAAATCCTCTTAAGTAACTGTTTAAAACCAACCAAGTGTAGGGATAACCATTGACTTCTTGGGCAAGTTTGTATTAAAGCAACTTAATTGACAAACAATCCAGTAATCCACATAATTACCTTCAGAAAGTATGAAAACATATAAGAGAAACAAAGTGTAACTTAAGATCAGATAAAGTACTTTTAAACCTAGTCTGCTTTCAATCAACACCAAGGGAAACTTTCAGAATATGCCTTTGGAGAAAAAACTAGGACCAGGGCACACCATATCTTCCATAGTCATATTTAATAAGCAAATGAAGAAAATAACTTTCAAGAACAAGGTTTAAAGAAAACAGTAGGACGACGGAACTCCAGCATTCCTAACTGCTTAAACTGTATTAGATCATTCTTAAATGAACAAGTTAGAGGAAAACATTGAGATAAAGCTTTCAGTTAGAGAAGGTTATTGATATACAATAGGTCCTAACTCTATAAATGTTGTCCTTTATTAGAGAATAGTGAAAAATATGACATACATAGAAGGAAAACAATAACAAAGAAAGGGGCACTTCACCAGTGATATAGACTAGGATCCCAAGAAACAGCTTTATATTGATGTCAAACCAGTTACAGTCTTCAAGTCCAATGTTTCAGTTCAGCAATCATCTTCACTACTTAGCCTAACTAATATATCACAAGCAGAGCTCCAAGGGCCAGTGAACACTATTTACAATTAGAAGTTTGAGCTCAAATGTATTTCAAAGTTCTGCAACCAACAGTTTCTCATCTTCTACAGAGGTATTTATAGAAGAATGAGGAGGTGAGACCTAACAAAATATCTCTAAGGACAATTAATACAGATTCAGGACTTCTCGGCCTTTGAGGGGCTCAATGGAGAAGTTTATAGGTGGACTACTGTATTAACTGTTTTTACAATAAATATCAAAGCTCGGTGGGAGATTTTATTGACTTTGAGGCTCTGTGTAATGTGTGGAGTAACTCCGTAGATATTTTCTGCATTGATTTCCTTGTAGAAGTAACTCCTTGGCTGCGCTGAGGCAAAATCTGATCTTCTTCAATAACTTCAGCCTCTGTTTTGAAAGGTTTGAGGCAACAGGTGGCTTTGTGGTAGCTGAGGAATCAATTCACCTCAAAGAAGGCGGTGGAGGCCTTTCTGTCTGTTAAACACTTATGATTTTCCATTAATTGTGTTTTAACCCAAGGAATTTAGGATTTTGATAATCATTCTTAGCCGTAATTTCCCAGATCTATCTTTAATCTTCATCTGTTGTGCTTGGTCTTCAAACTTATACTCTTTTAACTGTTTTTTCGAATAAAATAGTGTCGTATTGATGTGCAGGGCCGCACATGCCTTTTTACGTGTTACCAATGCTCATGAAAAATTGATAAATCATTGAATAGAGCCTGTGAATGGTTCTTTTTTAATAGCTTGAAGGCACAAAAACGTCTTTCCCAACCCTTGGCTTTCCTTCATTGTACAATGGAAAACCATTAAAACACCTGCAAAACACAAAAAAATTAAGAAATCCTGCGTTTTTAGGTTTAGACTGCTTCAGATGGCGGGGAAAGGAGCGTAGCCATTGGATGAAAGCATCCAACAGTGGAGATCGGCGAAAAAGGCAAAAGGAAAGCGGGGAGAAGAAATAAGGCGGGGTGGGTTTGGACCGTCCGATCCGGACACATGGACGGTCCGGATTGAATCAGAAGCTCGCAATTGGGGGATCTTGTGATTGCCATGGATCGCATCGCAAATATTTGCGATGGCCGTTTTTAAATAAAATCGCAATTTGGAAGGGTTTCGATTGCGATGGATCGCATCGCAAATATTTGCGATGGGCGTTTTTGAAAATAAAATCGCAATTTGGAAGGGTTGCGATTGCGATGGATCGCATCGCAAATATTTGCGATGGGCGTTTTTAAATAAAATCGCAATTTGGAAGGGTTGTGATTGCGAATAGCGCCCAGGTCTATAACCTTTGGTTTTTTGCAGAGAAAGCATGAGATCTGTGGCTCAAAACAAAGGGGCTAATCGCAATCGCATTTTTACAATATGGAACTAAACGCAAAAACTTGCGTTCTTGAACAATTTGCGATGCGATAAGCGTCTTAACCTGTTAGCAAGTGGTTCTAGCCCTAAAGCATATGGTGGGGAAGTGGTTAGGACTTAACCCAAGGGGGCTAAAATCCATAGTCAAAATACTTGTATTTTTTATGAATTTTTCATGGTTTTTAATGGATTTTGGAGGTTTCGTAATAATTAAAAAATGAGTTTTTAACTATGTAAAGAGGATTTTCATAAATGGAAGAAGAGGATTTATGAAAGCAAGGGAGTCTTTATGGAGAAAAAGGGGAGCAAATGAAGGTTTGAGAAGGGGGAAAATGAAGGTCTTTCAGCAGTTTCTTCTCATGATTTCAGTAGAATTTGCGAGTATAAAATGGTGAAGGTCATGAAGATTTTGGACAGAGGCATGAGGCCTTTCAAGAGTCTTCAAGAGCCAACAATTTTTAGTAATAAAATTTTTTCCTTGGAGGCTCAACGAGTCTTAGCCACCTTTTGCTATAATCAAATATAATAGGTGGCTAATAGATTGCGCGGGCGATCTAGGTAAAAGAGCACCTTCTTTGCACGCAATTCTGAGGTACAGGAACATGAGGGCGCGTTGTTTCCTTCCTTTTGCGTGCAAAGGCGTGCCTGTGAAGAATACAGGTGCGCGAGGGCGCACCTATCCCTCAAGGCCATGATGACAGAAAATTTTAATTTTTGTCTAATTTTTATGTTTTTCTATATACCGATGGGTGCCTGTGTTGCTGGCAGGTTAGTGTGGAGAGAGCGGGATTGGCCTGAGATCTGGACCACTCTAGCTGCTGATGCTGGGGCGCATCGTCAGTTGGCCACATGGGGCCTTCTGAAATTTGTTGAGAATGAGTTCTTGAGGTCACAGGACCGTTTATTACATTACATTATACAGCATTGGCATAGGAGGCGCAACATGTTCGTGCTGCGAGGGACGAACATGGTGATCCGTCCTAAGACAGATATCGATTTTGTGACCAGGTTACTCCCTCAGGGGGAGGCTTTGAGATACCCACTCTCCTCTGGGAGAACGAATCTGGATAGGTTCCAGAGGCGCCATTGTGGAGGGGCGCCTCTGACCGAGGGATGCATCATCATTGCATCAGTAACAGATGTGGCAGATTGGTGTACTCTGGCAGTGATTGTGTGATTGGCGGGGTCATTTTCTCCGCATAGGGCGTCTGGCCTGTAGGTTGGAGTTTTGCGCCATTGAGGTCTGGGCATTTCTTTGACTTTGTCTGATTCTGCTTTAATGGTATGGTGTCACAATTGAACAAGGTCCAACGTGGATCAAAGTATTGTGTGTATGCCAGTATCTTATGCAGCATCATGTACAAGCGGGTGGTGCTACTGAGGCCGGTGGTGGCGGTGTCCATTGGGGGGCCACGGGAGCCACGGATGAGGAGGTGGGCTCTGGTGATGCTGCAGGGCGGTGGTGGCATGGTGGGGCGTTACTGGAATGCCACGACCGAGGCTTCTTTTGAGGCCAATCCACAGATGTTCTTGCCCTACCTATATGCACAGATGGACTTCGAGGGTGATCCGGACATGGGTCTCCCTTTCGGTTATGTTTGAGGACCTGCAGGTATGCATTATATTGTTTCTATATTTGCTTGATTATTTATGTACTTATGTGTTTTTTTATCTATACTGACATTATTTTGGTTACTTGTGCAGATGTTAGCGAGGTAGGTTGCCCCGTGGCCCGACTGGTGGGTCGCGATCCTTCGCTTTGAGCTCAAGGTGGTCAGGGAGGAAGTGGTGCAGGTGGACCAGGTGGTGGTGCCGGTGGACCTGGTGGGGATGGTGTTGGCCCTTCTGGTGAGGGCAGTAGCTCGGCTGCAGCAGAGACTGAAGCTGAGCGAGCTCGTGCTGATGTGGCTGAGGTGCGCAATGCAGTACTGACAGCTCAGGTGGCCGCTCTTGAGGATTTCTGGGGTCAAGTGGACCGCTTGACCCAAGGTATGACTGCTCGAGGTTTCATGGATGACCTTGAGGAGGTTTGGTTAGAGACAATGATGGCCTGCGAGAGGGAATATCGGCCCACTCTACGTCGAGTGGCAATCACTGTGGCGATAGCAGCTCCGGTGGTGGTACCGGGAGCAGTGGTGGGTCCAAGTGCCCCGCTTGAGGGGGAACCCCCATAGAGTAGTTTTGTATACAGGTAAAGCACCCATTATGAAGATTTTTCCCTTATTTTTGATGACTTTTGTATCTTTGGGCTGGCTAGTGGGCCATCGACACTATTTTTGTACTCAGATACACACATTTTTTATATATATATGAGAGATGTTTTTGCGGCTCTACATGATGTATCACCTGTTTCGGTTTAAGTGTTATGTTATGCTGATGGATGCCTATATTTTTTTGTTTTTATGTATGATGGTTTATTCGAGATGCATTCCAGTTTAGGATATTGTTAGCTATGCGATCAACTGTTTGGTTTTGATTCCTTGGTACATGTGAAATGTAATGTAATCAAATTTGTCTGCTTAATCTTTTGGCATGCAAATATTTTCTAAACAAATGTGTGTCTCTAGTCTCAAATGTTTGGTTTAGTTGTGATACTACTAACTGGGAATTGAGGTAGATATGTATACGGTGAATGCCTCGATGGAGGGCGTCGCACATAAGTCCAATGACGGCGTCATAGTCTGCCTGATTATTTGTTGCTGAACTGATACACATGTCGTTTGAACATAGTGGTGATCGGTTAGGGCGGTAAATGACCCAGGCAGCGGCGGCTAAATTTTGGGACCATCTTGATACTCCATCAGCAAATCTGAAATAGGGTTCATTTTGGTGATCCATGGTGATAATTTGAGCACTTTTAACCAAGTCTTTGGGTCAAAAATTTTGAGTGGGTGGGTTTTTTGTGTACTCTCACTCTAGGGGAAGGGTTGTAGGGGCCCTTATGGGTAGAACTTCTTGAGGTAAAGGCCGTTGACGGGGTTAGTGAGGCAAGTCTCGTCCGGTTCCGTCAAGATGTATGCCCCCTGTCGAAGCTAGTGTTTGATGATGTAGGGTCCTTTCCACAAGGTTTCGAACTTTCCTAGCCCTAAGGCCTCTTTTGAGACATCATAGCAGAGGACTAATTCTCCCTTGGTGAACGAGAAAGGGGTGATGTGGTGGTTGAATGACACTTTAACCCTTTTCTTGTGGGCCTCGTTGTGTTACAGCGACTGTCGTTGATTTTCGTCGACAAGCTCTAATTGTACTAGGTGCTGCTCCAGAGTCTGGGTGTCATTGAGGAGTTCGATGGCAGTATGTACATTTGGGTTTTTGTGGAAATCAATGCAAAATCATGAATTACGTTGGTTTTTTATGACGGGAATGTGGTGGAAATCCTGGGATGGGGGTGCAGTAATCCTATCGCCAATATGTGCTGATACAAATCGAATATGGTGGTTTGTATCATCGGCGTTTGGCAGGGGAAGAATCTCTGTAATGGGATTCTGTATGGGCGCAAAGTTTGGTTCCCCACTAGGATAGTCGATTTCCGGTAGGTGGAAATTGTGTCTGCCACAAAGGTGCCTAAATGTTTCCATTAGGGGGGATGTCTCTGGTGCGTGATTCAGGCCAATGCAGATGGTGCATGGTATTACTAAGCCAACAGATTAGATTGTGTGGGATTCTATGCTACTCATTGTTCCTAACGTGGATGCTTGGAAAGGGTCAGTTGTAGAAGAGTTTGTCTTTTGTCTCCATTTCTATATCGTTGGTTTAGTCGTGTCTTCCTCTTTGGTGGAGTGTATAATTAACGCAGATCGTGCCGCTCTCAGTTTGGGGAGATGTACACACTTAAATGTATGATGAAGGTGTGAGCAAATTCGGCAATAAGTGCGTGTGATCTTCTCTTGATTGGAGAGAAATTTTTGAGGGAGAGAAGAGACTATGCCGAGACTGTTTACAAGGGGCTTGATTTCTCTGCATTGGTTGACTCGGTGATCATTCCGATCACATAGGCTGCATGTTATCCTAGGCTTGGCCGAGGTTATGCTTTGGTGGTGTGTTGTCTTATCAAGCTTGATACACCATTGCGGAGATGGGGACATTGACCGGGTGATGTACTTTTTATGCCATTCTCGGAGGTCATCCTGTCTCTTCTCTATGGCATTAATCATGTCGATAGTGGGACGAATTGGTGAGGCATAAGTACAATGTCATTCATAATGATTACCCTGACATATTAGGAAAAATATCCTTGATATGAAGGTTCTGTCGAGTTCAGTTTGAGGTTTGATGGGGAACCAGCGCGGAAAGGCTGCTAAATCAGGGTAATGGAAAACTGCATGGTCTGTCTTTTTGCATAACGTACATGCCAGTTGTCTCTATGAAGTGTGGTTGGGGGTAACTAGAGGTTCCCTAGGGGGGCGCTCTTCGGCTTTCAAGAACATGATGGATCCATTCATCTCAGTTTCTTGGGTCATGGAGCTGCCTGTAGACTCGGTATCTATATCGCTTTCTTGGGAAAGGCAATCTATAGCTGAGCGGAGGCTAGCAAGGGCTAGTCGGAAGTGAGGTATGTAGTGACAATCCTCCAAAAGGTGATTTTCGATGCATAACGGGCATGTGAATTATGTTTCCCATATCCCTACGTAATAAACCATTTCAATTGGATACCATCTGTGAATGAGCTCCAAGGCTGTACATTCTTCGAGGCAGTGGCCACGTTCGTTGCATAACCTACAATGTATAATGGGCATTATCGGGGGTCTTTCTACAATCCTATGCTCCTCTTGTAAGTATAGGATGGTACAAGGTTCATCGTTGATAGATTGGATGGAGGGGTCCTCTTGATAGGATCGCTCGATCGCATGTAAGGCGTCCCTATATCGTGGTATCTATGGACAATGGTGGGTATAGTGCCCATAGTTGCCACAGAGAGCGCATGCATGATTGGTATGCAATGGTTTTCCTTTACCTTTGGTGGCAGGTTCCTTTTTACGGGAACGTGGTGTCGAGATGTCTATTTCGAAGCTAAGGAGTGGTTTTAACTCGTCCAACTCCATAAATATATGTGCGGGATGGCCTATAGTGTCGCATATGGCGCAGACTAGTGATTCCCTTTGAATAGCGGGGGTCACTATCTTATTTCCTCTATTTGCAGTTTTCTTGGTCTTGATTACCGGTTTCGCAATGGGAAATTCTTTCGCAGGGGCGGTCTCGACCGTTTCTTGGGTAGATTTGGGCTCCTCGGGACTGAGGGGCTTTAACCCTATGGCAGTAATGTTGGTGGCTCTTGTTTTGGAAGGGGTAACGAGGTACCAAACTAGAAACTCCAAAAATATTTTGGGTAACACCAGTGTTTCCAAAACCTGTTGGGAGACGAAGCCAGCTGGGGGGTAGAGAAAAGGGGTTTGGGAGGTGGCATAGGCTAGAGAGGCTGTCACGGCCGATGCCTCGGTGTCGTTACTGCTTGAGTCTGTATCCTGACTAACCTTGGTGCTTGATGTGGACATCATGCAAACTGGGGCCCCTGTGACATCGGGCGATGCCTCAGGGATGATAGGAGGATCTCCTAGGAATGACCCTAGAATGGACAACGGTTTGAATTGGCTAGGGCCATATTATTGGTACCATGAAAGACCATCCAAGGTTGTATCTACATAGGGTATAATTACATCTGTGTTGGTTAGGGGACGCTTCTCATCATGTGTCAGCTAGTCTACAGTAATGATACGATCCTCGTCAGGGAACATCATAATGCGGAAGACGGAGGATGTTATGGCCGACATGGCGTACATGTAACTCCGCCCGAGGAGTATATTGTAATCCAAGTGAGCATCCAATATTTCAATGTCTATGTGCACCTTCTTTCTGGATAAGCAGACTTGGACATTTTGGTAGAGGCCAATGGGGGTCAAGGGACAATCGTCGTATGCTCGAAGCATTATTACCTGGTGCATGTCGATGCACCCTCATCAATGACACATCGGTGAATAGTGATATTCTAGACTGATACTGGTATCTGGAAGTCGATCATAGAAGGAAGCCTAGGGGTGGCTTTGTCTAAGTCAAAAACCATCACGCGCGTATCGGCAAGGTCGATAGCGCCTAACGTGGAAAGAAGGGCTTTTCGTTGCTTTGGGCACGACTGCAGTACTTCTAGCGCGAACATAGAAGAGGGGGATTGAGATAAATCATCTACGATGCTATAATTATGGGCCGCTTTGGAGTAGCTACCCGCTCTCCTATTAGGTCCCTTTGCCATCTTTGGCAATGGTTCTATAGGCATCTTTGAAATGGTCAAAGGTGCAGTCGGTGCACTAGTACTAGCCCCTGACGTAGTGGTGTCTAGTGGGGTGTCGTAACTGCGGTTCCGTGTTTGGAAAAACATTTATTCCCCAGTCATGTACATTTCATGGCTATTTTTCCTGGAATCATTTGGGTTTTGTCGATGAGTGCTAACCGTCCCTTGGTGGGGGAAGGGTTCTTGCATAATAGCAGGTTGTTGGGAAGATCCTCCTTGTGGTGAGTATAGTGCCTGTACTCACCACATATTGAACAAGAATGGTTTTTTCGTAGAGGTGGCCTTTTTCCTTACCGTTGGGCATTACTTGGCTCCTAGTTTCGATTCTTGTTGGAGTTGCCTCCAGCCTGGGATCACGGTGGGCGCTGTTGGTTGTTGCCCCCTGTCCAGGGTTCCCTTTTGGCTTGTTTTTTTACTTTTTCTTAACCAAGTTAGGAGGGTAGTTCTCCTGGTTATGCTGGTGTGGTTGATTTTGGGACGAATGCACAAATTTCACATGTGCATTGGTTTGCGTAGGTGGGTTGTGTGCTTGGGATTGAGCATAAAGTTGTCCCTTGTTTGCACCTGGTCATTGGAAGGGAGCTCTTCCCTGAAAGTTTCTTTCTGTGTATTGGTTCCCTTCAGCCGGAGGATACGGTCCTCCTTGGTGATACATTTGTGCCCTATTAGTCACATTTTGTTGAGGCATATGATGGCTTTGAAATATGGGTTGAGGCATGTTCTGAGTAGAATTATATGTGTAACCAGGATTTTGACTACTGCTGCCTAGGTAACCTTGGGTCATTGACCCTATTAATCCGTCTGCAGAGTTCGACACGCCTGGAAATTCTTGATAAGTTTGCAGGCGCAGGGCATTAGGTAGGATGTTGTAAATGTATCCTGACTGCATATAAATCAGTTCAAGCTTCCGAGCTTTACTGATTGCATCCTCTTCAGATGTGGGGTATTGTTGTGCCATATCCTTTGAAATCTTCGCTATCAAATTTTTCAAAAATAAATCTAATAAGACCCGATCGTCGAGTTTAGCTTTACATAAACTGTGACATCGCCTCCATTCATGAAGATGGTCAAAGATATGGATGGCAGGGGTTTGTCTAAAATGAGTCAGTAACTCCATTCCTGAATCATGGTGAATAGGTAATTGAAAATATATGAGGAACGCGGTAGCGAGGGCGCTAAAGGTTCCATGTGAAGAAGGAGGTTGTTCCACGTACCACTTCGCGGCTACTCCCTTAAGAGTGCGTTGAAATAGCCTCAATCGAATAGTGTCGTCAATGATACTATTCGATGAGCACCACAAGTGAAAGTTCATTACATGATTACCTGGGTCTTCGGCTTGCTTGCATTTGAACTTTGGTATATCTGAAGGGAGCTTCGTGGGCATGGGAGGACATGAGGGATCATGTGCGATGGGGTCATTTGTGAGCTTGGTTAAATCAGGTAGATTCAATGCAACTAAGAAAGGTGACTAGGAGGTTGATGCCATTGCAACGTGTGATGACATGAAGTTCTGGTTAGAACGAGGGTGAGTCTATGACATACCCTGATGTGTGTTCAGCTGGCTTCCCGAATGGGACGCACTCCTCTGTCCCCTAGAGGTCGAGGGGGGAATGGTGTGCGGTGTGGTGTTGGGAGACCGACTAGGGTTCCCAACTATGGTTTCTCCAATGAAGGATGAACCAATGACAGTGGCAGAGTTCCGTCTTTGACACCTAAATGGAGAATGACCTAGAACCCCTCCCTGTAATGGGGGGAGGTCCAAAAGATGCCTAGATCGACGAGGTTCCATTGGGAGCGTTCGGGTGCCGACCAGGTTCGGTTTTGGGAAAATTTGAGAGGATAGATAGAGTTTATGATCAAAGCGAATTTATGGCCACATATATAAAGAAAAGAAAAAATAAAATAAATTTTCCCTTTAACTTAATCTATGTGATCAATCAAGAAAAAAAAATGGTTTTTTGTTTGTTTGTACATGATACTCAAAATCCTAGAAGACCTATGCATCCTCACACACTCAAAAGTAACTGGGCCTTGAGAGAATTTCTTGCGAGTGCTAGCACAACATCTCATAAAATCTAGCGACGCCCCCAGTCAGCCGAAGAGAATCCACCAAGGTAAGGGTAGAGGGTCTAGCGCTTGCCTGCACCATCACCTATAGGGTAAAGGATGCCCTAGTTTTTGGCCACTAAGAACCACCGTCCCATGTGAGCATTCAAGTCTTGGGCTTCTTGGTAGTTAGCTAACAGTACCGAGTATCAGTCGGGTCAGGTAGCCCCAACTGATACCACACGCACTGCGCCTAAGCCTAACCCCCTCTGAATCAGGTTTCTGTCGTGCTCGAGTTTTCTTTGTCGTGGGCTGATAGGTGGATTTGAAGCTCCCTAAATACACAAATTCTATGTTTCAATATGAATTATGATCAAGGCGGCTTATTGTATTTCTACCCCCTTGATCCTAACTTAAACTATAAATTCTTTTGTGGCCCCTGTGGGGAGAATTTAGTGAGTCTGGTTAAGTTAGTTTTAGGTGTCTTTCTTTGCTTAGTGGGTGAGTGTGTGCGAGAATATGGTGAAAAATCTCATAGTTTGAACATATGGATATCGGTGATCCTTTACAAAAGTCCCCTAGTTAAATTATGTTATATTGTTCTTGGATCACATGGAAAACATTTGCGGATAAAGGGCCGCTTTCAAATTTTCCTAGTTAATCTATGTGACTAACTAAAGGGAGATGGAGAATTGTAAATATATAGTGTTCATATGCTTACCTAGGATCACCGGAGGGTGCAAAGGTAGCAGAGATTACTTTCTCTAATCGATAATTCAATCCTAGTCCCGCAATATCTAATGCAAAAATTGAACTAAACTAAACAATTTCTACACTAGAAAATGAAACTAGCTATGCATGTGTGGTCTTGGGCCACTTGCTCAAACTAGTTTATTTAAGTGTGAATACCAGAATTTTCAAAACATAAATTGTTCAGAATGCAATGGTTAATTTTCCCCCTACTTAAACTATGTGAATATTTTTGCAAAAAAAGAAGCAAATTAAAGGAAAACTAACTCTTAGGCTACAGAAGGCAGCTAAAAGTAAGTTCTCAGAAGCTGTGGGGTATCGACACAAGTGCTGGCAGATATATTAGGGGCTTCCCAGCACACTTACAAGCAGAAAAATGTAGAATATAGGGAGAAAAATGTCATTCTGTAATTTGCGCAGAAAAGGCTCTGACAGGTGCGCTTTCCTACACGCAGGTCAGTCCTGAACACGCGCAATGTGTGTCTGTGAGAAACAACTGAGTGCAAAAATCCTGCAAGTAAAAATATAGGAGCTGCCTTCTTCAGTTCGTCACTCTAAGTGAATCTAGGGACTGTAAGATGGATCAGAGGACTATCAGCTCCACTCTCCAGTGTAGACAAAGGTCTCCTGCAAGAGATGGCACAACCACATAAACTTGTGAAACATCAGTGGAGTCGCCAATCCTGTTGTGGTGGATTTGACGGACGGCTGTACGAAATCGCACTAGTTTAAGGGGTATGGTCTACCCCTATAAACTATTGGTAACAAGCAGAAATTGGTGGAGCTCAAAAGCATATAATCTAGAGGAAAAAATATGCGAATGTATGCTCAAAGTAAACTAAAAACTAAAACACAAATATACAGAAGCTATTGAAGAGATTCAAAACAATAATAATGCAAACGGTGGCTCAAGGCCTCTTCTTATTAAATGTTTAATATGGAGAAGAAATTTTACCCGCTTGCCAAAGGGCCCTTAGACAATGGTTCTAGGTCCTGATGCAAGGATGTTTTTTTCCAAGTTCTGCCTCTGATGCAGTCTCCCTCTCTCTCCGTTGTGATGGACTAGGATTTTTGGGTGGCCAAAAATCGAGTCCCCTCTATCTCCAGCTCCGGGTCAGACACTGCTGGTATTTCTTGGGAAATTCTGGCCATCATAACAATGTGATCACCCATTCTTCATCTCTTGGTGGCTTTATATAGTGGATTTCAAATCCTTCTTCCCTCCCTTGGTACATGGTGGATGGTGACCCAAGGGAGAGGTATGATTCCATTGTGTGCTCCAAATATTCCTTTGTGTGCTCACATAGTGTCTAAGTAGGCGTTGGTGGTTTTCCTTAGGTGGCTTCATATAAGGAGTAACTGTCCTTTGCTTTGTGTGGTCCCGGAAAGCAACATTTTGCCACTTTCAGAAATGCGCACTTATCAAGCAAAAAGGCACACAAAAGGCGCTCTTCTTGAAGGATTAAGCACACAATTCAGCATTTAAGACTAGTTCAAATCTGATTTTCTCAAAACCTTAGATATTTTAAATACATTCTTGATTCCATAATGTTTTCCTGCCCTATAAATCCTTTTGCTTGACATTAATTGATTTCATCTTCTACTATACGATTTTCCAGTGTTAACAATGTGCATCTTAGGCGTCTCATACTGAATATATTTTTCATCATTCCATTAGGTCATGACTTAAAAATTGTTCCGCTGGTGGTTGTCCTTGTCAAATAAACTTTTTCTCCCTCCAAGATTCATATTTCTGACTCATTCCCATGTCCCTTTGAGCATAAGAAAACCTATGAAAATTCTCTGATTTACTTGAAAATCTTTTAAGTCAAAATCTCATTCAAAATCAGGTCAAAAAGCAGTCTCGATAGGTCATTAGGGCTTTGCTCTTTCAAGGTCACTCTTTCATTCCAATGATTTCAACACATATATGAGAGGGATTGAACAAGATCATCATGATGGTTTCATTATACTTCAAAGGTTATATTTTCAATTTGAAGACTTTTCTATCAAAATTCCATTTTGGTATAAAATTCACTTACGTAAATTTTTTTTTTCAAATGTAATTTTATGCTACTATATGTGCTAATTAAATCCCAAAGCTATCAAAGCCATTATGTCAAGCCTCAGTAAGCAAATGAAAAGCCAACTCCATGACTTCAGCAACTTGCAATGCAAAAAGAGTCAAAGAGTATCAGTGATAAAAGAAAAAGACCCCAACATTAGAAAAGTGGGTATTCAAAGTTAAATCAAAATCCACTTGGCTATAAAGCCCATCAAACATTTCAAATAAGTCATTTTTTCCTTTCAAAACATCAGCAGCATTCAGCAAAGAAGAATTTCTAGGTTTTTTTAGCAAAATTGGGCTAAATTTCTCGACACTACTTATTCAGAAACTTGGCGCTGCACGTTTTCACCGGCGTTGCGCGCTTGTACCTTATCGTTGTCTCCTTGCCAGAAGATTTCCATGTATTTTGTGAAGGTGTTGTGTGTTTGGAAAAGCACTGCGCGCTCACACAGTGGCATTGCGCGCCTAGACAGGGAAGATTGCTAAGTGTTCAAGCAATTCAAACAACTTCAAATCACTTCCAAATTTATCCTATAGTCCTCCAAGCACTTCTAAGTAAGTAATTACATATCATAACCCCATTTCTAATTTATTTGGTGATTCTTGAATGCATTAAAGTGAAACCCTAATTACAAGTTTGTGATCATTATTTATACACGTGTTTCATCCTCCTAAAATAATATCAGTCACAGGAAGGGTAATTTCGATGACCTAGGGTTTTCATTGATCTAGTTTGTCCCTTCATTCATTCCCTACACCCATTTCCCTTCACTCATTCCCTACACTCATTCCCTTCATCTTTCAAAACTAGTCATCTCATCCCCTTCCCCTCATATCATTTCACTTGTACCCTAGGGTTTCATAAGTCAGAGTTTAGAGATCTAAGAAGAAGAAGATAGTGGCATTTTTGGTGAGGCACAAAGGCCAATAAGAAATTATCATAAGGGAGGGAAAATAAACAGTTTTTAGCCCATCACTACAAGAGAAATCATGGCCTCTCCTCTCATTGTGTCTTGTTTTAAACATGTGGGCTGCTTTGAATTCTATGAGAGAGTGCAGCAAGTCCAAAATCACTCGGAGTTAACAAGATTTTTCATCACCAATATACATGAAAAAAAAATTACTCTTGCTGGGGTCACATTTGATATGTACACCAATTCCATTGCAGCTGCCACAGGGATCCCTAGTGTAGGAGAGAGGTGGTTTAAACAAGAAAACTTCGATATGAGCTATTATGAACCATACCTTAAACCTAGGTATAAGGATGACAAGAAATAAATTTTCCCTTTCTCTCATCTCCTTGATTGGTATGCTCCTATGATGAAGATAATAATGAAGTATCTTACTTATGAGGGGAGGTTTACCCAACTCTACTCATACCATATCCATCTCCTCATGCATTTCACTATAGTTAGAATGCTACACTTACCTTACTATCTTTTCTGAAGCATTGACAAGATGGCTTACATTATGCAAAAGAGGGACCCCAAGCATCAAATTCAGAGTCTATTTCATCATTCACTGATTAAAATGGTGGTCATGCATCAGTTTTAGCAGAAAAACATTTCATGGGATGCATTCATTGCAAATGAGGTTTTCACTACTCCACCTAGCCATCATGACCAAGATATTCCTTCATCATCTCATCCTCCCGTATCCACTTCTCCATCACATCCCGCTATTCATACATAACCACCCACTCACATCCATTCACCTCATGTTGATCCTATATCATCACCTTTCTATAACCCTTCGCCACCACATCATGATATCGGAGCATCAAGCAGTGAAAGGGACATTGAGGCAGCTTGTACTAAAATGACTGATATTGAGCCATTTCCCTTGACATATCAGAGAGGAAAAAGGCATGTGTTTGCTTCACATGATGTGAACGAGGCCATGCCTTCTTCATCATCAAAACAGGTATACAAGGGCAAGGAAAAGGCTACAGAGCCTATCATTGTTGAGTTGGAGGACAAACATGAAACTGAGCAGGAGTTTCTGTTGATTAACCTTGATGATGAGGATGAGGTTAGAATCACCAATGCATTGATCAGAGGTAAGGAGGCAAAGATTAGTGAGCTTCAAGCTAATCTTGGTAGAGCAAGGAATGTGATTGACTTTCTTGAGCTAGAAAATCAGTAGTTGAAGACAAAGCAGACCATCAGTGAGGTCAGGACAATCAGAGCTCAGAGAGAGGCAGGAAAGACCAAGGCGTTACTGGAGGAGACCTTGGAAAAATTTGATGATAGCGATGATGATTAATATCAGCTTCCAAGACAGAGACCAAGGACAATTGGGCTAAAGAAGGGTTTAGCTCGGGAAAGGCAGAAAGAGGCTAAATTGGCAGAGCAGCTCACTCCAAGTGAGATGCCTGCCATTGAAATTAGTAAATATAGAGATTATTGGCTTGAGAGAGCTAATTTTCATCTGGAGGGCCTACTAGAGAAGGCAAAGAAAGACAATGATATTCAAAGGAAGATGGCAAAGCACTATGCCATGAGAAACAAAATTGCAAGGGACAAACTCAAACGAGCCCATGCAAGGATTCAGGCTTTGACTGAGGCAAAAGAGAAAGAAAATTTTAGCATTCATGCTAAGGTTTCCCTCCAGGCCTCCAACCCTTTATCAACAAGAAAAATCCAATTTTGGCACACCTTGTGCAAATTTTAATTTTTTGACAATTTAGCATACAGAATATTGGCTAAATGTGCAGTGCCATTTGGGGGCATAAAAATGGAAAATGGTCCTCATTTTCATGTTAATAATGATGATTACATCAAACGCGTAAAGTTTTAGGATATTTGGAGCAAAACTGGTCCCTCAAAAGGGCAAAAAACCATCAAAAAATCAGGTTTATGCCCTCTTTTTGACCCTAGCACTGCGCATTTACAAGTCTTCGGAGAACAGGTTTTTGACAGGGCAGATGGACACCATTCTAGAAACTAGAGGCATATTTGGAAACTAGACTCAGATATATTTCTAATGAGCTATAATGGAGCTGATTTGGACATCGGGAAGGCCTCCAAAATTTGCTTGCAATAGAGGCCATTTTTTCTGTCATGGCGTTGCGCATTTACCAAGAAAATGCAGTTTTCATTGTCTTGAGCAGATTTTGGCTTTTTGACATTTTACTTGGGAAAATGGAGAAATTACTGATTTAAATGGTCATGGTGAATTTAAATGTCATGTTTTTACTTTCATATAAGGTAGATACATTAGATAAGTGTCCTAGGAGGTCAAATGAATCAGTTTCCTCTCTTTTAGAGGCAAATTGTTGAGTTTTCCTAGTCTTTAGATTCTTGTTCGAGAGTAGGTAAAATCTCTCCTCCTCTCATGGATTCAACTCCATGACACTAGGTAGATTGGTTTTTAAGTCTATTTGATGTATTTTCTTAGTCATTTTTTGAGGTTGGACTCACTTGGAGCTTTGGCATATCAAGGGACATCTTTGTATATTAGTTTGGCTTGGACATTAATAGAAATTTGCAGCTATTTTCTTGGGATCCGTGTGGTATGAGTTTTAGACATGTTTTCCTCTCTGTTATCAATCTTTTTAAATCTATTTTTAATTCATAAACCATTTCATGTATATAATATACTATATTTCAAGTTTGAAAGGAAAAACTTCCATATGTATTTATGCTCTGTTTTGGGAAATTTAGTATAATGTGTTCATTCTCTTTAGTTTAAGGAAAATAAATTTCACATGCTTTCCCTAGTTCCTCACCGATCTCTTCACCTCACACAATCATATTTGAATGTCTAAACCTTTTACCTACCTTTCCCCTTGAAACCCCTACAAATTTTGACCTAATATCCTTGCCTTAGTTGTTTGGCTCCTCCTGATCTAGCAAACCCTAAAATCAAAATCAAAACCCCCTGTACTCCTTAGCTAGCCTAAAATATTTTTCATCCAGCCCTCTTGGATGTGATTTAATCGAGAGATCCCTCTCTGACCCTGTATGGATAGATACCAAGTCCAAAGTTTGGTTTGAGGTTACCTCGGGATTGCCTCTCTCAGCCTTGAGGTTCAATCTGAGTGATAACAGAAGGCTCTTGTTGGCTATGTGTGTGGAGACCTTAAGTCCTGCTGTGTGCAGACCCCGTTGGCTATGTGCACAGGTGAACTAAAGGATCATGCCAATATTTTTCACACACTTTCTAGATATTCTAATAAAATCCCACCACTATGAAATCATCCTCCAATTGTAATAGTTATGACAATATTTACTTTATTTCTCCTATATTTGTTAAATTAGCTAAGGGAGCATTGAGCAAGCTCGAAAATATGAATTCCATAGGCATTACTGCTTATTTCTCATATACCAACCTAAAGGGTGTTTCTCCTATCAGATTCTTACATGCAGTCTTTTATGCCCATATAACTATTAGAACTCATAAATCCAAATAATCTGTGTTTGCATTGCATGCTTTAGTCAGATTGTTCTCTAGGATTTTATTGAATGCCTTCAAAGTGCCATTTGCTTGCGGATATAGGGTGTACCGTTTTTTTGATAAATATGGAAATTTTTCTATTAGGTTAGCAATTGTCTTATCTATAAAATGCATACCTTGATCACTCATCAATATTTTAAGGCATCGATATCTAAAAATTACGTGTTCAAATATGAACTATGTGGTTGCCTCTACACTGCAATCATGGATAGGTTTTTATTTCGCCCATGTAGTAAGATACTCTATCACATTTATTATGCACCTCACTCCTAATCTCATTTCTAGTGAGTTGATTGGTATGATGAAGTATACTTCTCATTTGTTAAATTTTTGAAATGTTAGCTGTGGAAATAATGGCATCTCATCCCTCCTAGATGGTTTCCCAACTCTCTGTCATACGTCATAATTTTGGTAGAAACCCTTAACGACCTTATGGAGTGTGGGTTATCATAGTCCTGCATGCATGATATTTTGTGCAATATTATTCCATGCATAATGACCCCCTGCAACTCCTTCATGTGCTTCTAAAAGTATTAATGGCCTCATAGGTTCCAATGTACATATCCAAATTATTCCATATGCACCAATATTGTACAAGCATACTTCTATTAGTTGGTAATTTAAGGACTTTTCTACTAGTTTCTTCTTTTGTGTGACTCCATATTCCTTTGGGGATACCCTAGTGCTAATAAATTGAACAATATTTGTGAAGGACTCATCAATAATTTCTATTTCAAATAATTGTGCATATGGTAAATTTTCATCAAGGTTTCTTGCATCTTCTCTAAGAAAAATACTTGACAAATTTTTGGTTTTGGATTGAGTCTTCCTAGTTTTACAACAACCTCGAAGTCATACTCCTGGAAAAACAAAAACTATATGCATATTCTACCCCTCAAAACTAGCTTTTTAACCAAATATATTAGTGAAAAATGGTTTATATACATTCTGAAGTGTGAACCGAATAGGTAGTTCCATAACTTCTAGAGCGCATATACCATTGCTAACCCTTCTCGCTCTCTAGTGGTGTATTTTTTCTCAGTTCTAGACAAATTTTGGATAGATAACATAATAGGGTGATATATATCCCCTTCTCTTGGTTGGGATAACACTATGACCAAGGATATGGATGAGACATTCACATGAACATGGAAGTCCCTTCCCCATTCTGGAAAGACCAAAACCGGTGCAATAACCAGCCTTTCATTTAAAGTATCTAGAGCTTGTTGACATTCTTCATTCCATTGAAACTTTACTTCTTTATTCAACAAATTATCTAGGGGGGTTGTAATATTTGCATACCTTTGTAAGAAATTTCTATAGTAGTTGGTATGTCCTAATGCCATGTGCAACTAGCATACTGATGTTGGTTGATGTAAATATATTATGACAACAATATTCGTAGCGACGATCATCAAACCTTACTTACATACTGGTGAGCTCTAGTATTTCACCAAGAGAGTTGCAACTCCCAGGGGTTTCCCTACTTTACTTTATCAACCCGGGGTTCATACAAAATTTGAGGTGATAGTGCTATTTTCACAACAGATGCATTATGTTCATGTCATCCTCTTCCGCTCTACAAAAGGGTGCTATTTCTAAGGGTTCTCAGTGAAGTCTGTCACACTTCAATGAAACTAGACTAAATTGCATAAAAGAAATGATAGAAGGAAACTAAATTAAATCGCTGAAAAGAAATGACAGAAAGGGAACTAATATAAATTTTTGAAAAGAAATGACGGAAAGGAAACTAATTTAAGTTTCAAAAAGGAAACTAATTTAAACCATAATTAACTTCGCCAATCGGCTAAACACGCCCTACTCTATCTATAATTCTCCTATCTATGTATCTATTCATTACCTAATTCTAATTTGAAGAAGTGTGCTTGCAGTTTGGGGGAAAACGGGCTAAAGGTGCTAATGGAGGGCTTAACGCATGAAACAAGGCTTAAAGGAGAAGAGAAAAGAATAGGTTGAAAAGGACAAATAGATTAGACAACAAAGACCATCCTTGGAATAATAGAAAAGAAGAATATGCGTGCTTCCTTTGGGGAAACCCCACCCTTCGGTGGATTCTAAACCAAAAATATATGAAATTATGAAAATCCTCCCATGGAATTGTCAAGGATTGGGTGACAAGGAATATTATGTAAGAATATTTATTAAAATAAAAAGGTCATCCATTGTTATTTTTTAGGAAACTTATATGCAGGAATATTTGGTCATCCAAAAGTGTAGTAAGGTAATCAAGGCTGCCAGAACCATTTCCTAGAGTGCTTGGGGTGTGTCTAGGGGGATTTGCACTTGTTGGGATGAATCAGTGTGGACTTATATTTCCTCTTAGTAATTGCAAAATTGGAATATGACAGATTCGTTTCATAAAATATCCAAGGATGAACTTAAGATGGTAAATTTTTATATGCCAACCATATATGGAAAAAAAAGGAGTGTTGGAACTCTCTAATGGCCTTGCTAACTACAAAGGGTAATGACAATATGCTAACAATCGGGGAATTTAATGTCACCATTGCACATGCTGAAAATAAAGGGGGGTCACTTGTTAGAGAACTTTTTAGAGGAATATGGAAGATCACATATTTGTTGGTAGTTTGTGGGATGCAAGACTCCATTTAGATCTCATTAAGGACAACATCTATGAATTAAGTTTCTCTCAACATTAATGGTGTTGTGTAACCAGCTCCAAAAAGAGAAGAAAAGAGATATAAACGCCTTATAAATGAGCCACTTCAAGGGGGCAACCTCCAATACATTACATAAATGAACAATTCTTGGATGATCCAATTTACAAAACCTCCTTTCTATATATAGGAGTCCATGGGGCCATAATGTAATCCTAACCAACCTAACAATAATAATTTAAGGGCACAATAATAATAAAATAGGGGTTACAAGGGTACAATAATAACAATAAGGGGGTTACACTAACAACAATAAGGGACTATACTAGTAATATAGGGACCTAACATGCCCCTCTCCTTCAAAAAAAGTGTTGTCCTCAACGCTTGAGTAGCTCTGGGTGCTTTTGTATAAAATTCTCATCCTCCCATGTAGAATCTTCAGTGGGTAAGTTCTTCCACTTTATGAGATATTCTGAAATTGATCGATTCCGTAGTTGTCGAGTTCTTGTTTCCGTGACCGCTTCCGGTTCCAATATGATTTTTCCTTCCTCATCAAGTTCTGGCAATATTGTTTGAACTGCAAGTGTGTCCCCTATAACCTTCTTTAAGCATGAAACACGGAAAATTGGATGCACTCGTGAAGAAGCAGGAAGCTCCAATTTATACGCCATAGTACCAATATTTTGCATCACCTTGTAAGGACCATAGTACTTTGGTGATAGTTTATTATCCTTCTTAGCTTCCTTGAGGGACATTTGTTCGTATGGTTGTAGCCGTAAAAATACCCAATCTCCTACATCAAAACTTCTCTCGTCATGCATTTTGATCTCATTTCGTTGTTTTATTCGATTTGTGCCAAATTCAGGTTATCCTTTAAGAGTTGGAGAACTTCTTTCTGATGCTCGATGTGATCTTCCACTGCTTGAACCTTCAAATTTTCCCTTAAAGATGATGTGATCGATGGTGGATGATATCCATAAAGTGCCATAATGGGGTCATTTTTTCTGCAGTATGGAAGGAAGTGTTATACCACCATTCAACGAGAGGTAACCACTTGACCCATTGTGTTTGTTTATCAGATACAAAAAAACGAAGATATCCTTCCAAACATTTATTTACTATCTCAGTTTGACCATCAGATTGAGGATGATAAGATGATCTATGAGTTAATTGAGTACCCAAACAAGAAAATAACTCCGTCCAAAAATTTCCAGTAAAAATGGGATCTCTGTCTCTCACAATAACCCTTGGGATTCCATGTAGCTTTTGAATTGTGTCCATAAATGTAGTAGCAAATCGTACTTGCTTTAAAATGGATGAGATAATGCACAAAGTTTGCATACTTGGTAATTCTATCAACTACCACCATGATGACACTCTTTCCTTCGACTAAATTCTGGATAAATCCATTGAAATCTCCTCCCAACGTTGACTTGGAATGGATAAAGGTTGTAGAAGACCCGGGGTCTTAATTGTCTCAACTTTATTTTTCTGGCAAACCAAACATTCCGCCACAAACTTTGAATATCAGATTTAAGGCCATCCCAAAAAAATTCTTTCTTCACCCTGTGGTAAGTTTTTAAAAATCTCGAGTGTCCTCCTAAAGGAGAAGTGTGCAATTCCAAAAGAATCTTTTGTTTTAATTGGGAATTGTTACAAATATATAAGGGATATTTGTACCATAAGGAATATTTTTTCCAACTAAATTTATGAGATGTACTAGGATCTTTCTGCAACTTTTGAATGAGTGTCCATACATCTTTTTCCTTCTTCCATTCATCTCTTGCTTCAGTTATCCAATCTGGTTAGATAATAGAAATGGCACAAAGTAGTGCTTCCACCTCTCCATTCTTTCTTGAGAGTGCATCTGCAACAACATTAAGCTTTCCTTTTTTTTAGATTATTTCAAAGTCATAACCCAACATCTCTGTGACCCATTTTTTTTTCTCTTCTGAAAATAGTCTTTGTTCCAAAAAGTGTTTAATACTATCATGATCAGTTTTTACCTTCAAGTGTCTTCCCATTAGGTAAGTTCGCCATTTCTTTAGTGCATGTAGTATTGCTAACATTTCTTTCTCATAAATAGGTTTCTGTAAATACTTTCCTTTGATTGGACGACTTTCAAAAGAAATGGGTCTTCCTTCCCGCATTAAAACCGCACCAATTCCATTTCCTGAGCCATCACATTCCACAATAAAGGTTTTTGTGAAGTCCGGTGTAGCTAAGACCTAAGCAGATTGCCTCCTCACATTCAAAGGCCTTTGTTTCTTCGTGGAGTCCATGAAAATGCATCTTTCTCTTCAATAATTTTGGCTAGAGGTGCCATATTCTCCCAAAATTCTTAACAAACTTGCGATAATACCCCATTAACACGAGAAATCCTTGCAATTTCTTTATGGTTGTGGGGACTTTCCATTCCTTAATGGCTTTAATTTGTTAGGGTCTACTTTAACACCCTCGCGAGATACAATATTACCCAGATATTCCACCGCCTGTACTCGAAAGAAACATTTAGATGTTTTTGCATATAATTATTTCTCCTGCAATAGTTTGAACACCCTGTCAACACGTTCAACATGATCCTTCCAAGACCTTCTATAGATTAGTATATCATCAAAAAATACTAGCACAAATTTTCTAAGGAAGGGTTTTAAAATGGAATTCATCAACCCTTGAAATGTAGAAGGTGCATTGGTAAGGCCAAAAGGCATGACCAAAAATGCATAATGACCCTCATGAGTTCGAAATGTATTTTTTGGAATATCTTCAGTCTTCATTCTAATTTGATGATATCTTGAATGAAGATCCAACTTGGTAAAATAAATTTTTCCATGTAATTCATCCAATAATTTATCAATCACAAGAATGTGAAATTTATCTTTAATACTGAGTTTATTGAGCTCCCTATAATTTGGACACATGCGCCAGGATCCATCCTTCTTGTGCACCAATACTACTAGAGCAAAGAAACAACTTTGAATAGGTTGAATTATACTATCCTCTAAAATTTCTGCAATAGTACGTTTAATTTCATTCTTTTGGACGTAAGGATATCTATAAGGCCTGATGTTTGGAGGAACACTTCCCGGAATCAAATGAATAGCATGATCATGATCACGAATAGGTGGGAGTCCTTTGGGAGTTTCAAACACCTTGGAATTATTGTCCAAGACTTGTTGGAGATCTGCAGAAATAGATGATTTTGATGTTGGAACTTCTAGTGAGCATAATTGTGTAATTACGCCTCGTTGTTATTTCTTTAGAAGCTTTTTCAAGACATTAGAGCTTATTATCCTTCCTGGCTTCCCGCAATACCCCGTAATTGACTTCTTTCAAAAAATCAAGAAAAGTTCTGTGAAAAATTAAAAGCTACCGTCTCTAAAGATTGTAACCATTGTACTTAGTACAATATCAAACACTTCCCATAGAATGGAAAAGCATTGGACTAGTCATCACATATTCCCCCATGGTTAGCTTGATATTATGGCATTTTCCGTAGCAATTTATAGTTCCTCCATTTGAAACCATCACTTGACATTCCTTTGGTGGTTGCATAGGAAACAATTTGACTCCTTGCCACTTTATAATGAATAAAATTATGGGTGCTAATTTAATCAATCAACACTATTACCCTTTCCTTCGACATGTCCTTCTCATTCGAGAGTTTCTGAGGAGTGGTACTCTCATGTATGGCATTACACGATATGGTCGGATTCATTTCCTCCTCTTCTAGGGTTGGTTCCTGGTGTATATCCTCTTCTTGTTCATTTTCTTCTTCCTCTTCACAATCTATGTAAATAATTTCTTCTCAGCACACTTATGACCTTTAGTGTATTTTTTTTCACAACTGTAGCAAAGCCCTTTTTCTATTTTTTCTTCCAATTGTTGTGGTGTCAACCTCGTAGGTTGTGGAAATCTAGGCGTAGCAACACTTCCTTCTTTATAGAATTGAGTAGTAGGCTTCCTTATTGCCATAATTTTACTTTCAACTTTTCTTGCCAACCTGAATGCCTTCTCCAATGAATCAGGTTCCAAAATGCGAACTTCATGTTGGATGTTATCCTTTAAAGTGCCTATGAAGAGATCAATCTTGTGTTCCTCTAGAATATCAGTTACTCTTATATTCAATTTTTGGAAGTCCTCAATGTGCTCCCCCACTAAACCCTTTTGTTTGATATTTATCAATTGGCTAAAGAAGGTGTTGCTCTTTGTATCCTCATAATGTGGTATCATTTCCTCCGTAAAGATTGAACAAGTGACAATTTTTTTACTGGAGCAAAGCCATCGATACCATACAAATGTATTTTGTTCTAGATGTAATGTTGCAATGCGTACATTTTTTGTGTTTTGCACATTATTGAGATCAAAATATTGCTCCATCTGTAGTATCCATGTTAATGATCCTTTCCATCAAACTTCCTCATATCCATTTTTGGAATATGGTGGTTCTTCCCGCCAACATTAGAGTTTATGAAATCACGATTAACATTTATTTTGTTCTCATCATGAGGTTCTTCTACTATATTTCCGCTCATTAGGAATCATTTCTTGTTTTAAGCTTGTCATCAAGCCTTCCATGTATGCTTTAGATCATTCTTCTTGTTTTCTTCATGTTGTCTTTCATGTCATCCATCTTAGCTTCCATGCCCACTTCCATGCCATCCATCTTAGCTTCCACACTAGCTTCCATGCCTTTCTTCAAACCGTCCATCTTCTCTTCCACGCCTTTCTTCAAAACTTCCATTTCATTTTTTTTTGCTCTTCACGAGAGTGAAATTTGGTGCACTTTCCCTTGTAATTTTGATAGATGATGTTGCAATTCTTCATCTTCATGAGTCATAGTAGAGACTTTTGAAGGCTGAATGGGTGTTGAATTATTTTTACGGGGCATATTTTAGAACCCAATACTGATATCTATTCTACAATATTCCCTTGGAATCAATTCAAATTGATTCTTCAAACAAGACTTATGCAATTCGGAAAAAAAATACACACCTTTTTCTTGCTTCTGAGGAGCTCGATATTGAAATTGGATTATCTCGACTGAAAATCTTCGATATCTGAAATTTATCCGGCCCTGTAGTAGCCCACCTAAGCTTCTTTCAAATGCCACAGTGTCCGACCCGATTTGGATTCTCCAAGACAAAGTTGTGTCCAATCTCCCACAATAACCTAATTCTGGACTGGTTCAGTAGAGTGAACTTGTACGACTTGCCACGTGTCACTGTTTTGTCCTTTGTCTCTAAAATTGATAGCCAAGAAACTACAGTCCATGTAATTGTGACCACTTTTTACGGCACTCCAATCCGATCCCCAGAGAGAGAGTTATTAAACTTTTCCCACGAATCACCTCTTTGAGATGAAATTCAGGAACCTGAAAAAGCACTACCTTCCACAGATCAAATTTCCAAAAATATTGCGAACCAAGCTTTGAAATTTTTTGATGAATTTCCTCAGGATTTTAGCTTCGCACCATATGAATTTCAGATTTTGAACCTTCGTAGAAAAAAATTTATAGCGAAAATACCACGATGACCTGTTTAGGAGCTTGAAAAAAGACCTAACTTCCACAAATGATATCTCCGAAAATATTGCGAACCAAGCTCTGAAATTTTTAGGCAATCTTCCTCAGGATTTTGGCTTCGTACCCTAAAAATTTCAGCTTCTGAAACTCCGTAGAAAAAAATTTATAGCGAAAATGCCACGATGACCTGTTTGGAGCAGCGAAACCCTAGAATCCAAAGCTCTGATACCAAATATTGTGTAACCAGCTCCAAAAAGAGAAGAAAAGAGATATAAACGACTTAGAAATGAGCCACTTCGAGGGGCAACTCCAATACATTACATAAATGAACAATTCTTGGATGATCCAATTTACAAAACCTCCTTTCTATATATAGGAGTCCATGGGGCCATAATGTAATCCTAGCCAACCTAACAATAATAATTTAAGGGCACAATAATAATAAAATGGGGGTTACAAGGGTACAATAATAACAATAAGGGGGTTAAACTAACAACAATAAGGGACTATACTAGTAATATAGGGACCTAACAAATGGTGAGAACAATATTGTTGGCTAAGGATTTAGAAGAAACAATCCTTAAAGGATGGAGGCCGAGTCCAGGTTCTTCACCCTCCCTAAATTCACAACTGCCCATCCCTCCCTCTAGCTATGCAGCAGGTAATCCCCTACTCAACTCTTTCTCAAATTGAACTTTAATGGTGGTATCTAATGGAAAATTTGGGAATGTTGGTTTTGGAGGAACTTTTCGAGATCATTAAGAAAATATATTCTTTATTTTTTATGGTCCCATAGGCCATAATATCAATAATTCCATGCAGCTCAAAGCTTTAGATATTGACCTCTAGGTTTCCCTAGTTTATTCCCTCTCATAAATATCTATCGAAGAGGACTCTTAGCATATCATCAATATGATCACCAATATCCTTCATAACATTGCACCTAGTAAAGTCTCGAGTATCTGGAATCTATAAATTATCTTGGAAATGGAGGCCACTCTCTTCCATACTATCCTAGTTGTTATCCCCTCTCATGTCTGAAGATCTAGTAATAAAATAGCAAACTCTCTTGCCAACAAAGGTTATAAATCATGGGAATCACTACTAAACTACTCTTGGCACTCCTTCCCTTATTCCAATATTAAGAAAAAAGTGCGCAAATCTAGCTTTGAAATACCTTCCTCCCTTGGTTGGGGTGTCAAAGTAGAGATAGATGGGAGGGGGGCACATGGCCATGACCCCACAAAGTATACAGGGTTGAGGATGTGGCTGCACCCACCCCCCAAGGCCATCATCATGCCTTAACTATTATTACACAATGAATCATGCAAACTAACAATGTTTTGATGGTGATTCAAGTTGGTCTACATAAAAATTTAATGTCCAAGGTTAATTGGAAGTTTGTCATTTTAATTATTAGCATATTTTGGATTTTTCATTCTTTGACGCATCCAGTCTCAGCCAACCTTCCCATGCACTGACTTCATTAGTTGCAGCAATGGTCATTCTTGTTTCAATGTGGGTAATTTCATCATAGGGAATTTTAATTTATAAGTACTTGAATCTACAGGGTAGCATATTATAATTTTGCATGGCTCCATGCATATCCATCCAACTAACTCTTCTGTTGGTGCTCTCCTAGATTCCTTCTTTAAATCTTATTTATCTTAGCTTTTTTCATTATTTTCTGCCCCTTTCCTTTACACATCCTCTAGGCCTTGTCGATTTTGTTCCATTTTATCTTGGTTTGGATTCTTCCCTAATATATTGTCTTAATTTTGGCCCAGATAGTTTTGAGAGGCTAAATATTTCATTTTGGATCCCCCCCGTCCCCTTACCATTTTCTCCTTGTGTATACCTATCAGTATGAGATCCTTTTCTGTCCACTATCTTGGTTCCCCAATTCTAACTCCACCTTGGTTTTCTCTTCCCTTCCATCTTGCCTCTTTTGGTTCTTTCTCCCTCATGGGTAATTATAATTTTTGTGAGGTCTAGTTTGAAATGTCGTACCAACAAACCAAGGGTAGGCTAGGGGTTGAACATTTATGATACCAAGGGGCTACTTCACATAATAGAGTGTCAAAATATTGGCATAGAGGTATCAGGCTAACGCTATATAGGAAATCTGATAGGAAATCACTTAGGTCGAACAAAATAGCATTGGGAAAAGAGAGTGCTTGATGGACTCTAAGCGAGTGGAGATTTTTGATTGGATGCCTAATATAAATCATACTAAGGGGTGTTATATTCAATACATTCATATTGTTGATAACTAGTGGCATTTGAAGCTCCACTTAGTTCAATCCTGCTTGACTAAAATGAGGCGAAGGAGGAAATTATTCTAATGTTGTATGAGCTTCAGGTTACAATGAAAAATCTAGAAATCATGTTGGAGTGTATTAAATATTATTTGGGCATTCTACAGACCCTATATGCTCTCCCAATAGTGACAAAGGGCCAATATTTTTGGATGCTTAAAACTCCTCCAAGTCCAAATGACATGTTCTCATCACTCTAATTTCTTCAAATGCTTAGTTTCAATTTAGTTTTTCAAGCTAGATTCTATCTAGTTTCCTAAGCCTACAACATAGTTTCTTGGTTGTTTTGTTGAAATTTAAAAAACTATGTGTGTGGATGCTACAAAAATTTTGGTTATGTCACTACTCTAGTTTCCCAAGTGGTAGACCAGGACAAACACCAAACTTCTTTAATTTTACTCTTTAAATTTTGAAATAGAAGTTTTTATCTCACTCGTGGGAAAAAAACAAGAAGTTACCATTGGTATTTATAAATTCCCTACAACTTGTACTTATCCACATATCCTCCTATCTCTAAAAATGAGTTCCTCTCCATGCAAAGACTTCCTTACCTTCATCCACTGAATTGTCGCGACGTGGATATAACTCCATCTTTGAGAGATTATAAAACATATATAACATGCAAAGTTAAGCATCGAAATTTTCAATTATTGATCACAAATAAAGCATCTCATACATTTTTTGCTATGCAAAACATTACCATTTCATATATATATATATATATATAAGAATGATGGAAAAATCATTGTAGTTGTTTGTAGACTTGGAAAATTTTATATTCTTATAAATAAAGGATCAACATTGATGGATATGGGCCCAATACCACCAAATTAAATATACTATTACACAATGTGTAATCGCTTCTTACTTGGTTGGGTTAGTTGTCTTTGTTTACATTCTTTCTTTGAGAAATTAACTAAAAACATTACTCATTTTCTCCAATAATGACAACGAGAAAGTCTATTTACCAATGACTCATTGATTTTCTCCAAAAACATCAAAAAAATATTCACAACATTGTGATGATTTTATACTCACGATTATATTGATTATTAACCCAAACCCTTTGAGGTTTTCCCATGTTTTGGATTTTTTTTTCTTTGACATGGATTTTTAAGATTTACTAGATTAAACATCATGTGTTAAGTGCGAGTGATATTAAATATAACCCAAAATTTGCAAATAATTTTCAATCAATTCATCTCAAGTTTGTGGAGGCTCTTCAAAAATATCAACTACATCAAAATCTCATTGATACACATATATTCCACAACACAACCTTGTCAAAATACATTAATATTGTACCATGATAAAATGTCATAACAAAAGGAACTTAAAAAAAATCCTACTGCCATGTTCAGTCCTTAACCCTCATGCTCTACTCTTGATCTATGGATGTTTGCTTCCATCGGAGGCTCTACGCCCCCCTCCCCTCCTCTGTCACACTGATCAGGAGTTCATAAATTTTGCTCAAAATTCAAAGTTACAGGATTGGATTGAAACTAGGATGATTGCGTAGTTCTCATCTTCCTGATTCTGGCACCGCAAACGGTTCGGAAAACCGATGTTGTATGAGGGAGATATCGTGTTCTGATCAAAATGCCAAACATGTAAAATTGCGACAGTTTGACCAGGATTGACTAGGATGCACAGTTAGCAAGGTGGAGGTACAGGCAGCAAAAAAGGAATATTCTTGAAATATTCCTTTTCACCGAGCCAATAGTGGGATGACAAGTGTCATTGTTTTATTTGTTGAAAGTACGGTTTGGAGGGCCAATCACAGAGTGCCACATGGCCAGCCTTGAGGCCGCCACTTGTCCCTATAATGGAGTGTTAATATTTTTGTGGAGTTCGCAGCAATCGACCACGAGACCTCCTGCCTAGCAAGCACACAACATACCACCCGAGCTGCACGTTGTTTCTTAACCCTATGGTCTGCAGTTTATATTTGTGTCTAATTGCAAATGGAGTTGGGGGTTGGGGAACCGCCAGTGGTCCCAACCTGCCAGCAGTCCCTAGTGGTGTTCACATGGTATATGTTAATGCCAAAAAACCAAAGTTATTGCGATAACCCACCAGTTAAACCGTTTCCACAACAGTTGTGTCACATGCAACAGTTAACCCATAACAATAGTCGCACAGTCAGGATAAGACTTACCACGACACTTACCACGAAGTTACAACCACGGTTTAGAACGCGGGTTCCACCAAACCGCCAATGGTTTTTAACCATGGGGTTTGGGGGTCATGTGCCCAACCACTCAAGTTTAATGTTGCAATTTGAAACGGCGGACAGTTTGGCAAAGCGTGTCATTTCTAGTGGAGAAACTATTTTAGCTCCAGTTAAGTAGAGTTCTCCACTTTTAGTGGAGCTTTTCTAGGTGAAACTGGGAAAAAGAGTAGGAGACTCAATTTTCGCCCATTCTGAGTGAATGAAGAGTCGTTTTTGACTAATTGGAGAATTCTAGAGCCATTGGTGCAGATAAAACAACCATTAGAGCATTGTAAATACATGTATTTGAAAAATTTTGAGCATAGTGAAAGATGGACATGCCATTGGGAGCTAGACCAACAGATGTAGCCTCGGAAGGGTGAAATACTTCATCATGCCTCCTTTGTAAATCATATGTGGTGACTTATTTCTCTGTTTTACTTTGTTGTTCAGTGTTATTTAAGCTTTTTTTATGCTTCTAATTCACCTAAAATCATCTACAATTCATGGTTAAAATCCTCAATCCTTAAGCAAACTAATGAGACAATTATGCACATGTTTATAAACTGAAAAGACACTTTGCACAACAAAACTAATACAGTCATTTTAGATCAGATTGGTACCAGAGCTAGAGTTTTATTCTCTGGTGTTTTTTAGTGCAAAGAATTGTTTAATTGTTTGCAAGTTTTAGATGCTTACAAGGCTCAAGCTCAAAAGAGGAGAAGGCAAATTGCTGGAAGCAGAAGGGTCTCAAGAAGAGCCAAAGAAAAGGAGAGCAAGATTTCCACAATATCCACCACCTATTTCACCTGCTAAGGAAGCAGAAGCTACTTTAATTATGCCTCATGAGGAAGGAGAAATCCATGAAGAAGTTAATCCCAAAGAGGAAGAAAGAGTGTTCAGGAAAGAATTTCGTGACATGACTGAGATGGTTAGAATCCTTTATCAAGAAATGAATGAGATACTGGAAGGAGAAGTATATAAACTTCACAAGGAAGAAAAAGGATCTGAAGGAGGTCACAATGATGAAGATAATTCAAAGAAGATAAATGGAGGAAATGGAGGAAATGGAGAGCCATCGTCCTCACCCTCATCATCATCATCCTCTACTTCTTCTTCAGTACATTAGCCACACAAGTCAAAGAAAACTTTTTTTTAAACTTGATGTTAAGTTCGAATTGTCAATTTTTAATGATGAAGTCAATGCAAAAAATCATGATAATTGGATTAGGCAATTGGAGGTCTATTTGAGAATCCAGAACCTTCAAGATGATGATACCAAAATCCAATTAGCTTCATTGAGAATGGAAGGTGCATCACTTGTTTGGTGGGAAGCCAAGACAAAGGAGGAGATCAAGAAACATGGTAAGATTATCCTTTCATGGTCAGATTTAATTATTGCTATAAAACAACAATTTTATCCATTAACTCATATGCAGAAAGTCATAATGAACTCGCAAAACTTTAGGCAATTGAAGGGACAAAATGTGCAAGAATACACCCAAGAATTTAGGAGAAGACCTCTCTTATTAGGGATATATTTGTAGAGCCAAGATACTTTGCTCAAGTACATAGGAGGCTTACATAGCTACTTAAAACATACTATTCTAATGTTTAACCCCACCAGTCTAGATGAAGTACTATGTGTTCAGGCCACACATCTAGAAGCTAGAGGGAAGAACATTTTTAAAGAGGGTAGAAAGAAACCTTTTAAGGGTAAAGCCAAAGAAAAGACCTCAAAAGGTAAAAACAAAAGAATGCATACGTTAAGAAAGAGGGAGAAAAATTGGTTTGTAAACATTGTAGAAAATAAGGCCATGATGAAACTCATTGTTGGAAATTACATCCTGAAATGAGGCCAAAGAAACCCAATAACAATGGGAAACTTGAAAACTGCAGCTACAGCTCAACATGATTTAGGATTTGATTCAGGTGATGAATCTAAGATACAGCTATGGGATTGAAGAACATGAAGGGAAAATAAATTGAAACTAAACTCGGTACTAGTACAATTGTTTCATGTGAGGGTCATATCCAATCATACCAAGATTGACACATTGTTTGATAATGGGTCACAAGCAAACTTAATCTCTGAAGACTTGGTCAAGAAACTTAACCTTGAGACCATACCACATCCAAAACCATATCTATTGGGTTGGATTTCTAAGGATGCAAATCTACAGGTTTCAAAGAAATGTATACTGCGATTTGCAATCACTGCAAATTTTGTTGACACAGTTGAATTAGATGTGGTTCCGCTTGACATAATAGGTATTTTGGTGGGGAGTCCTTAATTATATGATAGGAAAGCGATCTTCCATCACCATGAGAACAAGTATCATTTATTCAAATATGGCAAGGATTTCATTGTTAGATCACATCGCAAGAAGACAAACATTGCTATGGTAAATGCTGGACAAGTAAAGAGGCTGGTAAATTCAAGTAATAATTTTTTTATTCTTATGATTAAGCCTAAAGTTGATGATAATCATGAATCGTTTGAGGGATGTGATCCTAAGTTTAAATCATATTTATATGATGTAGTGAATGCACATCATGATATGTTTCAGGAGCCAACAGGATTGCCTCCAAAAAGAGAGATTCAACATGAGATTCAATTGTATCAAGATTATCCTCTTCTTAACATCGGTATGTATTGCATGTCAATAATGGAGAATGCTGAAATAAAGAGGAAAATCAAAGAGATGTTGGACAAAGGAATCATAATGCCAAGCACCTCTCCATGCGGTTCACCCATAGTCTTGATACCAAAGAAAGATGGGACTCGGCGCATGTGTGTAGATTTCCGAGATTTGAACAATATTACGGTAAAAAAAATTTACCCACTCCCAAGAATAGATGATTTTCTTGATCATATGAAAGAAGAAAATTTGTTCACTAAGTTAGATTTACGAAGTGGATATCATCAAGTTAGAATTGCAGAAAGTGATATATGGAAAACTGCATTCAAAACCAAACAATGACTCTTTGAGTGGCTAGTTACGCCTTTTGGTTTCTGTAATGCATCGGAAAAATTCATGCGTGTTATGGATAGTGTTTTGAGTCCATTCCTTGATGACTTTGTGATTGTGTACTTAGATGACATATTGATTTTCAGCAAAACAAGAGAAGATAATGCCTTGCATGTGAATAGAGTGCTTGATATTTTGAAGAAAGAGAAATTGTTTCTTAAGATGTCAAAGTGTTAGTTTGGAAAGACTTATTTGGTCTATTTGGGACATATTGTAGGAGGAGAAGAATTGAGAATTGATCCTTCTAAATTGGAAGTCATTGTGAATTGGCCCACACCCAAAACAGTTACCGAGGTAAGAAGTTTCTTAGGTGCGGCTCAATATTGGAGAAAGTTTAGTGCTAAATTTTCTTCCATCGCAACTCCTATGCATGCGGTGACAAGTGTGAAGAAATTATTCCAATGGGGAGGAAAACAACAGCAAGATTTCGAAGCTTTAAAATACAAAATCAGTTCAGCTCCAGTCCTTGCATTACCAAATTTTAGATAGCCATTTGAGATACAAACTGATGCTAGTGATTATGTCATGGGCACAGTTCTTTTGCAGCATGGTAAGCCTATCGCTTTTCATTCTTAAACATTTAATGGTGTTGTGACTAATTATCCTACATACGACAGAGAACTATATGCGTTGGTATAAAGTGTTAAGAAGTGGAAACACTACTTTATGGGTAAAGAGACTATTGTACATATCGATCACCAACCATTACAGTACTTGCAGTCACAAAAAAAATTGCAGCAATCAAGACATTTCAGGTGGATGGGATTTCTTCAATAGTTTCACTTGGTTGTAAGGTACAAGAAAGGTATTTTAAATAAAGTTGTTGATATGATTTCAAGACCAATCATTAGTGCATCTAATATACTCAAAACTGATTCTGTTGTACATGAGAGTTACATAGAACAATATGCACATGACATTGATTTTCAAGATGTGTATGCTAGTTTGAGTGAAGGGAATCAAGTTGAAGAAAAATTTATCACATGCACAACAATTTGTTGTTCAATTTGGGAAATTTGTGTATTCCACAATGAGAGAGGCTAAGTGTCATGAGAGAAGCTCATTCATATCTTATCGTTGGACACTTTGGGGTAAGAAAAACAGTGGCGCATCTACATAGGTATTGATATTGGCCTCGCATGGTAGATAGTGTGTCGTGTTTTATAAGAGGTTGTTTTATGTGTGCAACAAGTAATCCTAGTAATAGGAATTTTGGGTTGTACATGCCACTACCGGTACCATCAAGGCCATGAGAGACTGTCTCCATGGACTTCGTTGGAGATCTACCTATGTCAAGAAAGCAGTATGATTATCTTTGTGTAGTTGTGGATAGATTCAATAAAATGTGTATACTTATGCCATGTAAGAAAACCATTACTGCTGAACAAACTGTTGAACTTTATTTTCAACATGTTTGGGTTCATTTTCGATTGCCAACTACTATTGTTAGTGACAGGGATTCTAGGTTCATTGGGAATTTTTGGTCAAATCTATGTAGAATGATGGACACAAAGTTGAAAAAGAGTATTGCTTTTCATCCAAAAATATATGGAAAAATCAAGGTGGTGAACAAAAAATTTGTGCATCTATTGAGAGGATATTGCAGAAAACATCCTAAGTTGTGGGATGAGCAACTGCATTACATTCAGCACACTTACAACCGGGAAAAGCACTCTTCAACACAAACCTCACATTTTGAATTATGCTTTGGGTATTTGCAAAAATCTCCATTAGACTTCATCTTTGGGAAGGATGTAACAATTAATGGCCATAGTGACATTGATAAGGCTCAAAATTTCATTGAGAAAATTTAGGTTATACATCAACAAGTTCAAGAACAACTTGAGAAAAGTCAAAGAAAATACAAAGAGAGACATGACAAACACCAGGTTGATCACAAGTTTCAAGAGGGAGATGAGGTATGGTTGCACATTAGCAAATAAAGGATGCAAGGGGAAGGTAAAAATCTCAAACCCATTCATTATGGTCCTTTCAAGATCATAAAGAAAGTTGGTAACAATGCATTCCAACTTGACTTGCCTTCTTATATGCAAATGTATTCAGTTGTTAATGTTGAAAACTTATGCTTGTATGAGCCACCTTTGATCGATGATTAAGGAAGTGATGTTCAGCTACCTTCTATTGAAGATTTCTCGCCAAAATTTCTGGATGATCTCAAAGAAGATATGATTCTTGATAGGAGGACAAGAGCATCCAAGAGGGGAAGTGTTGACTACCTTCGAGTTGGGCTCAAAGGAACTAAACCAATCAAGGAAAGATGGATGGAGGTTGGAAAGGTGAGGTAGTTTTACCCTCATCTACTGAATAGGTAATCAAGTCTTTTGGAGTCCAAAAGCTTCCCACTGGGGAGGAGCGATCAGGAGTTCATAAATTTTTCTCAAAATTCAAAGTTACAAGATTAGGTTGAAACTAGGATGGTTGCATAGATCTTGTCTTCCTTATTCCGGGGCCACGAATGATTCGGAAAACCGATATCGTATGTGGGAGATGTCGTGTTCTGATCGAAATTCCAAACATGTAAAATTGCGACAGTTTGACCATGGTTGACTGGGATGCACAGTCAACAGGGTGGAGGTACAGTCAGCAAAAAATGAATATTCTCATAATATTCCTTTTCACTGGGACAATCATGGGATGACAAGTGTCATTATTTTATTTGTTGAAAGTACAGTTTGGAGGGCCAATCATAGGGTGCCACGTGGCCAGCCCTGAGGCTGCCACGTGTCCCTATAATGGAGTGTTAAAATTTTGTGGATTCCGCAGGAATCAACTGCGGGACCTCCTGCCCAACAAGTGCACGACAAACCACCCGAGTTGCACGTTGTTTCTTAACCCTATGGTTTTCTGTTTATATTTATGTTTGATTGTAAATGGAGTTGGGGGTTGGGGAACCGTCAGCGATCCCAACCCGCGAGCGGTCCCCGGTGGTGTTCACATGGTATATGTTAATGCCAAAAAACCAAAGTTATTGCGACAACCCGCCAGTTAAACTGTTTCTGCAATAGTTGTGTCACATGCAACGATTAACTTGTAACAATCTCTGTGTGGTCAGGATAAGACTTAACCATGGCGCTTACCACGGAGTTACAACCACGGTTTAGAATGTGAGTTCCGCTCAACCACCACGGTTATTAACCGTGGGGTTTGGGGGTCATGTGCCCAACCACTCAAGTTTAATGTTTCATTTTAAAATGGTGGATAGTTTGGCAAAGCACGCCATTTCTGGCGGAGAGGCTATTTTAGCTCCAATTAAGTGGAGTTCTCCGCTTTTAGTGGAGCTTTTCTAGGTGAAACTGGGAGAAAGAGTAGGAGACTCAATTTTCGCCCATTCTAAGTGAATGAAGAGTCATTTTTTACTAATTGGAGCATTCTGGAGCCATTGGTGTAGAGAAACTAGCCATTAGATCACTATAGCTAAATGTATTTTCAAATTTTGAGCATAATGAAATATGGACATGCCATTGGGAGCTAGACCAGAAAATGTAGCCCAGGAGGGGTGAACTGCTTCATCATGTCTGTTGCCTAAATTATATGTGGTGTCTTATTTCTCTATTTTACACTATTGTTCAATGTTATTTAAGCTTTTTTTATGCTTCTAATTCACCTAAAATCATCTAAAATTCATGGTTAAACTCCTCAATCCTTAAGCAAACTAATGAGACAAGTATGCACATGTTTATAAACTGAAAAGACACTTAGCACAAAAAAGCTAATACAGTCATTTCGGATCACACACCCTCCTCCATCTTCCTCGTCTACGTCTCCTTCCTTAGTGCACCTTCAAGACGGAATTTTTTTTTCCAAATCCTTGTGTCGTCGATCAGTAAGGTGTATTGGGAGGTCCCTTTGAATTTTGTACATAAAAGAGAGGATATCCCCTCAGTAAATATGTTAGCCTCCTCAAATCGACAACAAGATTTGGATTTTGCAGACTGGGCATTGGTTTGTTATTTTATGGGGTTATGGCTAACTTCCCTAAAAACAGTGGAAGAATGGCTTCAAAAAATTTGGTTTGGAATGATTAAGGAAACCCTCTCAAAAAAATTTGTGGGAAAGGGTTTTAGGTTTTTTATTTTGATTCAAAGGAAGATATGGATCTAATATTTTGAATAATGACATCCTTAGGTGGTTTCGGTGTGGGTTCGCTTACCTCATAGTATTACTTCACTGTTAGCAGGAAGACGTCCTAAGGGAAATAGGGAATTCACTGGGAAATTACATTGATAAAGCATAACCAAGGGCCAAAATGTTGGCATGCACCCAAATTTGCGTGGAGGTAAACCTAGAAATGGGTTTACAAGAGGTCATGCAACTAGTAATTGACAATTGGAAATTCATCTAGAAAGTGTATTAAGAGACGTTTCCATTCAAGTGTAATCAGTGCCAAAAGTATGGGAAATTTGAGAAAAAATACCTCAAGAAGGAATAGGTAGAGCCAACTAGCCAAGACAATAATGATCAATGGCACCAGGTTAAAGGAAAAAAGAATTCAAAAAGCGAGGACTTTTCCAACATAAAATGTAGAACAAGATCACTCAATCTGGTAATCCCAAGTCTCCACAAAACAAACCCTAGGAAGTTTCTGTTAGATCTAGCTTATCTCCAAAATAGAAGAATAAATACAAAGTTACCTTTGGATCAATTTGGCAAGGTCCCTTAGTTTTTTCTCATAAAAATAGGTATGACAGTCTGCCTCTTGGTCCTCATAATTTTTTTACTGACATACTCGACACAATTTTTGCAATCAACCAAAGCCCAACAGAACCTGCATTGGTTCAAATTCAAGCATTTTCCCCCTCGCCAGAAGTGGCTAACAATATAGAAATTGAGGAAATTCCCAGATCGCTTAAGGAAACAGATCCCACCTAGCTTCTCTTATTGGGAGGGAAAGGTTCCATGGGCACAAAAGAAAAAAAAAAGATGAACAACTAGAGGTGGTATAGGAAGTTTGATCTAGGAAGAAGAAGGGCAGAATGGCCTCAAAGGAGAAGAGAAAAGAACAGGTTGAAAAGGACAAAGAGATTAGACAACAAAGACCATCCTTGGAATAATAGGAAAGAAGAATACACGTGCTTCATTTAGGGAAACCCCACCCTTCGGTGGATTCTAAACCAAAAATATATGAAATTATGAAAATCCTCCCATGAAATTATCGAGGATTGGGTGATAAGGAATATTATGTAAGAAGATTGATTAAAATAAAAAGGTCATCCATTGTTATTTTTTAGGAAACCAATATGGAGGAATATCTGGTCATCCAAAAGTGTAGTAAGGTGCTCAAGGCTACGAGAACCATTTCCCAGAGTGCTTGGGGTGTGTCTAGGGGGATTTTCACTTGTTGGGATGAATCACTGTGGACTTATTTTTCCTCTCAATAATCGCAACATTGGAACATGATAGATCTGTTTGATAAAATATATAGGGATGAAATTAAGATGGTTTTATATGCCAACCATATATGGAAAAAAAAGGAGTGTTGGAACTCTCTAATGACCTTGCTAAATACAAAGGGTAATGACAAGCTGCTAACTGTCGGGGACTTTAATGTCACCATTGTACATGCTGAAAATAAAGGGGGGGGGGGAATTGAAGATCATATATTTGTTGGTATTTTGTGGGATGTCAATCCCACAAGAGGCAAATTTACATGGAACAACAGACGGATCCTCCTAGGACATATCGTAGCCAGGATGGATAGGTTTTTGCTTCATAGTTCCTTTTTGGAGGGCCTCTTTGTGTGGTCATAAAAAATCACCTTGTGGGGAGACTCTGATTATCCACCAATTATGCTCTCTCAATTCAAAGTACAAAGGTATGGTCCTGTCCCATTCTAATTTAATCCTTCCTCTTTAGCTTTCAAAATGAAGAGTGTGGCACACTTATCAAGACCACATGAAGTCACTGGATTGAAGGGTCTCCCATGAAAATTTGGGAAAGGAAAATTAAAAGGTTAAAAGATCCCCTTAAAGCCTAGGAAAAAGTAAAATTTACTAAAATTGACGAACATGTGAGAAAAATCCAATCAAAGTTTGAATTATCCCAGGAAACACTGGAGAATGAGCCTATTTCACTTAGTTCCTTGATGAGATAAAAGGAGACCTTTTTTCCTATCAAAAGGCCTTAATGGTTAAGGAGCAACATTGGAGACTAAAGTTCTAAAGTATGTGGCTAAAGGAAGGGCACCAAAATATGGATTTATTTCACAAACAGACAAAGGAAATAGAACTCAAAAACATTGTACGAGAGATAATAGACTTGCAAGGGGTCAAATTGAATAATTATTAGAAAATCAAACATGAAGCAGTGACACATTTTCAAGCCCTTTACTCTGATTAGATCCTAGGTGATCCAAAGATGGAACATATAATGTTGGATAGTGTCCCCATGTTGGTATCGGAGGACGAAAAATTGGTACTTATTAAACCCATTTCAAAGGAGGAAATATAGAAATCAATATGAGATTTTGACCATGATAAATCCTCAGGACCTGATGGGTTTTCTGCTCATTTCTACAAGCAATGTTGGAATGTCATCATATTTGATCTCGTAAGAATGGTTCAATATGTTCATCACTCATGTAAATTGCGGGGAGTTAGAAAATCCTCTTTTCTTGATTTAATTCCGAAGGATACTAACCCATCATCCTTCTCTATATTTTTACCAATATATGTAATGTTTCTTACAAAATCATAACCAAAATTACAGAAAACAGATTGAAGGATTTACTCCCGAAGCTAATTTCTCTTAATCAAAATTTTGTTTGTGTCTAAAAGAAAAATTATGGATAACTTAGTGATGGTTCGGGAGGTTGTTCACTTAAGAAGAACTAAAGGAGGCAAAGGAATGAATATTAAAATAGACATGGAAAATGATTTTGACCATGTTTGTCACTCCTTTCTCCAAGTTACGTTGGGAAAATTTGGATTTCATGCCCAATTTAAAGCTTGCATCTCAAGTCCTTGGATTGCCCCTCTAATAAATGGGAGGCTAATAGAAATTTTTCAACATCAAGAGGACTCAGGTAGGGATATCCTCTTTCCCCAATCATGTACATCATAATGGCTGATTTGTTAAGCAGAAATTTGGAAGAAAAAAGGAATTCTTGTCTTCTTCTTGGAATTTCGATTGTCGAGGGAGTTAAAAGTATTAACTAGTCATAGTTTGTTGATGATACTCTTTTCCTAGGATGTGCATATATTCAAATTGCAAGATTATTTAAAATAATTTTTTATTATTTTACTTGTGCTTCGAGAGGTAAAATAAACAATTTCAAATCACATTTGTATGCCTGGAATGTCTTAGAAAGGGCCATAGCAGGATTCTCAGTGGATTTTCATTTACCTATCTCTATTGAATTGTGATCATTTGCATACATAGGTATCCCTCTATTTCTTGTGACAACAAGAACCTTTGTGTGGCAATCAGTATTGTAATGAATAAAGAAAAAAATGAATCAGTGGGCTGCCTCTTGGCTAAATCCAAATCGCAGAATAATTCTTCTCAAATATGTTTTATCAACTCTTCCTTTATATAATTGTTCTTCCTTGTTGGCTCTTATAAGTATTCAAAATGAGATTGAAAAATAGTTAAGGAAATTATTGTGGCAAGGAGGTAGATCCAATGCCAAAAAGTTTCATTTAGTTCATTGGAAAATAGTTACAACCCTTCTCTCTAAGGGAGGGTTGGGCATAAGAGACCCATTCTTGGTAAATTTTGCGATGGGAGCGAAAATGATATGGTTACTTGTTTCTGGAATTTTCAAATTGGTGGAAGCAAGTTACTGTAAGGAAATACTTGGGGAGATCAAGGTTAAAATGCTTGCATGCCCCCTTTCCTTCTTGTAATGGTTCACCAATATGGAAACTAATTTTCGCAACAAGCCTTCTCATTGTTTCTAAGCTCACATGGCTACTAGGCTCTGGGAAGCATATCTTAATAGATCAAGTTGAAATCGTGAATAATCCACCTTTATTCGACAGACATGAACTCTCCCCTTTATTGAATTGGTTGTCTTCACAGAGGAAATATTGATTGAACGACATCCTAGTTTGAGATGCAGATGGAACTGGATTAATTAGAACATATGTTTCCCTCCACATCCTCTATGCGAATTGGTTCCAATATTACTTCAAAACTTGAGTGGTTGTGCACCCAAATCGATCATATCAAAATATAGTTGTGGTTGGGGTTGCACTAGCTATTTGGTAAAAGAAGGATATGATGTGTTAGTTAGCCAATGAGAGATTCCCCTCGTTACAAGAATTTTGATATGGGTGTGGTAGAAGGATGATCTACCTAAATTCAATTCCTTTAGTTGGATGCTTTTACACAATAAAATATTGACAACTGAAAATATGCACAAACGAGGCATATAGGGACCTTAATGGTGGGGTAGGTGCAATAAACAATTGGAAGATATTCTACATATTTTTTGGAGCTTCCCATTCACAAAAAAGGTTTGGTAGCGTTCAATCATAAGCCTCAGACTCAAAATTCACTTCCCTAATGATTGTGAGATCGTATTAAATAATTGGAATATTCATTACTAGGGCTCCTTCAAAGGCAAGGTCATTCTCAAATGAGCCTATATTTCCCACCTAAAATTTGTGTGTTGGGAGATCTGGCTTGCGCCAACCAATAAATTTTCAAAGAGAATAAAATATATCCAGAGGTGGCCATTAACATGGCTCTTAGTCTATTAGCTGAGGCTATCAACTCCCATCCGAAAAACAATGGAAACTCTTCGATGTTGAGACTAGAGGAGAGAGATTAGATTAGCAAGGTGGGAATCAATCTCTCAGGATCGACGTCCTCGAGTCATGAAGCTAGTACGAAGAAATTGGATACTGTGAATGACAAAATCAAAGTTCAATTGCTGGCATGCAACAAGGAATAGTTTTCTTTTGTTTTTTGGTGGAGCATAAAAAGGAAATCCTGGGGTGGAAGGTATGATGGGGGGATCATTTTTTATCTTGGTGGAAAAAAGGAGGATATGTATGAATGGAGACTTGGCCACCTGACTAACAATATGACATAAGGCTATTCCTTGTTTCAACGCTTAAATATTGCTCAAAGTAAAGGAGTTGCACAGATCATTGTAATTGGGGATTCACGGAATATTATAAGGACTTTGGTCATGGATTGCAGGCCCAAGGATCATGCAATTGGTTGTTTTTCTATCATGGATTCCTAGATTGATGACTACATTTAATCCAATTTCATTGTTTCATGTTCTAAGAAGATTTAATAAAGAGGTTGATAACTTGGTCAACCAATCATGCAAAAAGGGGGTGGGGTATTTATGTTTGAACTCTCACCTCGTCATTGAATCTTTACCGTGACAAATCCCATGGCAAGTCAAACTCAACTCATGGATCGGAATAGGGAAAAATTCATGGTTGATCATCTTAATTAACAAGTGCATTGAATTCAAATATTTTTTATTCTTAGGCACATTTTGGAAAATTTTGCATATAGATATAGATTTGGTATCGATTGAAATAAGGACCGAGGCTATTTGGTTTCAGTATTCATGGAGAAGTTTACAACTCCCATCCTTCATCCTCAATCCAAGCTCTTTGCAATCTTGCACTTTCTTTTATTAATACAGATACATTGCTTGGATTAAAAATAAATAAAAAGAACTTTAAAATTAATCTAATTTATTGTACAATTCTTATGGAAATATTATTTGATAACTTGATCATAGGTACTTGGATGTAGGTACAAGAAGTGTCATATTCCCCCTAACAACCACTTTATCAATATTCTACATACTAAAAAATGATAGCTTTAAAAAATAATGTAGGTTTGTTGCCGTGTGGCATTAGAATTAGTCCAAGGTGCTTGGATTCTAGGATTCTATCTTCTATGGAAGCGTTAAGGGTAGTAAGTTATATTTAATTGGAGGAGAACCATTTAATAATCCCATGTGTATTAAATGAATTTTAATTGGAAGGGAATTTTAATGTCAATTCAAACTCAAGATACCATAAGGTTATCATTGAATGTTTACAAGTAACAATTGGTTAAAAGCTTAGAGAGGTTAGTTTGTCATTAAAGATGGGCCAAATTGAATGACCACCAATTATAGCAGATTTGTGAGCAATCAAAATCTTCTTATCTCTCTCTCTCTCACACTCACATTGAGTTGTACCAATAAACTAATTAATTTGGTGTACCAATTTAATAATTGGGTTGTATCAGTGACATAATTGAGTCATACCATTTAGCCACAAAAATGTCCCAATACATAACAATCACTCTCAATTCCCTCTTGATCCAATATTCCTCCCACCATATCTCCATTTATGATTAACTCGCAATAATCTTATTTTTAGTTTTTAGGGTACTAAACACCACTATAATCTACTTCTGAATAAATGAAACAAATAAAGTTGTTGGAATGGATTCTCTATTAATTATTCAATTGTTATTTGAAATAAAAACACCTCTTATCTTTGAACATTGTAATTATCAAAATAATTTGATGTTCTCTTTCTTTGGCTTTAATAATATGTTAATATATTTGTAAGATATTATTATATTATATATATAGCGTTTTAAAATTTAAAGAACTAGTTAATTTAAATGTTATTGAGTATTTAATTAACTTTGTATAACTATATTTTTATTTTAAAATTTTAAAATATTTTAAAATATATATATATATATATATATTGATCTTACACTGACCTTAGCATCGGTCAAACACAGACTTCGTAGCCAGCATACCCGCAGAGCATTCGAACAACTCAGTAAATCCCTCATACGTCATGAAATTCGAAAAACCAGGTATAATTTAGATTTCCTTGCAGCATCAACCTTTAAGAATCACTTGAAACTCGCTGGAATCGTCCGAGGTGACCTGTGGAATGTCATCGACGCATCTGCGGCACTAAAGGCAAGCAAGGAAGGCAACGTAGCTTGGATTAGACAAGAAAGAAAGTTAAACAAATTACAATCAATAAAACAGGGCTCGATTAGTGGGGTAAATTCAACAGTTATAGAATCTGGGTTATCCTTCCAAAATCGTCACATCATTCACCAGGCAGATTACACGATCTCATCCTCTCCATTCCACTGCGTAACCACCTCCCACAGCACACCGTCCAGCCTCTACGCAACGTCCTCTCCATTCCACTGTGTAACCACCTCCCACAACACACCGTTCTATGCATCGTCCAGTAGTACTACATCCACAGTTTGCCTTATAGACACGCAGGAGGTAGGGGTTGTAGATCTCTGCGCAGACAATACTGTGACCGACTTTCCACACTCCCCGAAACATTCCCAGAAGACGGTTGCCTCTGACGCTAACCTAGAACCAGAAAGTGAAGACATGACTGAATTGATAACGGTTGGGCACATTCATCTGCCTCCTGCTACTCTAATAGACCACGGCAACAAGCCACAGGGTTCCACAGGCAGTAACCAGAATGATTGCACACCACAATTTCTACTACAGGCTGAACAACCGTGTGGAGAAACTCAAAGTTTGGAAGCCACGTTCATAACAGCTACCGAAACAACGGAAGCTACACCGAAAATGTTGGCATTCATTCAACTATCGAACAACCCAAATTATAATAATAAAACCAATGTGTATAACGAGGTTGGCATCGATAAAAAAAGTTGTAAACATCTCTTCTCATGAGCTAAATAAGGAAGAGGCGGAGGTTCTAGGCAAAGGGCTTAATTTTTCCTTAGCCCCATGTCGAATTCCTAATGAAGAGATAGTCTGCAGCATTGAAGATGGTATCAAGAGCTTAGAAGATGAAGAAAAGGATCTAATAAGGCAGGAATGTGCCATCATTTTCAGAAAGGCAAGACCTCCTAAAATCAATCTAAATAAAGAACAATTGAAGACCATTAAAAACCTTAGGCACAATGACAACATTGTAATACTTAAAGCAGACAAAGGAGGGGCGACTGTGGTTATGGACAAAGAAGAATATATCAGTAAGATGAGAGACCACCTCTACAATAGTGGTAGCTATAAAAAGCTTAAAGAAAACCCTATTTCTAAGATTATAAAAACTGTCAAGAAAGCTATCAAAGAATCTAACCTGGATGATAAATTAAAAATCGTCTTTCACTGGATAATGAAATCACCCCTCGTATCTATGGAGCACCAAAAATTCACAAAGTTGGTGCCCCCCTTAGACCTATTGTTAACACTATTGGGGCTCCAAATTATGAATTAGAAAAATACATAGCTAACACTTTAGCCCCTCTAGTAGGCAAAACTAGCTCGTACATCAAAGACTCCAAACATTATGTGGATTTCATTAAAAATGCTAATTTGGATCCTGGTGACAAGATTGTAAGTTTTGATGTGGTCCAGCTCTTTACAAAGATACCCTTAGATGAAGCTGTCAAGGTTGTCAAGGAAGTTGCAGATCCTCAGACTGCAAAATTAGCTGAAATATGTTTGCGCTCAACTTTCTTCACATTCCAAGGAGAGATTTTCAAACAAACATCAGGAGTAGCCATGGGGTCTCCGCTATCCCCCATAGTGGCTAATATCTTCATGGAAAGATTCGAAAAAAGGGCCCTTGACTCATACCCCCTTAAACCAAAATTCTATATTAGATTTGTAGATGACAGCAGTGTAGATTTGACTCATGGGGATGAAGAACTTAAAAAGTTCCAAAACCACCTTAATAGCTTATCCAAGGATATACAATTTACTATGGAGGATGAAGATAACAATTGTATTCCATTCTTGGACATTCTACTCATCAGAAATAAAGACGTATCCATTGGACATAAGGTATTTAGAAAAAAGGCGCACACTAACAATTATCTCCACGCTAACTCACATCATCATCTGGCACGGAAGATGGGGGTACTCATAACTCTTTTCACACGAGCCTTCAAAATTTATGATGACAATCACGTGGAAGAAGAAATTGCATACTTAAGAAAGGCATTCGCAAATATGGGATACAGAAACAAGGACATCATCAAAGCCCTACAAAGAGCCAGATCCAGAAATAAAAGAAATCCTTGAGATGAAACCCTCAACTCTAAAGCATACCTTCCTTACATTCAGGGGTTCATTGACAAGCTAGCCAAAGTTATTTCCAAAAATAACATCAGAACCTCGTTTAAGCCACTAATGACAATCAAACAAAGGATGAAATCAGTCAAAGACAACCCTAACCCACTCCAGTAAAAGGGCGTTTACCGAATAAATTTCTCATGCGGGAAATGTTATATTAGAGAAATAGGAAGATCTTTCAAGATCAGGCTTAAAGAACATGGTGCTGACATCAGAATTGGGAGAACCAAAACTTCGGATCTAGCAAATCACTCGAATAAGACTCGTCACCACATCTGCCTAGAAGATGCTAAGGTGATTGCCAATGAAAATCACTATTTCAAAAGAAAAATGCATGAGGCACTGGAAATCATCAAGCATCCAGCAAACCTCAATAGGGATGGTGGTTTGGAAGTTAGCAGAAATTGGCCCCCTTATTCTCCCACTCTTAAATTGTTCCTTTCCCTCATTGTCTCCACCTTTTACCCTCGTCTTCCTCTTCATTCCTCTTCTCAATGCCTTCCTCCTCTTCCCTTCCTTTAACCTTAAAAGACCCCATGGTGACTCTTCCTTTAACCCTAAAAGACCCTTGTTAACTCTCCTCTCAACTCTTCCCTCTTTCTTATCCCTTCCCAATAACCCCATCCTTTGGCCCCTTAGTACCAATCTACAATAATTCTCCTAATATTAAACCCCCCTTAATCTCTAACATGTGTCTAAATAAGTTATAGAGAATTTTAATCATTAATATCAATTTTAATTATCGAATATTATTACTAATAATTAAGTATTAACTATTCCTAATCATATTAAAAAATAAAATTGGCATTAATATTATTATGGTTAACATTTAACATTAACCCTCATTAAGAAACTTTAATAATTATCTAAGGACCACAACAAAATTTATAATAGTTTTCTCTATTATTAACATTATTTAATAAATATTATCTTTAAAAGTTAGCTTCCTACCTATTAGCATATTAATATACACAAATTAAAATATATATAATACCAATTTGATATTAACCCATCCTTAGAAATCTAATAAAGAAAAAAGAACTCTGAATATGAAATTTATTAAATCAAATATTGGAATCAATATTATATTATTAACTATTTATTAATATAAAATAAGTGATTTATTATAAATTCAATATCATCTTTATTCTAAAAATAAAATTGATCATAAAATGAATTATAAGAATTTACCTTAAAAAATGCTAACAATTTTAATTCAATTAAAACGAAACTTTCACATTAATCAAAAAACATAATTTAATTTAATTATAAACTAATAATTACATTTTTTTTGTTAATGTTGGTCGATTCATGCTCACCTCATGCACTTCTTTGGTTTATATTTATTGCATCTAACCTCCTCTCCTTTGGCAGGATTTGTCATGATGATGGGTCTTGATCTAGACCCGAAACGTAGACGCAAAAATGCATACTGTGGAGATTCCAAATTCAACAACTCAAAACTCACACCACATAAATCTAAAAATTATATATATATTTCACTGCAAATTTGAATATTGATGTACATGGAGTAAATTCAACAATCATGTTAATGCATGTAATGTAGTTGAGAATGAGTATAATGTATATAATAATACCCATGAGGTGTAGACTAGTGGGTTTGAGTGAGTTTAGTTCTCACTAGGTTTCAGGTTCAAACTTTATGGGGAGGGGTTGAGGATGGAAGCCATTTTGGGGGACCGAGCTTCCCACAAACTTTGGGATAGCATCCCACCAGTGGATAGATTGTTCTCTCATCCGATAGACGGGGCTATCACCTATAATGTAGTTGATAATACCCATGAAGTATAGACCAGTGGGTTTGAGTGGCTTTAGTTCCCACTAGGTTTAAGGTTCAAACTTTATTGGGAGGGGTTGATAATGGAAGCCACTTTTGGGGACCGAGCATCTCACAAACCTTGGGATAGCATCCCACCAGTGGGTAGGTAGATTGTTCTCTCGTCTAATAGACAGGGCTATCACCTTGGGTATATGATCCTTCCATCTTATAGATTATTTTTCCTTTCAATAGACTAGACTATCACCTTGGATATATGGTTCTCCCGTAAATTATTTTTCCATCCAATAGACTAACCTATCACCTTGGGTATATGATTCTTCCATCCAAGAAATGGGACTATTACCCCACGAGTCATTTTTTCATCCAATAACAACAGCACCAGCCAGTAATGAATAGATCATTATTCCATCCAATAAATGGCTGGCCATGTAAACTCAGCCAGTTTAAAAATTAGATAAAAAACTGTGATTGAGAATAAGTATGAATGGGCCAAAGAATCATCCAAGTAAGACATCTAATTCTGAAAGCTGCAAACGAAAATGAAACTTCTGAAAGTATTACCTTTCATGTTGTCATTACACAGGACGACGTCAACTCACTGATACAAGACATGCGAATGCGAATGTTTTGGCAGCTTTGGTTGACGACAAAAGTGCATCTGGAGACGAAAGAAAGTAAAAGGTGGATTGAGTGATCGGAAGACAAAGTCTTCTGGCACGTTTGGACATTATGGCAAAAGCTTCAAATTCAGATTCAGGCAGGCTTTTGTCCTCATTACAAGCTACTGTCATACAATAGAATTGCCTCGAAGGATAAGACTATAATCTGTTCCCTTAAATCTATATTGCTGTTGTGCATTAATTAACCAATTATTAGGCAATGTACGGCGTTTGAAGTTGTTCTGATTATTTTATAAAATAAAAATGTCAAGTTTATTCAAAATTATACGGTGTATTGAATGATTTTAATGGAGTTGAAAAGTGCTTTTACAATTGAACATGAAATATGATTCTATTAGGAGTAATTGATAATAAAATCATTTAAAGTAAAAAATTATTTTAGTAAATAGATGTTTTTTTTATATGTTAGCATAAAGGAGATGTGTGATTTTTTTAATGCTTTACTTGGAGTTGAAATATATATATATATATAATCAATTTCATATATATATTGAAAACAATTGAAAGTAAAATATATTTTATTATTGGGTGGCATTTGACAAGACAAACATGCTTGCCACATGGTGGGGACACTATCAACTAAACTAAGTTATATGACAAGTCCCCTCCCCTTGTGTCATGAATCTTTATATGAAACACCACTCCACCATGACATGTGTGCAACACAAGTTTTCGTGTCTTGGGCGCAAGAGATGAGCCAATTTTGTACAATGATTTCATGACATGTATCCCTTTGAAAAAATCCCTTTGCACAATTTATAATTCACTTTTGGCCTGATTTTGCACTCATTCAATCATTGTTTTGGAGCCATGAGAGCATTTGGACTGCAAGGAAGGGAGAGAAATGAGTTTTAGAGGAGATTCAAAGTGTAGATAATTGGATTTGCCTTCCAAATTTATGAGGGGTGTGATTCCATAACTAAGTCCATGAGGGCCATTATTTTTCAAAATGAGTGCCATGAGTATGAGACACAAACAAAGGCATTTTTCACCATCCTACAAGGTATTCTTGTCAACAAGTGGGACAAAAATTTGACTCCTTGGCATCGCTTGGTTCATTCATTGAATCCTAAATACTATATTGATGAGTGGCTCAATGGTGGGCCTTCACGCAAATTCCCTCCTCCCATGGATGTTGAGATTTCACAAGGGAGAAAGGATGCATTTCAACAAATACATCAAGATAGAGCATCCCTCAATGAGGTGGATGATGCCTTTGTAGAGTTTTCCTCTGGCACTGAGAGATTTGCAAGCTATGATGTGATTAGAGACTAGGGGGCTAAAAAGCCTTGGTGGGCAACTCATGGGACAACAAGTCCTCTGCAATAATTAGCCATGAGACTCCTCCCTTATGTTACTTCATTGTCTTGTTGCGAGAGGAATTGGTCTACATATGGGAATCTATATAGTTTGAACAAGAACAATTTTGAGTTGTCCAGGGCAGAGACAACGGTATATGTGCACACCGGCCTTTGTCTTATCTACAAGAGGAGTGGTTGAAGGGAAAGACAAAGATGTGGAATGTGTTTCATGATGATATGGGTTTAAACAACCGTGTTGAGTTGCCATTGGCCAACTTCAATCTTAATGAACCAATGCTAGTGTTTGTCACTTTTGATGATGGTGATCCTCTTGAGGGGTCATGCTCTACACCAGGGAATGTAGAGATTAGATTGGATACATACGAGGATGGATAGAGACTAGTGGTGGTAGTGACACTAATTTTGATGTTGATAACATGGGGGACTATTGACAGTGATGGCTCATGAACTATGATATTCTTCCATTTTGATCTACAGTTCTAGTATCTACCTATTTTGTATTTTCCATTAGCATTCACACCTATAGCAACAACGACTCTCTGAGTCAATATATATGTAACACATTTTGACGTATATATATAACGTGTCCTCCATGTCATGTTACGAGGGTTGTGTCATATGTCAGATACTCATATTTTGTGTCCTTCGTCTCCCATGTCATCGTGTCAGGTACTTAGCAACTAGAGTATTGTCTTTTATGAAATGGAGTGGGGAGCTTGGGCGAAGGACAAGGGCTTTTATGACTACTCATAGGTAGGCATTGGAGGTTTGGCACCGAATGATGAACATGGAAGATGCAAGTACCAAAAGACCAACACCCTTCCATGGTGATGATAGTCACACAAGTACGAGAACTAATATAGATGGAAAAACTTTTTTGTGGGAAGGATGATAATGAGCGTAAGTGGTATGGCCAATTTTAAACAACAATACTCCAGGAATTCGCAGATGTGTGTTGCATTCACAAGGCTCGGCCTCTCTATTTGTGTTTGCTTATTTTGATTCATCTATTCCTCTATCTCTTTGGTAGCACCTTGTGTATGTTAGCATTCGAGTGAGTGTTTCCCAACCTGAACCCAACTCATAGACATAGACAAAGGAGTATTATTTTAAATGTCGAGCCTGCCTTCCCTTCAATATTCTTGTCTACCAACTCTGTCTCATCACGATACTTTCTCAACCCTTAGTTGAGTGGCAATGCACAGGTGCCTTAGATGGCCAAGTAATGGTTTACAAGGGCTTTGTTAGGGGTGTTACATGGTCTTGTTGTCAATTGAGTTGCCCGTAATGATGGTTAACAAGATGTTTCCTGAATTTCTAGAGTCTGAATGAGGTAATGCCCAAAGAGGTAGAGGGCAAGCTCAACCTTCAAGGCATGCCTCACGTTGCCTACAAGACACTAATGCATAAAGAGCTACCTTTTAGGTGTAACAACAATTCAAACAATGTATAGGCCCAAACACTCAAAAGATGGTTGAAGACTTGGGGGAAATCAGTAAGGCAAAGTCATCACCAAACTTCACTCAATAAATTAGGGAATAGTTCAAATATTAGGTTGAAGCCTTACACTTCTCCAAGTTGTGCTACACCAAGGTCTTCTAGGCTATGGAATTGTATTGGCTAACCAAAACCTTGATCACCATTACTTTAGGTAATCAAAAGCAGTGCGAATCAAAATTTGTGGATAGGCTAAGATGACTTGAGACCAAATCCACTATGCTTTACAAAGTTGCTTTGAGGTTAAGCCTCAAAAGGCTCAATCAAATAGGAGGAAATGATGGAGCTCATGAGCATCTCATATTCACAAGACAACGATTCCAACCCAATAATCATTGAAAATAAACCAAAGTAGAAGTAGGCCAACGAAAGAAAAGATTTAGAGACCTTGGCTCACTCAAGCCCCTCTTAACCTACCTCATCATGATATTGGTTTTATTATTATAGGATATGTTTTTAAGAGTTTTATGGCTAGTGTTTTTGTTTCAATATTATGCCCAATTTGAAGCTCAATTGTTATGATGCCAAAAAACTATATGTGAATCTCAAATATGTGTTGAAAAGGATAGAAAAGATAAATTGAAATTTACACTAAGAAGGATCTGAAACAGACCTTGGGTCACCCCTCAGCCCCCCATTTTGAGAGGCCAACCGCTACCCTTGAGACCGTTGCAGAGATGTCAAACAACACATAAGTTCACTCACACCCAAAGCGTTAGGGGGTTTAGTACCATATGGTTCTTGAACAAGTCCCCGCCCCCTGATAGGTTCCTCTTCAATGCCAACGAAGCAACCAAAGACTTATCCAAAGCTTTTTTCCTTTGGCCTCTGATATTAGGAGTATCCCTCTCTCCTACATTAGCCCAGGATCATGTCGCGAAACTCATTGGAACCAAAGGAATCAAGTGAGCCTATGCCATTGTCACCTTCCTTGTCATCAACAACTAGACTCTAGCATTCTTGACATCATCGACCTACAACCCTGGACTTATTCACTTAGCCTTCTACACGATTTGGTTATATACATGTTTATGAGGTTGTCCTATTATTGTATCATTCTTTACTTCATTTTATCCTAGATTTAGCTTAGCATTTTCTAAGAGTTGCGTTTACACTCCCACATTGTGCTAGTACTAGTTGTATCCTTTAGTCCCATTGAGTTATTTATGGTCATTTGTTGGACATTAATAAAATCATCTTATCTTATCTTATTAGGTTCATATATGTACAATTCTCTGCAGATACACAATCTCTACTTTTCATAAATTGGTGCTATTGTGGGATAAATGTAGACTTCCTTTGCAAGCAGCATAGATTTTTAGGATATGTTTCCAAGCCCCTCTTAACCTATCTCACCATGATATTGGTTCAATTATTATAGGATATATTTTGAAGAGTTTTATGGCTAGTGTTTTTGTTTTAGTGTTATGCCTCCTTTGAAGCTCAATTATTATGATGTTGGAACACTATATTTGAATCTCAATTATGTATCAAAAAAGATAGAAAAGATAAATTGAAATTCACATTAAAAAGGATTTGAAATAGACCTTGGGTCTCCCCTCAACAACCCCACACCCCCACATTTCCCATTTCCCCTTTTGGGAGGCCAACTAGTACCCTCGAGACCATTGTGGAGGTGCCAAACAACACATTAGTTCACTCACACCTAGAGCATCGAAGGGCTTAGTACCAGACAGTACCTGAACAGTGGTACTAGATGGTTCCTGAATAGCCCCCACCCCTGATAGGTTCCTCTCCAACCCGAATAAAGCAACCAGAGACTTATCCAAAGCTTCCCTCATTTCGCCTCAGATGTTAGGGGTATCCATTGCTCCTACATACCCCTAGGATCATGCAACCAAACTCCTCGTTGGATCTAGAGGACTCCAATAATGAGCCAAGGCCACTGTCCCCCCCTCTTGCCACCAACTATGAGACTTGGGCATTCTTGACATCATTGACCTTGGACATATTTACTTAGCCTTTTACATGATTGGATTATATCCATGTTTATGAGGCTGTCCTATTATTGTATCCTTCTTTACTTCATATTATTCTAGATTTAGCTATAGCATTTTCCAAGAGTTGTGTTTACACTCCCACATTGTACTTGTACTGGTTGTATCCTTTAAGTCCCATTGACCTATTTATGGTCATTCGTTGGACATTAATAACATTATGTTATCTCATCTTATCTTGTTCATATATGTACAATTATCTGAAGATACAAAGTCTACCTCTTCATAAACTGATGTTATTGTGCGATAAATGTAGAGTTCCTTTACAAACAGCATAGATTTTTGTGTGATTTTGCATCCTAAAATGGCAAGGACTAAGGTGCTTTGTTCTCGTTAACTTGACTTTTGAAACGACTGTGAAGGTCCTCTGGACCAAGCAGGTCTGAAAGAATGGTAAACATTATATTATTATAATATTTAAATAGTGCACATTAATAAGCCTTTCGACAACCCTTTTTTTTAGCAAGTTAAACAGACCATTCATATCACAAAATAAATAGTACCATTACAACAGCTAATTACAAAAAAAGATATATATGGATTCAATAATGTATTGCCAAAATAAGTAATTTACAATGCACAATCCCAGTTACAATAAACTATATAAATTCACTAGTGTGTATGGCCATTCAAAATAAATCGAACATATCAAGTCAGGTGTTTTCAATTTAAACAAAAGAAAAGTTGAATGACTTCAAATTGTCTTGCAAGTCCCACATGTTTTATCACACGTTGTTGATTAGGTATAGGCCTATAATTCTCCAAATGCCCCATAATAGTAATCATTCTACATATCACTACGTTGTTGATCAGGTATAGACCTATAATTCTCCAAATGCCCCATAATAGTAACCATTCTACATATCACTACTGTCAAATTTCAATTGCTTGGCCAAGCTTGAGTACAACAAAAATTAGATGCTGCAAACCCAAATGATATAGAACACTATAAACAGAAATAGCCATGAAACTCGTCATTCTTGATGATGCCCAACGAAAAGCAACAGTAGCTTCTAGTAAATTGGGTGCATGGAGAGAGAACTCATTGAATAAACGAAGTTTAAAGTACAGACATGTCTTGAAATGCTTAATTGCTTTGTCAACAAAACTTAGATGCTCCAAACCCAAACGATCTAGAACACCATTAGCAGGAGTAGCCATGAAGCTCGTCATTCTAGATGATGCCCAACAAAAAGCAACCGTAACTTCTAGTACATTGGGTGCATGGAGAGAAGACTCATTGAATGAACAAGGTATAAAGTACAGGACATGTCTTGAAATGCTTGATTGCTTTGTGAGTTGAAGCAAACAATCTAAGCCATTTCACAAGTCAGGAATAAATTCAAAGGTACTCCCATAATCTCAGAGTACTTCACAATTGATCTTCTAGACTGACATGGCTGCCATGTTAGTATGAATGCAGTAGAAAATGCTCTGTATATGCCAGCAGTGGCTATGGAGTCACCTGGCATGCTCCATACGGTACTGTTATTTTCTGGAAAAATGGAAAGCTTTAGTACTTTATTGGAATTTAGAATTAGCAGCCACATAGGAAGATACAGCTGTGCTGCCTCCTACTCTGAGAACATAATGTCAATCCAAAAAAAGAAACTTTGCATAAGCTTTGCGGCTTGCCACTACGAATGTAATTCTTGTATGCATGAATTGAATAAACCAGGGGCTGTTCTTAAATTTAGATTAATACTACATCTCACAAAGGAACGATGATGTACAGTAGATTGAGGAAAAGACTCATGCCTGCAACCCGCACAGTGCTTGGAACACTGTTGACAGCCTATCATGGCTGTGTAAATCTTTATCCTAATCTAGAAATATGGATTCCAACCGAGTTTTTTTATGACAGTGTAAACAGACTGGCAAATGGTAAAGCACCAATTGCCAATAAACACTCATTTCAGTCTGTCATTTCTGATTTTGTAATCTTTGAGTGGGTGAAATGACTTTTAAGTTCAAGGATCCTTGAACCGAAGGAACTGCCTTTGCACAAGTAGTGGATTTCATGCCCTTCCTGGAAGAATTCTCAAGGCCAGACTCTTTCACATTGAAAATATCTGAATCCCTTTCTGGTGAATCAAATTGTGAAGGAGAAGAATTGATCTCTTCTATTGGATGATCAATTCCTTCGGGAATATCTCTCATTACACCTTTCCCAGTGCTTGCTTGCATTCTTCGCTCTGCTGTCTGACCAGCTGTGTTTAGTTTACTCACACTGTATGGCAGCAGCCTCGTCTGGTAGGGTAATGGTTTAGCAGTTTTCTTTTTGCCCATATAGGCAGGATTGAAAAGCAGTTTATTCCATGGTGGTTTATGGAATCTTGTCGAGGATCGATCACTATCATCGGCACTTTCCCCTCCAGATGCTTCATACCCATCGCTGGTAGACCTTTGGAGCTTGGGACCTTTAGTGCTAATGCATGAAGGAGCTGCTGAAAGCGTTGATATGTCTTGCTGGCTTGATATTGATTCCCTGAAATGTTGAAGATCAGGTGAAGCAAGACTGCTTTCAGCTGATGATGGTATCAACCCACTAGTAGACATTGCCAGGCTAGATCTGAATGCACTGCGTGCCTCTAACTGTAGAGGAGCCAATCCAACAGAGCCCTCAATAATTGGCTGGTTGATATCCATAAGGTCGTCGTTGCCATTGAAATTTGACTTATTCATAGATTCGGAAGAAACTTTAGTTGACTTCAAAGATCTTGCAAAAGGGAAATTGTTAATGGAAGATTGTGTCCTACCACGCTTGTAAATTCGTCTCTTGTTGTCAGCTAGATACTTTATTTCTGTGCTTAGATCTCTACTGCTGCTTTCCAGGCTACTGTCTGTCTCTATCACTATCATACCTTCTTGTTTGGATAAGGGACGCAGAACTTTGGACTTCTTTCTCGCTTGGGCAGCTACCTTTGAAACCTCTTCAGCATTCATACGAGCTAGGGCCCAAGGACTTAGTTTCACTGGCCTCTTGTTCCTTTGTACCATTCGTTCACTAGGTGTCCTCTTTATACTTCCATTACCTCCCTTGATAGAAGACTTGATATTATCCGGTGGCAATACAGCATTCTGCAAATCACCAAATGAATTAAGTATTTCCTGTAGTTTTGGAAAACATATAAATGTATTTATGGAAGACAGTGGCATTTCCATTGATCTCAAAGAATAAAATACTGTAAATTCAGACCTCGACAAATAGCTGTGGGGGATTGCACCAAGAGCCATGTTGCAAAGCATTAATTGAGCTTGGACCACTAAATGCTGAGACGGAGCTTGCATGTGACATTTGAGGACTCTGCGTTCCTTCATCCATATTTTGCTGCTCTTGCTCCCTCATTGCTACAATATAATCATAGGTGCTGACACCCTGCCATTGCATTTTAGCCAGTAGAAGAGCATAAATAGTCTTTTTGATCTATAACATAATGCAAGTGAGTTGTATTGACACAATTTCAGAAATGCAAATCAATTTCTGAAAAGATGAATACCAACCTTTTTTATGAGCAAAATGTGAAAGAAGAAAAGTTGTCCAAGAGGAAGTGTAGCAACCATAGCCAAAATAGTGCAAGAACCCTGCATTATAAAGTTATCTGGTTGAATGCCTCAAACATTAATGTATACAGGCTCGAGCATAAATTATTGACTACCCCTACCAATGGGAAAGATATCATTAAACTTGCAAGAAGTAAAATTGAAATACAAAGTTTGTTGCATAACTCACCAATACCACAATGAATGGTCCAAGAGAGAAACTACTACCCAGCTTAGACATAATCTCCGCATGAAAGTGACTCCGTTCAAGAAAGCAGCGCACAAGTACAAAGATTCCTGTTGACCACTGCAGAATAAGCTGCCATGCAAGCCCAAATGCACAATTTCTGTCAATGATGAACGAGAGCCGAAAGGTGCTATTAACCAAAACAGTTTCTTAAAAGTCAAAGATGGTTTTGAACCACAATGAAAGTTGTTCAGTCCAAATAAACGTAGTGGCCTCCGGAGGAGAGTGGCTTATCCGGCACTAGAAATCTAATAGAAACGTGTCCTGTTAGCTAAGGTGCAATGGGTTAGGAGGATTCATGAATATAAGGCATCAATGACCTCATTCCAGCTAAGGTTCTCTTGAACAGATAAGTGGTTCATGTCAACTTAGGATTTGTTAGTTGGTAAAGCAGGGGTGTTTGATATTCCCCACCATGATCAAATCCCCCAAAGATATGCTTCAACAGTGTGTTCGGGTCATCTCACCCATGCAAGCAGGCCGTTTCATGCTATTGGAGCCTAAGTCTCGGGTTCAACAATGATTAGGTTCCATTCGAGTTCGACTTTTTTGATGACGTTCGGCATTAGGTTTATCTATATACATTTTCTATATATATACATACATATACCAGCTTTAAAACTAAATATAACATAAAAATTAAAATAGTACGAAATCAACATCAATGAACATAAAAAATATGCTCATGGATTTGGAAACTGCAAAGATAGATTACAAGCTTAAGTTGTGATACAAAATTATGAATTTGAACTATGGACTTGGTCAATAGCCATGAGGTTCGATGAGGTTTTCCAAATTTTGAACCTCAAAGTAGAAGTTCGTTGAACCTTGTGACATAGATTGGAGCCGCCAAGTGCAAGTCCTGGGCTAATTTGGCAGAATAAATACGCCTAACCTTCGGCTTCACAGCTGAAGCAATATTTCTAGAGTGATGTAATCTGGCTACATTCCATTGTTATACTTCCAGAATGGAGAAGAGGTAATAATAAGAAACATCTCGTCGAAAACAAAAAAATCCTCTTCCTAGGTCTCCTTGCCTTTATCACAAGGTAACAAGGTATAAAGGCAATGTCAGAATGACATTAAAAGAAAGTGACATTTTCAGATGTGTACCAAAGGGTCAACTAGAAAATAAATATGATAGAAAGATATTCTTATTCATTTAATCTGCAAAAATGGTCTAAGGAAATGGAGAAAACAACCTTACCAAGAATAAGGCAGATACCATAAGGACGAAAAATTCCTTGTAGTTCTTTTTTCCAATACAATTGTTAATCCACTGCATTAACAAACATTAATCAGAGGGATGCTGTGATATAAGGCCCAGTCCTGACAAAACATAACCTTTTGTTTGCAAGATAGATAAAAAAAGAGTCAACTTGTTGTCAGAGAAGAATGCAAATAACTCCACATTTTTTGCAGTTATTTTCTTATATCATACCCGACAATGATGATCAAAACCATCTACACATTTGTCACATACTCGACAATGTTTGCTGTATTTAAAAATCTGCAGAGGCCACACAAATTTACTTAGAACCCCGGGGAGGAAACTCAAACAAATTAATGTGCAATCCTTCTATAGGTGTCTGGACTCTGGGAACCATGATAAACATCCCCAGGTTGAAGCCGAGGTGCAGTAACTGATAAAAATAATGTGTGTTCGACTGAAAAAGTTATGCATTTCTATAATCCAAACAATATTTAGTGATAATTACAGGAGGTTCAGCATTGTGAGACAGTAACCCCCTTTCTCTCTCTTCACATCCTACAAGATATAGATAAAAACTTAACCTATCTATTATAGGTTATCAGGGTATAGACCTCTTTTATATGTACAAAACATACCTCCACTTCACATAAGCTGCAATAAAGCATGTCATCCTCACAAGTCTGCCGCTCTAACGATGCCTTGCTACCACATAAGCTCTTCAACTTGTGAGCCAGAGGAAACCAAGCACAAAGAATTATGCAGGAAGATAATAAAATCCTCGAACCACTCTCCTTTTTCACTTGATTGACTGATTCGTTAATTGGTATCACAGTAACAAAAGATCCATCTGAATGTGTTTTCTCTCCCAGTGACTCCGTATTTGCACCATTAGCTGAACCTGGTCCTGGTAAAGAGTCCTTGAAAGACAAAGCCCTTCCAAACTCTGATGTTCTGCAATATTTCTTAGATGTTAAAACAGCAGGATCTGCTGGATCACTGGCCGCACACCAGATATAGAGACTAAAAACAGAGAAGACCTGTAAAAGAATGTTCAAGCCATTAATCAACCAGGAATAATAGATAAAATAAATTACAAGACCAAGAAGTAAATGTTATGAGTTGCACCCATCTTACTGGGGAAAAAAAGGTAAACACTGTAGGCCAGCCAAATTAACAGCATAGCATGTATAATAATTTTCAGAATTCCAAGAAAATGCCAAATTCTCTTCAATGAAGGGAGAATATGAAAGATTCGCTATTCTATATTGACTTAAAACTAAATGTTTTGCACACAATGCAAAGATCCAAAATCAATTATACAGTATTCATTTCCAATATAAGTAAATTGGGACAAGCAAGAAATTATCATTACTCAAACATTGTTCTAAAACTGACACTGCAAAGGCTTCAAAATTAAAAACATAGAACACAAACAATCTAGCCTTAGTAAATATCAGGGAAAATTTCAAGGATGGAAATTTATTTTGAAGCATAAAATCTTGGCAAATTTACTAATCTCTAATATGTAAATTGTAAAATGTGTGGTGATATTTAAATTTTTTTTTAAATATTCAGATTTCTATTGATTTCATATCCTCTATAAAATTTTGGCGATTTTTAAAATAAATTAATTTTATCTTATAAAATTTGGAAAAAATAAAATAAAAATTAGTGAATCTCTTTTTTTGGAAAAGCATAGAAAATTAGCCCATCTACAAAATGTAGCCCCAAAAATGTTCCTTAGTAAATGCATTCCTGGTGTAAGCAGAAGAAAATTGAAAATTCTACACAGGATGACGCATATTTGTTCCTACAAACTACTGCAAAGAAATTTGTAAGATTGAATGGTACATACTTTTACAAAAATCATGCTCCAAATTTCTTCCTATATTGTCACAGGTATAGATCATGGCATAAGCTGAAGTTTCCTTGCCATTGTACCATGTGAAGTCATACAGACAAAATAAAAACCAATGGCTACAAAATACATCCTCAGGGGGATTCATAAACTAACCATATAATAAGAGTGCAAAAAGGATTCGAAATCCCTAAACAACATAATGAGTTAAAAGAAAAATTAAAGCAAAATCGTCTATCTTCCATCGGAAGAAAACAAATGAAATGAAGCAAAAGGATAGTAATATAATCCATTAAAGGCATTCCATTGAGCCCGGTTGAAGCACAGATTTGTTACATGGCAAGTTTATTTGTGCTTACAACGTTCACTGCAGTAATGTATATTGTCTATTTAAAAGTTGAGTACTACTTAGCACAATAAACGTGCAGTTAAGGAATTTTCTACTTCGCTCTGTAAACCAGGCCAATGAACAAAATCTATACAAATTTTCGAGCTGACCTAGAATGATTTACATCAAAGCTATGCCCAAGAAACCAATATCCTCCTTGTGGCTTACTCACAGCCTAACAGTGTTCAGAATTTAAACTGGTCTGTTAGAAGGGGAATTCCTACGCTGAACTTTCAGCTGATTTTTCATTTTGAATTGGTAAAACTCTGGGATCACGTGGACAGCCCTGACTTATTAGATTGCCGCATTCTAGCATCGCTTGGGGGATTAAAAATTGCCATCAAGGCCCCAATTTTAAGGGTGTGCCAGTCACAGTGAACCCGGAGTTCTCCAAACACTTTGTAGTGTCTGAAACACAGGTACTGTATTTCAATCGCAATTACTTTCTCCTGTTCAGGAGGAAGGGCATTATATCAGTGTTTTTTTTTTTTTCCTTTTTTAGCCGTCTAAGCTGAGAGGTTAAATGTATCTCAGAGTTTATTTGGCACCCACGTTTTCACTGTGGCTTGGGACGTGGGAGGTCTGCTCCAACGACTTCCAGCTTTTCGATCATCAAAGTTTAACCACTTACCATTTTAGGAATAGCATACTGATAATGTCCAGGGTGGAGCCATGAGACTTCAGGATGAATTTTACAATTTGGGTCCACCATCTCTAGAGTAAAAGTTTGTTTCAGAAGGGAATTCATATGTTGCAAGTTTAGAATTAGACCTTACTAGCTGCTGCAGATATCCTTTAAGGGTATCCGATTTATTTTGTAGAACGAATGCCTTGTAACACATTGAAATGGAAAATGGCAACAGAAATTTCACAACTAGATATTTTACAAGATATCTATAACCAGATCTCAGATATCATACCAGAAAAGAGAAGACCCCAGTGATGCTGTACTCAAAATATTTCTTCCCCACAAAAGGAACAAAAAATACATAGAAAGCAAATGCTAAAGCCAGGAACACTGCAATGGCCACAACCTGCACATGAACCAGGAGCAAACAATATGGATTTACATTTCAGGAAACCAATAAACTTAAATATGTCCATCATTTGGATTTGTTCTTTTTAAATGATTAAAAAAATGGCTTGCCTGAAGAGGATGATAAGGCAGTTCCCAGCCATGCCTCCTCATTTTGGAGAATTCAGTAGCCCCACGTTTTATCACCTACCAAGAACTTCAATGTGTTACCTGTTTGAACTGCAGATTTGTTTTCTCGGGCAAGACGGAGTTTAGAACCCAAATAAGATCCAGTCCTCTGCTAAGGCTAATGGTCCAATCACAACAATGCCCCAAATGGGTTGATGTAAACTCAGACAAGCGAACGAACTGCTAAACACCCACTTGATTAACACTTCAATACTTCCATATTAGTGCGGAAAAATGTTTTTTTCTCAAATGGCCCCAGACTGTCCATGCCAGAATCCAACAAATAGCTTTGATGAAATGCAGACTGTGAGAGCAAGATCAATGCAAAATCATCCACCTGCTAAAGAGATTCCCATTGGAGGAAAATTGATTTTGTCTTACCATTTCTGCACTTTAGGCCCCCCACAACACATCCCATAACCCACCGAATAGTTTTGATGCAGACTAAACTACATTGAATGCGTTGTTTTCTAAATACACTCACATTATTCACCGAAAACATCTGATTATTCAGTAATAACTTTTCCCCAGTAAACCTTTGGTCCTGTCTAGAACAGGTGTAATAGGCCCGTGCTCTGCCACTGTGCCTCCGCATTTACTCCCAACCTCACCTCCACCTACCAGCTCCGCTCACTTCATACCTAGCCGTTATTACTTACTGCAGTTGCTGTCTGGATCAATCAGTTCCAGCTTTTCTTTCTTGTTTCCTCTGCCATTCATTCTTGCAACAACTCCCTCAGTCACAGATCCATGAAATTTCTAAACACCTGTAGGCTGTAACTATTAACTATTGCCTTTCTTCCACAATTTGGCTGCCAAAACAATCTCATGTAATTTTGTGGGCTCAGCCTCCAAACTTTGTACTGCATTGGCCCATCTAATCCGAGCCATGTTTGGTACACTCGTGACTCGTGACAGATTCCTTGCCAATAATACAAGTTACAACCCACAAAACATTGGCCTCGATCGCAGACTAAATCTTTGTCCTTTCTATATTCAGTCCCTAGTTTATGTCTTTAGAGCTCACAATCTCTGTTCACATCAGCCCAGCTGTGACCAACTTGTTCATCTTACATTACCATACTTTTAGCCTTCTAAGGACAGTTAGGCTTATAGCATAATGTTAGTTTTAATTTATGTGACATGCCATTTGCCAATTCATGTATAGGTCTGATAGTATGTTAAGCATAAATTTTAGACTTCGATTTTTTAAGTCTCAAAATTATGGTGAGTTGGTAATGCTTTTTTCACTTCTGGTTGAGTACAAAGATACCAAGTTACAGGATTCTCATTAACTTCTTAAATCATATAACATTTAGTGGAAGTTAATTATCATTCTCATCAATAAAATGTTTATGTTCTTAAAATTGAGAAAGATAAAACCATAAAGCAAAATAAATAGTTCAAAGAAATAGTATAGTGATGTAAAAACATGGCCATAAATTCTAAGTAAAAATGTGAATAGCACATGAGACGGATGAGGGATGGATGAAGGAAATCATATAAGAAAAAGTATGAACGTGGAAAGATGTTAAATATATGTAGTTAGAATGTTAGGAAAAAAAAGTGTATGATAATTTATATAAAAAATAATATAGTATGAAATTTTGTTGAAGAAAAGTATGGATAGGGAGTATTAAAATAGTATGAAATTTGTTGAAGAAAGGCGTGCATGGAGTAGTGTAAGAGGAGTATTAAAGCATGCATGAAATAATGTGAGAGTAGCATGTAGGGTGAATATGATATGAAGACAATGCAATAGAAGAACACTATGATAGACATAGAAAAATGTGTTGAAGGAGATGAAGGCCATGACACAAAGAATTGGCATTAAATAATCATAGACATATATGAAGAGTTGGACGCAGAGTTAAGAAGTTAGCATGAGAATAATTAACATGATAGAGATTATGTACAAGTTAGCCAATTTAGTTAATGATCAAACTATAGACAAAATTTAAAAGAGGATTAATGAATCTATAACACGTGGGTAGTATTAATATAACAAAGAGCTCCCCAACATGTATTTCTAATTATGTGCTTTATAGCAGTATATGAGTAGAAAATCACCCCACAATTATATAATGGTTTTGTGAATGTCATTGTGGTTGAAAGCATGAGTTATGTGTTAGCATGTTCTTAATTGTAGGCCCATAGAATTAGATGCCATTATGTGATAGAGATGAGATTTGAAACACCACACATCCAATTGTGTCATGGATATCAAAACATGGTTGAGTTGTAAGAGAAAGAGACTTACTAGGGCTCAAAAAAGGTGACATAAGTTGTGCCATGAGAAGAAATTGACAAAAGAGGTGACAACACCATGAAAAATAGAGAATTGTAGGCATTAAGAAAAAGAATAGAAAATTTAGAGAAGAGATAACAAAGAGGAGTTGAAAAGAGTGGCTTGGAACTAGAAGAAGAGGTAGTGGAAGAAGGAGAAGTTATGAGTAGCTTGTGAAATTGTTGAAGAGAAGACATTTATGAAGATACAGTGGAAATTTCTTGCTATATTGGAACCTTGAAAGCAAAGCAGAGGATAAATTGACTCAATGAAATGCAAATTTATATTGAGTTCAATAGAATGGAAAACCTTTATAAGACGAAATTTACAAGTACCAAGTATTATTTGATGGAACTCTATGCGAAATGAAGTAATGTAAATGAATAAAGATAGGATAAAGAGTTGGAGCAAGATGGTCACAAAATTGTGATAATAATTCTTGCACATAGATTACAAACAAATATTGTTCAAGCAATTGCTTGATTCAACATAGAAAGAATGTAATTTACATTATTAACACTAAAGAATTATATAAGATCTTTATTTGAGTTCCACATGGGGAGGATGAAAACCAACACGCCTCAAGGTGTGTTAATGAATTGAAATATCTAATTCATAATAAAAAGCTTGCAGAAAAATCACAAAGTAGAAGAGGCATAATGATTAGTGTTAAAAGATGAAGAGAAGTTAATGTGCAACACTAGTAGACGTAGTTTTCGTGAAGGACAAGGTGTTGATAGTAAAGGCCAAGATTGTAACTCCACACATAAGATGGACAATGTGTGCAATGAAAAGGTAGTAAAGTTATAGGGGAATGATATGATAGGTCAAGGCAAGGGTGGATGTTGTAGATACCTTTGGGGAGTAAGAAAATGTTATGGTGGTTATCAATGATAAATTCATTGTTACACATGTGGGACAAAAGGAAATAAGTCATTTGAATGTCCACACAAAGAGAATGTGCACCTAATGAACAAAGGACAGCATTGGTGTAAGGAAAAAGAATTGGACACAATGATAATGAAGAAATGACCTAACAATTTGATGATTTACAATGGCATGAGCATGCTAGCAAAGAGAAATAGTTTCCAAAGGAAGGGGGATGGTGAAGGAAGAACATCCTTGTAATTAAGTGTAAATATAGAGGCTAAGTGTTTCAAAGTTGTTATAGTTGCACAAAGAATCATTGTTATGGATATAGTCGAAAAGTTGAATGTAGCATGATAGAAGCAGACATAAACATTTATATTGTTTTGGTTCTAGAATGGTTATCAAGTAATTTAATGCTAACAAACTAGTGTATTGTGACACTTAATAAAGGAGAGTTCAAAGATGTGATTTTATGCAATGCTATACCCATGGATTTTTGTTACTAGTTGTTGGGAAGGGCATGGTTGTATGATGTGGACATGATCCATGATGAAGGGAAGAATATCTACAATATCACTAAGGATATTGGGAATAAATCTGATCTATTATTGATGAATGATGAAGATTTTATCCCAATAAAATAATTTTTGAATACAGTGAGGAAGACAAAGGAATTTTATATTGTTTTACTAAATAAAGTAGCAAATCAAAATAGGAGGTAAGTATCTACATGGGATAGACTTCATTCTAGAGGCAATTTGATTAAATCAAGTTTCACACAAGGTGAGTTTAAATCGGAGTGAGAAGTTTAATTACCGAGTGGGGAAGCTACCATCAAAGGTTTAATTAAAGAAAGTATGAGGTTCTGTGTGATTCCAACAGTGATCATCCTAAATAGGGATGGATTGTAGAGGATGTGTACTTTATGCAATGATTAATGATTACAATTATATGTTCCATTTCTAAGGATGAATAGTTTGAATGGCATCAGATGCTTCTTGAAGATAGACGTAAAGAATAAATATTACTATTTGAATTAATGTAGTTGGTGAGTGGAAGATTGCAATGAAGAAAAAAGGTGTTCATGTAGCAGAGGTTGGTTTGTTATTTGGACTATCAATGCACCCAATATTTAAATGATTATAATGAAATTTTTTTTGAGGTTGTAGATTGGTAAGTTTGAAACAACTAAGAGAGGTTGAATTACTCTTTATCTTGATGCAATGTGAGTTGTTCAACAATAATTTGGTGTACTTAGGCTTCATTCATCCAAGAGCAGATATCACACAAATAATGAGAAAAAAAAAGTGATAATTTATATTGGTGTACATTACGCAATGTCAGGGTAACAAGGATTTTCCATGGAATTGTTATCTTGTATAGAAATTTTATTAGAGGATTCAATGGAATATGTGCATTGATCATCGGATGTATGAAATAATGCATATTTTATGGAGAATGATAACACAATGTAGTTTTGAGTTACAAAAGAGGAATACATTTGAAGCATTAGTTTTGGTATTTACTATTTTAGTTAAGCATTCCAAGTAGAGTGTGATGAGAGTAAGTTAGTTATTGGTTCCATGTTAAATCAAGAAGGAAGGTAAATAACCCACTCCAAAAAGAAGTAGAATGAAGCATAGAAGAAGTATTCAATGTATTATCTAATTTTTTATGTCATTATGCCTATGGTGAAACATCGAAGGCATTACTTGTAGTTTCGGGAGTTTTCTTTGCACACAAAAACATTAAGCACTAAAGTTCATCAATGCTCAAGGGAATTTGAATTGGTGAAATATGAGATAGATAGTGTTCTTAGAGAGCTACATGATATTCATGGTTAAGCATAAGGAAGGAGAAAAAAAATCATGTCCCAGATGCTCTAAGGGGAAGAATACTAAAATTAGTAACAATGAAGAATACAAGATAGATGGATTTAACAAATCAAGGATTACTATGCACAAGGGGTTCACCCTAGGACTCTAGGAAATACTACATAAGTTCATATAGAAAGTATTTAATTTTCTTATATATTTTGATATAACAATAAATGATCAGGGTAGGGACTTTAAAATTATATGGGAACAACATTTTAAATTACCGATACAATGCTTTTGTGATAGAATGATAGATTTACAACAACAGGTTATCAATAACAACAAATCAATTTACCATAGGGGCAATAGATAATTAAGAGGGTTGTGTTGTAAATTCTAAATTTGAAGTGATTTTTATAAGTTCATGACCGAAAATGTTTTGAATTTTTGTTACTAAGTGACCCCTTGTCATAGTATGACAATGATAAAGTTTACACTAGTCACACACATATATAGGAACTCAATAATGAAACGTAGGTCAATGCGGTTAACTTACGTCATGTAGAGTGACTATTGCTCAACATAAATTAATGTTGAATTCCAAAATATACGATGAGAGAAAACTTGACTTGAGAATTGCATAGCAAAGAATAGGAGGACATTGTATGTGCAATGAAACATGAGCTTTCTTGGATGAGAGGCAATTTGTGTTGAGTATGAGAAAGGGGGTGAACCAATTTTAGAGCGATGCAAATTTTTTAGATGGATAATTGAGAGAGTCAAAACACGCCATTTCACACATTGTTACTTATACCAAAAAATGAATTTGGAAAATATTACAATGAAATTTCTACCTACACTATAAATAAACCAATGCAAATATGAGGCAATGTTAGTTGTGGTTCACAATTTTCAAAGATGGTGCATTTTTCCTTGTAGAGAAACTAGTGATGTGAGTTATTGTGTGGGGATGTTCTTTAAGGAGATAATGTGATTCTATGGATTTTTTAAGGCAAACACAATAAACAAACACACAAGATTTTGGTTTTATCATTGGTGGATGTTTCAGAAGAAGGTGGAAATTAAGCTACATTTCATTTAATGTATTACCCTCATGCCAATGGAAAAATAGAGGTCATACACTTACCTTTGAGAAATTTTCTAAGATGAATACTTGGAGATAAGCCAAACAATAGAATCATGTTTTACCATAGACAAAATTATCATATAACTATTTGTGAACATGTTGCCTAGATTTTTTCCCTTTATGATAATGTACATGAGAAATGAGAAAGGAGCTATAAATTTCGGTTGGTCCACTGATTAGCAAAAGAAAAAGAAAAAGACATAGAAATGACAATGAAGTTTTGTAAAGCAAATGAAGTAGTTATGTGCACATATCCAAGAAACATTAAATGAGAATGACTCAGTGTGTTTAGTACAAAAACATGCATAATAAATATAGAACTCTTAAAATTACCAAAAAAATTAATACAATAAAAAAGAATTATCTAAATAAACCTATTTAATATATATATGTTTCAACTATATTTATTATCCTAAATTTATATAAATAATATGTCATATATAAAAAAATGAATAATTTATAATAAATTTAAAAAGCCAACATATATAAAATTATATACAATTACAAAGTTATACATGTTTTTATGTGTTCTCCTATATATAAATGTAATTCCTAAACTAAAATATATACTCTGAAAGTGTGTGTCTTAAAATAGATAATAGCGTCAAGTCTCACTAGCACAATCGATTGAGGATTGGCCTCGTCAAAAGGGCGACCCAGGATCAAACCTCACGGAGGTTGTTGCACCAGTGCCAGGGGGAGGAGACAAGTTAAACATAGTTAGCTTAGTGCTGGTGTGACCCAGGTCAGGTGCGTTCCCCGGGTGATTTTGACGACTTAGATGCCCATGGGTCACATTTTCTCAAGCCACAGGTCAATCCTGATGTAATCTCTGATGAACTCATAACACTTGATAGATAAATTTTAAAAAAAAAGAAAAGATAATAACCTTTTAGCGTATGCAATAACTTATACATACGAGCAAACAATCATCACACACACACACACACACATATGTATTTTTCCTTTGATTTCTATTACTTATCCAGAGAACAATTTACATGGAAAACTTTTCCGAAAACAAACCTTCATAAGATGTCCAAATAACTCGGTAAATCTTGATTGGCCCAAGATTTTGCTTGAGTATTCAAAAGTATTTTTTTTAAAAACTATCATCCACCCATGACTGAACTAGGATTCGTCAGGATTGTAGTTGTTGACATCTAAATCATCTTGTTTAGCAGTCCTAGCAAAAAACTATAGTTTGTACCTCATTCTGTATATGCCTTCTAAAGACTATTATTTGCAAAAAAAGTAATAAGAGTGTTTACAAAAAGCAAATTGAGGTTTCTGCTAGTGGAGAAAGAGCCGCCCATGGCCGCTGAAGCAGGAGAGGCAGAACCTATGATTTCGGCGCAGCTCAGGTGCACAACCGCTTACCATGTGGGCGGCCATGTCTGTTTCGGATAGCACCGAGCGCTGAGAGACCTGGGTAAGAAGGGGGGGCTCTGTGAGACCTGCTATGGTTTCTGCTAGGTAAGCTTTTAGCTGGTACCCATTCTGCACAATATTCTGTTGCTATTGGTGGCTATTGAAGAATATTTAAGCTGGAACCCATGGAGGACAAATCAATGTTGCTTTTGGTGGCTATCGATGAATATTTTTTACGTTGGTACCCAATGTGAACACGATATTGTGGCTTTTGGTGGCTTGGGCTGCTATAGTTCTTATATTAGGGAGGTAATGGTTTCCAAGTTCAGGGGTCTGGTTTACAGTGCTGAAGTAGGTTCAGAAGAGGTAAGATGATCGCCTGTTTTTTCCGAGCTGGAACCCATGAGAACATATGGTTGGTCTGATATTGGTGGTTGTTGATGCATGTTTCGAGGCTGGTACCCAATGTCGACTTTTGTGCAAGTTTTTGGTGGTTAATGAAGGAGATCATTAGCTGGTACCCAATGTGAACATTTGTTGATCGCTTTTGGTGGCTATCGAATTTGCATTTCGCTGGTACCCAATGTGAACAAGTATATGTTGCTTATGGTGGCTGTGGGTGAACCCAGGTTGCTGCGTTTTATCCCGTTTAATCCGTGGTGGCGTCTGTTGCTGAGATTTTATCAGGGATGGTCTCGGGTTTTCACATCTCTGGCATCGGATGTTGAACACCTCAGTACATTAAGGTGATGCGATTCCGTGTGGAGATATCAGGATGATGCATTAGATTTTGGATGCATGTGCGTCGGGGTAGTCGGTGCTCCGGCTGGTTTTAGATTTGGGGTTTTTTTTCTCTCTGGTCGGTCTTTTGGTGCCCTGGTTTGTGGTGGCGGTGTGTTTGGATCGTGGGTCGCTCGAGTGTGTTTGGAACGTGGTTACAAAGCATGCCACCTTTCAAGATCTTGAAGTTACTGCTGGATCCAGGCATTAAGGGGACTCTATACGTGCTGGAAGCAGCTCTCTATGCCAAAGCGTGGCCTGTAGTGCTGACATTTTCGATCTCTGCCATTCCCATATTGGCCTACAGGCAAGCCTTTGGATGAGATCCGGTCGAGTTTTGCTTTGGATGAGATCGGGTTGATGTTTGCTCCCCAGGATTGTGGTAGCGGTGTGTGGTATGTGCTACTGGGCATACCACCATTCAAGATCTTGTAGCATCCGCTGGATTAAGGCATTTAGGGTCTCTTATCGTGCAGTGGGGTGTCTTTGCGGGTGATGGTGGTTGCCCTGTTTGAGTTTTCTGCAATTGCTGAGGGGTCTATGGTATTCTGGTTAGCCTTTCGTTTCTCCGGCTAATTCAAACTTTTTTTCAGGGGAGCTGGCTTTTCAAATTTCCCTCCATCCGCCTGACATAAGCGGCGATTTGACTTATTGGCTCGTTGGTGGATGGTTGTCTCATTTAATGATATAACCGTTCACCAACTCATCTTTTAATGACACATTCTCTAACTTTCTCATCTCTGACCGGTTGCCCATCAACAGTGACCGTTCACCTACCGATTTAATCATCTCATCAGTGCTCCAGTTTTTTTCTCGGATTGCTCTTTGACTAGTTTTTAGATCCGGGCGACTCTAGTTATGTGCTGCGACTTGTCTTTGCTGTCTTTCCTAATCCGGATTTCCCCCTACATTATAGCATCTGGCGTTTGGATCGTGGCATTTAGCTCTTCGGGCATGCTGTATTAACGATCTCTGGATTTGTGACTTCAATGCCACTATTTTATTCTCAGATATACCTTGTCGCCTCCATGGATCTCGGAGTTATCCATTTTTCTGATCTTTCGATCTCTGCTGCATCGGGTATTTGCATGGTCCGGGTGGACGATGTATTCTCTATTCGTCAGGACATATCATATCCTTTCGATCCCGGATCTGAAGGACTCGCCGGTCTTGGTAGGATGCAGTGAGGTGTCGAATCTCCAGATCGAGTTGGGGAGCCGGATCTCCCCCAATCATGGGGACAAATCTCTTCGTTTTTTCGAGTGCTTTTTGTTTTCCGGACAGTTCATCAAGCGAGCCTGTTTTGTATGTGCAGGGATTTTAGTATGGTCAAGGGCTGCTTTTTTCTTCTTCAAGTGGATCAGGCTTATTTATCAAGTGTCTCGGTTTCCATATGTCATGCGTGCATGATGTATTACAAGCGAGCCTGAATTGGTATTTGCCTAGCGAGACGGCCTTCTATGGATCTCACCTTTTTGTTTGTTGTCTTTCATTTCAGTTATCTTTTATTTCTGTATTATCATGAATATGATGCTGCATATTTTCTCTGCTGGCTCTTTTCAATGTATACAGGGATGATCTCGTGGGTATGTTTTATACTATCCGTAATGTTGTTGGCCATGAACATCGAATTACTTCTCTTCAGAAGTGTATTCTGGATGTATTTGGTATATGGGGTTTTCTCGCTGTTTTATATAACAGTTTGAGAAAGTATTGATGATCATGTACTGTCATATATTTCTTTTAATATATACAGCGTTTTTTTCCTTCTGAAAAAAAAACAATAAGCATAGACTTTCACTATGAGACCCAAAGAGAAGTTGCAAAGTGGACTTTTTAATCCTAGATAATTACTGGCGATGTTGCAGAAATGTTGGCATTTGGAGATGATGGAGTTGGATTATTGATGATTGTCAGCACATCATGATGTTCATTGGATCCAATTCCTAAATCTAAGAGAACATAATGTTCAATGGTAGACAATCTCACCACTATATCATCCAAATTATATATGATGTCCCGAAAAAATATTTTTATCTCCTCATGTCCCACAAACAACTTGTAATTATCAATTTGCTTATCTCTTATGACCATAGGAAGCAGAGTATCCAGCTAACAACGATGAGTAATGGAATGAAGAAAATGTAATCTTCTTTTACGAAACTTGCCCACGTGAGGAACCCATTTGAAATTATTTCCGCCAATCTCTGAGACAAATAAGTAGGCATGTTCGCCAAACTCCTTTGCCTCTAGATGGAGTATTTCCTTATGAACTTATAGTAAGGTTGCATCAAAGAAACATTCCACCTATTCCCATTTAAATAAACGTCATCCTCTTGTCGAGGATGGTCCAGGGGAGCTCCTACCCCTGTGGCTAGGAAAACGTTGTCGAGGAGCCATAAAACCAATAAACCTGCAAAGAAAACAAACAAGGGTCTTGGTACAGAGATGCACTTGTACTGGTCGAGGATGTGGATACCTATGTTCTAAATAAGCCTCCAATGCTAAAGGACAGACAAGATGGAAAACTAAATGTGCTTGAGGTATAATACCAAACAACCCCATACACGTGTATAGATAAAAATCTCGATACCCCGAAATTTTCGTTACCTTGTGTATGAAGGAAAGCAATACCCAATGTATGAAGGAATACCAAGTACCTAACGAGACAATGTGGAGCCTGAATATCGAAACTGATAATAAAAAATTGACCAATACCTAAGTCTCAACCCTATTAAAACCAAATGGAGAATGTACCTTAATACCACACTCCACAAAATGGAGTTGGATAGTGAAAGGATATGTCGGTAGGTTCCAAATGTTGGAGATTCACCGAGGGTAAAACCGCCACCAACTCAAAAGTCAGACCAAACCATGAATTATGAAGGAATAGGACAAAAAACATTTGTCCCTGTACATAATGAGCAATGTGACCAACAAACAAAGGTTATATGGAACATTACAGACTTGATAACAAACAAATCTCCTTGATTTTCCTTCGTTGTGGTTGAAGTTGAATGTAAAAAATGGAAAGCAAGACACATATGTTATACCTCGTCCCCAAGCAGAATATAGATCATAGATGACCACATTACCACACCAGTTTCACGACTCTGCTTCAATGAGCATGCATATATAATGATCCAGGGATGTGAAGGGGAAGTGTGCAGGTGGGGATGAGTAGATGAGCCTATCTTCATTGCAAGCCTAGTGTTTCTCGAGATCCCATGTTTCTTACTATCAAAACATTCCCTCATTATTTGGCCATAAATTATTTTCCTTCTTTTGTTAGTATTGATGGTTCAATCAACCAACCGCCATGGGATGGGCAGTGTAATTGCAGAAGGACATAAGGCATGTTACCAACTGAAGCTTGTACACGGTGCACTAATCCATCCTTTGAGAAATAAATGTGAATGTCTTGGTTTTGAATTGCCTCGTCTAAGGATCCTACAACGTGCCACGTGAAGAGCATGTGACTCCAGGTATGGAGTGTAACACTTACATGGAAGGTCGCCACCCTTCTCCCAAAATAAAATTCTTGCATGTTAATCATTAACAACCCACCCATTAATACCCTCTGTAATAACATATTCGTTGTTAAACTTTATTCCGACTGTGGTCTCTGAAGAATTCCCATTGTGAATATTTCTCATGCTATCACCCCCATAAGGGAACACATGTATTATTATAATAATAATAATAATCCAATTTTAAGGTCACAGCCAACCCAAACACCAAATTGGTGTATGAGACTCCCTTGTTTGTGGGACAAGAGACCCACCTCCGTGCAACGATTTGACTGCTAAGTCTTCGAAAGCATACATACTCTACCCCCCTCTGGTTTTTGAACCTGTGACCTCTTAGGAGAAAACACATGCTCTTAACCATCAGGCCCACTCAAGCTGTATGAACATATGAACATATGAACTAAATATGAACATATGTTAATGTGTTTATGCGAGGAATAACTCCTTTTTATAGAACTATTTATATGAACCTCGGTACATATGTGTCTTAAATATTTTGTCTTTCAAAAATAAATATGGGTTATTATGATACATTTTCTAAATTATATGGATTTATAATAATTTATTATATAATTTTTTTTAATTAAAACAAAAGTTTATATTGTTTTAAAAATGGTTTTGTAGAAGTTAATAGCATTATATTTATTATAATTTAGAAAATACATCAAAATTTATATACTAGATTGGATCTATATTAATTCCAGATCTATAAAGTCGAGAGGGGTTAAATCTCTCAACGTGCAAACTTTTTTTGTGAGCATAAAACTCGAAGAAAGATTTTCCCTTTCAGAAATTTAATTACTAAAACACTTTGGAACTAAATCCTGTCTTATTAGTATCGTGTTAAATCATTTCAAGAAAAAAGTGCATTTTCAAGAAAAGATTATGGTTAACCTACTTAAAAATATTTGCAACCAATATAATTATTGTAACCAAAACCATTAGATATTTATATAATAAATGATAATTTGATATATAAAAAAGAAAAGAAAAGAAAAGTGTAGACAATTAATTAACCAATATAATTATTGTAACCAAAACTATTAGATATTTATATAATAAATGATAATTTGATATACGAAAAAAGAAAAGAAAAGAAAAGTAAATGTATAGAGTATAATTAATTTTTCTTTTTAGTTTTTCAATTTAAATTTAAAATATTTAAACCATGAAAATATTATCCATTTTACAGGTTGAGTGGGCCTAATGGTTAAGAGCATGTGTTTCCTCCTAAGAGGTCACGGGTTCAAAACCAGAGGGGGGTAGAGTATGCATGCCTTTGTAGATAGAGCAGTCAAATCGTTGGGGTCTCATACACCAATTTGGTGTCTTATTTTATTTTATTTTTATTTGATCTATCCAAAACGTTTACATAACATAATGTATTAGGACATTACAACATCTCTTCAATACTAGGCTCTAGAGTGCTTCTCAATGCAATAAAACCAAGTCTAGATCCATCTTAACTTCTTAGTTATCAAGCGTCAAGAGGATCCAATCTTTCAAAGTGAAAACCTCTTTTTTAAGTGTAAAACTTGAGGAAATGTTTGCAACTTGAGAGATTTGATCTCTCTTGGCACTAGATAGATCTAGAGTTAACATGGATCTAGGCTAGTTTAATATTTCTATATTAAAAATCAATTATTTAATTATAAATATATTTATTTTATTTATTCTAGTAATTTCACTGAGTTAAAATATTTACATAACATAGCATTACAACATCTTTCTCATAATGGGTTGAAGAGCTCCTCTCAGGGAAAAAACTATTTATTATATTTATTAATGTTTATTTTAAATAAAAATTTCAAATATTTTATTTGTGGTTTGTTTCACAAATTGACACAAAATATAGGAGCACTCTAGTTAATAGATGAAATGGTTTTTTTACAGAATCTAGTAGTAAAATTTTGAGCAAAATTGTGATTTCTTGTTTAAAATGCAATTTTGAATGTATAAATAGACATAACACACAAAAAATCCTCGAGACACTCGAACTTTGCAGATTAAACAACTTAATCTTATGATTCCTAAAATCCTCTACTGGATTTTGGGAAATTTTGACTAGAAAAAGTGCTTGAAAAGGAGCCATTTCGTCCATTAGTTAGACTATGCACAAAATATAAACTATACAAAAATATATACAAAACTAATGATGGTTGGGAATTGTTTAGTTCTTCCTACCCCTCTATGTGAGGGGATATTTGATCCTTAATCTACTTTGATTCATTTTTTTGGTAAATTCATCCTCCATAAACTTTACCTATAAGGAATTATTAATATTGAGGTTGTTGGAAGCGACAAAGAGGGCATCCATTCACTAAGGCAGTACCAAAGATCGAAGACAATTGCATTATGCCTCTATCAAATTTCTTCTTTATTTTTGCATAAGAAGAAGGCTCATGGTGTTTGCACTGTGGGTGGCACTACCTTGATCAAGCTTTGTAAGTTTGGAAGAAATTACCATTAAGGCACTACTACTGGTCTGATTTATTTCCTCGTGCATATGGAGCACCTTGTAGACTTCCTTTAGCTTAGGGATACCCATAATGTCTTTGTTAATATTCTTCACTCCAAGACATGCAAGATTAAAACTGTTAATATATTGTAAATTCAAAAACCACACAAAACCTAGACATTGGGATTTGTTCTTAGTTTGAGAATGAAAGACCACTAGGTTAAATTACAAATTGATTCTAGTGAATAAACCATTAGAATAAATGAAAATTAAAGAAAAGTGTAAAGGAGTCAGGGATTTCTTGGCGAGTATGATGAAAACTACCTGCATGGAGGACTTGACTTGAGTTTGGGGTGTCTTAGGTAAATTCCTTTCCTCAGAACAATGAAGAGGCTCAAAATTCCCACTCTTGAATTCCATAATCACCTTTGCACTACAACAATACTCAATCCCATTTTCTAATCCTTGCAAAAACCATACTAGTTCTACTAGCAAGCAAAACTAAATGGGTCGAGGGATAAATGTTGCCCCGTATTTTTTATGGGAATTTAATCTACCACATTGATTAATTATGAGTGAGCCCAACCATAGCAAGTGTGGGAGACGGGAAGCCAAAGCTCACCACCCATCCTATAATGCCTCCGATTATTTGATTGAAAGGTGTGTCTCTTGATCTAAGGGACATCTAATAATCCATTAGTCATTAGCTCAAAGGAATGAACTACAACCCAAGATCCCATTTTTAATTAACACATTAGGGTCTAGGGAAGAAGCCACCTTAGCCCATTGATCTGCTTCACTGTTCAATTCTCTTTTGATGTGATAGAATGAGACTCGGTCAAAATGTTGGAGGAATTGCTTGATTCTACATATAAGGGAGTTCAATTTATTTCCCCAAGGGTTGGTTAGGTCAATTATTGTTTTGATTGCTAACATCAAGTCCCCCAGAACTATCAAAGCTTTGGTAATTCTTCCTTTGTGATAGAAAGACCTTGCCATAATGAGTAAGACTCGACAAAATGGTTAGAAACACTTCCAAGTCCCCAAGCTTAATAAACTATCTTATTTTTTTGACATAATGAAAATACTCTCCCACACCTACCACCCCTAAAAAATTATTATATAAATTATAATTATTATGTTTTTAATATTACTAATTGAAAAAATAATAATTAAAATTTAGTTTTTCCTTAAATTTAAAATTCTTTAAATATTTATTTTTTGCTTTTGATTACAATTATTTTTAGGGAAAAATGCCTATCTATAAGAATCAGTAGAGTTTTAAAGTGAAACTCCAAATAAGAAGTCAATTTGCATTTCACCTATCAAATTAACATTCCCCTAAATATGTTTCCATCCAATTTACATTTCACCTATCTAGTTAACACTCTCTAAACATGGTTCATATCATTAACAATGTCCAAGTGAATAGATATTCTCCTTCAAGATGACTTGGGTCTCACTTTCAACATGGTAACAACATACCTTGTCATAGAGTTAGTTACATGCTAATGGCATACCTTGTTATAAAGTTCGTTGCACGTCAATAACATACCTTACTATAACTTAGTTAATAAATTTATGAAATATAAGAATATGGATACAATTTACTTACTTCTTAAATGTGAGATAATTAATTTTATTTTATTAGCTTGAGGAAGAATTTGTTTTACTTTTGATTATCTATTTTTTTTTATTTTTTGGTAAGCTTTGCAAGAATACATCTTTATCATGTTCAATATATCACTCTTTGTAAGACTACATCTTTATCATGTCCAATATATCACTCCGATTAGGGTTGGAAATTGAACCAGTTATTTTATATCAAGAAATGCCTTAACAAAACACCCAATCACCATTTGTCTAAATCTCCATAAACTTAATACATTATTTTTTAATATGAAATAATTAATTTTATTTTATTAAATTTATGAAATATAAAAACATACATACAATTTACTTACTCCTCAAATATAAAATATTTAATTTGATTTGATTTTTAATTATAACTAACTTAATTAAAAATCATATTTAATATATTATATATATTATGATAAATATGAAAAAATATTATTAAAAAAAAATCCATCTAGTATTCCAATTGATAGATATAGATATAAAATAAAACTCCTTAATAAGAGTACCTAAACTTAAATCTCCCAAGTTTCAACAATTTCACTTGTCTTGAATTACTAGGTGAGTTTTTCCCATAACTACTTTCTCATAGTTACATGTTAATGGCATACCTTACCATAGAAATAGTTGAATAGTTGATTTGGTACGTTGAAAAGATTTATGAAAAATAGAAACAAGCATGCAATTTACTTACTCCTCAAACATGAACTATTTTCAACATTGAGTTGCACTATTTTTTAAATAATAAAATCTCGTGAACGAACAAACCATCATTATTAACCATTCCCAAATCATGATAAAGTAATCCTTTGCGTAATGTTACATAGACAATTATTTGGTATGTGTTTATGTTAAAGTATGATGTTTTATTTTATTATGTGAGCCTACAAATTGGATGTTTGAGTTTTATATAGATTGACTTTTAAGTATACTACCATTATACTAATAGCAACTCTATACTAATGTGTGTGTATAAAAATTATATAGCTAAGTGTGAAATTTAGAAACCCAAAATGAAAATATAAATATTTCAGTCTTTTATTTTATGTCATTGATACATTATAATATGAATTGTTATGTACCTTCTGTGGGTCTACGATTCTACAAGGTTACGTCCGTAAATTCCTGCAAAGTTAGCACTTTTTCGAATTGATAAACTTATTTTAATCTACATAGAAAATGTTATTGTGTGCCCTCATGTTATGAGCCTTTGGACTTATATGGCATGTGCCTTCTAGGTTGCATTCCCAAAGGCTTGCATGACCTGACACCGCATATATATATGTGCACCATATTCTGGAAGCTTTGGAGATTAACATAAGTATTTATGTCATCAAGATAGTTCAAAATAGGGGAAGGAATTTTCTTGGAAGCTTTGGAGATTAACATAAGTATTTATGTCATCAAGATAGTTAAAAATAGGGGAAGGAATTTTCAACAATGGGTTTGCCTTCATTAAGTAACACAAGTTTGAAGTTTTTAGAAATTTTGAGGAAACATAAATCTATAAAATATGGAAAAAGGGGCTAAAGAGGAATAGGTAGGATCATGTCAACTTGGTAATGGTCTAGACCCAACCCTTGAGGATCTAATGATCAATGCCCAAGAAGAAGAGAAGGAAGTAAATGTAGAAGAAGATTGTGAGAAAGATGTAAAAGAGTCAGAGGGAAAAATGAGAAAGTAGAGGAATTAGAGGGGGGTTTATGTAATGAAATAGAATACAAAGCAAAACTAGAAGTGCATGCTCACTTAGAGTCCATCAAAACCTTCTCTTTTGTTAAAGCCCTAAAAATTTAATCCCTAAATCCATCCCTTCCATTACAAGGGGAAGGAAAATTAATTGGTATTGAAATGCTTATGAAACATAGCAAATGTTTGATTGGGACATCAAGCAATTGTTGGTTTTTCCCTGATTAAAGAGAGATTAGTGAAAGGACGAGATAAAACATGTTTCTTTTGATATTTAACATTGTAATTAGTTTGTTATACTTTATTCATATGCTCAGGAAATTATTGGAATAAACAACCCTATAAAAAACTTCATCTTATCTCCCCATTAATTTATGAAAGAAGGAAAGAAATTTGCAAAATGCTCAAATTTGTAACAAACTATAAAAATTAGCACCATATAATTTGTTGATAGCTTTAAATATAACAATTCTATTTCAATTAAAAAAAAACTTAATAATTTGAAATTTTCAACTTACAATATTGATTATATAATTAACATAATAAAAAAAACAATAATAATATAAAAATACAATTTTAAATTCATTTTCCTTCTCTTATAAACTTCATTTTTTATAAATCACATCATATAGTAACTAAAACATTATAATATATTAATTAAAACATATAAATAATTAACATAATTTAAAAACTAACTAAAACTATAATTAAAACATTGAATCATGAAATAATTAACTATAAAGCATATAAATAAATAATTAACATAATTATAGACTAACTAAAACTATATATAAATATATAAATTAATAAATATATTATATAACAACAAAAACTTCTCTTATTACAAAATTATATCTACTCATATGCATTTCTCAAAGTAGAGGAGCATTGCCATCTCTTTTAAAAACATGTATTTCATAGAGCTAAATGTGGAGGAGCATTGCTTTGCCTTTTAAAAGTCTCATTGAACATGGGAAGGAAGCTTGTATTTTTATATCTAAATGCATATAATTATATTTTAAAAAGTTAAAAGAATAAAGGTGGTAATAATCCAATTCTATAATGAGGATTTGTCCCTTTAAACTTCAAAGGCATAGAGATTTCAATAGATTTTGGTTTATGAGTACTCACAATAATATTTACTTTTTCATTGCCAAATAATACTTGAAATTTGGATTAAGGAGAATAAATATGAATATATAAATATTATTTATTTATTTGTTTATATTATTTATTATAGTTTAATTTATAAATGAAATAGATTTTTTCATTAAAATGGATAAAATAATTTAAAGAAAAAATGTGATTTTTTGTTGTTGTTTAAAATTCATTTTTGAGTACATAAATGATTTAATCATTTTGAAAAAACTCTTGAAGTCCTAGAATTTTATATATTAAATAACTTAAACTTAAGTTTTAAAAAATTTATGTTAGATTTTAGTTAAAATTAATAATAAAAAAATTAGTAAAAAAAACCATATATATATGGATGCTTATTTTATTCACATAATAATTTTGAAATTATTTATTTGGTATGCTAAATGAATTAGACTTTATAAAATAATTTTATAATTTATAATTTAAATAAATAATTTTTTCCAAATAAATATTAAAAAAAAAATTGTTTTTTGTTTTCCAAATTATCATCTTTATTCAAGAAAAAAAAAATTCTAAAAAATTATTCAAACAGTAGTTTAATAAAAAAAAAAAAAATTCAAATTAAAAAAAAATATATATATATATATATATATATATATATATATATATATATATATATATATATATAAACTACAATTAAATAAATATAAACTAATACCATTATTGTTAGATAAAAACAAACTATATTTGGCATACAAATCCATAGTTCAATGTGATATCATCCTTGTTATTTTCGACTCTAACATTATCAACAATTTTAATGTTTACATTATAAATTTTATGATTATGGTTAATATATAGATATGGTATAATTTTATGTTATTAAAATAAAATATTACAATGAAAAATGAATACATTTTCTTTCTCATATATTTGAAATAATTTTATATATTAATAATTATTAGATATAGATAATTGATAAAGCATTTTCTCACAAGAAAAAATGTCATTCCAAAATTTTATTTTTGGATTACAAGAGTCGATGTTAATGTGAAAACATCCTTGCTCATTTTAATATTAACTAACTAACATCACTATTAATCTTAATATAATATTTAATAAATATTTGTAAACTTCTATTACATTATTTATATTATATTCACATTAATACTTCAAAGCCGGGGCAAACTATGGTCAAATTTTAGAATATTAAATACAAAAGGAGTGTGTTTCATGGGAATGTGTGATGCGAAAAGGAAGTGTTGAAAAATGTTTGAAAGATCCAAAGAGAAAGGGAACAACTATTCCACAATTATATTCTTGGGCATAGGGATGAGCAATGGGCGTTGGCCATTAAATATAATATGCACATAAATCGAAAAACCAGATGTAACATATGTGTATATATCAATGTGAGGGATAACGTGAAAAGTCAAAGTTAGGTATAACCTTTGATATATTAATGAAATTATTGGAATGGAATAAATACTTGTAGTAATATGAGACAAGGACCAGCAATGGATTTTATTTTGTCATTATTAAAAATGTTGATGTTGAGTTTAATGGTGTGTTGTAAGAAGTTTTTAATATCAACATAATTTGATTGAGAAAACTTACATATTAAGCTAAAATGAAATGTTGTTTGCACTGAGAAAACTTATATATTAAGCTAAAATGAAATGTTGTTTTGATATTTTTATGAGTAGGAAATTAGTATAAAATATTTTTATATAATGTTATTTATTTGTTATTTATTTATATAAGCTTTTAATATCAATTAAACTTATATATTAAGCTAATGTTGTTTGGATATTTTATTAGTGGGAAATTAGTATAAAATATTTTTAAATAATATATATATATATATATATATATATATATATATATATATATATATATATATTATTTTAAGAAATTAAAATTTAATAATAATTAAGTAGTTAAAATTATTTGGGTCATTTATATTGAGTTGTCAATTTTGGTATTTTATAAAACAATTTTTTTGAAATTCAATAATATTAGTGAGATTTGAATTTAATAAATAAAAATATACTTTGGATATAATTTTTTGGGATTCAATTGTGTTGAGTAAGTCATTCATTTATGACCATTTTCATGAGAGGTAGTCATAACTCACTAATTTCTCATGATTTTTGAATAGTCCACTTAGCACTCATTGCATCGGGTGATGCTCACGTGGGTGAAGAAGTGGGATTGAAACTAGTGAAATGAATCACATAGCGTCAATCATCACTTCTGGGGCTTACACTCGGTAACTTTCCCAGAGGTCACCCATCCCAAATCGCCTCTGGCTCAAGCGCGCTTAACTACGGAGTTTTCCCCACAATCAAGCCCACTTAGCTTGCAAATGGGATAGCAAGCTAAGTGGGCTTGATTGTGGGGAAAACTCCACAGTTAAGAGTGCTTGAGCCAGAGGCAATCTGGGATGGGTGGCCTCCGAGAAAGCCCTAGTTACCGAGTGTAAGACCCGGAAGTGATGATTGACGCTATGTGATTCATTTCACTAGTTTCAATCCCACTTCTTCACCCATGTGAGCATCACCTGATGCAATGAGTGCTAAGTGGACTATTCAAAAATCACAAGAAATTAGTGAGTTACGACTACCTCTCATGAAAATGATCATAGACGAATGACTTACTTAACGTAGTTGAATCCCAAAAATTATATCTAATATAATGCACTGCAAAAACCCCTCAATACTTAAAAATATATCTAATAAGCTTTAATCCATTTATAAGTGTACTAGTTATAAGATCATTAATATAATCTCTTTGAATACAATAACACATTCAACCATTATCTTCATTAATATACTTTTATTAAAATAATCACTTAAAAAAACCACGCATTCAATTAATATCTCAAATATATCTTATAATTTTTAATGTAAATAATCTTAACATTGATTAAATATTATCTAATAATTAAAAACTTTTAATTTTTATCTTTAAATTCAATTCTTTTAAGCAATTAAAAATATATATTTTAAATATTAAAAGAAGTTCTCTTTCAGCTTTTTTAATAAAGGAATGAAATTTTGATTTTTATAAAGTCCACATACTCCAATATATTTGGGTCCTACCATCAATATAGTAAGGAGGGCAGTTGGGTTAAACGAAAATATCATAAGCCAACATAATAATTATATAAAGGAGTGGACTTGGGATAAAGAGAAAAAATCCCATGTGCCAAAACAATGATATTACTATTTGAATGGATTCGTGTGCCACAGTGGTTAGAGCAGTTGGGACAAGTTGAAAGAACTCCCACAAGAGTGAAAGAACCTTCCAAGCCATATCATATTAAGAGTTCATTACATCAAATATCATCTTCATTCAGGTTTGCTGTAGGTTAATTTTAATATTAAGAAATCTCTTTTATAAATAAAAAAAGGATTGTTATTCTTTCTCATTGGATATATATATTTTTTTCAATAATATGCCTTATAACATTTGTTATTTGTTTTTTTAACTAGTTGTTAATTAAATATTTTTTTGAATTATAAGAAAGAAAATGTGCTATTGATGTTTTATTTAAAAAATAAATTATTTAGCAAAGTGGGTTAATTTGTTATGCTTTTTCAAAAAGGGTTAATTTCTATTTTTTCTAAAAATGTTATTCCTAAATTTTATAGTATAAAATTATTTAATCTTAAAAATTGCTAACAATTTATACATAAACTATATAAAATTATTAGAAAATGAATATTTTTACATAAATATTACCAAACATTTTACATATGTCAAAGTTTCTAAACCTTCAGATAAATTTTCATCTTTAAAATTTTCCATGATTTAGCCTTTAATTACAAAATTGAGAACTCCTTTGTATACAAACTCTTATAAATCATAGTTTACATAGTTTAGAAGTGGATAATTCGACAATCACCATTGATTGACCTTTAAAGTTATACACTAGTGAATTGGGTAAGGATCCAATGCTAGTTTCATTTCTTCATGTTGAAATTGTTGTAGCTCATTCCTTGCTTACAACTACTCTCACATGTATGTAGTTTACAAGAGGTTGCCTTATCAACTACCACTACTTGACCTTTAAGGTCATACATTGGTATATTAGTTAAGGATCTAATATGAAATTTCATTAATATGTGTTGAAACTCTTGTAGCTCATTTGTTGCTCATAACTTCTCTCAAAATCTACATAGTTTGGAAATGGGTATATTTCCAATAACTAGCCCTTAACCTTTAACGTCTTACATTGATGTATTTATTAGAAAGATCTAATATATTTTTCTGTCAATAATTGTTCAAACCCCTACAATCCACTAGTTGCTCACAACTTCTCTATAATGATTATAGTTTATAATTAAGCACCTTTCCAATTAGCACTACTTTATCTTTAAAACCATGTGTTGGTGTATTTTTTAAGGATCTAATCTACAATTACATTGATTTCTATTCAAATCTTTTGTAACCCATTGGTTAGTGGCAACTTCTTTCACAACGTATGTAGTGTAGAAGTGGGTGCCTTTCTAGTTACCATAGCTTGATCTTTAAAGCTTTATGTTGGTATATTGGTTAAATAAAATCTTATCTCTAGTTCTCCTAATCTATGTTCATACCTCGATAATTTATTAGTTACTCACAACTTCTCTCATAGTTTATGTAGTTTAGAAGTGGGTATTTTTCAACTTACCATTGCTTGGCCTCTAAGGCCACATGTTAATATATTACTTAAGAATCTAATCCATGTCTTCATTGGTATATTTTGAAACCCCTATGTGTTGAGATTCAACAAGATGATGATCCTAGTGAAAATTAAGCACCTACACTAGGTGGGGCCCGCGGGCTATTTTTAGGTGTATGTCTATTTTTAGAATGGTGAGCATATTCTATTTATAGTGGGAGTCTATTTATATATGGTTGAGAAAATTCTATTTATAGATGAGATTCTATTTTCAAATGCATGGGCAAAGTATATTTATAGACCACATGTCTAAAAATAGATCAGATGTAAATTATTATTAGCCCTTAATAATAATTGGACAATAAATAATAATCTATTCTCTTGAAGCACTTGATTTCAGTTAACTGAGGTGGCAAACCAGTTGACTGAAGGAATTATGAGTTCTAAGGTTGGTTGGTGGGACATGCAGAGTGAACTTCGTTGTAACTGAGTGATACAAAGTTGTAACAGAGTTGGATGTGTAGTTATGTGAGTTGTTATTTAGTTTAACTCAGTTACGTGAGTTAAACTCAGTTGTGCTAGTTGTAACTAGTTGTAACTAAAGATACACTAGTGAGAGATCAGTGAATTAATTATTTAATTAATTCACAAGCAGTGGTCTCACATGCAACTGAAAAAATACTATTGTTAAATACATGCATGTCAGATCCAGTGGAGACCCAGTTGAGAGATAGATGAAAGGGTCTGTTTGACTATCAGTTGTGACTATAGTGGTGCATTCAATGCAACTACACACACATTGGAGATGCCAATGAGGATTGCACAATCAAGGCAAGGAAAGATTGAATTTATTCAGGGATCTTCATCAGCAAGGATTGCGCAATGGAGGCAGTAAATTGGTGCATGTGTGAGCCAATTTTTGTATGACAATGTGAAACGATTGTACATTGTACTGAGAGCTCTTGGAGTAGAGTTTTGTATGAGATTGTTTCATGATCTATGATATACATAATATATGATAGTTGGGGTTTTTTAGCTTTATACTTTCCTGGTAAAAACATCTGTGTTACATGTGATTGATTTTTTTTCATGTGTTTGCAATTGGCGATTACATTTCCACAAAGATTTAAGTAGAAGGATTCTTTATTTAACAGTGGCATATAATTGTTTGATGAGGATAATTCAGCAATACATCACAATATTAATACATTTCTACATGGTCTCAGAGCAAAGAATATTTCACTATTGAAGCAGTAGCTGAGTTTATTGGTGGAAACAATTCGAATTTGCCGCAAGAATTTCTTGGTGCGACAATTGAGTAAACATCGAAATGGATTTCAATGGTTTGCGGTTAGAGTATGCAATTGAGAGAAGCTTGAACTACATTGCATGGAAGGATAGGATGGAGGCGGTTCCTGAAGATAATGACTTGAAGGAGTTCATCGATAGTGATGTTCCTAAGCCCACTTTGACGGATGTTGCATTACTTGACGCATGGCAAAATAAAGTAGTGAAGACGAGAAGGATTCTGTTGGAAGGTGTGAGAGACCATATTGTGTCAAGCCTTCATGGGAAATCCACTCCATTTGAAATGTGGAAGGCTTTTACATATCTTTTCCAAAGCAGTAGTGACCATAGGAAATTGGCGCTGAAGGATAAACTTAGAAAATTCAAAATGGAAAAGGGTGACAATATTCCTAAGTATCTCACAAAGTTTTTCCAATGTCGAGATGAAATGGGGAGTGTGGGAATCACGATTGTTGATGATGATTTAGTGAGCTTGGCTCTCTTGGGACTTCCTAAAATTTGGCACAATTATCAAGGCTCTGTTAACGGACGAGAAAACTTCCAGATTGGGAACGATTGTGGTCAGATCTAGTGTAGGAGGAGTTCATGTGGAACACCAAGGATGGCTCTTCATCAAAGCATGATGATGAAGATGATTGTGCTTTGGATGCCAAAGCAAGGAAAGGGAAGGGGAAGAATTTCCACTCAAAATCTGAGGCTAAAGGTAAGAAGCTGGATTTTTCCAAAGTGGAGTGTTTTCATTGTCGCGAACATGGGCATCTCGCCACTAACTGCCCACAGAAAAAGAAGAACAAGAAGGCTGTTGGAGCTACAGCTGGTGAGGCCCTTGCCTCGCAATTTGAACTTGATTTCTCTTTTATCGCATGCTTAGTTTCAAGCGCAATGGGATCGGTGTGGTATCTTGATAGTGGTTCTTCCTTCCACATGATAGGAGATAAGGAGCTTTTCAGTGACTTGGAGGAGAAAGATCTCCAAATGCATATAGAGATGGGCGACGATGGACGATATAGTGCGACTGACATTGGTAAAATTACCTTTGAGAGGGAGTCAGGTAAACCATTTATGTTGAAAGATGTTATGCATGTTCCAGGTCTAAAGAAGAACTTGGTCTCAGTCACGATGTTGGAGGACAGAGGTTATGACGTTGTTTTCAGCGATGAAAAAGCTTTCCTGCAACATAAAACAACGGGTCAAACCAAGAGGATAGGGGTTCGAGTTAAGAATCTCTACAAGATGGAGGTAGATGGCTGCACTGCAATGGTGGGTAAAGAAGAAGAAGTGGTGAGCTGGGATGAGGGCGAATTATGGCACAGGTGATTGGGCCATTTTCACCATGGCGCCCTGGAGATTTTGCAGCAGGTTTATACTGGACTTCCCAAGGGTACACTTGTGCAGATAAATCAGTGCAAGGGATGTACGATGGGTAAGTTTGTGAAGAACACCTTTCATGAAAAGGAGAACTGTACTTCAGTGATTCTAGAGAGAGTTCACACAGACGTGTGTGGGCCATTCTCGGTTGCTACAACAACAAAACACACGTATTATGTTGTTTTTGTTGATGAATATTCTCGTAGATGTTGGATCTTCTTCATGCAGAAGAAAGATCAAACATTTTCAAAGTTTTGTGAGTTTAAAGCATTGGTGGAGAAAGAGGCGGGGAAGCAAGTGAAGGCTCTGCGGAGCGATAATGGTGGTGAATATATCTCAAACAAATTCAAAGACTTCTATAGCAAAGAAGGAATTCGAAGAGAACTCATAGCGCCTCATAACCCACATCAAAATGGGGTCACGGAGAGGAAGAATAGAACGATCGTGGGTGGTGAATGAGCTATGCTGCATGATCAGGGCCTACCAATGCACTTGTGGGCGGAAGCATGCAACACTGCGGTTTATGTGCAAAACCGTTGTCCTCATAGAGTACTTAGCATGAGTACACCTGAAGAAGATTTTACTGGTAAGAAACCGGATGTTTCTCACTTTAAGATTTTTGGCTCATATGTTTATATGCATGTGACCAAGAACGCTAGGAAGAAGTTGGAGCCGACTGCTGAAGTTGGAATATTTTTGGGGTACACAAAAACACCCCATAATTATTGTGTGTATTTTCCAAACAATCAAATGACTGTGGTGCGACGAGATATAAAATTCAATGAGGAGAAAGCCATGAAGTTGTCGCTTGAGAGGGAGCTAGACTTACATGCAGAGGAGGAACTGCTTGTTCCCAAATATGAGTATCTAGATGTGGATAAGCCACAGGAGGAGGTTCATGGAGTGGAGGAGTCCACTCATGCAGAGCCAAACATCAAAACTGGCAGAAGGCATACCACAGAAGCTGAGAGGTTGAAGCTTTATGCGGCACAGAATGTAGGAGTCCCTACTTCACAACGTAGATAGAGACAGTCTCCTGACCGATTCACTGGATACATGGCTCTCATGAGAAAATGTATTGTGACTGAGCCATGTTCCTTTCAGGAAGCAATGTGGGAACCCACATGGGTAGATGCAACGGTGGAGGAGTATGACTCCATTGTTAGAAACAGTGCTTTGGATATTGTTCCAAGGTCGATTGATAAATCAGTGGTAGGTTCAAGATGGATCTACAAGGTTAAGCAAGGTATTGATGGGAGTGTTGAGAAGTATAAGGCAAGATTTGTGGCCCGGGGCTTCTCATAGATCGAGGGGATTGATTATGAAGAAAACTTTGCACTTTTCGCACGGTATTCTTCCGTAAGGACCACCCTTGCTCTCTCAGCACAGATGGGTTGGCACATTCATCATATGGATGTGAATACTGCATTCCTTAATGGGATCATTGAGGAAGAAGTGTACATTGAGCAGCCTGAAGGATTTGAGATCTTTAGCAGCGAGTTGCATGTGTGCAGACTCAAAAGAGCGTTGTATGGGTTGAAGCAAGCACCCCATGCTTGGTACACTCATATTGACATCTATTTCACTGGACTTGGCTTCACCAAGAGTGAGGAGGGTGAAAACCTATACCATATTGTGGTGGAGGGTAAGCTTTTAATCATTGTTCTCTATGTTGATGATTTAATACTGATTGGTGATGAGCAGCTGATACACTCATGCAAGGAGGATCTTGCAAAGGAGTTTGAGATGAAGGATATGGGCCTCCTTCACTATTTCCTTGGATTGGAAATATGGCAGCGAGAAGGTGAACTGTTTGTGTCTCAAGGCAAGTATGCAAGGGACTCAGCAAGTTTCACATGGAGGGCTGCAAATCCATGGATAATCCTCTTCTAGGAAACTGGAGGATAGAGGATGCTACATCTGGAGAGGTAGTGGATGCTACTGTCTATTGATAGTTGGTGGGTTCACTCATGTATTTAGTTAATACAAGATTGGACATATGCTATGCAGTGAACCAACTTAGTCAAGCGATGGTTAAGCCTACCAAGCTCTTTTGGAAGGTGGACAAGCATGTCCTGAGATATCTCAGGGGCACATCCGAGTATGGCTTATGGTACAGACATATAGATGAGGTGAAGTTACATGGCTTCACGGATGCAGATTGGGCGGGCAACCCAATGGATAGAAAGAGCACATCAGGACGAGTTTTCAGTATCAGATCTACAACTATTTCTTGGTACAACAGGAAACATAGACCTGTGGCACTTAGTTCAGCGGAAGCAGAATACATGGCAGCAAGTCAAGTTGCATGTGAGACTATCTGGATGAGGAAGATCCTAGTCGGTTTGTTCGATTCTCATTTAGATCCTACGATGATTCATTGTGATAATCAGAGTTGCATTAAACTCTCGATTAATCCTGTGTTTCATGATAGATCTAAGAATATAGATATCTGGTATCATCATATCAGAGATTGTGTGCAGTGGAAGATCAGGATGCAAATATTTCGACGAAGGCGCTCACCAAGAGCAAATTCAAATACCATAGAGACAGGATCAGGGTGAAGGATAATCCCTTTCTTGTTGAGAGGGAGTGTTGAGATTCAACAAGATGGTGATTCTAGTGAAAATTAAGCACCAACACTAGGTGGGGCCCGTAGGCTATTTTTAGGTGTATGTCTATTTTTAGAATGGTGAGCATATTCTAGTTATATCGGGAGTCTATTTATAGATGGTTGAGAAAATTCTATTTATAGATGAGATTCTATTTTTAGATGCATGGGAGAAGTCTATTTATAGATCACATGTCTAAAAATAGATCGGATGTCAATTATTATTAGTCCTTAATAATAATTGGACAATGAATAATAATATATTCTCTTGAAGCACTCGATTTCAATTAACTGATGTGGCAAACTAGTTGACTGAAGGAATTACGAGTTCTAAGGTTGGTTGGTGGGACGTGCAGAGTGCACTTCATTGTAACTGAGTGATACAAAGTTGTAACAGAGTTGGATGTGTAGTTATGTGAGTTGTTATTTAGTTTAACTCAGTTAAGTGAGTTAAACTCAGTTGTGCTAGTTGTAACTAGTTGTAACTAAAAATACACTAGTGAGAGATTAGTGAATTAATTATTTAATTAATTCACAACTACTGCTCTCACATGCAACTGAAGAAATACTACTGTTAACTACATGCATGTCAGATCCAGTGGAGACCCAATTGAGAGATAGGTGAAAGGGTCTGTTTGACTATCAGTTGTGGCTATAGTGGTGCATTCAATGCAACTACACACATTGAAGATGCCAATGAGGACTGTGTAGTCAAGGCAAGGCAAGATCGAATTCATTCAGGGATCTTCATCAGCAGGGATTGTGCAGTGGAGGCAGGCTGTCAGGAGGCAGTAAATTGACACATGTGTGATCCAATTTTTGTATGATAGTGTGAAATGATTGATTATTGTATTGAGAGCTCTTGGAGTATATTTTTGTATGAGATTGTTTCATGATCCATGATATACATAATATATGATAGTTGGGGTTTTTTAGCTTTATGCTTTCCTAGTAAAAACATCTGTGTTATGTGTGATTGATTTTTCTTCACGTGTTTGCAATTGGCGATTAAATTTCCGCAAAGATTTAAGTAGAAGGATTCTGTATTTAACAGTGGCATATAATTGTTAGATTAGGAGAATCCGACAATACATCACAATATTAATAAATTTCTACACTATGGCCCATTGGTGTTTTACAACTTCTTTCACCGTGTTTGTAGTTTAATAGTGTGTTCCTTATCAATTAACACCAATTGACCTTTAAAGTCATAAATTTGTGTATTAGTTAAGGGTCTAAACTACAATTCTAATTTTTTGTACTATGGACTAGAACAAAATTGATTTCACTATGCTTAGTTGGTGGGGATGAAATAAACATAAAATTCAAGAAATTAGGATTTTTTCAAAAATTAGCAAAACAATTATCAACATTGAAATGTGCAGGTTTTTATAGTTGATAATTATAATGACGATTAATTATTTCTGGAAATACATTATGTAGAGTTTTTTATCTATCCAACATTTCAGGTAGATAGTCTACCCATCCTCAAGGACACATAAAGCTTCCCGAAGGATGTATAGAGTGTTTACCCAAAAGCCTTGTGTGTCCCCAAGGTTGGGTAGAATGTCTACCCGGAATTTTGGACATGTACAAGACTCTACACAATGTATTCTAAAAAGCATTAGTCATCATAATGATCAACATATTATCTCCTTAAATAATCTAGACCTTGTTTACATAATGGACATATATGAAAACGTAGGAAGTTGTCAATAGGGCTCTATTAAATGTAGGGTACAATGCTTTCCCCTAATGGTGTTTAAGTTTTCACAACAACATGTTTTCCTTAACAATATTTCCACTTGTGCTTGTGTTGCGGTTGGGCTTAGGAGTAGAATTTTGGAAACTTTGACGAAATGAATACTCCCCACTTAAGAATTTTTGGTTGAAGCATTTTAATTTTAGTTTTATACGTAGAATTTGATAATTGTAAAAATATTCTTAAACAAGGAAAGGTTATGCTTATTGCATCATATAGTACGGGGAAACTAGGCAAAAGACACCAACAACATAAGCTATAATTGAGACATAAAATACATACAATTTAAGCCCCAAGGGTTAGCTCAATTGATTAAACCATCTACCCAACGCATGTTGTAAATTGGGAGGCCATAGATCATAGTTCAAATCTAATTGAGTTCCTCGAGTTTCTTATTCATTAATATGGTTATTGATTGAAGCACCACCCATCTCGATAATTTTTTGTTTGTAAGTTAACTTTTCTATTAGTGACAGAAGGCTACGTAAGGAAAATGCAACTGTCTATCAGTGGAGTGCCACTTGGGAAACTAGACCACCAAAATAACATAAACTTGTCCAAAAGAGTAATTAAAGAATCCAAAAAAGTAATGCCATAACACCTTAAAGTTTGTAAAGGTTTTGAAAGTTCAAGAAAATCTAAATACAATGGCTGCCTATAAAACCTAGAAGTAGTGACCCTAGTAGCCTAATCAAACATATTACTAAACATAAGAAAATACTGACTACAGAGAGACATAGCATTAAATTAAGTGGAATGGCAGGTTTCCACCTCAATTGGACCAGGATAGCAGGCCCAAGGCAACGAGGAGCAGAACCAGGATCTACAACCACCTCAATGTGCATTAAGCACTTGTTCATATCTTTAAGTTCCAAGAAAATGTCATCCAACACCAAGAGAATCTCCTTCTTCACATCGTTCGTGCCGAGGAGGACTTAACCTAACAAAGCCTACATTCGCTAGTACAAGTCAATTTTATAAAGATAATGATTTTTCCTACCATGGGTGTGGCTAACATTCAACACCCATGTATACATGGCTTCAAATACCTATGAGTGTGGAAGACATTAATGCTCACGCCTAACATGAGTCTCTTCCTCATCAATCTAAGTTCATATTTGAGGAGTAATCTTCTCCCTATATATCTTCACCAAAATTTATGTGTGAAAATGAACTCTTGATCCCCCTTGGAGGCCTCTACCTCCTTGATCGCGATGAAAACACACTCATTCATGAACCATCATAACTAATGCATAGTATCAAAAATAAATGTAAGACAACATAGTGAAAGTTGAAGATACTTGAGGCGAGGAGAGGAAACATACATAAATAAACTATAATGAAGGCCAAGAACAACTAAGAGAAAGCAGAAAGGAGGTCAAGAAACTTGCCCACAAAACAAGTAGATTATCAGGGACTTGGTGTCAGGGCAAAGTGGGATGAGTGTCAATGGTGGTGGCTAAAAACCAAAGTTGCACCATTAGGACACATAAAAACACCTGAGAGTGGAGTGTACAGAGGGTAATATTAGAGGATTTGGAGGCTATTGTTACACAACAATTTGTCACCGTCCCTACCATTCCCTGTCTCGAACATTGGAGGGCTTATTTTGTGACCTGTGAGCAGTGATGTAACTTGAAAATACTTTCATGGCATTCCCTTGAACATGTAATTTCATCCCCCTGAAGACATCTCCTGCTGAAAAACCCTAAAAACACCTCTTTTTGCATTGGCGCGGGTACCCAGTTTAGTACCAGCACCAATGGGGGAAATCCCTCAAAGAGGGCATGCCAATTGGCGCTCTGTCCCAGAGTCGCACTCGCGCCAGCCAATTTAAGCTATGTTTTTTAAAAATAAATGGCGGAAGTTTCGTCCTAACCAATTCCTGGACTGCTATCTATCTTGAGTTGGGAGGTTTGGCTACGGATCTCCATAGAGAGGAAGTGGTTTGCCACGTCTCATGGAATCTTCCTTGATGATAGGGCCAATCCCATGATTATAGGGATCCCAACTCCCCTTCCTCCATCTATAAAAGCTTGTCCATTTCCCTTGTAAGCTAGTTCCAGAATCTCCAAGTTCCCAAGAGCTTTCATGCTGCAAAAGCCTTCTTGATTCCCTAAGGCAAATTGTTGAGGAGGTAAATCCCCTCTGCGGACAGAGGCGATCCCTACTAGCCCAGATCGGGTCTAGCAACAATCAAACATGCTACAGTGCAGGTTCCTAATTGTAAATAAACTGACTTGCGAGGAAGGCTTACCTGGAATCCAACGCTATTGTTTGTAGAAGAGGTGGTGCTCCCGTTCCTTTGCCCTGGCAGATCACAATCCTCACGATCTCCGTGATCGGACACCTGCACATGCAAGAAACAACACAAACACAAGCATAAAATCCAGTACATACAACTATATGTCAGTCGAAGAGGACATAACTCATGAACATGATCAAGAACAAGAGTGGAACCATAACCAATAGTCGCTTAATATTAATGAGTCAAAAAGAAGAATACAACCAAAGCTTCGACGCCGAATTCTCCTTTGGCGGGTCGTCAGCAGCACATGTCTCGATAAAGCCTGTCAAAGATGGGACAAGCCTCTCTCTCCGGATACTTGGCAATAGTCTCCTTGCTTGGATTTGGCCTTAGGGAATCAAGAAGGCTTTTGCAGCATGAAAGCTCTTGGGAACTTGGAGATTCTGGAACTAGCTTGCAAGGGAAATGGGCAAGCTTTTATAGATGGAGGAAGGGGAATTGGGATCCCTATAATCATGGGATTTACCCTATCATCAAGGAAGCTTCCATGAGAGGTGGCAAACCACTTCCTCTCTATGGAGATCCGTAGCCAAACCTCCCAACTCAAGATAGATAGCAGTCCAGGAATTGGTTAGGACGAAACTTCTGCCATTTATTTTTTAAAAACACAGCTTAAATTGGCTGGCGCGAGTGTGACTCTGGGACAGAGCGCCAATTGGCGCGCCCTCTTTGAAGGATTTCCCCCATTGGCGCGGGTACTAAACTGGGTACTCGCGCCAATGCAAAAAGAGGTGTTTTTAGGGTTTTTCAGCAGGAGATGTCTTCAGGGGGATGAAAGTACATGTTCAAGGGAATGCCATGAAAGTATTTTCAAGTTATATCACTGCTCACAGGTCACAAAATAAGCCCTCCAATGTTCGAGACGGGGAATGGTAGGGACGGTGACAAATTGTTGTGTAACAGATGCCCCCTAAAGCATGAGGCCCGAGAGAGAGAGAGGGGTGAAATGCTTTACGAGAACGTGTCCAACTGAAACTCCGCCGTCAGAAAACCTGCGTGGAGAAATACAACCGATATCTCACATGATGTATATGTGGTATGTATGCGCCCATCCATAATGTAGGCGCAATGTCCGTATCCATGGGTATGGACACAACCCATCCGTGCTGAGGATCGATAACAGACTCGTATGGTCGTAGCCATCCGTTATGAGTCATAAATAATCACAATAATTCACAATATCGTACCGGACACAACAAGATGACAATCCAGGGTCTTGCGCTCCATCTCGACCCAACAGAGTACAAGTTCAAGCATGTGAATATGTGAGTTGAAGTCGAACATGCAAGAACATCGTCTGATTACCAGCCAATGATGAAAGCTGTTAACAGACGCGAGAGGAACCACCAATAATGACAATGGCCCTCAAGGTACTATAGGTACAATCTACGACGTGTGAATCAATGAGCTGGCATCGAACACCCGCAAAATCACTCGATCGGAGGCCAATAATGAAAACCTCACGTCGAATGCGAAGAACCTGCCATTGAGGCATGCAGGCTCCAAGGTACCATAAGGGAGTCTTTAGATCAACTTCCTGGGTAATGAGCTGAAGTCGACAGGAAGTGACCTCGATCGAAGGTGGGCCATAGTGTTTCCCACATCATCGACACGAGACAGAGGAACATGATGTCTTTTGTGAATCAGGATCAAATGAGAATCAGAGGAAGGTTGATACTTTGCAGAGGTCAACTTCTCTTAAACATATTGCCGGCACGACAGTGGATTTGGCAGTATTTGACATCAAAATATCAGAGGTCATGATGATGAGGCAAAGAGAAGATGAGAGGTCGTGGTGCTGGCTTATCCAAGTAACCCACGAGGCAAAAAAAGAAAAAAATGGAGATGAGACATGTTCCCCATCCCCGACACAAATGCAGCAAGTGCCATGTTTGGTGCCAGCATCGCCGGCGACGACAAACGAGATAAGATGGTTCCATTTTCCCCAGCTTGCTACTGGGCGTAGTGCTCATTTGTTTTTATAACAAGTTTGAGCAGACAGCCCAGAGAGAACTCTTCCCTTGGCGTAGTCCATCCTAGTACATTTAACGAGCTCTAGGAAGGAGGAACTCAGAGAACGTCATTTCGACTGAATCCGATGTCATCAGGGTTTAACGAGTCTGACAAAGGAAGAACTCGGCGTCTTTTCATATTTAGAGAGTTTGAAAAGACAGCAGAAAATTAAACTCCAACGGTCCCTTTTCGTAGATAGTTCCTCGGACCCGAAAAGGTAGAAAACAATATCCGAGAAAACCTCCTAGTCGCGATAGGCTAGGGTATTCCTTTTTCGTAAATAATCTATTCCAGCCTGAAAAAGGGGTAAACATATACTGGGTAGATGTCGTTTTGCAGCCACTTTAACGAGATCGAAACGACAAGGGCCTCGACAATCTTTTCATGTTTAGAGAGTCAGAAAAGAGCTGAACGATGACTCCTCCTAGAGGAACGAGTGGTATAAAGGGTAGCAACTGGTTCCGGTTAATGATGGAACTGCTCAAAACATGATAAAAGTCAAGAGGCTGGCTAACAAGACCACTCATCGCAGCGGTTTCTCAGGAATGGGTAAAACAAGCAAGTGAAGGCATATGATCGGCCAGGCAGATAGTGACGATGGAATGAGAAAACCAAGGCTCAACAGGCTGATAAAATGGCAATCACAAGGGGTAACCTGGAAATGGTTTCATTATAACACAAGCTTGAAATCAGGAAACTCTGCTTGAAGCTGGTTTCATTTTTACACAAGCTTGAAGCAAAGATAAACTATGCTTGAAACCGGTTTCATTTTTACACAAGCTTGAAATCAGGAAACTTTGCTTGAAGTTGGTTTCATTTTTACACAAGCTTGAAACAAAGATAAACTATGCTTGAAAAAGTAAGCATGCCCCCAGCATGGTGACTCAATTCGAGGTACATGCCCCCCAGGCTTCAGTCCATGTGAAAGTCAGATGGAGTGAAGGTTCAAGTTACGAGATCAAGAGAAAGACTCGACTGGGATTTTACGAGAACTTATCAAAGACTCGAATTGAATAGGAACGTGTTTCATTGTTTTAACGAGGTCGACACATTAAAAGAACTATCCTTAGGACACCTTGTTTCATGGTTTAAGGAGCTTGGCACAAGACAAGGAACTCTGCTCCGACAACCTTGTTTCATTTTTTAAGGAGCTTGACACAAGACAAGGAACTCTACTCCAAACACCCTTGTTTCATTTTTTAAGGAGCTTGGTACAAGACAAGGAACTATGCTCCGACCGACCTCATCATAATGAAAAAGAAGTCATCGCTTCCAAGAGTTCCACTCCTGATGGAAGGAAAACATCCTGGAAGTCAGGACCCAATGCCCCCAGCACCTGATGCATAATGGCACTATCACTGGGTACAGGCACAGGGTAGGTAGCCACATAGTTGACCTGCGGTGGGGCAGATACAACGGGTGGATAAAAACCAGGAAGGGATGATGGCGGGCCAGTTGCCACATCAGGACCAAAGAACAAAAGCTGATCAATGGTCACGATCCGTCCTTCATGCGGAAAACAGACCACACGAAAAAGGGAGGAGACAAGAGATCCCATGGCATAGGTGTAATCACGCCCCAAGAGCAGATTGAAATCCAAGGGGCCTGGAACAACCATCACGTCCATATGGACGGTTTTACCTCCCAAAGTAACAGGTAACCTTGGAAGGATCCCTAATGGTTGACTAGTTCTTCTATTAAATGCCAACAGATTCTGCGTAACAGGCGCAAGTGGCGGTGAGCCAAAAGCTTGCCAAGTAGTTGAGGATAGAACACTAACAGAGGCGCCTTCGTCTATAATGGTGCTGGGTACGACCAGACCAAGAGCCTGTAATGTGATCTCGAAAGGCACATAAGACGGAAGGCAGAATCCTGCAAATCGACTCCAATCAAAGGAAGCGACCAAACTACTCGGAGGGGCTACCATCGAACGGAGAAGGTCTTCCCCTGATGTTACGGAAGCAGGAGCCTCCTCCATGACCTCCATCTCGAAGGCGGGAGGAGTATCCTCCAGAACCTCCATCACGGGAGGCAGAGGAGCAGCTTCTTGGGGTACGGGGACAAGAGAATCTTTCTCCAAGTCCGAGGAATCTGAAGAAACCATAAGAACATGAGGGGTGTGAGGTCCACTCTCAATGGAAAAGACCTGGTGCACCGAAGACGGAGCCAGCTCAACCGATCCCACGACTAATGGTTGGTCGGGAACGGATTCTTGAATTTGAATTTCCGAGGGAGCGGGATCGACCAAGGATGACTCTTGACCAATCGTAGGATCAACTGGTGGAAGACTCAAAAAAAGTTGTTTGTAACCAGCCGGAAGGCACGGTGCAGAAACAGTCGAGTTGTCCAAAACTCTCTTGGCTTCATCCATATACGGACAAAGGTGAATGGCATGGTGCCCTTCACACAACTTACAGGGATTGGTGATCTTACCTTGTTTCTTAGGAGCCTTACCAGCACCAGTTGAAGAAGTGCCCCCAACCTGACTCCCAGAAGCCAAAGGCAACGACAGACGACCGTTGGACCATTCTTCAAGCACCTTGGGAATGCCAGGGAAATCTCGAAGAAGATGGTCTCCCGTGCACAACATGCAAGGGAACTTGACTTTCCGTGGAGGGTTGGGAGGTTTATCAAGAGGAGACTTCTTAGGCGCAATAGCCACAGAGCTAGCCTCTCCTTTATCTGACTTCTTCTTCTTTGTCTTCTTCTTCTTCTTCTTAGCCACTTGGTTACTCGAATCCAAACTTTCACCAGGCGAATTAGAAGAGGAGGACGCAGAAACAGGCGAAGAAGGGGAGAGGTCCACCTTGGAATCAACATGATATTGTTCAAGCGGACGAACTGATTGAACAGTAGCTGAGACATTCGGGACCACAGAGGTTGAGAACAACCAAACAGGCAACCCAACAGTTAACCCAGGAAGGGACAACGTTGCCATATAAGGAGCACCAACATTTCCAAAAGGAGGAAAATGACTAGGATTCCCATCGGAGGGGAGTCCTTGGTTGGTGAACTCTGGAAAAGTTGCCATCAGAAATGATCTTCAGAATAACACCCTAAGGAAACTAACTTTAACCAAGAATATTTCGTGGGCAGTTAATTTTTAAAACATTGAAACAAAACTCTACAGTTTCATGTTTTGAGAGTCGAGAAACAGGCAAAAGGTGACTCTATCACTTTCAGATTGGAAACAAGCGTGAAAGGACAAGCGCTTGATGATCCTTTCAAATTTAATGAGTCAGAAAAGATCGAAATGACTACTCAGGAATGCTAGGCAAAGGGTGTACCAAATAACCGTGAACTGCAATATACACCTTGGTTTCAAAATGAAAGAGAAATCAACCAAGGACTTAACGTACGTGCAGGAAATCTCCCCTAATGCTGTGTCCGGTGTATCACGGGTATAGGGCGGCAGACTCGGCTTCCTATGGATAAAGGATAGAAACCTAGTGGGGTCTCCCTTTATATACGCGACGGTACAGGGAGCACAAGTTCATACTAGCGCTGTCTAAAGCCAAAAGGCGAATGACAGCTACTAGGTTTTAAGATGCCGGAACATGTCTCTAGGCTAGACCTCTGAATGTGTTTCGTTAGATGTTTCAATGCTTCCTTAGGTAAATTGAGTAAATTTTATGGTTGATCTTCAATTATGTTTCAGTTTCAAGGCCTTACCGTATGTCATATGACAATCTCCTATATGCAGCTATATGAGAAAAGAAATCTTTCAATTCGATGAATGCTATCTAGTTAAAGGAAGAGTTTCAAACAATGATGCAACAAACAACAACACTGCAAACGAAAACTTTTCCTAACTAGATGACTTTCACTATCCAAAAGTATTCTAAAACATTCAACGAAGCGAATAATGCAATGTAATCTATGCAAAATCCTTCTTTCCGAAAACTATGCAATTGTAATCTATGCACAATTTCCTTTTCCTTTTCAAATAATAATAATGCACTCAATGCATTTTTCGATGAAATGAGAATCTACTTAATGCATGCTTTTAATAAAAGAGAATGCAATCAAAGCGATTTCTAGTTTTCAATCATTAAACAATGTAATCTAAGTTCAATGATGGATCTCAAAAAATACTTTTCAATGCAATGTGATCAAATGCATTTTAACGAAAAGCAAACTATGAGACGAAAACTAAAAGAACGCAAATCTCCTTAATGAAGGATGAATGCAAAAGAGATGTAAAGAAACATTAAGAATGCAATCGTTGTTTCAAACACTTTGTCACGAAATCCCTCAAAAGGCGACAAGACATATGAGGTCAAACACAAAGAGGACTTCCAAAGCAAGAGATCAAAACAAGGCATTCATTCCCTTTTACATCAAACAATCATGGAAAGAAGACATTTCAAACAATGAGCAATGTAATCTATGCTCATACAAGGAAAAGACTGGAAGGGAAAGACACACTGGTGAAGGATTTAGGGAAAAAGTCTCAATTTTCATACATCCTGAAATTGGCTCGACTTGTACATTGACAACTAGCGCCAACTGGCGCGACTTGCACACTGACAACTAGCGCCAATGGCCAATTGGCGCGGGTTGCTAACTGACAACAAGCGCAACGCTTGAAAATGAAAAAAACAAAGAATTTCTTCCAACCAAGACCAGACTCACCACTTCCAACTGAATCTCCAAGACTCAAATGAACCATGTGATCTAGGCTCAAAGCAAGACAGACACAGGTCAAGCTCAAAAAGCTTAGAACTGAGCAAACCCTAGTGCCTCACAGGATTGGCGCGACTGTAAGGCTGAAACTAGCGCCAGAATAGAATTGGCGCGGGTAATACACTAGCAACCTGCGCCAATGGGCGTGACTGTCAAGCTGAAAAGCGCACCAGTCGATTTTACCAATCAAAAATAAAAAAGAGCAATCTGACAAGCAGACCAGTGATAATCAAGCTATCCAAAAGCCAAATTCACAAAAAGAACCAGCCCAGAAGAGCTGACCAAGCAAGCAAGACCAAGAAGTTGACCGAAAAGAGAAGACAATACTCCAAGTTGTTCAGTCTGTAAACCAAACCGGAGATTGACTGAAGCAGCGTTGATCTACTCCGCTAATGCAGAGCAAAAGCATTTCGAAGGCTATCTGGCTGTGCTTCAGGCTCCATCTATAGCTTACAAATCAAACAACAACCGAGTCCCTACGGAGCCGCTAGTCTGTTGAGAGGTTTGCAGATCTACTAGCCTGTGACGGTCTAGAACCTACATCAGAAGCGTGTTTGATTGTCAAGTAGACTGACCGGGGCTAGTAGGACGTGTCAACTGGGCAGAGGGGATTTACCTCTCCAACAACTATCAAAGCCAAAGTTAGAAGGTTGGAGAGCACGATGATACCTATGTGGAGATTGATAACCAAATAGGGCTCATGTCTTCATCTAATATCCTTTGTTCGCAATAATAAATTCAAATGCTTAGATATTATGTCAAAATAAACTTGAAAGACATAAGAACGATACATAAAACCCTTACTTAGTGAAACTGTTCTCGCCCTCCCTGTTTAGTGACACATCATTTCTCACCTAATACAACATCCATTTTATTTTTTTTCTAAAAATAAAACATCTTATTGTAAAAAAAAAAAAAAAGGGAAAAAAGACATATTCAACCTATTAATTACATATTAACCGACTTACTAAATAAAAAAACCAAACATATCGTATGCATATTAATAAACTTGATAAATACAAAAACCCACTACCATATCTCTAAATAAATCTAAAAACAATATACATGAAATAGTTGATTGATTTCAAAATCATTCAACTTAACTTTTGTGTGACTATGCCAAAAGATACAAACAATGCTAATCTTCATTCAACTTTCGTTAACCTGGGTGGATCAGCACCCACGTATAGCATCTCCTTTCACATTGGCTTAAAAGGTGTCCTCCATAACAAAGGTTTTTTTTTTCCCCTTCTTCAATCATTTTTAAATCCTAAAGTGGTCAATTTTACAATTATATATAAGTTGCTCCATGCTTAAATCAATAATTTAATATTATTGTAATCATAAAGTGGTTGATTTTACAATTTAATATTATTGTAATCATTATTAATACCTAAGTTGCTTTATTGTTAAATCAATAATTTAATAATATTATAATTGATTATAATATTGGTTTTTATAAGATTTAGACTAAGTGATAATTAGTTGAGATTATCGAAATAAAATTCAAATTTAAATTTTACTAATTTAAAATTAAATATTAACTATTTACAAATCAACGTTTTATCATAAAATTTATAACTCATTTTAAAATCAAATCAAATAGGTTCTAAAATACTTTAAATGACAGCGTTATCTACAAGACATATAAAACCTACCTCCAACCAATTAAATTATTACAAATTTACCCATTATACTTTAATATATTAATTAATTCTTATTAAAAAAAAAAAATCAAATCCCTACCAAAGAAATTTCACTCATTCTCATTCCATTGTTCTAAACTTACCACAACAAATTAAATTATTAAGAATTTACCTATTATACTTTAATATATTAATTAATTCTTATTAAAAAAATCAAATTCCTACCAAAGAAATTTAACTCATTCCTCATTCCATTATTCTAGATGAACTCATTCCTCGTTCGATTATTCTATATGAACTCAATTAATTGACCATGCCTTTTTTTTTTTTCAGCACGAAAAAATACTTCTGGTTTATATAAGTGTACCAGGGCACAAAAACTATGCAAAAACAAATAACCATATTTGGTTTTACAATATTCACTGTTTACAAATTCACAGTCCAGATTTCTACAGTTTTTTAGCATCAGAAAAAAGCATAAAAAACTAACTCTTGTTTCTTGTTTTACCGATTACCTTCAGTACAAAAACATAGAGGTCTGATTTCATAGTTCACTTTCCATCATATTGGTTCATTCCTTTAACAAGCTTTTACAATATACAGTTAAACACTCAGCTTAAATTCTATCCACTAACAAAGTTTTTTTTTTTTTCCTAGCTAAAATTTAGCTTACCTTTCACTTCCTGCCCATTTGCATTGTGGATTTCATAGTACATATCACCAAAACACCCGTTTAATCCCCTTTTTGAAAGTCTGTCTGCTTTAGTGTTTTTTTCCCTATAGATATGGCTGAAAAAGATAGCAGAGAAAGATTGCTTCAAAGAATTTATTCTCTCCAACCAATGTATAAGAGAACCCGGATTTAGCTGTGTACCTTTGTTTATATGTTCTATGATAACCTTCGAATCACCAAAAACCCGTAACTCCTCAGTGTATAGTTGGCTAGCAAACCAGAGCAAACCCCAGAGTGCTATGATCTCGGCCCTCATATTTGTCCCTCTGCCTCCATTCCAATATATTTTATAGTGGCACTCTGTGGACAGCCTTAACCAAGCCCCACATCCACAGTATGGTTTTGTGAAGTCCCATCAAAGAAACCGGCTGGGTATTGTAGTTTAAAAGGCCTCATCTTTCTTTATAAGTCCCTTGGGGGTTTCTGTATTACTTTTAGCTTTTCCACATTGCAATATACCTTTGCACAGATTTTCCCCGGTGTGCTTTGTTTCCCTTCAAAAATACATTTATTTCTCCCACACCATAAGTGCCAATGTAGTATAATGGGTATGGCTCTGTTTTTCTTTCCTCGCTTGAACCACCAGCTCATGCAATCGGTGGTCGTCTTATAAACAGGAGCAGGAAGTTTAAGTAACTGACAAAGCAAATTTAAAGTCTCAAGGGAAAAAGGACAGCTATAAAATAAATGAACATTGTCTTCCCCATTTTGTCCACACATCGGACATCGCCCCAGACCCTGCCATCCTTTTTTTTGCAGGTTTGTCCATGTCAGATTTTTGTCCTTCCATATGAGCCACATAAGGATGACCATTTTAATCTGTACTCCCGTTTTCCACATCAATTTAAACCAGCTGTCCGGTTCCTGTTCAAGTCTTTTGTATGTCAAGGCTGCATATGCAACCTTCGTGTTAATCTGAGTGTTCATATGGGTGCCTCTCCAAGTCAAACAATTTCCATCTCTGTTTTTTCTCAACCCCATGCCTTTTAAAATACTGATATAATGATCCCAATCCTCTTTATAATTTACCTCTAATCCCAGCTCATGGTAACTTTTCTAGCTTGGTATATCCGAACTCCAGTTCCTTACTATCTGCCCCAAGTAGAAAATACCTTTGCTATTTAAAAAGTCAAGGATACCGTCTTTCAGTGGAGTGGTAAGTTCACAGCCTAGCATGTTTTTACTGCCTATTTGTATCTTGCATCCAGCTCCAAATCTCCATACTAGGTTCTCCTTGAAATCACCCTAGCAATTGCTAAAACCTCTCCAAATTTCTGATCTGCACTTTTCGACCTCCCACCCCGTAATAAGGATGTCCTCTGGATCCCGTGTGTCAATGTATTTTATCCTTATTATATCCGCCTAGAGGCAGTCTTTTGTAATGCACCTCCACATTGATTTGAATAAGAGTGCCTTCCCAAAAGTATCTAGGTCCAACAGGCCCCATCCCCCCTTCTCCCTTGGCTTCGTAAGGCACTCCAGTCTTGCCAAATGAATAGTCTTTCTTTCTTTGCCCCCACTCCAAATGAAACTTGCAATGATTTTATTTATCTCCGCAATAGTCTGTTTTGGAATCCTGAAAATATGAGCCCAGTAGACTGTGAACTGTTGCAACACTGCTTGTGTCAAAATAAATCTGCCCCCTCTTGATAACCACCTTGATGCCCAAACTTGGATCTTTTTCTTATATTTCACAGCTAGCCATTTCCAATCCTCCACCATGTACCTTGTCGGCTTCAACCGAAAACCCAAATAAGTCAGTCCATTTCTAAGAAGAGCTGATTTAAAGTTAAAAAGAGGCCCCAACTCATCACGTTCCTCGTCCACCGGGTTTGCATAAAAAATACAAGATTTGACATCGCTAGCCTGCATGCCTGTTGCATGAAAAAACCATTCAAGATGATTTTGAAATTTTCCCAATTTCTTTTCTCCTTCTCCCCAAAGACAAGTATGTCATAAACAAAAAAATTGTGAGTTACCAACATTTCTCTACAGATCTTTAAACCATTAAAAGTGCCATTTATACTAGCTTTTTTGAGCTTTAAACTAAAAGCATCCATGATCAAAATAAATAACAAGGGGGATAATGAACATCCCTGTCTTAATCCCCGGCTTGGATTGAAAAAAGCAAAATCAATTCCATTTATAAGAACCGCCATTGACGTCTGTGTAATACATGCCATAATCCACGCCACCAGCTCCCTATCCAAACCGATTTTGAATAAAATCATCCTTAAAAAATTCCAGTCGACCCTATCATAGGCCTTATTCAGATCTATTTTCATGACCACCCCGTCCAAGTTTTCTGTTTGCATCGAATGAAGTATTTCTTGTGTGATGGCAACAGCTTCGTGTATACTCCTATCCTTCAGAAAACCTGCCTGCTCCCTAGTTATGTGTTTTGCAAAAATGTTCTTAATTATTTCTGCAATAATCTTGGAATTTATCTTGTACAGGGTGTTACAAAAGGAAATGGGTCTATAATCTTCAAATGACAGCTTCCCTTTCTTTTTAGGGATCAAAGCAAGGAAAGTAGAGTTTATGGCACCATGCATAGTCCCTGAGTTTTTTACTTCCTTCGCCATCTCCGTAAGTACCGAAGAAAAATCATCAAAGAAATGCAGAAAGAAATCCGGGGTCCAACCATCCGGTCCCAGACTCTTATCTATTGCAAAATATTTCAGGATGGATTTAATTTCCTCCGAGCTGACCTGCTGTTTTAAAGTATTAAGTTCCTTATGGTTGAACATGACGAGAAAATCTTCAATATATTCCATTTGAACCCCAATGTTCGGCTGAGCTTGTTTCTCATATAAAGCTCCAAAGTACTCCACTGCTGCCCTTTTTATATCCTCTGTTTTTCTATATGTAACCCCATTTGCATCAATCTCCCATATTGCATTTGAACACCTTCTCCCATTTGCCACCTTATGAAATTTTTTTGTATTTTTATCCCCACTTTGTAACCACATCGCCCTGCTCTTCAGTCTCCATTCCTCCTCCTCCATAAGCAGATGAGTCCTATATTCATCTTCCAGTAGCTTCAATTTGTCCCAATAGTCATCCTGCTATCTGCCCTCTTCTATATCCTTTAAAATCGCAGACCTTTCCTTCCGGATTTCTATTATTCTGTTCTTCATTTTTTTCTTTTGTCCCAATGCCCATTTTTAAAACAGTTTCTTTAAATCCCGCAGGGTCATAGAAAGGTATGTCATTGCTGTCATATTCATCGATCTCTTATGTCTGTTCATATAGTCTCGAATCAACAAATTAAAAGAATCAACGGTTAGCCAAGATCTGTTGAATTTAAAAGGTATGCCACCTTTTCTTTCTTCAAAGTCCCACAGTAAGGTAATAGGTCTATGATCTGACATAATAAGATCCTCAACATTAGCTATCATATTGCCCATGTGTAATCTCAGGTTATTGCTAATAATGAATCTATCCAGCACTTTTCCTATGAATTCATTGCCTTTCCTGCCATTCAGCCATGTTGGGAAATTATCAATGAAAGAAATATCACTGGATCCAGAGTTCCTAAGGATCTTCTTTATGTCCTCCATCAACGGGTCCCTTCTCCCTTTATCACCCCAAATTTTAGAATCATGTAATACACAGTTTAGATCACCAGCTATTAAGAGGTTATGAATTGATAGGATCCCGCAAGTTTCAATCTGCCTCCAAAAGATTAACCTTTCCTTATAAGGTGCATACATATTGATAAAATTAATACGGTGTTTGAAACCCCTGCATTGGCCTGAAAGAAGGATGCCTCCAAAGAAGCTGCAAGCTCTCATGTTCGACCATTTGGGATCCCACAGAGCCACCAACCCTCCAGATTGTCCCTCCATTTCCACTGCTGAAGCCGTGTCTGCTTTAACCTCTCCACCAGTTCTCATTTACCGCAGATACTTCGCCTTTTTCCTATAATCCACCAAAGGATCCAATCTCCGCGGGCAATTTTTCAGGATGTGTCCCGTCGCATGACAGCCATAGCAACGAAAAGGCACCTGCCAGTAGTCAACAGTTTGGCGGTAGATAATGTCGTTCCACTGTAAATCGATGAATGCTGGCAATCCCCCAGTGAAAGATGCTTCAATAAGTATCCATGCTGTGCACTTATCATAGATGCCAAAACATTTAGGATCCACATAGCGACATTTCCCTAAACAATCCCCAATCTCCATTAAAGCCTTTTGACTCCAAAAATGCAAAGGCAAGCCGTCAAGTTTTACCCAGAGCAGGTGATTTACAGGGGCATTTAAAGACGGGTGAAAAATGATATCCCAGCGATGTAAAGCCAGGAAACACCTCCCACTCACCCAGGTGCGGCTGAGGACCGCTGTGACGTCTTCTTCCTTTAAAAGATGAAAACAAAACCAACCCCGTTCCAGTTTGCTAAGGATGGCCTTATATCCCAACAATTTCTCCCAGGATCTTAGAAGCCACTTCATCACGTCACCCTGTCCGTGGTTTTGGAACTTCCATCTACCAATTACAACACGGGTTGTGAGGCTTTCCAGCCTTTCCCACATGACATCAGTGCCAAAACTTAGAAAACGGCCCTGTGTACCAGGGTTGATAGTCTTCGAACTCCCTCCCCCATGTATCATAGGATCAGATAAAAGGGTTTTGCTGCACTCAGCCTCAGAGCTGGCTGGTTCCTCCAATTTTTTTTTCAAACCATCTCCCACAGATGCCAAACAAGCTTGATTTCGAGAAATGTCGGGTCTCTTTGTTCTTGTCACTTCCGCCACCCCAAGTTCACGTAGGAAGGGCAGATCAATTACTTCTTCACTACACTTAGCAATGAAAGTTTCAATCTCCCCCATTCCCAAAGTCTTGATTAAAAATTAATAAAATATTTCCGGAATATCTCATCCCCACCCACGTCAATCCCAAAAAAATTAATTGACCATACCCTATAAGTTACTTTTTCTTTCTTGATCTATGCTTTAAATAGATAAAATCCATTAAAATTAGCCATTGTGTATACCAAGTCACATCTCTTTGTGGGAGCACAGAAATTTGCTTCTTTTCCATGTTATGGAATGCATTTTCCATATGGATAACACTATCTTTATAAACTGCACTATTAATCCTGGTCAATAAAAACAAAAAAATATTTTTATTTGTTCAAAGGATAGTGTGAGATGTTCGTTTTTATTAAGATAAATTGTTGTTTTAAGGTTGGTTTATGGATTTTTGTTTCTAATCTTATTTTTTTATTATATGATTTTTTTAGGAAGTTTAAATAAATAGAATTGTATCTTTATCATGTAAAATATATTATTTTTATTGGGGCAGAGAATTGAACTAGTAACTTCACATCAAGAAGTGTTTAACAGAGTATCTAATCACGATCTATCCAAGATCTCGTAGACAACTTAAATAATTTTTTTTAATAATATTTAAAAAAATATTAAATGCATTTTTTCATTTCAAAAATTATATATAAAATAATTTTTAGATTCTTTTAGGACGCAAAATTAAATTAATAATAAAATTTAAAGTTATTATAACAATATGCATATTAATAAATTAACTTATTTATTTCGCTGAAAAAGATAACAATCCTCTTTTCACACCCAAACTAAATTTAATTAAAAAAATTAGTATACATTAATAGTTAATATTATTTATGCATTATAATTAATTAATTTATTGAATTGAATTAGGCTCACTTAGGCTGAAGCCAGCTCCAATGATGAATGGAAGAATGATTTACCCACTAGTGAGATGACATAACTAGAATTATGTGAATCTAGCTTAAATGCCCCTTGGAATAGTTTAATTTCCTCAAAAATAACTTCCCTACTCAACCCCTCTCTATGAAATTTGAACCTATAAGCTAATAAAAATTAAAATCCACACAAACCAACTAATTTACACCTCATAAATTATACCATAAATTAATTATACTAATTCATTTTATTTAATTCTCAAATTATCTTAACTACTATAATAATATCATTAAAAATAATAACATTTTCTCCCTTAACCAATATGTAACCCACTTTAATTCTTACCCAGATTAGTGTAAGTCTCTCCACACAATCTCAATATATTTAATATCATGAATATTTAATATCTCAATCAAGAGATGAGAAGGAACCTTGTATTTATTATATCTTAATATCTTTACTTAGATTCTTAAAGTTAGATGATAAAGGTGGAATTCGACGAACAATCCCAAAAACATAAGCACAAGCGATATTTCAATTTTACAAGCATAAGGAACTATTGTATTAGATTTGATTTTAGAGATGGTGAGAATGATACTTTCTCATCACCAAAGAATAAAGGAGGACATGAGTGCACATGTGCTCCACACGGTAGCTACGAAATATTAGCCAAATATGCTTTTGGCAGTCTTACTCTACGTATTCCATTTACTTTATAATAAAAATTTGATTTTAGCATGTTCTTTAACGTTTTAAATTTTTTGTATTATTTATTATTATATTAGATTTTTGATTGGCAAGAGGGTTAATTTATATACATAGATGAATAGTTTTAAAAGTGTAATTTTATTATCACTACAAAATAAAATTACATTTTGTTGATACATGTTATGTATGTATTTTTTTTTATGATTTATAATACTTGTGAAAAAAGAGAGTTGTTGATGGTGTTGTTGGTTACAAATTTGATTTGCAAAAAATAGTGAAATCATCTGAAACAATGCTAAAAAGTGACATATGAGAATTAGTCTTCTGGAGTGTTTACAAAAATATATAAGACTAGGTTGTGTAAGCATCCCATTTGACAATTCAATTGCTGAAAATGATAAATATCAATAGTGCCAAAATAATAACAAAAAAGACAGTTGATTTGTATCTTCGGTTTGTGCTTTCGTACTCGATGAATGGCCTATTATAAAAACTATAGGTCTCTCCTTGGAGGTGCTCTGCTATTTCCCATGTCTCGTGAACCTTCGAAATAACCTCTTTAGAGAGGGAATTTGCACATGTATTGTGTTCCTTGTAGATGTGAGAAATAATAAAATACGAGTTCAAGTTAGTTTGAGGTGAGACATGTCATATAAAAGAGGTTGAAGCCAGAGGTTATAACATCTGTACAATCCTTTTGTCCATTTTATGAAGAGTCGCGAATCCTCAAAGATTTGAAGAAAAGTGATGTTCTTTTCTAGAGAAAAGACTAGTAACAACTTATGTGCCATGAGCTCTGCACAATTATTTGACCCTTCTCCAAGCCCCAATTTCAAATGATAAGCGTGGTTGTCATTAATGTGTAGGACAACTCCATCTCAACCTAATTTAGGGTTTCCCTGTGCTACCCCATCAAAAAGGCCCCAAGGGTTCTTTTGTTGATTTGAGGTTGAGGTGCAATTCTGGTGTGAGGAACATAAGATGACTTAGGAAGAAGGTTCAAAATGACAAGAGATTGTGTGGCTGTGGATTTAGAAGGAATCAATTTGTCATTGAAAATTGTAGAAATTATATAACTAATGCATTATATGTCTAAGATTCTCCTGATCATACACTATTTGACTTCATGCACAATACATAATCTATTCCACCATTGATCATCACATGCGAAAATTAACACAATTGCAATGCACACATGAAACCATAAAAATTCACACACATTAACACAGTGATTTTACGGGAAAGCCTGAAGCTAAAAACCCCAACTATCTGTATATAAGATATGGCATAGAGATCATGTAACAATCCTCATACAAAGCTTATCACAAGCTCTCAGTACAATACAATTGCTACACACTAATTAGGTCCGATCTAGCAAATCCATGCACCAATCTCTGCCACCTGCTAGCCTGCCTCTACTGCGCAATCCCTGCTGAAGAATGGCTCTGAATGAACTCGAATCCACTTGGCTTGCACTGCGCAATCCTCATTGGAATCTCTACTGAGTGTTGGATGCAATCAATGCACCACTATAGTCACAACTGATAGTCATCTTGCCCTTTCACCTATCTCTCCACTGGTCTCCACTGAAACTGTCCATGCACTGTAGTTAACTGATGTATTCTTCAGTTGATTAATGAGTTAATATTTAGTGAATTAATTAATAATTAATTCACACCACTCTCACTAGTGTATCAATCAGTTACACTAGATACAACTAGCTCAACTGTGTCTAACTGAGTTAAACTGAACACAACTCCACCAACTACTTCTATAACTCCACCAAACTCTGTCACATGAGTTCTTAACCAAGTCCCATGCAATAAACTTCCACTAAAACCTTAAGAATAGCTAATTCCTTCACAACTCTCCTCAGGCTACATCTGTGCACTTAATCGAAGTGCTCCAAGAGAATAAGATAATGTTTAGAGTCCAAATATTATTAAGAGCTAATAATATTCGACATATCTATTTTTAGACTGGCAATCTAAAAATAGATTTTCCAACTTGACCAACCATCCACAAATAGCATCCCGCAACTCATAGAATATGATCGATGTCTAAAAATAGACATAGTCTAAAAAATAGACTTTGCGCCAAAATATCCTCAATGGCCCACTTAGTGAAGGTGACTCTTTTCACTAAGCTCATCATCTTGTTGCAATCTCAACACTCCCTCTCAATAAGATTGGGATTATCTACCACCCCGATCCTGTCTTTATGGTATTCGAATTTTCTCCTGATGAGCGCCTTCGTCAGAATATCAGCATCTTGATCCTCCGTGGGAATGTAAGAAAGTAACATGATATTTTGTTGCACACAATCTCTAATATGATGGTACTAGATGTCAATGTGTTTAGATCTATCATGAAATACTGGATTAACCGAGAGTTTAATGCAACTCTTATTATCACAATATATCACAGTAGGATCTAAGTGTGAACCGAACAACCTGACTAGGATCTTCCTCATCCATATAGCCTCGCATGTAGCCAAACTTGCTGCCATGTACTTGGCCTCAGCTGAATTGAGTGCTACGGATCTTTGTTTCCTGCTATACCAAGAAACTGCTGTAGACCCGATACTGAAAATCCCTCCAGATGTGCTCTTTTTGTCCATTAGGCTCCCTGCCCAATCTGCATCCGTGAAGCCATGCAGCTTCACCTCATCCGAATTTCTGTACCATAATCCATATCCCGATGTGCCTCTCAGATATCTCAATACATGCTTGCCTGCCTTCCAAAAGAGCTTGGTAGGCTTAACCATAGCTTGTGAAAGCTGGTTAACAGCATAGCATATGTCTGGTCGTGTATTGACTAGATACATGAGCGAACCAACCAACTGTCGATAAACAGTGGCATCCACTACCTCTGCCGATGTAGCATCCTCTTTCCTCCAACCACCAAGAAGAGGAGTGTCGATAGGCTTGCAGCCTTGCATGTTGAACTTATCCAGTATCTCTCAGGCATACTTGCCTTGAGACACAAATATTCCACCCTTTCGCTGCCAAATTTCCAATCCCAGGAAATAATGAAGGAGGCCCAAGTCCTTCATCTCAAACTCCTTTGCAATATCAGCCTTGTATGAGAGTATCAACAGATCATCACCTATCAATATCAAATCATCTACATAAAGTACAATGATCAGCAAGTTACCCTCCACCACAATCTGGTATAGGTTCGGATCCTCCTCACTCTTGGTGAATCCAATACCAGTGAAATAACTGTCTATCCATGTGTACCAAGCACGAGGTGCTTGTTTCAGCCCATACAACGCTCTTTTGAGCCTGCACACATGCGACTCGCTGCTGAAGATTTCGAAACCTTCAGGTTGCTCTATGTACACCTCCTCTTCAATGACTCCGTTGAGGAACACAGTATTCACATACATCTGATGAATGTGCCAAGCCATCTGCGCTGAGAGAGCTAGGATGCTCTGTATGGAAGAATACCTTGCGACAGGTGCAAAGGTTTCTTCATAGTCGATCCCCTCGATTTGTGAGAAGCCCCGAGCAACAAATATTTCCTTGTACTTCTCGTAACTCCCGTTAGCAGCTTTCTTCACTTTGTAGATCCATCTCGAACCTACCACTGATTTCCCTTATGGCCTTGGGACAATCTCCCATGCACTGTTTCTGACAATTGAATCATACTCTTCCACCATGGCATCTACCCATGCAGGGTCCTCCACAGCTTCCTCGAAAGAGGATGGCTCCATCACGATACACTTGCTCATCAGAGCCATGTATCTAGTAAATCGGTCAGGTGACTGTCTCTGTCTGCGCTGTGATGTAGGTGCCTCAGCACTTCAAGGGGCCGCATCAGCAACGGGCCATCAGCTCGTAGTGCGCTTCCGCCCTCTAATGTTTGGCACTGCATGAGTGGTTCCTTCCACTCCATGAACCTCCTCTTGTGGCTGATCCACATCCTGAGGCTCATCTTTAGGAACAAGTAGCTCCTCCTCTGCATGCAAGTGTAGCTCCCTCTCAAGCGACAACTTCATGGCTTTCTCCTCATGAAATTTGATATCCAATCACACGACAATCATCCAAATGTCTGGAAAATACACACGATAGTTGTGGGGTATTTCTGTGTACCCCACAAATATCCCAACCTCTGTGGTTGACTCTAGCATCTTCCTGGCATCCTTCGTCACATGAATGTAAACAGGTGAGCCAAAAATCTTCAAATGAGAAATATCAGGCTTCTTACCGGAAAACGCCTCTTCGGGTGTACTCATGCCAATTACTCTATGAAGAAAACGGTTTTGCACATAAACCACAATGTTGCATGCTTCAGCCCACAAGCGTATGGGAAGGCCTTGATCATGCAACATTGCCCATGCAGCACCCACGATCGTTCTGTTCTTTCGCTCCGTGACCCCATTCTACTGTGGGTTATGAGGTGCTATGAGCTCTTTTCGAATTCCTTCTGCACTGCAAAAGTCTTTGAATTCGCCAGAGATGAATTCACCACCATTATTGCTCCTAAGAGCCTCCACCTGATTCCCTGACTCTTTCTCAACCAGTGCCTTGAACTCACAAAAAACTGAGAATGTCTCGCTCTTCTTCTGCATGAAGAAGATCCAACACTTACAAGAAAAGTCATCAACAAATATCACATAATACCTGTGCTTTACTGTCGAAGCTACTGAGAAAGGTCCACACACGTCTGTGTGAATTCTCTCAAGGATCGTCGTGGCACGACTATCCTTCTCATGAAAAGTGGTCTTCACAAATTTTCCCAAAGTACATCCCTTGCACTGATCTGACTGCGCAAGTGTACCTTTGGGAAGCCCAGTAGAAATCTGCTGCAAAATTTTCAAAGTGCCATGGTGAAGATGGCCCAATATCCTGTGCCACAATTCGCCCTCATCCCGGCTCACCACTCATTCTGCTTTGCCTGCCATTGCTACGCAACCATCTACCTGCAATTGATAAAGGTTCTTAACTCAAACCCCTATCCTCTGGGTTTCACCAGTTGCCTTACTGCGTAGGAAAGCCTTTCCCTTGCTAAAGACAACATCATATCCCTTGTCTTCCAACATCGCTACAGAGATCAGATTCTTCTTCAATCCTGGAACATGCATGACATCCTTCAAGATGAAAGGTTTTTCAGACTCCCTGTCAAAGGAAATGGTCCCGATACCAGTCGCACTGTATCTACCATCATCGCCCATCTCGATGTGCACTCCAAGATCCTTCTCATACAGATCAGTAAACAAATATTTTTCTCTGGTCATATGGAAAGATGCACCACTGTCAAGAAATCACACTGATCCCATCACACTTGAGACCATGCATGCGATCAGCGAAAAATCTAGCTCAAACTGCGAGGCTAAGGCCTCTCCAGCTGTAGATCCAATAGCCTGCTTATTTTTCTTCTTCTGTGGACAATTAGTGGCGTAATGTCCGTGTTGGTGACAGTGAAAGCACTTCACCTTGGAAAAATCCTGCTTCTTGCCTTTCGCACCGGATTGAGAAGGATTTTTCTTTCCCTTCCCTTTCCTTGCTTTGGCAGCCAAAGCACAATTTTATTCATCTTCAATCTTTGATGAAGATCCATCCTTGGTATTCCACCTTATCTCCTCCTGCACAAGATCCGACCAAAGTCGCTCCCATCCCGGTAGTTTCTCCTGACCATTGACAGAGTCCTCGTAGGAATGCCAACTCTTCGGAAGCCCAAGGAGAGCCAAGCTCACCAAGTCCTCTTCATCTACAGTAACCCCCACACTTCCCAGCTCATCCTTGCACTGGAAAAACTTCGTGAGGTACTTGGGTATACTTTCGCCCTTCTCCATTTTTATTTTTCTGAGCTTGTCTTTAAGCGCCAACTTCCTGTGGTCGCTTTTGCTTTGGAACAAGTCTGTAAAAGCTTTCCACATCAAGAATGGAGAAGATTTACCATGAAGGCTGGACACTATGTGATCCTTCACACCTTCCAACAGAATTCTTCGACATTTTTCTGTCTTCTTTTGCCATGAGTCAAGTGCGGCTGCATTGCTAGAAGCAGGTTTTGGAATTTATGCATCTATGAACTCCTTCAACCCATTATCCTCCAGCACCGACTCCATCCTATCCTTCCATGCAATATAATTCGAGCTGCCCTCAAGGGCATACTCCAATCGCAACCCGTTGAAAGACATCTCAACTTCGACACCAAGAAAACACTGCAACAAATTTGAATTCCACCAACACAAAACTCAACCGCTTCAATAATTGCAATCTGCTCCAATGATCAACTGCTTTGATACCATGTAGAAATTATATAACTAATGCGTTATATGTCTAAGACTCTCCTGATCATACACTATTTGACTTCATGCACAATACATAATCTATTCCACCATTGATCATCACATGCGGAAATTAACACAATTGCAATGCACACATGAAACCATAAAAATTCACACACATTAACACAATGATTTTATGGGAAAGCCTAAAGCTAAAAACCCCAACTATCTGTATATAATATATGTCATAGAGATCATGTAACAATCCTCATACAAATATTATCACAAGCTCTCAGTATAATACAATCACTACACACTAATCGGGTCCGATCTAGCAAATCCATGCACCGATATCTGCCACCTGCTAGCCTGCCTCTATTGCGCAATCCCTGCTCAAGAATGGCTCTGAATGAAATCGAATCCACCTGGATTTCACTGCACAATCCTCATTGGCATCTCTACTGAGTGTTGGATGCAATCAATGCATCACTATAGTCACAACTGATAGTCATCTTGCCCTTTCACCTATCTCTCCACTGGTCTCCACTGAAAATGTCCATGCACTGTAGTTAACTGATGTATTCTTCAGTTGATTAATGAGTTAATATTTAGTGAATTAATTAATAATTAATTCACACCACTCTCACTAGTGTATCAATCAGCTAGACTAGATACAACTAGCTCAACTGTGTCTAACTGAGTTAAACTGAACACAACTCCACCAACTACTTCTACAACTCCACCAAACTCTATCACATGAGTTCTAACTGAAGTCCTCCATGCAATAGCTCCACTAAACCCTTAAGAATAGCGTAATTCCTTCTGTCAGCTCCTGTGCCACATATTTTCACTTAACTGAAGTGCTCCAAGAGAATAAGATAATGTTTAGAGTCCAAATATTATTAAGAGCTAATAATATTCGACATATCTATTTTTAGACTGGAAATCTAAAAATAGATTCCGCCAATATGTCTAAAAATAGAAGTCCATATATTTTTCCAACTTGACCAACCATCTAAAAATAACATCCTGCAACTCATAGAATATGATTCACATGTCTAAAAATAGACTTTGCGCCAAAAATAGCCTGCGGGCCCACTTAGTGAAGGCGACTCTTTTCACTAAGCTCGTCATCTTGTTGATTCTCAACAAAAATACCCTTGTTCCTTACTAACCAAATACCCTAGCTTGATAGGATAGAGAGAGCAGTGAATTTTCTTGTTCCTTCGTTACAGATCCACGCTTGCCATGCTTCCATAAGATTTAAAGCCTCCCATTTACAAATTTGACCAAGTTTTGAAGAAAAAAATGCTAGAGGCTTTTGGTATAGGAGAATTCGATCAGAGGGTGGGTAATTGATTCCTTCAGTTTTTTCCTTAGAGTGCACCAGTTTGGCCCTTATTTTTTTTTTTTTTTTTGCGCAGAAAATACCATGTGGGGATTTTGTTTTCCAAAGCACACCATATGAACAATATAGGTTTATCTAGACATTTGAGTTTCCATACGTAGCACCACCAAAACTCCTGAGGGTTTGGGGCTTGGTCTAAAATGATAGTTAGGTAGCCTTATTTTGGAGTGTAAAGACATGAGGAGGAGAGTGTCCATACTAGTTCATTAAGATCCTCAATCATGCGAATGTTTTCCTCTCATAGGGCTCAGGTAAATTTTGACCATGTTCTTCTGAAATGTCTTGGTAGGTTCAAATATCTACCCAAAATCCATTTTTTTTAATCTATAACGGGATTCAGATGGGGTGTCGTAGCCTAGTTGAGAGTGTAGGTCCCCTTTGAGTGAAGGATTAAAATTAGATCCGCCATCAGGTGAAGGCCTTCGTTACTTATAGCCCAAGGATCAATGCCCAATCGTAGGTTTGAGTCTACTTCGAATTTCCATGCAAGACCATTTTTGATGAGGGGGAAAGATTTGACGATGGCCCTCGATATGATCGAGGCATCTGGTCTTTTTTTTTTTTTTGGAATTTTGAATCCATTCTTCAAGGGATAGAGGAAAAATTTATTTACTATAGACCACAAAAGTCCACAAACTTTGAGAAAGGATCAACCTCCAACCTATTTTAGCTGCCAATTCTTGAGAGAAAAAAAAGAAGTTGTTTCAATCCCCATCTCCCCCATGCCTTGGGCATGGCAATTTTGGACCATTTGACCCAGGGAAAAGCATACTATTTTGAGATACCAACCCATACGAATTTATAACACAGTTTCTGGATTTTGGTGAGGGTGCCTTTAGGGATCTAGGAGAGGTACATCTAGTAAAATGGGATGACCTCCAACACTGATTTGATAAGAATGAAGTGCCCCACTATTTATAACCATCTCGTGCTCCAAACTTTGAGCTGCTTTTCAATCTTGGATAAGTTCCATTTCCATTCTACATTGGTGTATGAGTTGGGTTCTAGGAGGAACCCAAGGTATTTGAATCCACTTTCTAGATTGGCCTTATTGAAAGGAAAAAAGTGCAGATGGGATCTCAACTCACCTTCTCTTAGACATAAAGGAGTGGTGGTCAGGGAAAATTTTAAGGATGGATATTTATTTGAAAGTTTAGAAACCTTGTAGAATCTTAGTAATATCTAATAGAAAAATTGTAAGACATTTGATGATATTTTTGTAAAAATATCTAAATTACTGATTATATTATATTATTCTATATAAGACATTGGTGATTTTTAAGGTAAAATAATTTCATACTATAAAACTTGGGCGAATTATTTTTCGAAAAAAATGGAAATTGGCGAATATTTTGTTTGGAAAAGGTATAGAAAATTAGCCCACTTGCGAACATTAGCCCCTAAAATTTTCCTTGGTGGCGGTTTATTTTTGGATATTGATAACCATTCTTGTGGCCACCTCGAATAGTGTAAGAGCTTCTTTAATTGAATGTGCATCACTTCAAGAATCATCAATCACGATAAGGACATCATTAACAAAAATGAATTAGGTGATGTGGAGAGTGGATGCCACCTTGAGACCCATCATACCATTCATTCTATGGGCTTCCTCTAGGGATTTATTAAGGTTGTCTACCACTAGGAGAAAAATAAGGGGGGATAGAGGGAAACCTTCCCTTAACCCACATTTAGCTTTGAATAAAGGAGATGCAAAACCATTGACGAGGAATACAAAGGAGGTAGTGGATATGCATCTCATAATCCATTTGATAAAGTCAATTCTGAACCTAATGTGGGTGAGAAGAAATCGAATGTATAACGAGCTAAATCGGTCAAAAGCCTTCGAAAGATTAATTTTTAGAATGGCTCCATTGAAATGACGTTATTTAATAATGTGAAGGTCTTCCTAGGAAACACATATGGCTTCATGGATCTTCCTGCCTTCCAGGAAGGCAAACAGTTTCTCAGAGACAAACTTGGATAGGAATAAGCTGTATAGCTCAAAATCATATTTCTTGCGATAGGTCTAATAGATGTTATAACCCTAGAGTGATCCCAACCTGAAGCATTAACCCGCGAAGAAATAGAAGTAAAAGTTAAAGTAGAAGAGGGTGAGGGGATAACTAGAGTACTCCCGAGTGAAGTTGGTTCTGTAGGAGAGGTGGTTGTATCCTGACTTGGAAGAGAATTCATGGGTCTGGAATGTTGCGCCTACAAAATTTTGTTAATTTTAGTTGGCCATGGTATGTTCTATGCTTAGAGAAGTTTACTTCAATATTTCTTATTGGCCCAATTATTCTTTCAATCACATAATCATTGAAAGTAAATGTTGATATAACATGGAATAAATTGACAGAAGACAAGGCAAGGCATGAGACAAGAATTTGTAATTCTTCTTATTCAGCACAGAGAGAGAAAAGTGTATTTTACAACAGTCAACAAGATTCCCTAGCCAATAAAGACTTTGTTGGTCAAACACACCCTTCAACCTTCAATGAGGTTCAGTAAAACATGGTCAAACTCGGCCAAGTTCCTTAAAAGTCAAAATCAGCCCAAAAACCATTCCACAAAACAGTAAACTCAACAGTCAAAATCTGCGGTCAAACCAGTCAACACTGCAATTAATGTTGCGATCAAAGGTCAATGTTTGACCTTGATTTATGTGCCTACAAATGCAGCCTCTCCAGATCAGACTTCTTACATAAAAAACATATTCAAATGGTGTGGGTTGACCCAAAGTCAACGCTGGTCAACGTTGTCCTGATTTTCCCTAAACCAATTTGAAATCTTCAGCTTCTTGTTTTCACACATGTGGAGGAGAGAGAAGTCTCTAAGGTTGTAAGGACCAACCAGATGAGAGAGAGATGTATAAGTTGAGTGAATGATGAAATGAGCATCATGCATCTCATTTTTATATCCATGACTATGGGTGTGTGACACATCTTTTGGGGCTTGTGAGCCTACATTACAATTCTGGTTGGCCTTGACAACTTGCACATGTGTGGAAAATAAATTCAAAATGCAAGTTTTTCTCATCCAAACAAGATGATCTTTAGATCAATATTGCACCTCTCCCAAAGAGGAACCCAACAAAAATATCATCTCCATCATATGATTAGTGCAACATCGATTTTGGCCCCTAGTTGCAAAATTTAACACTCCCTCTCAACTAGGGTTAACTCCATATATCCAGCTATGCAATCCTGACATTAGTACTATCATGTACTATCATCATCATCATCATCATGCAATCCTTTGTCATCCTGTTGTCTCTGCTTTGTTGGCTCTACTCTGCTATAGGAGAATCATAAGAAAATATCATCGAGAGTGAGTCACAAAGACCTTGCCACTCTACACTGACCCGAAGTCATTTTAGAGGTAAAAACCTCAAACCAGACTCAAGAGTGAGTCACATATTGACCCGAAGTCAGTTTAGAGGTAAGAACCTCAATTAGACTTGATCCCATATCAAGTTTTTGGACACATGTTATCCTATACATAGAGAGTATGACATTACTCGATGCGTCCATCAGTAATGCTATTGGTCTCTATCCTTATTTCCCAACTCATCGGCCAAATGAGAGGTACTTCCCATGAGTCCCAAACTACATGGGTAGGATGTATGCACGACATAGATCAAAGAGAGGGTGAACCAACTAAATATCATAATTGGGGGGAAATAGCACAAGTCTAACCTATCCCAGTGGTTGCTTATAGCTCCAAGTGGCTATCCCCAAGCCCCCTGGACCTCCTTGAGATCATAGTGCAACTCAAGTGGGACCCTCATAATAGGGTCTGTCCATGATACCTAGCTTCTAATGAAAGGTTAAGAATTTGACATTCGCTAGGGGCTTCATGACAATATCTACGACCTACTCATCAGTCCCAATGTGATGGAGCCTTATGACACCTCGCTGTACCATGTCTCAGAAAAAGTGGTACCTAATATCAATATGCTTGGATCGATCATGGAACACGGGATTCTAAAAAATATGAATCCCACTTTGGTTATCGTAAAGGATAACGATGGTATCCAACACATGCCCAAACAGCTCATTGAAAAGCTTTCTCAACCAAACAACTTCACAACAAGCCATACTCGCTGCAATGTATTCGGCATCAACGGTGCTCAAAGCAACATATTTATGCTTCCTGCTCATCCAAGAGATCGAAGAAGAACCTAGAGCGAAGCAACATCCAAATGTGCTCTTATGATCCACCACACTGCCTGCCCAATCAACATCAGTATATGCATGAAGCCTCATACTCCCGACAGTGTATCTCAGCCAATGTTGATTGTGCCCCGAAGATATCTCAAGAGATTCTTGGCACAAATCCAGTGAATGTGATGAGGCTCGATCATGTATTGACTCAACGTGTTCACTACAAAACATATGTCCAGACATGAGTTTACTAAGTACATGAAGGCCCCCACGAGTTGACGATACTTGGTGGGATTTCCCAACTCTGTCCCAACAACACTTCCACACAACTTCTTAAAGTTGAGTTCCATCAGAGTAGTCACGGACTTGCAGTATACCATCCCAAATCTCACTAGCATCTTCACAATATATTTTCCTTGAGAAAGGAAAATCCACCTAGATTTTTCCAGACCTCCAAGCCTAGGAAATAGTGCATCATTCCTAAGCCCTTCATCTGAAAATCAAAAGCTAGATCCATCTTACATTGATGAATGAGAGGGTCAGCACCTTTCAGGAAGAGATCGTCCACATAGAGAACTAGAATGAGAGTTTTTCATTATCAACCTTAAAATAAAGGTTTGGATCAACATCACTTCGAGTAAAGTATAACTTCATCAAGTAGTTATCAATCCTCTCATACCAAGCCCTGGGGGATTGTTTCAACCCATAAAGGGCTTTCTTCAACCTACATACATGTGAGTCTTTTTCTCGAACTTCGAACCCCAAAGGTTTTTCCACATAAACCTCTTCCTTGATTGAGCCATGTAAGAAGGCAGTCTTCACATCCATCTAATGGAGACTCCATCCTTGCGTTTTAGCAAGGGAAATGATCGATCAGATGGTGGTGTAGCAGGAAACAGGTGCAAATATTTCATCATAATATATGCATTCCTCTACGAGAAGCCTCGGGCAACAAATCTTGCCTTGAAATTTTCAGCATTTCCATCAGCTCCATCTTTTATCTTGTAGAGCCATTTCGAGGTGACAACAGATTTGTCCTTCAGTCTAGGGACCACATCCCAAAAATAAATTTTCATGATAGACTCATATTCCTCGTGCATAGCATCCTTCCAAACTTGATGCTTCATTGCTTCTTCAAATGTTCCAAGCTCAGAATGTAAAATGGTGCTCATAGTTTCTAGGTACCCTTGGTACCTATCTAGCTTCTTACTTTCATGGAATGTTCCCCTTGGAGAAATACGCCTCTCGGCATCTTCGAGAGTGTCTCTAAGGCATGAGGGTCTTCTTTTTTTTGAAGAAGGTGGATCTATAGGATCCATCAGACCTTCAACAATGAGCATCGACTCATCATTTGGTTATTCCTACCTTCCAACTGCTTCTTCTTTGTCTTCCTTTGAGATAGGAATATTTATAACCTTCTTGAGGGCAACATATTCGTCGAAGGTGACATCATGGAATATCTCTACTTCTCTTTAACCAGGAACATATATTCTATATGCCTTCGAGGTTTCACTGTAGGCCACAAACATTCCCTTATTTCCAGAAGTATCCAACTTGATTCTCTTTTCTTTCAGCACATGAAAATAAATGAGTCTTCCAAAAACTCTAAAATGAGAGACATCAGGCTTATTACCAAAGAAGACTTCTTCGGGAATTTTGGATTCCAATGCAGAATGTGGGCATCTATTTTGAACATACACAGCGGTATTAGCAGCTTCTCCCCATAAGAACTTCGGAAGACCTTGGTCATAAAGCATGGCACGGGAAACTTCCAAAATGGTTCTATTCTTTCTTTTAGTAACACTATTTTGTTCGGGAGTATACACAATAGTGGTCTCCCTCTTAATTCCAGCTTCCCTACAATAGTCATTGAATTCATTCGAATCATACTCGGTTCCATTATCGGTCCTCAAAATTTTGATCTTCTTCCCTGTTTGATTTTCAACCAAGGCCTTGAAGGTACAGAGCCACTTGAATGCTTCGTCCTTCTTCTTCAAGAAGTATATCCAAATCTTGCGGGAGAAGTCATCTATAAAATTGATATAACATAAGCATCCTCCCAAGGATGTTACATGCAACATACCAAATAGATCAAAATGTATCAATTGAAAAATATCAGATGTCTGTGTGACACTTGAGGGGAATGGTCCCCTTGTATGATTTCCTTCGACACAACCCTAACATACACCTTCATGATCATATTTGAAATTGGGCATCCTTGTCACCACCTTCCTTGCTTCGGGAAGGGATTTTTAATGAAGGTGTGAAAACCTCTGGTCCCATAGCTTGGATTGAAGAATTGTGTCACATTTCATGGCCCCCAGCACACTTCCTCCAACCTCATAGAGTGTGTCAACCCTAAAACCAAGAGTGAACGCGTCTTTGAAGTTCCTCTTCCAAATGCGTACCTTTCCATCGATGGATGCCACCTTGAATCCTTTGTCTTTCATTGCTAAGATGGACAATAGATTATTCTTCAATTGAGGTACGTACAACACATCTTGCAAATGAAGGACTTGATCTTAATTTAGATGAAGGGTCACAATCCATGTCCCTTTCACAAGATAGGTGGCCATTGTCTCCAAGGATAATCTCCAAATTAGTATCCTTTTCAATCAAATCAGAAAGGGATTCCTTATATCTAGTGAAGTGCCTTGAGGCACCACTATCAATCAACCAATTTTCCTAGGTGTCGGAAGGAGATGCAGCAGAGAGGGAAAATATAAGAATATATTCATTTTTATTATTAACAACATTAGACTCATCATACTTGGAGTTTCTTGACCTCTTGAGATGTTGACCATTTCCATTCCCATTTCGATCAGAGGGAGCCTTCCTTTTTCCTTTGAACCTGTTGTTCCTTTGATTCCCATTCCCCCTGAAGTTGTTGTTGTCATCATCTCCAGGAGAGTCTCTTATATTAGGTCACTCTCTTTCATAGTGACCAAACTTGTTACAAGTGTAACTTATTCCTTTTCTTCCTTTGGCACCCGCTCTTCCATGATTTGATTTCTCAGACCAACATTGTTCCTCTTCTTTGCATGAGCGGTGAAATCAGTAGGGTCACTTCCATTCCCATTAGAGGGATGGTCTCTCTCCATCATCCTTATCTCCTCTTGAGTGCATCTCGACAACAATTCATCAAAGTCAGGAATTATATTATTATTGAGAATAATAGTATTAAATACATACCATGGTCGAGGAAGTCCTCCAAGAGAAATGAGAGTGAGTTCTCGGTCAGCTATAGCCTCTCCAATAGCTAAGAGATCATTCTTGATTTCGGTGATCCTCATGAAGTAGGATTGGATGGACTCTCCCTTGTCCATCTTGACGTTCTTAAACTTTTTCTTCTAAAATATAATTTGATTAGCATTTCTTGCCTTGAACATGCTAACCAACTTATCATACATCTCCTTAGATGTGCCCAAATAAGAGATATAAGCAACCAAATGCTTATGAATAGATTCCCTGATGATCTTCTTTGCCTTGACTTCCCCTTTCTTGTAATTTTTCATAGTGGCAGCCGATGCATTTGACGGACGCTCATTAATATTTCCCTACACGTAATACATGAAATCTTGTTCTTCTAATGTCATATCCAAGGACATTTTCCAAGAATGATAATCAGAATTATCAGTATCTTATCATCATATTTGAAACCCTTATATGATGATGAGGCCATTGATCTCGGTCCTTGATTATTTAAATTCTTCAATGATTTCTTTTCACTCTTGATTGGGCTTTGTCTTCACCTTAGCTCTGATACCATGTTAAATTTTAGTTAACCATAGTATGTTCTATGCTTAGAGAAATTTACTTCAATCTTTCTTATCAGCCCAATTCTTGCAATCACATAATAATTGAAAGTAAATGTTGATAGAATATAAAATAATCGACAGAATACAAGCCAAGAAAAGAGACAAGAATGTGTAATTCTTCTTATTCAATAGAGAGAGAGAGGAAAATCTATTTTATAACAGTCAACAGGATGCCCTAGCCAGAAAATACATTTCTGGACAAACGAGCCCTTCAACCTTCAATGAGGTTCAGTCAAACACGGTCAAACTCCACCTTTATTCAAATTAAAACTCAGCCCAAAAACCACTCCACAAAATAGTTAACTCAATAATCAAAATCTGTGGTCAAACTAGTCAATGATGCAATTAACGCTGCGATCAAAGGCCAATGTTTGACCTCGATTTCTGTGCCTACAAATGGGGCCTCTTCAGATTGGACTTCCTGCCTCAAAAACACAGTCAACTGGTGCAGGTTGACACAAATTCAACGTTGGTCAACACCGTCCAAATTTTCCCTAAACCAGTTCGAAATCTTCAGCTTCATGTTTTCACACATGTGGAGGAGAGAGAAGCCTCTAAGGCTGTACGAAATAATTAGATGAGAGAGAGATGTGTGAGTTGAGTGAATGATGAAATGAGAATCATATCTCCCCTTTTTATATCCATGACTGTGGGTGTGTGACACATCTTTTGGGGCTTGTGAGTCTACATTACAATTCTGGCCGACCTTGACAATTTGCACATTTGTGGAAAATAAATTCAAAATACGAGTTATGCTCATCCAAACAAGATGATATTTAGATCAATATTGCACCTCTCCAAAAGTACAATCCAACAAAAATATCATCTCCATCATATGAGCATTGCAACATAGAGTTTGGCCCTAGTTTCCAAATTTAACAAATTTTTTATGACACTAGTCTTGGTGGAGAAGCTGACAGGGAGACCATCATTGCGTCCATGGGAGCCTCACTCAATGAACCTTTTACATATCACATGCGTTCGTGACATACTAAACAATACCCCTAATTTGACTACATATTGGAAAATACCTCTAAAAATCACATTATTTAAACCCCTACAAATACAAACACAATACACCTTCCCAATTTAAAAACTCCTACTTTCACTAGATATTGCAAGTATCAATTTTTTCATTCACATTTTATATACCCCTTTATATTTTTCATTAACATTGAGCTCCTTTTTTTATACATGCCAATATAAAAGCCCTTTACCCTTTAATATATGCTCAATATATTATGTCATTTTTTACTTAATATATATCCCCCAACATGAACACATGTGGTATGGTATTGCTCCCTCGGTGAAGCCCCCGTGATTGTGTCCTCTGAATCTATATCCAGTGAGGAATGCATGAGTGGGGCTTCAGGCATGGGGGTCAGTTCACCTTGGAGGCCTGACTAGTATTTCTCAAAATATTGGCTACTTTTGAAGGGTAGCTTGTATTGATGAGCATTGTGGCTATGCTTGTGACACCGATTGTGTTTGAAGGGAATTCCCTCATAGTTCAACATCAATGTGTATCTTATCCCCTTATACACTCTTAGTTTCACCCAACATCTTGCTATAATTTTCAGTAGCACCAATACCCTTGCAACCTTTGGCTCTTTGGTTTGTGAAAAGGACATTTCAACTTCCAAAATGTCGCCCAAGTTTAAGCCGATTGTAGATAGAGAAATTTTCATCCAGAAGATCATTGGTATTCCTGACATGCAGATCCAAATTGGTATTTTTTCCATTCACTCTTTGTTGGGCTCAAAGACAGGATTCCATCTTTTGAGAAGTAGAGGGGTAGAGTCAATTTGCCAGTGATCCAAATTTATGCAGGAAAGAAGTAAAATACAAATTCAACCCAAAACACAGAGATACAATGAAACATAATTTCAATTAATAAAATAGCAATTGTTGATTTTTTTTTACATACATAAAAGAAATAAAATAGCTTGGAAAATGGTAGTTTATCTATAATAAGATATGTGACAGCTACATATGTTTTGAATTATGTTACAATGAGGATCTCTTTTTATTATTGAGAAATAATGGAAACACCTAAACATCCAAAAAACTAACCTTAGTAGATGAAGCACCAAAAGTTTGTGGATCTCGTTGGGGTTAGTTGGTACATAAACTTCCTGAGATCGTAAATTTGACATACGATCCGTTTGACGTGTATGATACCTCGTAATAAATATCTATCCGAGGAAAAATAATTTCAACTATAGACCCCTATCATAAGTTGTAGGTCTCCAATTTTTTAGAAATATGTTGTTTATGGGCTCAAAACGGATCTAAAAGTTCAAGACCCAAAAACTACTAAAAACAAAAAATTGTGCTAGAAATTAGGAAATTAAAAGGAATTAGTGTTGGGGATCCAAGTGGAATATGAAGGTGGCTACTAATATCCACCTGAATTATTCCTCCCCCCTTAGGAAGAAATCATCCACATTGTTTTGATTTCCTCCATGAGATGGGGAAACTTCTGTTGAACTTGGTCCCTAGTGAGCTACTTGCCTTGGTGTAGGAGCTCACCGACTTTGACAACCAAATACAATTGGATCCTTCGTTGGTGAGTGTTCTAAATTTGTGTGTCCATGACTTGATCAGTTGTATCCTGTTCAATGTAATTTTGGGTTGGGATCTATTGGTGTCAGCTTCTCAACAATGTCTGATGTGTCCAACAATGGTGGAAAGTATGGACGAAGGCAGTCCACATTGAACACTAGGTGCAGAATAACAAGTGGGTGTTGGACATGGGACCCTACAATCAAGGTAAATAATCTCAGTGGATAAAGGAGATCCATCTATCCCTAGGGTGGGTCTAGCAACAAACAAGACAAACAAGTATCTAATTTCCTTGATTACATTCAATTGGAAACAAACGATAGGAGTATCTACCGTAAACTTGTTCCCTTCGAGTGCATCCACTTATCTTTCGCTCCAGATCACGTTCCTTGCTCCTTTTTACGATCAATACCTGTGCCAAGGGGTAGAAGACAATACAAAATGAGATATAACAAATAATACTTATATTGAATGAAATATATCTAACAGATCAAGAAATATTAGAATTTTCATCATAATAAAAACAAAAATGGAAAGTAAAAACCAATTGTATTCTATTAATGATCAGAAAGGGGAGATACAAACTTTGCCTTGATGTCAGAACTCTCCTTTAACGGTTCTGAATCCAAGCACGTCTTGAAAACACTCTTTTCCAATCTTAACACATGGAGGTTAAGGATCTCAACTCTCTCCTTCTATAGCTAAAGCAATATTCAGATTATTTCTCCTTTTGTTCTAGCCGAGGCATGTGGAAAGGGATCATTTTATAGCCATGGGAGGAGGGGACATGGATCCTCATAAGATGGAAGGAGGTCTTATCTCCTTGAGTGGTTCCTCTTATGTAGGAACAAGAAATCCAAAGGAGAAATCTCAACCATATCATGATCAAAAAACATCCAGCCCTCTGCACTCGAAGCTTCTAGGCCATGAAGCTTTGCTTCCATTTTTGAAGTACTTCTAGAAGTGGATCAGTGCGAGTATGGGGTTCATACCAGCGCCAATCAACGCATGTCACAGGTTAAGGTTTTTCCATAAGCGCTAGTGAAACACTAGGTGGTCGCTCCAGTCCAAAAAAGCATATTTTAGGGAGATTCTCCATAAATGAGTCAAAGGGGAATTGATTTTCATACCTTGTGGGATACATGGGCATGTGCTCCATGATGGGAAGAGTACACAGGTACCACTCACTATATGTGTTCTCCAAGATCTATTAATAGGGAGTAAAATAAGAGTGACAAAATGATGTGTAACAGATGCCCCATAAATCATGAAGGCAGAACAAGAGTGAAGGTTGAAATTCTTTACGAGTACATGCAAGGACCAGGACACCGTCATCGGAAGACCTATGAATCAAGCATATAGATACATACGTAACTGAAATATTTTTTATAAGTACATGAAAACAATGTATGGATGCATCCATCCGTAAAATAATCATGTAAATGGATCTATGGGATGGGCACAACCATCTAGAATAAGAAGGATCACAAATGTGGACTCATGGTATGGTTGCAACAATCCATATAAAAAGAACCATCTATACAATTATGAATAACTCATATTGCCTTGTAGCTGAACTTGATAAAAAAAGGCCCAGGGTCTTGCGCTCTGTCACGACCCAATCAAGTAAAAATTTGAGCATGTGAATAAAAGATCTGAAGTCGAACATGCAATAAAGTTGCCTCATTACCAGTCAATGATGTAAATTGTTAACAGGTGCGAGAAGAACCACCAATAATTACAATGGTCCTCAAGGTACCAATAGTACAAATCATGATATGTGAATAGCGAACTGAAGGCAAACATTTGTGAGATCACTCGATCGAAGGCCAATGATGAGAAACTGTCATTGAATGCGAAGAACGTGCCATTAGGGCATGCAAGCTCTAAGGTACCAGAAGGAAGTCTCTAGATCAACTTCTCGAATAAGGAGTTGAAGTCAATAGGAAGTAATCTGTTGAAGGAGGGCCATGATGTATCCCACATCATTGACACGAGACAGAGGAAACAAGATGGTTTTGAATCAAGACTGGAACATAGAATCAAGTAATGAATGAACTGCAAAAGGGACTACTCTTGAACATATCGGTGACACGACTCCGAAATTTGGAAATATTTTGACAAAACATGAGATCAAAGGTCATGGTGGCGTGGCAAAGATCAGATGAAAGGAAAAAATGGATAACCCAAGCCTAGGAAGGTAAGTGACGAAGTGAGGATGACCCAAACCCAACACGAAACATATGATGCGTCATATTCAAGAGAAACATACTGCCAACACAACTGATAAATACTTCTATTTTCCCCCACCATTTCTAGTGAGTACCCTGATTATTTTTAAATACAATCTTGAAGGGGAAATCATATGCTTGTCATATAAGTTCATCCTTCAGATGAATCCATCTTAGTAAATTTTACGAGCCCTAAGAAGGAGAAACTTGGTCTTGTCATGGTGACAAGTCCAATGTCGTTCAGTTTTAACGAGCCCGACAAAGGTAAAACTCGACATCTATTTCATGTTTAGGTAGTTTGAAAAATAAGAAAAAAAAAACTTCAAAGGTCCCTTTTCGTAGATAGTCTCTCGAACCCGAAAAGGTAGAAAATAATGTTTGAGAGAGCCTCTTAGACATGATTAACTAAGGTATTCCTTTTTCATAAATAGTTTAGCCCAGTTCGAAAAAGGGGTAAATGTATACTGGGTAAACAACGTTTCGTTTTCTTTAATGAGTTCAAAATGAAAAGTACTTGACAATATTTTCATGTTTCAAGAGTAAGAAAAGAGCTTAAAGGTGAGTCTAAAAAGGTGAATTTTTTGTCTATTTTTACCGAGTTAGAAAAAGTATTGAAATAAAACTCATTTTGGCATCATTCGTCAAGATCTTATCCTGTTGCTACACAAAGATGAATGCATTATACATTTTCAAGGAAAAAATGATTAAAATATTGATAAGAAACCCTAACCATGACATTTTTAAAAAGTTATAAAAATGATAAGTAAAAACATTTTTATCATTTTACTTTTACAAGTCATTGGAGGAGCATTTTTACCACATTTTACCTTGATCTTCAGGAGTGGATTGCGACTGATCCAAGAGGTCATTTTCCGAACTGTTTGCACCAGGTAAGAGTTACGCCCTCTCTCTTCAATTTGATTCATGTTTTTAACAATGTAAGGTTTATTTCAAGTTTTTTGGGGACATTTTGTAAAGTTTATTTTCGCCAAGGATCGATGTGGGTACCCTCTTCAGACTCACGCCGATCCAGGATTTTTTTCATAGGCAACCCGCTGATTGGTGCACCTGTTTTAAAAGTAGGCGCGCTAAGCATAGCGAGCAATAAAAACGTAAAATTTATCTCCAAATCACCGACACAAATAAGTTTTCATGCTTAAGGATTTGATGATGGGTTGAACGATTATCATGGGCAGGAAAAAAAAACATCCAACAAAATGGTTATTGAGTGGAAAGAGCGAGATAATGAGGCAAAATATTGTGAGGCTCTACAAGACTCTGCTTATCTGAACGCCTTAAGGGACTGCGAGCTCTTGAAAATTTTCCAGGTACAAATTTTGAGATCACAACCAGAATTGTTACAATATCTGGTTAGCATATGGGATACTGGTCATGAAAGGTTCATCATTGGCGACCAAGAGTTGGAGATTGATATATTTGGCATATATTTTATCATCAGGTTATCATGGAGAGGGGAGTAGATCCAGTTAGCAGGTACCATGGTTATGGGAGAAACCATGGACATGTTAATAGCTAGACATTGCCCAGAAGCACACAAGTCATAAAGTGGTAAAATTGATATTAGGACATTAACTGACTTTCTGCATTCCATTACGCGTGTTGCTGGGGCACAAGCTTTGCACAAGGCTACTAAGTCTCACCTTCATCATGGCATAGACTGTATGGCACCTACGATTTTCAACTGGTCAGAAGTAGTATTGGCCAATATGAAGACGCAAATCACCAAGTGTAAGAATAACCATCTCAAGTAGTTTGGGTATGGTTCGATTATGGTATTTTTCTTCTTAGAATGAGTATCATTATTTCAGTTTCAATGGGCAGAAGTGGTACCATCACTATGAGATCCTTGAATGATTCAATGGAGCTAGTTGATGCCTCGCGCGGGAGGTGGTCAACATATGTCATAAAAAACAATCGTTTTCATATGGTTGAGGCATCAAATCATTATGGTGGAGGACTGGCCATATTCTTGGATTTATTTCAGAGGTGACCCAGATCTTGTTCTTCCAGAAGGCGACTTTTGGGATGACGGAGGTAAAACTTGTTTTTTTTTTTTTAAATCTTTTTGTATATTATTCTTTTTTGGTATGTGTGTTCTAATTTTGTAACTTATATGCTGCATATTTTGGACTGAAAAGACTTGATTGGATTTCCCCAATAGCGAGAAGTTTGGAAAGGAAATTTGAGTCTGCTCCTTATGAGGAAGGAGCAGACAATGATGAGGAAATAACCCTGAATCTATATCAGCTGACTAGAGGGATTATGGAGTATACTCGCTTCAACGACATCCCTCGCCATTACTAGAGGCACACTGTGGGGGTCTCAAACCATATTCATCGGTTGTTGACCCAAGTCATTAGAGAAGTGACTTGTTATCATGAGCATCATGATGAATAGTCTTTTTAGTTTTAGTTCTGCAGTTTTTGTTTTTGAGACTTATGAGTTATTCATGTACTAGAACATATATGTATTTTTTGGACCATGATGTACTGAACTATTTTTCAAACATTTTCGACACATACATACATACATACATACATACACACACACACACACACACACACACACACACACACACACACACACACACACACACACACACACACACACACACACACACACACACACACACACACACACACACACACACACACACACACACACACACACACACACACACACACACACACACACACACACACACACACACACACACACACACACACACACACACACACACACACACACACACACACACACACACACACACACACACACACACACACATACATACATATATATATATATATATATATATATATATATATATATATATATATATATATATATATTTGTTAATGTATTCATGCATCTTGGAATATGTTGATATGTGATGTAATCAAAATTTCTTTCTAAGAGACGAACACGCATATACATTCTCCAAATTTGAGGCTTTCTGACGAAATATTTCCCATTGAGCTGAAGCATGACAAGCTGTGAATCCAGGTTTACAACTAATTCCCTAATTCCAAGAGTAATGGCTTCAGACATAAGTTCAATGACTGCACTATACTCGGCAATATTGTTTGTTGTACAACCTCAACATATACCTTGTAGATCCACTAACATTAACTCTGCATTAGGGTCATATATTTCCTATGCTACAGAGGATAGGTTCTGGGTGCTACAACAAGCACCGTCAGCAAAACTGACATAAGGAGCTTCAAACATCTGCAAACCAAGTAAAAGAAAAATAAGTAAGGAAGTTGCTCGCAAAAGCACACCAAACCAACTGTAGAAAAATGAAAACAAACTAATGTACAAAAGTAAATATACAAGAGAGATTATGCATAATAATTTTTGAGGTAAATCCCATTTTGGGGTTTATCCAAAGGGTTTCTTTATAGCCAATTAACTAATAGGCCCCTTTTTGTAAAACATGTTTGACAATGTATGGACCATGCCACATAGGTTCGAATTTCCTTGCTCCCAGTTTATCGTGAGCTTGGTCGTATAAAAGGACCAAGTATCCTTCAGAGAAGGCATGTGGGGAAACGGTATGATCAAAATGGGCTTTGACCAATTTCCTATGAGCTTCAATAACTAAAGTAGTGAAGAGACGAGTTTCCAGATATAGAAGACGTTCCTCTTCTGGTGAGGTATTTGGGAGTAATTCGACAGCTAACTTGAGTGAAGGGATTTCACATTCAATCGGTAGAGTTGCTTCCAGACCATATACTAATTGAAATGGAGTGAATCCAGTAGCATTTTTGGCTGAGGCTCGGTAAACCCAAAGAGTTTAAAAGAGAATGAGACTTGAGTTGGACTTGTGCATCCCAATAATGTGTTGAAACATGGTAACTAAGAATTTTTTGACAGCTTTAACTTGGCCATTGGCCTTAGTGTAATAGGGATTTGAGCTGTCATGACGCAGACCCAATTGTGTCATCAACTCATCCATCATGTAATGGCAGAAATGGGATCCATGGTGGGTGATGATGGCTTGAGGAACTCCAAATTGGGCTATAACATGGCTGAATAAGAATTGAGCTGCATTTCTACCATCAACGGTGTATGTAGGCATTGCCTCGGCCCATTTGGTGAAGTAATCGACGATGACGATAATATAGCCATGCCCCTTGGCCGAGCGAGGGTTACATGTCATAAAATCAATGCCCCATTTAGCAAAAGGACCAATAATAATAATTGGGTGTAAGGGTGTGGGTGGGGCACACATTTTTTGTTGGTAAATCTGGCAAGTGTGACATTTGCAGACAGTAAGAATACAGTCCTTAAAAATGGAAGGCTAGAAGTATCCAACGTGAAATATCTTTTGAGCAGTAGCGTATCCAGGCATATGAGCTCCACATGCCCCGAAATGGCAGTCATTAAGAACTCCCTCAACCTCTTCGAGAGTCAAACATTGATGAAGAATCGAGTCGACTTCGACATGGTATAAAGTATCTCCTACGATGCGATAGGGTTGAGAGTGATGTTGAATGCGTCGAAGATCAACTTTGGTCAACTTGGGTTGAAAATTTTGAGTTTGGAGATACACGATGATATCACCATACCAAGGGTCGAGAGTGCTGATAAGGAAGAGAGTATTGTCTGGAATCTGCTCGTCAAAACCTGAAGAGGCAGATGCAGAGGGAAGGGAGCATATTAACTCAACAAATACTAGTGATTTTTTAGATTTGGAAGCAGTAACTTCCAAATCAAATTCTTGTAGGATGAAAATCCATTTATAATACTTGCCCCCAATAACTGACGATTCAAAATGTAGGTCATGGTGTTGCAATCGGAGATAATGGTAGTCATGCGAAGTAAAATTTAATGTCGAAAACATTGAACATCATGAACTGAAGCTAAAGCTAATTTCTCAACATGGGTATATCGAGTCTCGATATCCATGAGATTGAGGCTAGGGTAGTAAATAATGTGTTCAATACCATCATCATCATCTTGGACAAGTACTATACTGATAGTGTTGGTAGCAACAACTAAATAGAGAAAATAATCATGATGATAATTAGGGGAATGTAGTTAAGGAGCGTTGACAAGAACAATTTTGAAGGCATAAAAGGACTTTTGAGTGACCTCTTCCCATAGAAATGGGATCCCTTTCTTAAGCAAACGTGTAAGACCTTTAGCAAGCTCAACATAGTTAGGTACAAAACGACGAAGGAAATTGGCTTTCCTTTGTAAGCTTTGCAGCTGATGTAAAGATGAAGGAGGGGGTAAGTTGACAATAGCCTCGACTTTAAGAGGATCAAGATGGATCCCTTCCTTGGAGACAAGAAACCATAGAAGTCTACTAGATTCAACACAAAATACACATTTATGTGGACTAAGTCGGATATTATAGTGTCTACAGTGGAGAAAAAATCCCTGAAGGTCAACAGGATGTTCACGACGCTTAGCTGAATGGGCGGGTAAATCATTCAGATAATGTTGAACGATGTGTTTGATATCATGAAAGGCATATTAAATCACTCGTTGAAAAGTGGCACTGGTATTTTTTAAGCTGAAAGGGAGCTTCTTGTAGGCAAAAGTTTGACATGGATAGATAAAAGCAGTCTTATGTTGATCAATCGACAAGATATTAATCTAGTTATACCCAGAAAAACCATCCATGAAAGAAAATATCTCACTCCCAACACATTCATCAATAATTTGGTCAATGAAAGGAGTGGGATAGTTATATTTTGGGCACACACGATTGATGTCACGGTAATAAACATAGACACGGATAATACCCTACTTTTTAGTTATAGGGATGATATTAGAAACCCAATATGTTAAAGGGATCAGATATATGAATCCAGCCTTGAGAAGTTTTTCAACTGCTCCCTTTATAGCGGCTGCTTTTCTAGGATGCATGGGACATAGTTGTTAACGAACATGATTCGCATGAGGATAAGTGGGTATCTCATGCACCACTATACTAGGATCGATTCTGGGAATTTCTTCATACGACCATGCAAACACATCACGGAACTCTTGAAAAATACTAGTGTAAATCTTGATCTCATCCGAAGAGCAAGTAACCTCGCTGTGGATGTTCTCGACAATTCCTGGTTTGACAGAAATGTCGATAGGCATCGTAGCAGTGATGTTTCCCATGTTTCCTTCAGAAAATACCTCATGCGTTGGGACAGGTGTTTGAAGTGGACAGGTCAGAGCATGGGAAGCAAAGTTTTCAAGACACGAATAAATTGCTCCAAAACATGGAAGAAACAAAGAACGATGATGGGTATCGTCCCAGGGTGTTTCCTCAAGAGACATGGTTTCAATGATGCTTTCGTCAGTGGGAAACATCTCATTCAAGGGATCAAAAGAATCCCAACCAAGCAAAGGAGATTGAGAATACATGTCTAAGTGCATACTAGGAGTAGTATGGCTAAAAGTGAGGGCCGAGGCCAAGACAATTTCAGAATAATCGAGTTCGACAGGGGTTAACGACATAAAATCGCTGAAGGAATCAACTTGATCAGGAGAAGGAATGAACCAAGGATCAGATGAAGTAGAGATCATGTTGAGCAACAAAATATTGGAGGTGGGAGAGAAAAGATACCCATGAAGGTAGCATCTTTAAAAATACCTACCCCACACTCTCACATGGAATGTTGGTATGCCCCACATATGGGACATTGCCTTCTGAGGAAGTAGAAGCGAAAAATGACAATTGGTCGACAATGAAGATATTGCCTTGATGTGGGAAATGAAAGATACAAAACGTAGTGGAAACCACACAAAAAATGGCATGGGTCCAACTGCGACCGAGTAGAAGATATTAGTTGAGATTAGCGTCGACAACTTCTACTTCGAGATTGACCGTTTTTCCTTCCAAAGTGATAGGCAAGATCAGGAGAAAACCAAAAGGACGGGAACCTCTTCCATCGAAGGCTTCCAAGGTGTTTGGACATTGACTAAGAGTTGGAGAGTCGATGGCTTTCCAACAAGACACATACATGGTGCAGGTGGATGCGCCTTCATCTACGATGGTCTAATGGATTGTTTTCCCATTAATGATGACCTGAATGAGGAAAGAAAGCTGACGAGGAAGGCGTGGAATGTGGTTTTACAAATAAAAAGTGATAATATTTTAATCAATTGGATCAATTCCTCCTATTACAGATAGTAGCGATTTCCATTGCGAAGGGTAGATTTGAAGGACCTCCAATGAAGACGTAGCTAAAGGTGCTTGAGCCAGATCCTCAACGATATTATAATGTTGAGTAGCTTGAGAATTCAAGTTATAAGAGGATTTTAAAATCAAACATTTAGGAGGTGGTTAGATGACGGGATCGGGACTACGTCTGTCAATGTGAAGGGGACCAGAAGTGGCTGGAGTAGAAGGAGCAGGAGTATCATAAATTTCTTTCTTCACCGACTGAGTCGAATAATTTTTGGATTTGGTGGCTAGGGATGTTGCCACACTCATCATAAACACCTGGGAACCAGACAAGGAAGCAGATGGGGGTTGGTATACCATTTGAGCTTTCTGAGACGGAAACGTTTCTTTGAGGACATCTAGAATCCCTTGAGTAGCTTTGAGTAAATGACTAAATTCAGCCCGTCGGGGATAGTCTTTAGTATAATGTTTGTCATCATAGATTAGGCAAGGGTACTTAGGCTTACACTTTGTTCCATCATCAGTATTGGGTTTTGTAGAATCCTGTTTCGGGGCATCGTATTTGGATTTTTTTTTTTTTTTTCGTGGTAAACTGAACGACATTAACTTCCACGGTTTTACCAGGATTCAAAGGATTCTGCGTGATGGAATCAGACGAGGAAACAGATTTATGATTTGTAGAAACAAAAGGAGACTTTCGAGAAGTCTGGGTAACTGACCCAATGATGCCGTCGACAGGTAATGTCGTCCAAGCTTTCGAAGTTTCAGGATTGGTAGAAGTATGCAGGGCATTAGGAAAGATTTCATGTAACGTGATGGACTGGGAATAAACCAAATCAAGATATTGTGCACGAGCGATGGATTGTTTTTCAGTGACACATGCCCTGATAGAAATTTCCTTGGCTATCTCATTGATGAAGGATTTAGTGAACCATTTTGTGAAGAGTTGGTCAGAAATTTCAAATTTGATCATGCGACACTGCCGTCTCCATTCATGGATGTGGTCGGAGATGTGCGTGGTAGTATCTTGTTTCAAGGACGTCAAGTGGTGAGTTCATGATTCAAAGAGAATAAGTAATTGTAAGTGCGTGAGGAAGGCCATAGCTAGAGAATTGAAATCTTGGAAAGTTCCATGAGGAAGCTCGATGTACCACTTCATAGCGGCACCGGTGAAAGTTCTTTGGAAAAGATGCAGATGGATGGAGTCATCAATCAAGGAATTAAAGGAACACTAGAGATGGTATGTCATGACATGTGCCTGAGGGTCTTCTCCAGATTTGACTTTGAATTTAGGGCAATCACTTGAAATCTTTGTAGGAACGGGAACCAAATATGGATTATGGAGAATCGGGTCATTAGTCAATCTCGACACATCAAGGAGTTCCAAAGTTTCAAGAAAAGGTAATTGTGGATTACAAGGAATAATAAGCCTTTGGTAAAGGCCCATTTGGGGATTCCAACTAGGTTGGGAGAAATTATTCCCCCACAGGATTTGTCCGGAAGGATTTTTCCCATAAGGATTGAAACTTTGGTGATTTTGACCATATCCTAGTTGTGGACCAAAAAACGGATATTGACTTGTAACAGGCCACTGAGGTCTAGGTTGAGTATAACTCATAGAAGCAACATATGGATTTTTGTTGTTGTTGAAAGTTTTACAACACAGTACCTTGAGGTTGACCTTGTGAACTCAAAAGGTGACCTTGTGAACCTAAAGGTTAACCTTGAGGCTGTTGAGGATTGGGCATTATGGTACCTTGAGGCTGACTTTGTGAACTCAAAATCTGACCTTGAGGATTTTGCATCATGGTACCTTAAGGCTGTTGAGGTTGTCTGGGTTGGCCCTAATACCCAGGTTGACATGGCTAAGAAAATATTTGACTTTGTTGAGATAAGGGTTTTCCTTGTTGAGTGTAAGGTTGTCCTTGTTGAACAAAAGGTTGTCCCTATTCAACATAAGAAAACTGACCCTGGTGAGTAAAAGGTTGACCGGATTGAAAATAAGGTTGTCCTTCTTGAACAAAGGTTTGACCTTGTTGCAAATAGGGTCATTGTTGAATGAAAGTAAGCCCCTGCTGATATGCATAAGTCATTGACTATAAAGGAACATGAATCCCAGACTGACCTTGAAACTCTTGCGGATTCAGTAGTGGAGTCTGAAACTGTTGATAACCATGAGGGAAATAGGGTTATTTTTTAAGTACCTGGATTTGCAAGGTTTTCTGATAATGGTCATATCTTAACCCAACCGGAATAGTTGAGCAGGAAAAAAAAGGGATACTACGAACATGTTGAATAGATACCGTAATGTGAGTTTCTGATCCACCCATAGATGGTCCAGTTGAATCTTGGGAAACATTTGACGGGGTTGGCTGCCCCTTGGTAGCTGGGATCGACAAAATTGAAGTTGGTACACTAACGGGAAGTGCCAAAGCACTAATGCAAACAGTTGGATGTCTTGGAACATATGTCACTTTAGTTTGAGTAGGGATGGAAAAATATGCACTAGATATAAACGGACCAGATGTTGGCACTGTAGTATTTTTCCAAATGGCGTTGTGGTACAATGATGTGGCACTTGAAACACCAGAAAATAAATCAATGACAGGGTAGATGGATGTGAAATAGAGTGAGGGATCCGTTCCCCATAAGGAAAATGCTTAGGAGGGAATTGATGCCCTTCATACAAAGACCCATCCACACCACCAGGGGAAATTGAAACTTCAAGGGGGGAAGAGACCTCGCCTTCGAAAGCCATAGGTGGAAATAACTGGCAAGCAGTCATACGATGTGTACGTGGTGAAGGAAACAAAGGTTCGCTTGGTGCATTGAACGAGCTATACTATTGTTGAGGAGAGACTTCTACTGAATCAAACAACAAATTTTGAGGAAACAAGATGTAGCTTACTGGCTTGTTATGAGGAGACCGAGTAGCAAGGGGTTGAACACTTGGAAGAATCACAAGCTCAACACTTTGGGCTCCAACCGATGGTGAAGTGTTAGAAGAGACTAGTGGTGATGTCCCTTCGGTAGTAGATGATGAAGGGTAAGCAAAACTTGATGGTTCAATCACGATGACTTTATCTCCGTAGTAAAAGAGGAAATGAGGTGATTTAATCAAGGATTTAAAAAAAAATTTATTTATAAGGAGTTACTCATGATGTGGCCAAGAAATAACTTTACAGGTGAACCATGTTATCATGGGTAATTGATTTTAATACTAAAAACAAAAATAAATAAAAAAGGATTGTTCTAGGAAATAGGGTTTACCAAGTATCCATGAACTATAGAATACCTCCCGGCGAGCCAAGAATGGGTAGGAAATCTTCCCGAATGTTGTGTTCGGTGTATCATGTTTATGAGGTGGAAAAATTGGTTACATGTGGCTAAAGGATAGCAACCTAGTGGGGTCTCCTATTATATACTCAACAATATGGGGAGCACAAGTCCGTGTTGGTGCTATCTAATGTGTAACCGTTCAGTGAGATCATCCCTTTATACTTATCATACGTGTCACAAGTGCTATATACTTTCATATGTGGTACGAGGTTTCAATATCGGAATGCAACATAGGCTGTTAGCGATAGCTGCCAGGTTTATAGATTCTGGAACACATCTCTAGCCTAGACATCTAGATTTTTTCCGTTAAGTTCCAAAATCTCCTATGTCACCTCAATCCCTAAAATGAAACTATATGAGAAAAAGACAACCATTCATGTCGATGAAAAACTACAATAATTTAGAGGAAGAGGTTCACACAATCAATGCAGTGGGAAAGAAAATGTGCTAGATGACAATTCTTTTCATTACTTCTTCATGTGCACAATCCAAGACGAAAATGAAAATCTCTTTCACTTTCCTAATTTTTCACTAAATGCACTAGAAATAAATGAAATGAAACTTTTCACTTTAGATGAAAAATGAATATACTTTTTTTTTTCCTCTTTTATTTTAACAACATGCAAAAAGGATGCAAAATACACTTCAAATGTAATCACTTGCTTCAAGTACTTTCTAATGAAATTCTTCAAAAATGCTACAAGACATAATAATCAAAGTACCAAGGAGAAATTTCAAATCATTTCCTCAAAAAAAAACATTGGCCCTTTTCGCAATAATTGACACACAAAAGAAATATTTTCAAGTTGAAGGCAAGCAATGTTATCTATGCTTGTAGGTGGAAGAGAGAACCAAATGGACCCGAAATGGACACTTGAAACTCTAGTCACAAAGATCAACTGAAAAATGAAAGACAACCAAATCCAAATGGTTTAAACTGAATGAGAAGAATGACTCAATAGTAGGTCTGGTATTCAATGAAGCATGCAACCGTTCAAACGAGATAAAGAACCTAGAAACCCTAGGGTGATGAGGATGAAAAATTCAATAGAAAATAGACCAAATCTAGGCTAATTGAGGCAATCCATTCACTTGAACAAAAGAGAATAAGGGCATTATTGAGTAGAGAAAGAATGCTAGAAGGATAAGCCACACTAGAAATCAATGAAGAGAAACTCGAAAAAAAAAAAACTTAGAAATCTGCGCACCTGTGAGGCTGCATATAGCACTAGAAGGGGATAAGTGCTTTTGTTTTAATGAAACCAGTGCCAGTCAGTGCTTCTGTCAGAGACTTAGCAGCGTTGATCGAGGAATAACACAAAAAATAGAAGGGTTTTCTCAAACAAGGCTAGAATTATCACTTCAAAAAGAAGACTGATGACTGCAATCAATCACAGAAGCTAACATTAAGAGAGAAATGGACATTTGATGAAAGTGATCGAAATAAAAATCTCAAAGTGTTCAGAGGACACTAGAAGAAGTCCCTAGTGGAGTCACCAATTTGTAGTCAAGGTAAATCCTCTCTGAGGATAGAGATGACCCCTCTAGCCCTAGAGTGGGTCTAGAAACAAACAAGATAAATGAGCATCTACTTTCCTAGATTACATTCAATCTTAAACAAACGATAGGAGTACCTACCTTAAACGTGTGCCGATTACCTATTCCCTTGGAGTGCATCCACTTATCTTTCGCTCTAGATCACGTTCCTTGCTCCTTTTTATGATCAATACCCGTGGAGAGAGACAGAAGACAATATAGAATGAGATAAAACAAATAATACTTATATTGAATGAAATCGATCTAATAGATCAAGGAATATTAGAATTTTCATCATAATAACAAATGAAAATGGAAAGTAAAAACCAGTTGTATTCTATTAATGATCAGAAAGGGGAGTTACAATCTTTGCCTTGATGTCAGAGCTCTCCTTTTATGGGTCCAAATCCAAGCAGGTCTCCAAATCACTCTTTTCCAATCTTAACAAATGGAGGCTAAGGATCTCAACTCTCTCCTTATATAGCTAAAGAAATCTTCAGATTCTTTCTCCTTTTGTTCTAACTGAGGCATGTGGAAAGGGATCAGTTTATAGCCATGGGAGGAGGGGACATGGATCCTCATAATATGGAAGGAGGTCTTACCTCCTTGAGTGGTTCCTCTTTTGTAGGAACAAGAAACCCAAATGAGAAATATCGACCATATCATGATCAACAAACATCCAACCGTACGCTATCGAAGCTTCTAGGCCATGAAGCTTCACTTCCATTTCTGAAGTAATTTGATAAGTGGATCAACACAAGTATGGGGTTCATACCAGCACCGATCGAAGAAGGACATAGGTTAAGGTTTTTTCATAAGCGTTGGTGAAACACTGGGTGGTCGCACCTGTCCAAAAAAGCAGATTTTGGGGAGATTCTCCAGAAATGAGTCAAAGGATAATTGATCTTTAGAACTTGTGGGATCCAAGGGCATGTGCTCCATGATGGGAAGAGTACACAGGTAGCACTATATGATTTCTCCAAGATCTAGGAACAGGGAGTAAAAAAACAATGACAAAATGATGTGTAACAGACCCCTCGATGAAAGAAGTTAGAGAAAATACTTTGCAGATCAAGGAGCGGAGCACATAGCATAGAGTCCATTTTGACTCTTAGGGTATTTGGGGTGGGTTAAAGCCCCTTATTGTGTAATGGGATGGGATTATTTTATGAATTCTTAACTCTGCCCATGGTTTTCGAACCATGGTATTGTAAATGCAAAATCTATATAAGGAGTCTAGATAGAAGTCATAAGGAGTCCAAGTCGAAGTTGATGAAATGAATTTGGATGTAAGATTGTTTTGAGTCAGAGTTCGTGGTTTTGGGTTAGAGGAAAGGCTCATTCATATAAGTGCGTGGAGACCTTAGGAAGTATGCAGTTGAGTGCGCAGACCCCTGCAGCCATGTGCACAGGGTGAAAGTGAATGTATGAGAAAGATCTGAGCAATTCATGAAAGACCTGTTGAGATAGATCTGTTTTTCTGTTGATATGTTTTAATTTACTTGTTGTTTATGAATATTTGTGCTGAATAAGAGTTTCGATTTGCAATTGCATAACGTAGTTCTATTTATGATTTTTTACCTTGTTTTATGCATGATTAAGTAAGATTGCGCAGTCTGCTAGTAAGTTCAACATGTGTGTTGAACAATGCTTGTATAAGTAATAGATTTATTCTAGCATCCCCTTATATTTCCTCGGGTGATACTTCGGTCTACGCAAGCAGATCATTGCCGAAAGAGCCGGTAGTAGTGGGTTTTTTTGGTTCACTTAGCCACATTTGAACTTGGATCTAGGCCCCATCAAGCCAACAAATGGTTCCATTTCCAAGACTGGGATTTGATTGAGGGATAGATGGATGTGGCATATGTATAAGAAAGAGATTGAAGATTGGGTATATCTAAAAGAACACGATTTTGCTGTGCAAGAAAACATAAATCTGTGCATCTTTACTGAACATTGGTTACAGACGTATATTTATACTGATTAGTATGAGATATTTTTCTTGTAGTTATCTAGTGTGCTGTACGAGTGGATATCAAGACTAGCTGTGCAAACGAGTCATTTCAATAATAAGCCTACTGCGTCGACTCCAAAATTGATCTAGTATTTAAAGAAGGCTAATAACAAGATTGTGAGAGTTATTGATTACTGGATTGATAGTATCCTTGGAGGGTTTATTACTAAGTTCGTGATTGATACTTCGGTATCCTATAACGAAGCAGAGCGCCGCTTTTTGAAAGGTTTGCAAGATAAGTACCTGAATTCAATGAAGACCTGGATTAAAATGCTATTGTGTGAAAAGGGTGTACTCTGGATGTGCTTAGATTGATTTTTGGAGAAAGAGAACCTAGTGCTACGTGAAGCGGTAAAATATTTAGGACAAATTGGGGTACTTACATTGAAAATGAATGTAGTCCGCTATTTGGAACCGAGGAAGGGGAAAGCAACTCCGCTACCTCGAGAAGTGTGTCACTGAGATATGAAAATCATTAGAGCACTGCAGAGATTCCCCAACCTTCCACCCCCATCACCACCCATCGTCGTATTGTTCCTCCACCTCCACCTCCCCCATTTACCATGGTCCAACCCCCAAAGGTGCCTGTATTCAAGGGATCAAATGATTCTGAACAGTTTTGGTTTGCTGCAGAAGCAATATGGAGTTTTGAGAACATTACAGATGAAAATATGATGAAAGCGCAGTTGGTTACAATACTGCAAGATAGAGCGTTGTCCTGGTATATGAAATATACTACGATGAATGCAAATGCTACATTGGTTGAGATGAAGACCGCATTGAATGCTAAATTAAAGAAACCAAAGTCGTAGTCCCAGTGTATCACAGAGATCAAATAAATTAAGCAGTTGGGTACTGAGACTGTATGGGAAGTAGACCAAATATTTAACACATTGCTTAACTAGGTTAGCTTTAAGATCCCAGATGAACATCATAAATAATGGTTCATTGTTGTGATGTTGCCTCACCTGAGATTGTCGTTGTCACAACAGAAGATTGCAACCCAGACTGAAGCGCTAGAGATAGAAATGAATCTTGAAGCTTCTTCGATAGCCGAAACAACTATAGGGGTTCAAAACATTCAAACTCAGTTGGAAAGTTTGCATATGGAGCTTCAATATCTAAAGAAAGGAAAGGAGGTAAGATATGGTATGTGGTTAGAAGTCTGGTGTATCAAGTCCAAAGCGGAGGGTCACTATAAGGAGTAGTGCCTTGTTTATAGAGACTATTTGGGTGCTGGGATGTAGATTCCATTGATGCATGGATCGAGTGTTGGGCCAAGTGTAGGGTCTAATATCTGGTGTAGAATATGTGAAGTGGCAGGCCATCATTCCACATATTATTGTCATCTGCTGCAAAAATATGTCAGATCACCAAAGCAGTTATTATGTAACTACTATAGTTCGGTAGGATATGACGAACAACATTGTTAAAGCTACGATCTAAGATGCAGCACAATCTTGGTGCATATAGAATGCAAGTAGAAGGGCGTGAAGCCTCAGGCTCGCTGAAAGTGCAAGGAGATTTCCAATGCTGAGGGCATGGCTGCGGAGGAGGCACTAGTCATTGACAAGGGTAGATCATATGTTATAACTGCAGACAACTGGGACATTTTTCCAAGGATTGTCAGAATCCTACTGCGGCTTCTTGTAAGTATTGTGAAGAATTTGGTCATGAAATTGAAGATTGTCCCATTTTATGAGAAAAAATGTAGGAGAAGCGCAACCAACAGATGAAGCAGAAGATAAAAATGATGAGGGCTAAAGCGCTTCAGGAATATCCAAGTGTTAACATAGCAACACAATGGTGTGCCTACTAGAGAAGAACACGTAAAGGGAAAGCAGCCTGTGACGAAGACTTGAGTCCGGAAGGATGAAGATAAGAATGTTGGGTTTAATTTACAACATGAGAAGGAGACATTCATGGAAGCGAAGAAGACATTTATGAATCTTGAAGCTTCGAAATCAACGACGCAGAGACAACTATTTCCATTGAAGAATAAGCCTAACGAGAAATCTAAAGTGAAGGAAACTAACCTTTCTATCTTAGCATCCTTTTTACAGACGTGCATGAAATTTTTAAGGAATCAAAAGGCTGTAGATGGGTTACAGGAGCTGATAGATAACTACGCTGGAAAGAAAGAGTCATGAGTGGAGAAACACATAATAAATAAAGTATACCATAATAAGAAGAGAACCAACTGAAAAATGTGGTTGACTGCGCAAATCGGGGATTGTGAGATGGATCAAGTCATTCTGGATTTGGGATCATATGTCAATGTTCTATTGAAACAAACATGGGATTGGATGGCAAGGCCTAAGCTGCAGTGGTCACCAATTCATCTGAGGATGGAAAATCAACAAAATATCATTCCTATGGGGTGATTACAGGGGATCAATGTAGATATTGACGGAGAAAGCGTGTTAGTCGACTTCAAAGTTATTGAGATCGTTGATGATAGCAATTCTTATCCTGCATTGCTTAAATTTTATTGGGCTTATGACATGGATGCTATAATCAACCTGAAAAAGAGGTAGATGACCTTTGAAAAGAATGGTACCCCAGTTGTTGTGCCATTAGATCCTTTTGAAGGTGCGTGCTATACAGAGCCTGTCCAACATGAGTATGGGGATGCTGAGATTGATCAGATATATAAGCTTACTATGCATGATGAAGACATGATTAATCCCACCGTGGATGGTAGAATATGTTGGGAGCACGATAGTTTGTGCATTTCAGATTCTGATGAAGAGCTGGAGCATTTGCAGAATTGCTTGCATGAAGTCACTACTAAGTGATGTAATAAAGTTACAAAATCTCTACACCGTGTCAGATCAGAAGTGTGTGACTTGCATTTTTACGATGGAATGGGGAATGTTGTTTTGTTTCTAGAATAATTTGGGCGCAAGGTGCCTGAGGATCAGAGATACGAAGCTTTAGAATTCGCATTGAGGTCCACTCTCGCCTGATCGTGGGGCGCGAACAGAGAAATATTAGGAGGATGGAAAGAGTTTTTCAAATTGATAAGGTTGAGGTTTGGTCATGTAGACATGAAGATCGTGGATAAGTATTATGATAAGAAAGATCCTCGCGAGCATTTATATCGTTGGAGAACAACTTGGGGTCTGAAACCTTAGCCAAAATGGGTGCACATGTTCTTTCATTCCTTGGATATGATACCTCAACTATGGTATCTTGAAACAAAGCTACGCCATGGCACTATGGTTTGGGACAAGATGATGGAAGGATTCTTGTTAACTTATAGATTCGTTGATGGTTGGGAGTGTATTAATGAGGCTCTTCAAGAAGTCAAAGCGGGTGTATTCCAAATTACCAAGGAGTCAAGGACATTGGTGCAACGTGATTGAGATGCGTAGTTGGCACAAGCCCTAGAAGCCGCTTGGAAAGACCTGTTCAACAAGTTTGTGTTGGGGGAGGATATTTGCAGGTGCCTATGTAAACATGCACATAAGACTATCAATGATTCTTTTGAAGGGTGGCTGCATCGAAGTAGAAGTACTGCACGACAGTATGAAAGAGGCGCAGTTGTATAATACTGTGCCAAGGGAGGAAAGACTTTACTAAAGGGATGAGCTTAGCAAAGTTCATAAAAAAAATGACTGTTGGTGCAACAACAATTGATTGGACAATGACTTGGCCATTAAAAGGAGCGGGAGGGATGCATTTAATGGGCATATCTGGGTGGATCTGCCGCTAAATCTGCATTCATGAGGAATATCTAATGGAGATGATGGGATTTTATTTTGAATTTCACTATAAATCAGGGATCACGCTCCCCACTCGAGAACTTTGAGTGCTAAGACTTAGAAGTGAGATTTTCTGTATGAAAGAGCACCGAGCAAGCTATTGCATGTCAGATTACAATTTCGAAGCATTAAGAGAAGCATTGATCAAGGCAGGGCTCAGCCACACATCTGGCCAGGTTTAGACACCACAATGATGGCTACCCTGCTAGAAACTGTCATAGGGCCAACGTCACCAAGGAAGAAAACTACTGTGGGCGCAACGTCGTTTAAGAAGCCACAAAATCTAGTAATAAGATCGTCGCCTCGGAAGAAACAACTTAAGGAAGAACAAAGTAAGGGGGGCCAAGATCGGTAGAAGAAGGTTGTGGAGATAGAATTGGCAAAGAAGACGTAGCACCAGAGGAAATTGATGTTGAGGAGGTCTAACCTATCTCTAGGTTGCCTCTGTATATTCCGCCCTGGAAGCAAGAAGCTAAGAAGCTGACAAAGGATCTAGACACGGTGAAATATAAGGTATTTACGCCTTTGATTCTAGACGAAGTGCCAGTTGAAGGAGAGTTATTGGCCAAAGTGCCTAGCTGCGTATGGAGGGCTGGGACTTCAATGATCGAAGTAAATATCCACTGTGCCAAAAAACCTATGAGGGAGGAGTGACAATATTGGAGCCTATGAAATGGGTGACTAGTATCTAGGAGGTTGGGATACTGAACATGATGCATGTTCCACACTTTGGGCAAAGTGTTATTAACACTACTTGTGTGCGCCAACTACTGGCATTGGTTCACAATGAATGTTTGTGGCTTGAAAAGAAGATCCCTTGGCACGATGCTCATTAGGAGGATTACGACCCTTCCTTGTCTTGGATTGGACCCCACAAAAGTTTTTGTGGGTAAAAATCAGGACAAACAACTCATGGACTAGATTAAGAAAGATTTAAATTTGATGAAGGGAACCTGGGGTTAGTCAATTAACTCCATTTTTGGAAAATTATGAGAAATATTCGTAGATAGGAGGCTTCTGCGCTGGTCATATATTTGGCAGCGGAGTGCGCCAAAGACTTTTTTATAACTAGGAAAAATATTTATGTAGCAAATTCCTCGCTAATTGTAGAGCAGCTCAAGAAGAGGACAAGTAGTTCCACTACAAATGGATCTTGCTCCTTATTTAATTGATGGCTTGGAGGGAGCCCGAGGAGTCACAATTCCCCACTGCGGACCCAGATTTGTGTGAGGCGACTAGATATGCCTCGCTGTGGCATTTGACGGAACCAACCAGGGTCATAGCAAATAGTTTTTTTTGGGTTGGATTTGAGATGAGTCTACGGACGGTGATTAAACAAAAGCCCTAGTTTCCACCCAACATTATGAATCAGTATCGGCAGATCATGGAGTTAAAAGCAAACTTTTGCCACATTCATATTTAGAAAAGAAAGACCTCGATGGGGTCTGGTACGAGTTGTCGTACATTGTAGAAGAAGAGGACGTGGAAGCCATCATCAACAAATGGCCGAGCAATTTGTTAAATCTGATTATTAAAGGCATGAAGCAGGCAGGGACGAGTGGTGCGAAGCCCACCACACCAACGAGAAAGAAGGACAGGAAAGTTACATTCTTAACTAGTAAATAAACTAAAGAAGAGATTTTGGAGATAGGAGGGGGTGATGCTTTTAGCGATGTTACAAGTATGGATCCATCTAACCCCCCCTCCCATTTTACTACTAAAAGACATCAGTTGCAGAAGGGAAGCACGAGGAAGAAGGTGAAGTCTTATAGGTTTGTCGGCCCAAAAGCAATGGTCCCTACTAAAGGGGACCTCGACAAGATTGGAGACATTGTTAAGAACTTCACAGAGAATTTATGGGGCACTATTGAAGAAAAATAAAAGAAGGTATTGGTAGACGTCCATAAGGGGCTAAAATATTTGCAGGTTCAGTCAAGTGCAATTCAGGCGAGCATGAGTCAAGTGAGTGGGTTGCAAGCGAGTATGGTTCAAATGAGCAGGGCACCATCAAGCATTAACACGACAGTGCATGAGATGGCACTAAAAAATGATACCCACGTGGTGTCGATCCATGCAGGCACAATATTTTTTGACATTACAGAGCAGCTGAAGCAGGTGGTCCACTGGCAAAACACGAATCCAAATCTTGCTACGCTGCCACTCCAATATTTGCATGAATTCCATCAGGGTATTGCAAAAGAATTGAATATCGGAGAGAAATTCGCCCTTGTATTCATTCAGGATTATTGGTGAGAATGGAAGAGAATGGCTGAGGAGAAACGATTGGTGATACAAGAGCGTGAGGCCAAGACTACGCACAGACATAAGTTGGAGGAAGCCATTTCCAAGGCCTACAGCGAGCTACCAGAGCTCTAGATTCAGGCTACAACTGCACCAAAGGAAAAAGTGGCCAAGCTTTCCACAAAAATTAAGGACTCCAAAGCTAAGGTCGAAGAAGTGTGCCATGAAATGCATATGAAAATCATTGAGCTGCAGATGCAATTGCAGTCGCCCACTCCACTAGAAGTTAAGGATAAGCGTGCAACAGAGCTCAAATCTACCACGAAATAGATTGAGTCTCGTATACATGAGTGTGCCCATGTATTCATATAAGTCATGTATGTATGGTCCTTACTACAGGAGGACCCTTAGGTGTAGCAGATAGAGGCCGAAGTACGTGAAAAGATAGAACAAATGGATCAGATTAAGGTAACTGCCAAGAGGGTAAATTTATACAAGAATAGGTCGATGAGCTGCGTAGGAGGGAGAAACTATTTACAAATAGAATGAAGTAGTGGGAAGCTGAGGCCAATTAACTTTCCCAAACTATAGAAAATAATCTGAAAGCACTATGCAAGGCACAAAGAGGATTTGAGCAAAAGGCAGCCAATACATTCATAGAGACGTTGCTCAGCGAAGTCAAATATTTTGAAAAGTATTGCTTCAATGTTGTCCCACCATTAAAGAATGCCTTGAGTGTTATCAAAGCGAATATCAATGGCACACCAGCATTGCGACTCGGGATGAGTCACAGTTTTGTGTGGGGGGCCTGTTGGACATGGGGCCCCTCGATGAAAGAAGTTAGAGAAAATACTCGCAGATCAAGGAGTGGAGTGCACATATCGAATTCCATTTTGAGACTTAGGGGCTTTGGGGTGGGTCAAATCACCTTATTATGTAATGGGATGGGATTATTTTATGAACGTTGAACTCCACCCATGGTTTTGGGACCATGGTATTGTAAATGAAAAATCTATATAAGGAGTCTAGATAGAAGTCATAAGGAGTCCAAGTTGAAGTTGATGAAATGCATTTGGATGTAAGACTGTTTTGAGTCAAACTCTATGGTTTTGGATTAGAGGAAAGGCTCCTGCAGCTGAGTGCAAAGAGACACCAGGATGTATATAGTTGAGTGCACAAACCCTTGTAGTTGAGTCTGCGTGGTGAAAGTGAATGTATGAGAAAGATCTGAGCAATTAATGAAAGACCTGTTGAGATAGATCTGTGTTTCTATTGATATGTTTTACTTTACTTGTTGTTTATGAATATCTATGCTAAAAAATGGTTTTAATCTGTAATTGCATAGCATAGTTTTTTTTATGATTGTATACCTTGTTTTATGCATGATTAAGTAAGATTGCACAGTCCCCTAGTAAGTTCACTAGGTGTGTTGAACAACAATTGTATAAGTAATAGATATGTTTTGTGAAGCTCTACTAAGGAATAAAAGCCCTAAATCCATAGTACATTGTCCCCCTGGATGCAGAAACCTGGTTCTACCATCCCCCAATATTGCCTCGGTTGAGACTTCGATCTGCGCAAGCAGATCGTTGCCAAAAGTGCCGGTAATAGTAAGTTTTGTTGGTTCGCGTAACCACATTTGAACCTAGGTCTAGGTCCCATCAAGCCAACAATGGGGGACTGTTGAGCTCAAAATCATTATCACCCATGGCCTTGCTGATGGTGTAAGGCCCATATCAGAGTGGTCTAAGCTTTTGATGGGATCTGGTAATGCGTTCCTTCTGCAAATGCAACCACACTTTGTCGCCCACTCAAAACTTATGTGGTGCCAGATGTTGATCATGACGTTGTTTTTACTTGGATTTGGATTTATCTGAGATGTCATGAACCTACTGCCAGATGTACTAGACATGTTCAATAAACCTGGTCGCTTTATCAACTCCAGACTGAACATGTGAAAATTTTGTTTGTGTAGCCACAAGAGGCATTGCAACACCAACGAGACACAATGGATGAAATCCCATGCCCACTTGAAATGGGATGTGTCTAGTCAAACTATGGAGATATATGTTATAGTTGTGTTGCACATAGGGAATACTCTCATTCCATGTTCGTGGATTCTTGGAGTTGTACATGTGTAGAATGTGCACTATCATCCTATTGACAACCACTATCTAGCCATCAATTTGAGGATGGAATGAAATCGACTTGGTGAGCTTAGTGTCCAACAATGACAGAGGCTCAACAAGAATGCGCTCAAGAACCTACTATCCTAATATGATATAATGGTCTATGGGATCCCAAAATGTACCCACACTTGTTTGAAGAAGAGTTTAGCAATGTCTTCTGTCATGATACTCTTCTTGCAAGCCATCAATATAGCTATCTTAGATAATTGATCAACAAAGACAAATACACAGTCGTTACCATGCTTAGTAGAAGGAAGGCCAGACATATAGTTCATGGATATGGATTCCCACGGATGACTAGGAGTACGAAGAGGAGTATAAATGCCTTGATTATTAATGGTTGGCTTGGTGATGGAATAAGAAGTGAAAGATCTGATATATTTTCCAACATCCTCCCAGAGATTTGCCTAATAAAAATACTTTTTTTTTTCCCAGTACTTCCACTACCTTGTCTACTCCAAAGTGCCTTGCAATCTGACTTTAGTGTGCCTCCCAAATAATCTTGGCTCTCTCACTTAAAGGAACACAAAGGTGTCCTAGGTGGCATAACCATGCATCTTAGAGGTGGGGGTCTAGAACTTGCTTTCCATCCATCAACATCTGGTATGTGGTGGTGAATTTTGGATAATTTTTATAAATTTGTGGCCATCCAGAAGTCTCGTGTCCACAAGAGTAGAGAGTAGTGGTCAGTGCCACAATCGAAGACCGAATGAGGCAATTTGCAACATGATTGGTGCTCCCCTTCTTCTACTTGATGTTCAAATGAATTTTTTGTAGGTATGTGGACCATTTATGATCAGAGTCATTTGACAAATTCCTTTGTGTCTGTATAAACTGAAGAGGTCAGTGATCTACATGGATGATCTTCTCATTGACCAGAATGTAATGTCTTCACTTCGGGTAAGCCTACACGATGGAATACATCTCTTTATCCTAGGTGGGGTATTTTTGAATTGTATTAGATAGTTTTCCACTATGATAGACCATTGGATTCCCTTGTTGGCTGAGAATTGCACCAATGGCATAGTCAGAGGCATCTCTCTCAATTTCAAATGGTTGTTGTGGGTCTGGTAAGGTGATTATTGGTGTAGAGAAAAGGTGGTGCTTCAGCTTAGTGAACACCTTTTGTTGGGATTCAAACCAAATTTATTTTCTTTCACTTCACCCTTATTAACTTGACTCAAAGTCCAAGTGATATGAGAGAATCCCAACATGAACCTTTGATAGAAATTGACAAGACCTAAAAAGTTGCGAAGCTTTGTTAGAGTGGTCGGGGCTAGCTAATCCCAAATGACTTGGATATTAGCCGGATCCACATGCACACTGTTATCCAAGATAAACATTAGTTTTTTTTTGAGACATGAGTCAATTAGGTTAACTTAGTTAGGGTTCAATAGGATTTTTAAATTTTAAATTTTCAAAAAAATTCACATGTATAAAGGCCCTTTAGGGATTTTGAAATTTCATTATGAGTCTTTATGTGAGTCATTATCAAGGGAAAATCCAAAGTTTCATTGCCCATGAGCTAATATGGTCATCATTATGAGTTTGACACTTTTTCATACTTCTGTAGCAAATCTAATTCAAATAGGTCAGGATTTTCAATGGAAGTTCCCGACATTCTGTAGCAAATATGTCTTCTCGAACACAATTTTTGCTACGAAAGTTGGTTTTTTCTACTAACGGTAGGGGAAATGGTACAAAGTATTAAAAATGGTATGGTCAGAGGTGTTCAGGGCGTATTGGGTTATGATTTCTCCCTGTTGTCGTTATCCACCATTTGTAAAATGCATGCATCATATAGTTGCTTCATCACTCTTTTCTCTTTACACTTTTTCTTTCCGATTTGTTGTCACAAAACCGTTCCTTTATCCTCCTTGTCAGATGCTATTGTTGTCTAAGCACCGATCTGGTTGTATACTGGTCTATCTAGTTGTGTTAGGGTAAACTCCGTTAGTGTCAAAGATCAGTTTGTTGTCACTAAAGTTTTTGCAGGTGTCAAGGAGTTGTTCACTGCATCTTTGAGCCATGGAATCTCGAAGGAAAATGTATAAAGGAGGGTCTGTGGTTAGGTATAATTCTACATACATGAGGTTTCTAGAAGAAGACCCCATGTTCTCCCAAGCGTTTGCTAGTGTGGGTTGCGTCCGGTTCTGTAAAAAATTGTAGAGGTATTTTGTGAGAAACTTTATAGGCACAGGATTAAAAGTGGGGGTGCTAAATTTCGTTATGTCTCCTGACACTGTTTCTCAAGCCACTGATATCCCTAGATTAGGAGAGTCATGGTTCAAGGTGAAAAAGTTTAAACTACATAACTATGATGAATTCTTGAAAAAATAACATAGAGGCATCGATATGGCTACGGGCATCCCCAAAACATGCCTTAAAGAGTATTTTTCCAAGTTTATGATGGTGAACTATAAATATTTCACTGTGAGGGTAGATTCAACATGGTTTATCAATCCCAATTCAAATTGTTGGTACACTTTATAGGTAAAAAAAATTTAAATATGCATTTTTATTTGTTTAGAATCTTGGGTGAAATGGAAGAAAAGGTTTGGGCCAAACCTGAGGCCAATGATACCTCCATTTTTTATCATGCTCTTATCAATTTGTTCATGGTTGAAAAGTTAGAAAAATTGAAAAGATATTGGCCCACATTTTTTTTTTTAAGTGGCTATGAAGTTTATGTTGTCACTCCTAGGAAAACACCAAGATCCAAATCTATTACTCAAGGGAAAGCCAAACAATCTGAAGTACAGCCTGTAGCTGACCATGAGGCAAAGATGCAACCTATGATAGAGCCTATAGAACTATAGGTTCAACAAATGAAAGGATTCGTGGTACTAGAGAAAATTTATACATGCAGTCAAATAAAAACCTAGACAAGAAGACACAGGAGAGTTACTAGAAGCCAAACTAAGGGAAGAGGCAAGTTATCAGATATCTTGGAGGCTATTGAAATTGAAGAAATCCCCACTATACATCCTGTTGAGATCAAGGAGATAGAAACTCAAAAGAAAAAAAAAAGAGCCAAGAAATTGGACTTTTATAAAGAAGATTCAGGTTTTATCCATTCATAAGATCACAACAGTTAAAGGGAAAGATGCCTGAGCAACCATTAATGGAGAAGCTACCATCAGAAAGGGAGATACTAGAATTGCCTCCAGCCCAAGCGGAACTTGTGAAAAAGAGGAAAGGTAAAGAGCCTATTCAAGAGAAATGTGAAGTGGAGATGTTTCAAGAACAATTGAGAGATGCTCAAAATGAGGTAATATTTTATGAAACTAGCTCCAAAAATAGAAGAAAAGAGAGATCATCGCCTTAGAAATTAACCACTTCGAGGGGGAAACCTCCTTTACATTACTTAAATGAACAATTCTTGGATGATTCTAATGAAAAAACCTCCTTCTATATATAGGAGTCCATGGGGTCACAATATAATCCTAGCCGACATAACCATAATAATATAAGGGCCAACAATAGCAATAGTGGGGTTTTATGGGGCGCAATAATAACAATATAGGTACTACAGGGGTACAACAATAAAAATAAGGGGGCTACATGATCCAGGTGAATATTGGTGGCCACCTGCCTATTCCACTTGGGGCCCCCCATTGTCTCTTTCAGTTTTTCAGTTTCAGCACAACTTACTATTTTTAGCAGTTTTTCGGGTCCTGAACTTCCAGAGCCGTTTTGAGGCCCTAAACAGAGATTGTATGCCGAAGTTATGTCCCCGGGAAGTTGAAACACCAGTTTACCCAAACGGGGCCCATATTTTTGGTGCTTCATCTCCTAGGGTTAGGTTTTTGGACGTTTAGAGTTCTCCATTATTTCTCAATAATAAATAGGCCCTCGAGCCTCATTGTAACACAATTCAGAGGTCTGTAGCCGCCACATCTCTTCTCAGAGATTCGCTACCAGCATACCTAGCCTTCAATTTATTTCCATTGTCTGTAAGCAAATTTCGGTTCTTTGATATTAATGAAATGAAGTGTTATTTCCGCTGCATCTCTGTATTTATGGTTATGTGTTTATTCTGTTGCGTTCCTGCATAAATCCGGATCAGTGGTATCAGAGCGGTCTGCCTTTTCTCGATCCTTCTTTGCATGTCCCCAACGAGGTCGGGGTATAAGGAGCTAGGGCTTGATCTGGTGGAACCTTTGCAAGATCAGCCTCGCAAACCTCGACGGACGCCCATGGGGGACGAAAAGAAAGATGAGGGAGAAGGAGATCCTATCAAAATATTGCTCCAGGAGGCCCTCGAAAAAGGCCCATTCAGTCTTTCCCCGGATCATCAAACCTCTTGCCGACGGCGCATGATCCATGACCACTCACGGAGGCTACAACTCATGGGTACAAGTAAACTTTGGCATTCATATTTAGGGTAAAAAATATCCAATTCTAGATGGTTGAATATATTGAAGGATATTTCTTAGTTCATGAATTTTCTGACCAGGAAGATTATATTTTCACTCCTCAGCTTCTATGTCAAGGACTAGTGGGGAAACCTCTTGTGATAAAAAGGAAGAGACAGAACCCTCTACGTTCTCAATGCAGTGCCATGGAATTCTTTGAGATATGTCGAACAATAATTGAAATGAGGACAGGTACATACAATGGATATTGATGGGGATCAAGATGTGCATGAGCTGACGAACATGTTCCATGCCCTGTGCACAAAGTTGGGTATCAAAGATTCAAAGAAACATTTGGTGCTAAAGTATCATGGTTTTCTGCACAGATACATTCAGGAGGAAATGGAGTTCCTCGACATCTCCTTACTTGGTATGGCATACCGGTATGCTACCAAAGGGATCAAGATGTGCATGTGCTGACGAATATGTTCCATGCCCTGTGCACAAAGTTGGGTATCAAAGATTCAAAGAAACATTTGGTGCTAAAGTATCATGGTTTTCTGCACAGATACATTCAGGAGGAAATGGAGTTCCTCGACATCTCCTTACTTGGTATGGCATACCGGTATGCTACCAAGGTTGAGAAGAAATTCAAACAAAAGAAGCGAGACTTTGGATCTGCGAATCAAAAGCAAGGGAAAGGTGCCCCAAAACCACAAACCAAAGGAAAAAGCCAAGGCATGGCAGCCAAAGACAACCTACCAAAGGCAAAAGCAAATAAAAACACCACGGAGCCAAAGAAGGACATGGGAAAGTGGTGTGAGTTCCATAAGAGCTCCAGTCACAAAACAAGTGAGTGTCGAGCCAAGCAGTCGCTGGTGGCCGAGATGAGGGCTTCTGAATCAGATGCATGGTCCAACTTTGAATCAAAACCTGACAAGGGGAATGACAAAGGGAAGCAGATTATTGATGCAGAGCCCAATGCCACTATTGCCACTACGAAGATCCAGAAGGAGGAACCAGAAGATCCAGAGGAGTCAGAGCGTCTCTTCCACTCCTAGATGTGGGTAAAGGGTTCCTCGCTATGGTTCATTGTCGACAATGGGAGCCAAAAGAACCTCATTTCAGCAGATGTCGTGAAGCGGTTGGGCTTGCTGACCACAACGCGCCCACAACCATACACCATCGGGTGGCTTCACTAAGGATGGGATCTTCGCGTCAACCAGCAGTGCCACCCTCCCTATAGCATCAAGCCCTTCATGGATGAGGTATTGTGTGACATTGATCCTATTGATGTTTCTGATGTATTAATAGGCCAACCATACTTGTGGAAGCGACATGGTGTGTATGAGTCTCGGCCTCGCACTGTTATTGTGACTTTGGGAAATAATTTGTACAGGATACCAGAGGTACCACCGCCTACCACTATCTCTTTGGTTACTGCAAAACAATGCAGTAAGCTCATTTCCCAAACCAGGAAATTTGTTTTCCTGATGATCTGTCCCCAGGGCAAGAAGAAGATTGTGGCCACGACCTCCAAACATGGCTCCTCTACACGACAAAAGCAAATGGACAAGGTTGTGGAGGAGTATGGGGACATCTTCACCTCACCCAAAGGGGTGCCTCTACACTGTCAAGTCAAGCACCCCATTAACCTGACCCCAGGTGTGCCGCTACCCAATGGACCAATTATAGGCACTCTGTTCTGGAGAATGATGAAATCAAGAGGTAGATTTAGGAGCTGCTGCAGAAAGGTCACATCCGACCAAGTTCATCGCCCTGTGGGAGCCCGGTCGTGTTGGTACAGAAGAAGGATGGGACTTGGAGACTCTGTATTGACTATTGGGCGCTGAACAAGATCACTGTTCAGAATAGGTACCCGATCCCATGGATCGATGACCTTCTAGACCAACTCAAAGGGGAAAAATATTTCAGCAAGATCGACTTGAAGTCTGGGTACCACTAGGTACCAATTGAACCATCTGATGTGTGGAAGACTGCCTTCAAAGCCAAGGAGGGCCTTTTCGAATGGCTCGTCATGCCTTTCGGGTTGACGAATGCTCCCGCAACCTTCATGAGGTTGATGGATGACATCTTGCGTCCATTGACCAACTCATTTGTAGTGGTATACTTGGATGAAATTTTGATCTTTAGCTAGACTTGGGAAGAGCACCTCCACCACATTCGAGAAGTCCTCCAAACACTACGGCAACACAAGTTGTGTGCCAATTTGGAGAAGTGCACTTTTGGCATGACCCAGGTTCAATATATGGGATACATTATTGATGAAAGGGGGGTGCATGTGGATCTAGCCAAGATCCAAGTCATTTAGGATTGGCCAGCCCCAACCACTCTAAAAGAGCTTCGTAGCTTTCTAGGTATGCTAATTTCTACCACAGGTTAGTGTTAGGCTTCTCTCATATCACTTGGCCCTTGAGTCAAGTCACCAAGGGAGGAGCAAAAAAAAATTCTTTTGGTCGGAATCTCAATAGAAGGCATTCGTATAATTGAAACACTGCCTCTATTCTTCCCAAGTGCTCACATTACCAGACTTACAACAACCATTTGAGATTGAGACAGATGCCTTTGACTATGCTACTGGGGTAGTTCTTACTCAACATGGGCATCCAGTGGCATATCATAGTGAGACATTGTTTGACACAGTTTGCAAGTATCCCACTTATGACAAAGAAATGCATTCCATTGTGCAGGCTTGTCAACAATGGAAGCATTATATTTTGGGGAAGGAAACAATCATCCACACAGACCACCGACCCCTACAGTTCATACAGACACAAGGGAAGTTGCAGAATGATCACCATTAGAAGTGGTCCACATATCTGCAAAAATTTCATTTGAACATCAAGTACAAGAAGGGTAGCACCAATAATGTTTTTGACTGCCTCAGCCGACCACCGATCTTGGCCATAACCATAGTTCTCAACTCTTGTGGGCACGAGACTTCTGATTTTCCGCTTCTCTACAAGAGCACTCTTGGGGGGTACACAAGTTCCAAATTTTCACCTCCAAGATGCACTGTTATGTCACATGGGACACATTTGTGTTCCTTCAAGAAAGCGTGCCAAGATGATATGGGAAGCACACTACAGTCGAGTCGCTGGGCATTTTGGGGTCAAGAAAACAGTGGTAGTACTGCAGAAGTATTTCTATTGACCGAACCTTCGACAGGATGTCGGGAAGTACATCAGATCCTGCACTACTTGCGCCATTGCCAAACCAACCATCAAGAAGCAAGGGCTCTATACTCCGATACCTACCCCTAGTCGACCTTAGGAATCCGTCTCCATGGATTACATGTTAGGCCTCCCTTCTACTAAGCATGGAAACGACTGTGTTTTCGTGGTCGTCGAAAGATTCTCGAAGATGGCCATTATGGCAGCCTGCAAGAAGAATATCACAGTAGAAGCCACTGCTAAACTCTTCTTTGAACGAGTGTGAATTCACTTTGGGATCCCACAGTCTATCATATCAGATCGCGATAGCAGGTTCTTCAGCACATTTTGGTCCAGCCTCTGGTCAATGTTGTACACCAAGGTCACCAAGTCCACAACTTTCCATCCCCAAACTGATGGCCAGACAGAGGTCGTCAACAGGATGATTGTACACATTCTGCGCATGTACAATTCAAAGCATCCACGCACATTGGATGAGAGCCTCCCCTATGTACAACATAGTTATAACTGGGCTCTCCACAACTCAACCAGTCACAACCCCTTTCAGGTGGGCTTGGGATTCTAGCCACTATGTCCCATTGACATAGCCATGCCATTTGCGGCTACTCCGGCCGATTTGGGTCATGTCCAGTCTGAAGCTGACAAATCAAACAAATTCATCAAGCGTATTCAGCACATCTGCCAACAGGTTCATGACATATTTGATAGATCCAATGCTAAGTACAAGCAACGACGTGATCAACATCGGGTGCCACACAACTTCCAGGTGGGCGACAAAGTGTGGCTACATTTACAGAAGGAGCGCCTCACTGGACCCCACTGCAAGCTTCGCCCACTCCGATATGGGCCGTACACCATCACTAAGGTTGTAGGGAACAATGCCTTTGAGCTCAGTATTCCACCATTCCTTGGTCTGCACCCAGTATTCAATGTAGACCGCCTTCGTCCCTACTTCCCACCTCTACTGGACACCTCTGACATTGCAGAAGAACTCACACCAAAATAGTTAAACCCAGACTGCATGGAACAGGCCACCATAGATTGTATCATGGACATGCATATCAAGAACACTTACCAACAAAAGATCCAACTGTATCGGGTTGTCAAAGCTGGCCAACTCCTACACCAAGGCAAGTGGTTCACTAGGGACCAAGTTTAGCAGAAATTTCCTCATCTCATGGAGGAACTCAACGCAATGGGGACCATTGCTTCCTAAGGGGGGAGGAATGATCCAGGTGGATATTGGTGGCCACCTACCTATTCCACTTGGGGCCCCACCATCGTCTCTTTCAGTTTTTCAGTTTCTGCACAACTTACTATTTTTAGCAGTTTTTCGGGTCCTCAACTTCCGGAGCCGTTTTGAGGCCCTAAATAGAGATCGTATGCCGAAGTTACATCCCCAGGAAGTTGAACACAAATTTACCCAAACGGGGCCCATATTTTTGGTGTTTCATCTCCTAGGGTTAGGTTTTTGGATGTTTAGAGTTCTCCATTGTTTCTCAATAATAAATAGGCCCTCGAGCCTCATTGTAACACAGTTCAGAGGTCTGTAGCCGCCACATCTCTTCTCAGAGATTTGATACCAGCACCCTAGCTAGTTTATTTCCATTCTTTATGTAAGCAAATTTCAGTTCTTTGATGTTAATGAAATGAAGTGTTATTTTCACTGCATATTTGTATTTATGGTTATATGTGTATTCTGTTGCGTTCCAACATAAATCCGGATCACTACACTACAAAAATAAGGGAACGCACTAGTAATATAGGGACCTAACATGCTCCTGTCCTTCAAAAAAGTGTTATCCTCAATGCTTGAGTAGCCCTAGATGATTTTGTATAAAATTCTCATCCTCCCATGTGGAATCTTCAGTGGGTAATTTCTTCCACTTGATGAGATGAAATTGATCGATTTGTAGCAGTCGAGTTCTTGTTTCTGTGACTGCTTTAGGTTCCAATATAATTTTTCCTTCCTCATCAAGTTTTGGCAATATTGTTTGAACTGCAAGTTTGTCACCTATAACCTTCTTTAAGCATGAAACATGGAAAATTGGGTGGAATGGAGAAGAAGTAGGAAGATCCAATTTGTATGCCATAGTACCAATCTTTTGCAACACCTTGTAAGGACCATAGTACTTTGGCGATAATTTATTATCCTTATTAGCTTTCTTGAGTGACATTTGTTTGTATGGTTGTAGCCGTAAAAATACCCAGTCTCCTACATCAAAACTTCTCTCGCTCCGATGTTGATCTTTCTATTGTTTCATTCGATTTTGTGCCAAATTTAGGTTATCCTTTAAGAGTTGGAGAACTTGTTGTTGATGCTTGATGTGATCTTCCACTGATTGAACCTTAGAATTTTCTTCTAAAGATGATGTGATGGATGATCAATGATATCCATGAAGTGCCCCAAATGGGGTCATTTTTGTTGCAGTGTGGAAGGAAGTGTTATACCACCATTTAGACAGAGGTAACCACTTTAGCCATTGTGTTTGTTTATCAGATACAAAACAAAGAATATATCCTTCCAAAAATTTGTTCACTATATCAATTTTCCCATCAGATTGAGCATGATAAGATGAGTTATGGGCTAGTTTAGTACCCAAACAAGAAAATAATTCCGTCCAAAAAATTCCAGTGAAAATGGGATCTCTGTCGCTTACAATAATCTTTGGGTTTCCATGTAGCTTTTTAATTTTTTCCATAAATGCAGTAGCAACTATACTTGCTTTAAATGGATGAGATAATGCACAAAAGTGTGCATACTTGGTAAGTCTATAAACTACCACGATGATGACACTCTTTCCTTCAGACTTAGGAAACCTGTGATAAAATCCATTGAAACCTCCTCCCAACATTGACTTGGAATGGGTAAAGGTTGTAGCAGACCTGGGGTCTTAAATGTATCAACTTAATTTTGCTAGAAAACCAAACATTCTGCCACAAAATTTTGAATAACAGATTTAAGGCCATCCCAAACAAATTCTTTCTTCACCCTGTGGTAATTTAAAAAAAATATTGAGTGTCCTCCAATGGGAGAGGTGTGCAATTCCAAAATAATATTTTGTTTTAGTTGGGAATTCTTACAAATATATAAGCGATATTTGTACCATAAGGAATCATTTTTCCAACTAAATGGATCAGATGTACTGGGATCTTGCTGCAACTTTTGAATGAATGTCCACACTTCTTCGTCGTTCTTCCATTCCCCCCTTGCTTTGGTTATCCAATCTGGTTGGATAATAGAAATGGCACAAAGCAATGCTTCCACTTCCTCATTCTCTTTTGAGAGCGCATCTGCAACAACATTTAGCTTCCATTTTTTGTAGATGATTTCAAAGTCATAACCCAACATTGTTGTGACCCATTTTTGCTTCTCTTCTGAAGATAGTATTTGTTTCAAAAATTATTTAAGACTATCATGATCATTTTTTACCTTGAAGTGTCTTCCCATTATGTAAGGTTGCCATTTCTTTAGCGCATGTAGTGTTGACAACATTTCCTTCTCATAAATAGTTTTCTGTAAATAATTTCCTTTGATTGGATGACTTTCAAAATCAATGGGTCTTCCTTCTTGCATTAAAACAACACCAATTCCATTTCCTAAGGCATCACATTCCATAATAAAGGATTTTTTGAAGACTAGTGTAGCTAAGATCGGTGCTAGGAACATTTCCTCTTTAAGATGTTCAAAGGCCTTAGTTTCTTCAGGAGTCCATGAAAATGCATCTTTCTTCAATAATGTTTTTAGAGGTGCTGCTATTCTCCCATAATTATTAACAAACTTGCGATAATACCCTGTTAACCCGAGAAATCCTTGCAACTGATTTATGGTTGTGGGGAATTTCCATTCCTTAACACCCTTCTTAGATACATTAATTTTGTTAGGGTGTACCTTAACACCCTTCTTAGATACATTATGACCCATATATTCCACATCTTGTACTCCAAATAAACATTTGGAGGTTTTCTCATATAGTTGTTTCTCCTGCAATAGTTTGAGCACCCTGTCAATATGTTGAACATGATCCTTCTAAGACATGTTGTGGATTAGTATATCATCAAAAAACACTAACACAAATTTTCGAAGGAAGGGTTTAAAAATGGAATTAATCAAACCTTGAAATGTAGTAGGTGCATTGGTAAGGCCAAAAGGCATGACCAAAAATTCATAATGACCCTCATGTGTTCGATTTTTTTTTAGAAATATCTTCAGTTTTCATTCTCATTTGATGATATCCTGAATGAAGATCCAACTTGGTAAAATAAACTGCTCCATGTAATTCATCCAATAATTCATCAATCACAGGAATGGGGAATTTATATTTAATAGTGAGCTTATTGAGCTCCCTATAATTCAGACACATGCACCATGATCCATCATTCTTGTGCACCAATACTACTATAGCAGAGAAAGAACTTTGACTAGGTTGAATTATACAAGCCTCTAACATTTTTGCAATCATACGTTCAATTTTTCTCTTTTGGACATAAGGATATATGTAAGGCCTGATGTTTGGAGGAATACTTCCTGGAATCAAATGAATAGCATGATCATGATCACGAATAAGTGGGAGTCCTTTGGGAGTTTCAAACGCCTTGGAATGATTTTCCAAGACTTTTTGGAGATATGGAGAAATATATGATTTTGATTTTGGAACTTCTAGTGAGCATAATTATGTAATTACGTCTTGTTTTTCTTTTTTTAGAAGCTTTTTCATGACATTAGAGCTTATTATCTTTCCCAGCTTCCCTGCGATACCCTGTAATTCAACTTCCTTTCCTTTCGAAATTTTTTTCAAGAAAAGTTCTTGAAAATTAAAAGCTACCGTCCCCAAAGATTGTAACCATTGTACTCCTATTACAACATCAACACCTCCCATTGGAATGGAAAGTATGGACTATTCAATACATTTTCCTCCATGGTTAACTTGATATTATGGCATTTTCTAGAGCAATTTATAGTCCCTCCATTTGAAACCATTACTTGACACTCTGGTGCTAGGTATAGGAAGCAATTCATTTTCTTGGCTACCTTACAATAAATAAAATTATGGGTACTACGTGAATCAATCAACACTATTACCTTTTTCTTCTTGATATGTCTTTCTATCTTGAGAGTTTGAGGAGTGGTAATTCCTGCCAATGCATTACAGGATATGGTCAGACTCATTTATTCTTTTTCTAGGGTTGGTTCCTGGTGTATATCCTCTTCTTTTGAAGTTTCTTCTTCATTTTCTTCCTTCTCTTCACAATCTGTGTAAAATAATTTCTTCTCAGCACACTTATGAACTTTAGTGTATTTTCTATCACAACTGTAGCAAAGCCCTTTTTCTCTTTTTTCTTCCAATTGTTGTGGTGTTAATCTTATAGGTTGTGGAAGTATAGGTGTTGCAACACTTCCATATTTATAGATGTTAGTGGTAGGCTTCCTTGTCTCCATAAATTTACTTTCAATTTTTCTTGCCAACATGAATGCCTTCACCAATGAATCAGGTTCCCAAAGGTGAACCTCATGTTGGATGTTATCCTTTAAAGTCCCTATGAAGACATCAATCCTGTGTTCCTCTGGAATATTAGTTACCCTTATATTCAATTTTTGGAAGTCCTCAATGTGATCCACCATTGAACCCTTTTGTTTGAGATTTATCAATTGGCTAAAGAAGGTGTTGCTCTTTGTATCCTCATAATGTACTTAGATAATTTCCTCCATAAAAATTGACCAAGTGACAATTTTTTTTATGAGAGCAAAGCCATCGATACCATACAAATGTATTTTGTTCTAAATTTAAAGTTGAAATGTGTACCTTTTGTGTGTGTTGCACATTATGGAGATCAAAATATTGCTCCATATGTAGTATCCATGTTATGGGATCCTTGCCATCAAACTTCCTTATATCCATATTCAGAATATGGTGGGTCTTCAATCCAACGTTAGAGTTTGTGAAATCATGATTAAAATTTATTTTGTTCTCATCATGAGTTTCCTGTAATACCTGTTTGCCATTAGGAATCATTTCTTGTATCAACTTTGTCAAACCTTCCTTCAAACCTTTCATGTCTATTGTTATAACATTCTTCATGTCTTCCATGTTAGCTTCCATGCCATCCATATTAGCTTCCACGCCTTTCCTCAAACAATCCCTATTAGCTTCCATGATTTTCTTCAAAGCATCCATCTTGGCTTCCACACCTTTCTTCAAAAATTCCATTGCATTTTTTGTTGCTCTTTGCGAGAGCGAAATTTGGTGCAATTGCTCTTGTAATTTTGATATATCATGTTGCATTTCTTCCTCTTCATGAGTCATATTAGAGTGTTTAATGGGTGTTGAATTATTTTTAGGGGGCATGTTAGAAGCCAATACTAATATCTATGCTTCAATATGCCCTTGGAATCACTTCAAAATGATTTTTCAAACAAGACTTATGCAATTTTAAAAAAAATTCACACATTTTTCTTGCTTTTGAGGAGCCTGATATTGAAACTGACGTATCTCTGTAAATTTAGATCCTCGAGATTTAAAATTTAGTCCTATAATAGGCCACTAAGTCTTCTTTCAAATTCCACAGGTCTGACCTGATTTAGAATCTTCAAGGCAAAGCTATTCCAAATCTCCCACAATGACCTAATTATGGACTAGTTTAGTAGAGCGAACTTGTACGACGTGCCACGTGTCATTGTTTCCTCCTTTGGCTCTGAATTGAAACAAAAAAAACTACAACCCATTTAATTTCGGCAACTTCTTACATAATTCCAATCCGATGCTCAGAGAGAGAGAGTTATGATGATTTTCCCAAGGTCACCTCTTTGAGATGAAATTCGGGAGTCTGCAAAAACCCTAACTTCCACAGATCATATATCCAAAAATATTGCGAACCAAGATCTGAAAATTTTACACGAACTTCCTCAGGCTTTCTTCACAAATGGTTTTTTTTTAGAGTCTGAAAATTCGTAGAAAAAAAGTTATAGCAAAAATTCCACGATGACCTATTTGAAGCAGTGAAACCCTAGAATCCAAATCTCTGATACCAAATGTTATGAAACCAGCTCCAAAAATAGAAGAAAATAGAGATAAACACCTTAGAAATCATCCAATTCGAGGGGGAAACCTCCTTTACATTACATAAATGAAAAATTCTTGGATGATTCAAATGAAAAAACCTCCTTCTCTATATAGGATTCCATGGGGTCGCAATATAATCCTAGCCGACCTAACAATAATAATCTAAGGGCCAACAATAACAATAGAGGGGTTTTATGGGGCACAGTAATAACAATATGGGGACTACAAGGGTACAAAAATAACAATAAGGGGGATACGCTACAACAATAAGGGACTACACTAGTAATATAGGGACGTAACATAATTGAATCAAAATTTCTTTTTGAGGAATTGAAGAAAGCCATTTCTAAGCAACTACATTATTAAAATGAAGTGGCAGATAGATCAGGAAAGAAGTTAAAGAGGACATTGCCTCTACACAAAATGATGAAGCATCCATGCAAAATAAATAGGTGGTTGCAGGCAGAGAGGAGAAGGTTGTAGGATCAAGCCAAAGACCTAGAAGCACAAATGGAGATGATACAAGCTGAGTTGTTGAGGAGGGGCCTAAAATTCATTACTGTTACTAATGATGATACATAAGTATGGTAAGGCTACACATTTTTTACTATACTATGGATTATATAGGCTTATGTAGGATGTTATAAATGTTTTGGAGGTGAAATAATGATACAAATACAAAATATTAGAAACTAGGTACTTCCGTAGCAACTCCGAGGCTTGAAGGAAAACATTTGCTACAGAAGTGTTGTATCTTTCCATGGAGGTAAACAACAGCTAAAATTTCAAAAACAGGAGGGCTCAAGGCATGTGTTTAACTCATTAACCTCAAGGAAGACCCTGAAGCAATCAGAAAAGTAAAAAATCATGCAGAGGGTTGATTTTGACATTTTCTACTGAATTGCCTGTACTCTTATTTTCTAGTGTTATGGATTTTTTGATGATTTTGTGGCAGTCAATAGTAAAAAATGGATAAACCACATGTAAAGAGCATACACATCATATGTTTTATTTTTTCACGAGTACAACTCAACAGGTCAAACTCCATGTGGCTGACAGCTCATCAAGTCAACTCATGATGCCATCTCATCACTACAACTCATCATCCCAGGTCAAGCTTACAAAGTCTTAACTCCAGTGCATCAGGTCTCCAACACCTCAACAGTCAGTTGGGTTTGATAAGGATGACTAGTATATTCTGTTAGAACTTGGTAGAAGTTATTAAATGATTGTAGATTCCATTTTGTAAACAAACTCTGCCAAAACAGAAAATATCCCTATAATTTCTCCATGTGATGTAATCCTACTAGAATTAAGTCTCATGGGTAAGGTATCGAGTCTAGCCTAGGTGGAAGACTATTTTAAAGAGACCTCACTCTATAAATGAAGGAGTTTTTTGAAAGGGTTGTTGAATGTTATGAAGAAGCTATTATGTAAATTTTTCTTTATCAGTCTAATACACAATTTACAACAAATTATCTTCAAAACCTGAGATTCTCCTTGGCTTATGTATTTTGTCTCTTCACCTTATGTATTTTTATCAGTTTCATGGTACCATGATTACTTTGAATTCATGTTTTAATGCTCCAATTTCCTTCATATGATATGTTAGTTATAAAAGTTTATGTTTAATCCAATTTGCCTGAGCTTCCATGGATGAAATTTGTTAGTAATTTAATTTATTTAGTTGACTCCATGCCTAATGATAGCCATCATACACTCTTCCACCTGAAAAAAATCACATAATACATAAAAAAAACTTATCTGTCTACAATGTAGACTTTATCTTGAGTATTCCATTGTTTTCTTTGAGAGATCCCTCTCTGATTGGAAGGGTTAACTTCCAGTAAAAACTGGTTTGAAATAGTTGTGCTAGGTTGATAGTTAAACAACCCAACTTACTCTAGACTAGTGATAACATTTTGGTGCATCATTCCAAGAGTTCGAAGATGCATTATCTTGGGTAATTGGTTTCTATCAAAGTAACTGAGCTCTTGAAGGTAGCAGGAGGTATGACATATTCGAGGTTTTACTTCTACCTTGGTGACTCCACTGGTATCCTCAGCTTAAAGTTGGATTCCAAGAAGATTCATACGAGGAGAAATCTAGACCCTGATCCACCAGAGATATTTTATGATCCAGAGAAAATTATCAGAGGTATTGGTAGCTCATCAAAATCAGGTATTTCATATCATACAAGAGTTTCATCATTACCTTCTAAAGGTGTCCAGAGTTTTGAAGATATAAAGTTTGATGAAAATTTTGAAGAAGCACATTTTATATATAAATCAAAGAATGAATTACCAGAAATTGTCTTAGATCTACAATGGTTAGGAATTGATACTACATTTGTTGTTTTAAAGGAAGATAAAGAGGGCTTTTAGGAAATTATCACATCAGAACTATCATAAGAGCAAAAGTCATTAGAAAAACTAAAATAACTTTTATCATTTTGATTTATTTTTGAGAAGGAGAGTTAGTGTCCATTTACCTAAGTGGAGTTATTTTGTTTTTGAGTTGAAAATCACTGTCACTAAAATTCCTAGCATCACATCCTCTTTCATTACTGCTTTTCCTAGTTTGATAACTACTCCCTCTGTTGCATTTTCAACTAGTATTTTCAGTACTAGTATGGTTGGAGTTCCTCCCCCTCCTCCTCCTCCTCCTACAAGCCCTTCTAGACATGCCCCTCTTGTCCTGCTTACCTTTCTCCACGATCTCCCACAAATATATTCCACTAGGATAAAGACCTTTGGGGGCGAGGAGGCAATTACTGCAGAGCAGCATGTTGACCAATTGAATGAATTCATAGACCTAAAGGAGGTAGAAGATGAATATGTCAAAATGAGGTTGTTGGTGCAAAGTTTTATTGGTGAAGTGAGAAAGTGGTTTAAAGCCTAAACCCCAGGAAGTTTGGAGAGTTGGGATCAATTGGAGGACAATTTTTTGAGAAATGGGGAAGTAAGGTAAATCTTATTCAAGCATTGACTGAATACAATAATTTGAAGAAAGCTAGTAATATGTCAGTCCAAGATTTCTCAAAGAGATTCAATAAGGTTTATAATTCTATTCATTCCCATATAAAACCTCCTCCAGGGGTTTCCCAATTACATTATGCTGAAGTCTTTGATTATGATTTTTCCATTTTTTTGAGGGAAAGGGAATCTGCTTCTTTGGCTGATATGCAAAATGATGTTGTGAAAGTTGAGGTTAACATGGATGCAAATAAAAGGTCTAAGATTGGAAAATGAAGATTGAAAGAGGAAGAACAACCCTCTACATCTTCGGATGTGAAATTTGACACCATGATGAAAACTATGGAAAGGCTGATGGATAAACTTGCTCTTGGAAACAAACCTCCTTCTGTGGAAAAACAATAAATAAAAATAAGAAATCCACATTATAGAAGACCTCAAATTCAGCTAAGACTAAGAGAAAATAGAAATAATCCTGATCAACAAGTTAGGCCTCCTTTTCAACAAAAATTAGGTAATGAAGAAGAAAAACAACTAGAAATTCAAGAATATATCATTCATTTTTTGGATGAAGATGAAGCAGGGATGTTCTTAACAAAAGAGGAACATGATTAATATAGAAATGACATAGGGAATCAAGAAACTAAAAAACAATCTGATTACTTGAAAGGCTATGAGCATGCTATTTTTGAGATGTAAAAAAAATATAACCTTAGGAATAGAAATTTTCCTATAGTAGCCAATAAAAATCAGCCTAAGAAGGTTGGTCCAAAGACTATTGAATAGAAGAAAGATACTCCTCTTGGCAAAGAAATTGAAATAATACAACCAACTTTCAATCTAGAAAATGAAATTTCAAAAATCAAAATTGCTAGCCCTTTTGGTGAGATCATAAAAGTTATTGAATACAGAAGCCAAATTGTCAAGATGCTTAGTACTCAACCTAGACCCTCTGATATTCTGAATTTGCAAGAAGACATCCTACCATTTTCTTAGGACCAAGAGTATAAGATGAGCGAAATGAGGAAGTCCCCCCTTTCTATGTGAGCCTACGCATTCATGACATGACATTACATAATGCTATATTATATTCAGGGGCATCTCATAACTCAATGCCAAAGGTCATCATCGATAGAATGGTTATGGACATAACTAGACCACATAAGACTTGTTTTCATTTGATTAAAAAAGGGTTCAATTTATTGGTATAATTAAGGATGTGGTTTTTGGTTTAAGTCAAGTACTTGCAAAGACTTTATTAATGGACATAGTTGTAGTTGATATTCCACCAAAATTCGGCATGCTATTATCTAGATCTCAGGCTGCCAAAATCAAGGGAACTATGCAAATGGACATGACTTATGCCACTATCCTTGTTTTTAGCGAGAAAAAGGAGGTTGTATAGAGAGTATAGGATGGCATATATGGTCATAAGAAAATACAAACCTCATAATTTCTCAATCTATGCAGTGGAAATTGAGTTAGGATCCTCCATTCTTTTTAATGAAATCACTAATGAAGCAAAAAATCAACAAATAGAGAAAAAATAGCAAAGAAAATAAACAAGTTGAAGAGGTTGATAAAGTGGGTTGGTGGCACATGAATTTTGATGGCACTGTTGGAAGAGAAGGAGCTGGTGCAGGTAGTTGGATAATTAGCCCAAGGGACGAGAGCAAGTTTTTCTCTTACAAATTGAATTTTGATTGTACAAATATCATGGCAGAATATGAAGCTCTAGTTTTGGGTTTAGAAGTTTTGAAAAGTTGAGGTGCTAAGAGAGTTTTAGTATTTGGTGATTCTGAGTTAATCATCAAACAATTAAATGGAACCTATCAAACTAAGGATGTAAGGATGAGGGCCTATAGAAATATGATCCTTGAAATGCTTGAAAAGTTTGAAGAACATAATTTCACCATCAAATCTAGAGGTCAGAATATTATTGTAGATTCCTTGGCTGTCTCAGCCATCTTATTTACCATTTTTATTCATCCTAGCAAGAAGTATGAAGTTGAAGTTAGACATAGACCAACCATTCCTATAACATAAGAATTTGGCAAGTGTTTGACAGTGATAAACAAGTTAGAACTTTTCTCAAAGTAAAAGAGGAGTTTGAGAACATCCAAGTTGACCAACAAAACATGTTTTCTGAAACCAAAGCTAATTCTCAAGTTATCCAACTGAAAAACAATTTTATTCCTAAAGGTTTGATTCCACTTGAAAAGTTGTTTGATTAGAATGATGTGGTTAAGAGTCCTAAGATGAAATCTGATAATGAGGAGGTTTAAAGTTGTAATCTTGGCACTGCAAAAAATCCTAAGTTGGTCAAATTGTCGAAGCTCCTTTCTTCATAAGTAAAATGAAGGTATGTTTATTTGATGAAGAGGTACATAGATTTTTTTGCATGGAGTTATGCAGATTTGAAGAGATATGATCCTAGTATCATTCACTAGTAGAAAATGATGAAATTAGTGACTAGGTGACCAAAAATTTTTGTCACCGCAATTATTTCAAGTGAATTACTACTAAATTTGAGCAATTTTAAGTGGCCGAACTAAAAATGACTAACTTAAACGACTAATTTAGTCTATGAATAAAATATACGACTAGATAATAAGTGACTAAACTAAAACGACTAACTTAAATGACTAATTTACTTTAGGACTAAAATATATGACTATATAATAAGTGACTAATCTAAAAGCGACTAACTTAAATGACGTATTTAGTCTAGGACTAAAATATATGAGTAGATAATAAGTGAAAAAATTAATAATGATTAATGTAAATGACTATTATAGTCCAAGAATAAAAATATGACAAAATAACAAGTACAACAAGTATATGAATATGTCATTTATGTTAGTGATTTTTATTTATGTCATTCCAGAAATGGAAAATTGCAATTTTCTTTGAATCCATATGTAGTGTTAAAATTTAGAGACAAAGGTCAGGTCTCTAAATCCATTTACAATGTTAAAATTTTGAATACCCTTTTGTCTATAAAGTTTAACACTAGAGGGTTGTTTCTACTATCACCTTAGCAATGAATCCTCTCACTTTGGATTATGTGTTGAATCTTGGGGATATCCCAAAGCAAAAAGTTATGGGGTCTTTTGTGTGACTAGATCACTAGCAATGAAAACCATTTTCCCCCTCATATACATTATGATACGTATAAAATGTACCCTCAAACATGGTTAAATGTGCTCTTTATACACTTGTAAGCATCATATGTGATTGAAAGCCTCTTAATTTATTCATTGTATATATATACACACACGATTCTTCTTAACATTAAGGGACCCACCTCTGAGTAGCGATTTGACTGCTAAGTCTACGAAGACATACATACTTTACCCCCTCTGGTTTTATACATATGAATTATTAAGAGGAGACACATGCTTAACCATTAAACCACCTCAAACTATATAATAATCTATAAAATATAATAATTTTATACTAATCCTTCTTCTCATACCATGTTCTTATACCATTATACTATTGGTTTATTACACTATATAATAGTTTATACTTTTATACTATTCCTTCTTCTCATATCATTGTACCATTGGTTTATTACACTATATAATAGTTTATAATATATAATTAGTTTATAAAAAAAATTCAGACTAATTTTTTCGCACGCGCTCTAGCTCCCAAATGTTGCGTGCTCTCTAGGTTGCGCTGCTGCTACAGCCGCGCCTGGCCTGCCTTGGCCTTCTAACTCTCTCTCTTCTCCAGATGGCCCCTCTGGGCTCCTCCCTGGAGGCTGATGCCACCTAGCTTGCCTTCTCTGATCTGGTCAAATCTCTGCAGCCTTAGAGGCCACGCCCTGCAATCTTCAAATTTGTTAAGAAACTTGAGGGCCTTCAAGAAGTCGTCCTTCCTCCTTCTCTTCCTCGAATGGCCACTCTTTCGTTAGCTGAAAAGGGTCTGATTGGTCAGTTCAATGGCCTTTGGCCCTCTTCTAGAACGGTTCAGCATTGGGTTGAACGAAACTAGGCTGACAAAATAAATGGTAAAATCTCCATTCGCTTCTATGGGAAAGGGTATTTCACCTATCATTTCGAATCAAGGGAGGACAAGGATTTAATCTTCAGAAAAGGGCTTTACTTCATGGATTCGAAAGGTTTATATCTTAACAAATGGATCCTAGAATTCGATCATGAGCTTGATGTTCCCAGTGCGGTTCCGGTTTGGGTCTGTCTTCCTCATCCCCCTCTTCACTGCTGGGGGGATGATTCGGTCCGCTCCATTGGGAATGCCATTGGAAAATTCATCGACCGCAGCAAACCAAAGGACAACATGCAAGCTTGTGCCAGGATCTGTGTTGAGTTCGATCTTGGTAAAGGGCTCCCGGAGGCCATTAAGCTCAAGGTGGATGATTGGACTCACATTCAACAAATCGAGTACGAGTAGATCCCCTTCAAATGAAAGGTATGCCACGAATATGTTCATTTTGCAAATCGTTGTTCTAAAGTTATTGATGCTGAAAATCCTGAACAAGAAGCCCAATGGGAGCTGGTCAAAAAGAATAAATCTGCCTCTAACCCTAAAGTTGGGCCATCCTCTGCTCCTTCCCATTCCAACCCCTTAGCCTCCACCTCCACTCCCTCTTCCCAGGATCCCCCTATTCAGCCTTCTGCTTCCTCTACTCAGCCCCCCCCCCACCTCCAATCTCCAACTTGGAATCCACGAACCCCTTCTCCTCCTTATCCCCTCCTGAGGATGATCCTCCTCTTACCATTCCCCTCTCCCAGAATGATGGCCCTAGTTCCTCCCCTTCTGCCCCTGACCCCCCCTCCATCCAGGCTACTAGAAAATCTTCAAAAGAACATGGTGCAAACCTTGAAACCCAGAAAAAGCAGGGGCCTGGAAGGAGATCCTTCAAGCAAAAAAGAGATTAAAATGCACAAAAATACATAGCAATGGGCACCCAAAACCCTATCGATACCTACATCTTAGGGAAAAACAGTAAAGAGATGGGAGCCAAGGAACAAGGAGGGAGAGAAACCCTTCGGAACATTGGCACTCAATGATGAAAGTACTTTCTTGGAATAGTAGGGGATTAGGGCACCCCTCTAAAATTGTTTCTCTTAAAGATCTGATAAACCAGGAGAAACCATGCATCCTTCTCCTGCAAGAGACCAAACAAGGAAAATCAGAAATGAAAGACATTATTGATAAGTTTAAGCAGTATACTGGCCAACTCACTGAATCTAGAGGGGCTTCTAGGGGTATTGTCACCCTTTGGAACAACAACAAATGGATACTCAACAACAACATTATTAATCAGAATTGGATCAAAGTCAAATTAGAATACAAAAAAGACAACAAAAAAATTGTCATCTACAATGTCTACGAACCTAATTACTATAGAGATAAAGAACAATGTTGGAACTCTATCAAGGCCGACATAGACGAAGAGGAGAACAGGAATATAATAATAGGAGGATATTTTAACCTCATCCTCCATTCAAATGAAAAAAAAGGAGGAACTTTCACCCAAGATCCCTCTAGAGCTCAATTAGAAGACATCATGCAGGAGAATGAGTTGGTTGATATTGTTCCCAAAAATCGAAAATTTACATGGAGCAACCGTAGAATTGGGAAAGATAATATTATGGAGTGTTTAGACAGAATTCTTGTGGACATCACCCTCCTTGCCTCCTTCTCCACAGTCTCTGCCCTCGTCCTCCCCTTCTATGCCTCTGACCACTATCCTATTACGCTTAACCTCCAAGAGCATCGCCCTTTAGGGCCCATACCCTTTAAATACAGTCCCTTATGGAATAATATTCTTGAAGCCAATAATATTGTTCGGCCTATCTAGAGTCAACATATAGAAGGGTCTCTGGTTTTCATATGGGAAAGCAAGTTGAAAAACACCAAAATTGCCCTCAAGGAATGGGCGAAGTCCCACTACAAAGAACCAGAGAGGACACAAACTATTATAAAGCAAAGAATGGAAGGAGTTCATGAACAAATCGAAACAAATGGTCTCACTCCAGAGCGTCATGTGTTGGAAAACGATCTTTATTATCAGCTCCACTGTGCCAACAGAGAAGAGGAGTAGAAATGGCGCATTAAATCAAGACAGTTATGGCTTTAATATGGAGATAAAAACACTGCTTATTTCCACAAATAGGCTACTGTCAGGAGAATTCACAACAAAATAAGTACCATCACAGATGCGGAGGGCACTCTTCATATAGACCAAGAAGCAATCAAAATGTCCGCTTCTACTCACTTTCAAACTCTTCTCACTGAGACCAAAAGTGAAGAGGACTACTTTGATCTTCTCCGGTATCTTCCCACTACTGTCAATGAGGACATCAATAACCTACTCACCAAAGGAATAGACGAAACTAAGATCCTCAGAGCAATATGGACCCTGCATCCAGATAAAGCTCCAGGACCAGATGGCTTTTCCATCAGATTTTACAGGACCTACTGGGAGACAATAAAAAAAGATTTGATCAAGCTGATACATTGGACCCAACGCAAATGCAAAGTTGGAGGCTATACCAATGCTACTGATCTCGCCCTCATTCCTAAAGAAAATTTACCCTCCTCCTTCTCCAGATTTCGACCCATTTCCCTTTGTAATGCCTCTTAAAAATATTGACCAAAATCTTAGCCCTTCGCCTGAAACCCCATATTCATTCTCTCATTTCCGAAAACCAAGGAGGATTTCTGTCTAATCGACAAATATCTGATTCCATCCTTCTTGTCCAAGAAGCTATTCACTCCAGCCTATCTCGCAATGAAAAAGGCTTTATCCTAAAACTTGACTTAGCAAATGCCTTTGACTGTGTCCAACACTCCTTCCTCTTTGCAGTCCTTAAAAAAATGGGGTTTGATTCCTCCTTCCTTGATCTTATTAAGGCCTGCATAATCGGCCCTTGGATCTCCCCTCTCATAAATGGCAGGCCAGCTCCCTCCTTCTAGTCTTCTCGTGGTCTAAGAAAAGGCTACCCCTTGTCCCCCTATCTCTTCATTTTAATGGTTGAATCCTTCAGTAAGGCCCTAGATCACAAGCATCGGGTTGGACTCATCACTGGCATCAAGTTTGGCAATGGAATCAAAAATATAAATCACTCCCAATTTGCTGACGATACTCTATTAATGGGAGGAGCCTCCAACATCATAGCTCATCATTTAAAGTCTCTCTTGGATAAATTTATGAGCTATTCTGGAGGCCTGATCAATCATCTCAAAAGTTGTATTTATGGTTGGAATTCTACAACTCAGTCTTTGCATAAAATTGCCAACATTTTTGAGGTCCCTTATAAGTTGGATTGGGGACACTTCTCTTATCTGGGCATGCCTGTAAGCACAATACCCTTGAAGGCTGCAGTATGGGACATCATCATTGAAAAAATGAAAAGGAAAGTTCAGCTTTGGGAAGCCTCTTGGCTGAATCTGGCTGGCCGCCTTATTCTTCTCAAATTGGGCCTCTCCTCCCTGCCCCTTTATCAATTCTCCCTCCTTCATGCCCTTGCCTCCTTCCATCTAAAAATGGAGACCATTATACGTCAATTCCTTTGGCAAGGTGGGAAATATGAAAAAGGGAAATTCAATCTCATAAGTTGGAAGCAAGTCATTCAAGACCAAGAATGCGGAGGATTGGGTATCCGCTCACCAAAGCTTATGAATCTGGCTTTTGGAGGAAAGATAATTTGGAGACTTATCAGTGGCAAGACAGCCTGGTGGAAACAAGTCCTCGAAATCAAATACCTGCATACTTCTAGACAAAAATTGCTTGATTAAGTTATCCCCAACAAGCCTTGCACAAGAATCTGGGGGCTTTGTAAAAAATCTATTTCCTCTCTAGCTCACAACATATCCAAAGTACCTAAGGGAGGCAGCAACATAAGCATAGGAGCGAACAGAATTATGGGACAGGCCCCCATCAATAGAATTCAGGGAACTCATAATATTTTGGCCTATCTAAGCAACATGGGGCTACACAACTTAAATCAAATATCCACCTGGGATTCTCAATCCTTGATCTGGACTAGGTGGCAATTCCCCGAGGTTCCTACTCATTTAGAAGCAAGCCTTGAAACTCTTCAATCTCATCTCCATGGAATTGCACCTTTAAAGCAGGATTTCAAAGATGGATTTCGCTGGGATCCAGCTGGATCGATCTACTCTATTAAAGCTGGTTATCAATCTCTCTGCAATAAGGACTACCCTGTGCCCACATGGTCCCCATGGAAATTAGTCCGGAGATCAGAGGCCCTCCCCAAGATCAAATTTTTCATTTGGACCTTACTCAAAGGGGAAATCTTAACCTTTGATAATCTAAAAAAGAGAGGCATGATTGGGCCCTCCTATTTTCCTAATTGTCAATCTGCTAAAGAAACCATCCGTCATCTTGTCATTGAATGCCCCTTTGCCATCAGTTGCTGGAAGGAGCTCACCCCAAACTCCAATATTCCATGGAGCATACACAACACCATCATCGAAGCCTTGGGCCTATGGAAGAAAAGTTACCCCTGGAAATGTACAAAGAACAACTTAGTTAAAAGAGTATGGGATACTCTTTCCCTCACAACTCTCTAGAATATTTGGTTGGCCTGAAACCGTAAAGTTTTCAAAGATAAAACAACTGATTTCAGGAAGCTGTGCAGTAAAGCTAAAAGCCTTACTCTGGAAGCTATTTCTATTAAGAAGCATGCCTAACAAATTGATTGCAATGATCTATGAGTGGAAGAGCACAACTTCATAAGCTACTTGATGGATAAAAATAACATCATCAAATGCAGTAACACCCTCAAAAAATAGTTGAACAGCACCAAAAACAGTTGGAAAATTCGACTGAGTGAGGAGGATTTCAACATATGGTTAAGGAATTGTAAAAGGTCCTCTCTGTTCTTTGATGGAGCATCCAAATCCAATCTGGGCGTGGCAGGAGCAGGTGGAATTATCTGCAACGAGGATGGTATTATCATCTCTTCATTCGAATGGGGTTTGGGTGCTCTCTCCAATAATAGAGCTGAAGCCCTTGCTCTTTTTCAAGGCATCCTTCAATTACAAAAGCTTGGCATAATCAATGCCATGATTTTTGGAGATTCGGCTATCATCATTAGCCTTATGGTCCATAATTGAACAACAACAAATGTGGCCCTTCAACAAACCACAGCCAGATGCCAACTTCTTATTGAAGACATGAAGGGGGTCAATTTCTTTCATATTGTCCATAGTCTCAACAAAGAGGCAGACCTTTGTGCCAACAGGGTCTGTCTCAGATCCGTAGGAGTCCTCTCCTGCAATGAGATTGAGCATCAAATCCACCTGCCATGACAGTGTCCAATCAACTTTGGATTGTCAGCCTTTGGCCCATATCCCACCGACCTCAGAAAGCCTCAGTCAGTAGACTTCAAAATTGGAGACGTATTCACGGGCCTATGGATCACGAGTATTATCCTCCCCCCATCTCTGTATCGATTTCATGTCTCTTCACTCATGATCCTTATCCTTCTCTGTATTTTTTCCACTTTTGAGGCAACTGCACCCTCCTCTCCCATGCTCGACTCCACCCTCCGCTTCCCCGTGATCATCCGTGGTATATCTTACGCCTCAGTATATTTATTTTCCTTCCCTTCCCCTTGGGTCACCACTCTCCTTTCGCTGCTCTATTGATCATTCCTCTGCTATTACGCTGCCGCATTTTCTCCTTCGGGAGTGAGACCAGTGACCCCTACGCCCTCCTGCCCGCAACTCCTGTCTCTCCTCTCCCGTTCTCCTTTGCATTTCCCTGGCTGCTTGAATACTTATCCTTTTCCACTTCCTACCACTTGGATCTGCCTCAGAGCTCTAGAAACAAGTTATCTATGTTAAGTATGGATAGGAGAGAAGATTGTATTCATTGTGCCGACCTGCAAGCAGAGCTGGAGTTGATTTGAGCCCACCAGAAGATCATGGATGATAAGCTACACTTTCAGGCCAAGCTGGCGGAAGAGAGACACGAAGCTGAGATAAACTTCTTCTATTAGAGGGTCACCTTCCTTCAGGAACAGTTCAATGATCTCTCCAATAAGTGTTCCCATGCTCAAGAATCCATCAAAATTTTGAAGTAGATGTTAGAAAAAAATACAACACCAAGCTCCAGCTCCACAAATGCAAGAAACCAAGGTGCAGATGTTCATCCTGAAGACTCCACCACTCACCAGATCTGCCATATTAACATAGATTAATTATGACTTGCAAGTTTATCCTCCTTTTGTCTCAGTTCATCTGTATCTATGCACTCTTTGTAGTTCAGGTTTTTTTGAATGTAAGAAGTAAAAGAGTGACAAAAATCTTCTATGTCACTCCTTCCTCTCCTTCTTCTATCACACCTGTTGTAACCATTGGAGCTCCGTCTCCCTTTTTTTGAATATCAATCGCAACCGACTTTGTTAAAATATATATATATATATATATATATAATTAGTTTATAATATATAATAGTTTCATGCATTGGTAATGTAAAGATATTTGGATATATGAAATTCACATGCAATTGTACTAACTTCCGAATTTTGGTTTGGCCATACGCGGCAATATCCGATTTGGTGCGTTCAGAGTATTACTATCACAACTGCGCAAATAATCGAACACCTTCAAAGGAACAAGGTGACTTAAGCTTGGTTCGGGCTGATCCCTTGTTCCATAGACCACACTATATCTAATTCTATTCGCTTTAGCAAAGCAGTGCATACATATAGTTAAAAAATTTCAATAGAGTGCGCCTAGTGGATTAGGGTCCCAAGGATTTTTCCAAGGCAGATGATTTTAGAGATTAGGTCTCGAGGTCATTATCTCATTGTAGGTCTGTTGAGAGTAAAAGGGCGGACAATTGTCACCGGTGTTTCGATATTTGGTTGTTTGGTAGGAGATTTAGCAGGGCCATTCTTAATAATGGATTGGAAATAATGGCCATACAGAGCAGGGTTGGTGGATTTGAAATACCGGAAATATAGAGCAGGGCCGGTGCGGATTGGCGTTTTGGTTTTCATATGGGTTACCTTTGCCGAAGTTACTCAGGTATGTACTACTCGAACCTCGACCACCAGAGAAGGATTTCGTGTGTAATTTTCTTTATTACAAAATATTAGATATGGTAGGTTGTATAAAGTGTTATGAATTTTATATGAAGAATCAATCGAATTAAAGGGAAAATTATCTACCTTCCTTGCCCTTAATGTACATCCTATGATGGGGACTTGCCCCACAACCATTAGATGTGCACTCTATTCTCCACTCATTTGTTTTTATTCCTTAAAAAGCCTCGGCAAGTAGATTAGAGAACGAGATGTTTCTACTATCATTGTTAACAATGATGCATGCTCTTGATGGTCATACGCTAGAGCCTGCAGTGGAAAATAGTTCTAATTGATGTAGTTGCTACATGCTGTTGCGAGTCAATTCGATTAAACAAGAGATTTTGCAGGTGTATGCATTTTTTCGGCAGGTGATTCATATTGGAATTTTCATGAGACGAAATAATAAGTTCAATTCTGAAGTGGTTGTGGAGATATGAGCAACCAAGGGATAGGCCCAATGTCAATTGGTATGCATGTGACCAAATTCAATTACAGTAGTATACAGAGCCCTGTGTATTCAGTTTTGTCTACATTGTAGACATGTGAGCTCTCACAAAAGTCTATAAAAGTTGCCATGCATTCTTTTGAGTTTGGTTCATTGAAAATATGATATGGGTTAGACGTTATTTCACAAAAGAAATTAAATGGAGGTTTATGTTCAATTATAAATGGTCATAAGTACTTTCAACTTTTCCAGCATAGAAGACTGAGGAGTTTTTTTGTTTTTGTTTTTTAGTTGACAAGTTTCAGGGTTGAAGTACATGTTGCCTTCTTGCAATTCAGTGTGTAATTTTTTATTTGATTGGGATCTTGGTTGAAGGTTAAAACCCTTTGTGTGCCTTTATAGATGGGAGGATGTCTCATTTTATTGAGCCATCCACAACTAGCATCAGATAGTCATTTCCCCTACAAGTTGTCAACAAACCTAAATGAAATCAATTTAAATTGACTCTCATGGTCTACTTAGGATTGGAAGTAAGTATACTTTCCCAATTTCTATTTTTTTGGCTTTGAAATTCTATGAAGGGAACAACTTATTATGAATTTATTATCAACATTATCAATCCGATTACTAGTGGTCATGGAAGGTAATGTGTTATTTTAATCGTTCTTCCTTTTCAACACTTAATTGAAATGCAAATAACTGGACCACTTAATGTGGTGTGCATTCTTGATCTTGCTCAATGTTCAAAGGATTGGTGAGACTTGTGATTTCTATGAATGATGAGCTCTTTTCCACTCAAACAATTTCTACAATGATGTGTTGTTTGAACCAATCTGTACATATCTTGGTCATATACTGTGTAATTAGGAATGCTTGAAAAAGTATTCGAGTGGTGTGCAACTGGTATTCAAGTTGCATCAATGACGTACCCATGGCATTTTGGCAAGAATCCATGTTGATATCGAGGGCTTGTTGAATGTGAGGTAAGGAAAGAATAGTAGTAGTCACAACTTGACACTTGATATATTTTAACAATCTTTGTTGTGAATTGCCCTAAATAAAATTGAATTGGTCATTTTAGTGCATTAAGAGGGTGCATGAAATCAGAAAACTACACAAGAAATATCTTTAAATAATTTTCCATTTCCATGAAGCTTTGTAGGTTGTGAATGTTCTTTAGCAGTGTTCAGTTGGCAATAGATGAAATCTCTTTTAGAGCAATGTTGAATCAATCTCGGTTCTTGCAAAATATAATATGCACTAGTTTTGTATGCTTGAATGTATGTTGCTTTGTATTGATTAATTACTTTTCTATTCATAATACTAATAATATTTGATCCAAGTGCTTCAAATAGTACTCCCAAGTTTTACTTAAAAACTAGTATGTTATTCAAGTACATAATCACAAAATAGTTAAGATACAATGTGAGAACTTTGTTCAATATCCTTGTGAATGTTATAGGGGCACAAATTATATCGAATGAATTCACCAACCATTGAAAAAATCCTTGTCGTGGCTCAAAAGTTTTCTTTCATATATCTTCGAGCTTGAAACAGATTTAGATGTACCCAAACTTTAGGTTAAGCTTACTAACATAACTACCTTCATGAATGTAATCGATTATGTTCTTGGTGCATGACAATGAATACAATTTCTTGATGGTGTTTCTATTCAACAGAGAATAATACATTCTCGATGTGTCATCCTTCTTTGGAAACAAAAAATAATAGATCCACAAAGCAATGAGTTGGTTCATATTTGGCCATTATTTATTAAGTCTTGTATCAACCTCTTGATCTCCTAGTTTTCCAACAACAAATCCTTGAACAGTGACTCATTCAATAGCACAAAAACTTGTTGCAACTCATTGATGTGTTGGACTGCATGGCTTGGAGGCATCCTGTGTAGTTCCCATAACAACTTGAAATAGTGCTACAATAACTTGTAAAACTTATTTTGTTCTTATAACTTCTCATATGTGCTGGATGTGTATGCAACAAGACCTTGGGGTATTGTTGTTGGTTGACCACTGGAGAGTGGCACTATCTTATGCTCACAAGGCTATTAAAGAAAACTATATTGAAGCTTTTTATCAGCCTCTAGCCTTTAGTGGTTGAATTAACACCAAGGGAGTTGGATAATTTTTTGTGGTCATTGAGTATTTTTGGCCTTTTTTGGCTAGTATTTGTTTAGGAATTGATGATAGACTATCTCAATCCCAGAGATATGAATAGTTGAATATCATATCATAGACATCGAATGAAACAACATTAAACTCCACTTCATCTACATTATCTATTGAGATGGGGAACTTCATCCACTTTTACATGCACATTCAACAAGTACTTGTTCTTGCTAAGAAAAACCAAGGGGTAGGGTTAAGTATGCATAATTGGACGTAAATTATGCTTCTTTATCACTGCTTTTGAGATGATGTCTCATTGGTTTCCAGTGTCAAACACTAAGATCCTTCTCGAGTTGGATATTAATGGAGAATAGTTTCCAACTCTTTGTGTAACTAGGATGTACAATTGACATCAAAGAGATGCAATCCATCACACTATTAGATATCGATATCTATTTCACTCCTTACTCTATCATGATCAACATTTGATGCTTCTCTATAATGTAGTGTCCAACATCCATCTTTGGAATGTCCATTTCACTTATCGATAGTGATAAAAGGGAAAATTTTTCTTCCTTAAATTATGCAGCAAACGAGAAATATTAGTTAGTGTTCAATCCATAGACTCAACCTTCATATTCATATTGGGAAATACTGGCTTTGACTCTTGAGTAGTTCAATGCGACTGCATTTCTTCCTCCATTTACTTCGTTCTTTGAGAATGAGTCTTTTCCATAAATTATGTATAATATTTAGCGATTTCTTGCAAAACAATTCTTTGATACCAAATTGATTCCAATTGCATGCTACCAGAAGCTGCACATCCACAATAATTACAATGAATAAATCTTATATACATAGTCCCTAAAAAGTGATGCAACAATTACTTAAGAAATACCAACAAATAAAATGATTTCGAGAAATGACATGTTAAATCGGGCATTGGCTCAACTAGTAATTCTCATTTAAAGAGTAAGCTTGAACAACATTATATGAACAACATGAAGCTTTACATCAACACTAACTATCCCAAAGCCTACTAACTATATGAATCCAATTTAACCCTTTTACTATTAGAAATTGTGGTATAAAAAATACAGCCTAAGGGAAGGTGAAGTATTTCATGTCCCTTCTGTTCATATCCAATATAACATTATTGTACAGGTGTTGGGAAGATGAAGAGACCGAGAAGAAGATGGTGATCCTTAATTATTTTTGGGTTTCCATGTGTAACCATTAGATGAGCTGCTCGTCCACTTCAGTCTGCCCATTGTGAATTGAACTAGGTCTGACTGATATGAAAGGCACATGCTAAAGTAGTGCAACAAATTAAAATGCAACATAAATTCTGAATAGTATAAGCAGGTTGCACTGTGCAGTGCTCAAAATATTGAGTTTAAGCACGTCTATAACACAGTTCTCGATTGTGATTTTGATACATGCCAAAACTATGTGCATGAACTTTGAGATACTTTCTTAGGTTGAATTCACTAGCATGATTCCTTCAACCATGATTCCTTCACTGTGGAGATTCCGAACCCAGAAGCTCAAAACTCTCACCACAAAAATCTAAAATCACAATTTAGTGAATCTCTGAATCCATCCAAGGTCAAATTTAATTTGATTTTCAATGAGTTTGGTCATAGGTCAGAGTTACTCATACTATAGGTTTTTACTTTGGTGAATTCTTGATCCACAATGATGATTTGTTCCTCTTTACAACATTAGTTCATTTATTTCTGGGTGGGATGATTGAATTTTTCATTTTCAATATGGATTAGTTTCTATAAACAATTTGGAAATTTCATATGCTTCTCATTGTGTAGATGGTCTAGCTAATTATGCAAGTTGGATACTGTAATAATTTACTCATATGCAATTAGTGAAATATGCTTTATCGTTTTGATTTAGAACTGAAGGCAAAAAAATTCCATAAATTCAAAATCTAGAAAATTTTGTAGAGAAATTGCAAGTCCATTAATATTTTTTTTATTTCATCTCCCCACACTAATTTTTGTTGTTTCTTTGGGCTTTTCCTAAATGTGTGTTTTAGTGTGGAAGTGCCACATTATTTTCATACAAGAAGATTCTAAAGACCTATCCTTTTAGGACTTGTTGCTTTGTTTGGTCATTTTATCCATTTCAAGCCATTGATTTGGGTTGTTAATGAATCCATATAAATTACCAAGATAAGACATTCAGCAATGTTTGTAGAGTGTTGTGAATTTCTTGAAGGTTTGCTTTTTAAGGGTGTACTCTTGTTCGGTCATGCATATCACTTTTCATAATCTTGTGGGACTCTTATTCCATGTTCATGTCATTTGGGAGAGAATTGATGTAGAGTGCAGAGAGGCTTGCTTAGAAGTTGCATAGGAATCTGAGCACCTGCTTTAAATATGTTAATTTCCTTTGTCACCCATATTACTTCAGGCCTATGCCTTTCACTAGATTATGTTTATGGCCAATTTTATACATCAAAACTACTTGCTATGGTCCATGACTCTCATTTTTTTGTCTTGTATATGTTCTCTTTAGTGAAATTTTAATGGTATTGATTGATTTGGACTATTTCTCAATGTGTATCAAGTCCTAAGGAAGGACATTCAGTGATTTTTGTAGAATTTTGTGTAACACCTTCCAAAGGTTTGCTCTTTTAGGTTTATGGCCTTGTTGTTTTATTTATGCATATTAATTTTCATTTCTCTTGGACTCTTATTCAATGTTCTGGTTATCCGGTAGATATTTGCTGTAAAAAGAAACAATGCTTGCTTAGATGTTGTGAAGGAATCTCAACATGTGCTTAGAATATACTAATTAATGCCTTATTTGTATGGTCCATGGATATCATTTTTTTTTCTCTGTATATGTGCTCTCTAATGAAATTTCGATGGTATTTATTGTAGGGTGATTACTTGGAACACTGTGTAACTTTATAGATAGGTTTGGTCAAATTCCCTTCTCTCAGGCTGCTAGTAATGACATCTACATGTGAAAAGAGTTTAGTTGAGGGTGGAAAATGAGATTTTTGAGCTAAAATGCCTTGGTATAAACACCAATGTTGTAATCAAGGGTTATATGCATCATTCTTGTGTCTTTTGTCTACCATATTCTAGATAAAGTATGTTGTAGAATTTGGTGTAATAATATTGTGTATTACTAGTAAATGAATTGAAGGTTCAACTAAGATCAGATTTCCCTTGCACATAAGAAGGCCATCAAGTATATTGAGATGATTAGCTTTGATATAATTCATTTTTATATTAATTGTGAGAACTCTTACATAAAACAGGGAACTCCCTTGTCTTGAGGAGGACCAATTTCCTATATCCCAATGCCAATATTTGCAACACCATAGGGACATGCTATCTTCCCTCTTAGACTAATGATAACCCAATCGACTCCTGCCAGTTTGGGGTTTCGTTTCAAGGCACCATAAAAACAAAAAATGAAGGCTTTTTTAGTCTGAATCCACTATGGAGTTATATGAAGCTGCCAACATGATTGTGGACATACTTACCTTGGTCACTGGGTTGGGAAGAAGAACAAGAATATCTAAAATTAAATTGATCCAACAATTGAAGTTCTTAATTCTCTAGATCTTGATTTGGAATGAATTTAATCCATTTTGAATTAAGATGTTTAGATAGCAGTGATTTAGCTTTAATTCCCACCATCTCCATTTCACTTATCATCTATTTGGAATATGGCATGATTTTTTGCCAACCAGATTTCCAACATATGAATTTAGACAATTGAAACTAGACCCTTTCGAAAGAGGCTTGCAATGAAAGGACCTTATGTAATGACTACGACACGTCCAAAATAGTTGCTTTAGTGAATTTGACTACTTGAGCCGACCCTCAAGGCCATTTACCACCACTAACCAAGCTGCCATAGTGAAATGGAAATCCAAAAACAGGCAATGAGAAGATTCCAAACTAAAAAGGCAAAGAGCACACTGGGAGCGACCCTGGATTCCTCTCCTTTTCATATTTTCTGAGGTTAATATGTTTTCATAAGATAGGGTCCAATAGAAAATATTAATCTTTGGCAAGGAATTTGAATGCCATATTTTGCTCCAGATTGAGGCTTTGTGGGGAAGTGAACATCAAGAAATTTGTTGGGCATAGCTCTACTTAACTGAATACTCAGCTAAACCCCACCCTCTACAGTCTGATTCCTCTAGGTTCTTAAGGGCACATCCATGCAATTTCTGTTCCATTGAGGCCACCAAATGGAACAAGTGTGAAGGTGGAGCCCCAAAATCCCACCCTCTCAATAATCCTAAAGCTCTGTCCCAAGAAGAAATGTCAAAGAGGGAATTTTCTCCATGCTGTCCAATCATATCTTTAAAGGAGTGAGATCCCTGAGAGTCAAGCAGTTGGTGACCCATGATGTTATTCTTCCAAATATTGATATTTTACCATTTCCTAAAATCTAGATAAACTGATCCATTATTATTGGAATGTCATATTTCATAACTCTGCAAATGGATGGCCATCCTCTCGCTTGAAGAATATCACCTGGACACTACTTTCTTTCCCATATGAAATCTTTTTTGTGCAACTGCAAAACCTTTTTCCACCATTCATACTTCCCTGACACTAGCCTTCATAGGAGATTATCACCCATTGCTAGAATCCTTGATTCCAAGCGCAACATGAGATTTGGGTTCCTAGACAATAGACCAGTAGTTAACCAAGTGAAATATTTGGAGTTAGATTTCCCTCTACTAGAGAAATAATCTTAATTCTTGAGCCAGAGTTTGCTTAACAATCGCTTGAGTAAGCATTGGAGAAAATTGATAGATGGGAAACATCTAAATTGGAATTGTTTTTAGGGAGAGTTTTTCTCCTTGGGAAGATAAAAATGTTTATGGAACAGTCTAGAGGTAAAGATCATTCTCATGCCATTCTTGTTTCCTGTTACGTGTCTAATCTTAATATATTTTGGGAAACACAAATAAATATTGCCTGTCAACTCCACCAAGGAATAAATCCTTTGTCCTGTTGAATGCAATCTCCTACCGCTTGTGGTGAGAAAAAACAATAGAATTAAGGCCTCCTTAGTAAATAAAAATAATCTATTGTCTCCACCTCTCTCCAACAAGGTGCACATCTCCTTGGAACTTGTTGTGCCCTTCTTTGGAGAACCTCCCAGTTCAAGGATTTGTTACCTAATGCTAATCATATAAAAATTTTAGACTCCATATGTGCTTTGGCTTTCCAAAATACCCCCCACCACGAAGTTTCTTATGATCCCTCTTCTTCATACATAGAATTATCCAATACTTGTCATGAATTTACCTGAAGAAGGGTTTTTGGAAGACCTCCCATTTCAAGGATTTATTACCTAATGCTAATCACATACAAATTTTAGACTTAATAGGAGCTTTGAATTTCAAAAATCTCCCCCATTTTTTTTTTCTTATGTTCCCTCTTCTTCATACATATTATTATCTAATACTTGTCATGAATTTACCTGAAGAAGGGTTTTTGGACCATATTTAATAGATATCCTCCATTTTTAGTTTGATAGGACTCTAAGCCAACTTCCTAATATAGCCTTGAGAATAGTTAGCATCAATACCTTTCAAGCCAAGGACATTAACACTCAGCCAACTTCTTGGTCATAGGGTTGGATTAGTTGTCCCTGCCAAGTTTGTTAGTACAAACATTTCTTGATCATTCAATAAATTTAGCATATGCTAGGAAAGATGTAATTTCCTTGTATCTTTATAAGAATTGGGTGATTACAAGAACCGATTAATGGTGTGGTTGGTATTCAAAAGTAAAAATTCATTTTCTTTCAAGAGTTTGTTATGGTCTTCAATTGACCAAGTAAGACATGGCCTCCAAAGATCCACTCTTCCTAGATAATATAGTCCTAAAGTTCCATGTGAGGAATATCCAAGGTTTGTTGAAACTTGAAGCAATGCCCTATGACCATTTATCTTTGTTGAAAATTTATCAAAGTATCCTTTATAGACATTTTTCAATTTTAGTTCCTTAATCTTGGTATGAAAATTCCCTTTATGAGTATTACAACAGTGGCAACATTCTCTGCAATTATTATTCGTTGTTGGAAAAATGAAGCAAAATGACTGAGATCTACATTCTCTTGTTTGCTTCTTTACATTTATTGACTCTAGCAAAGACTCTTAAGAGACAACTACCATTTTTTATTAAAGAGTCCAAAATAATAGAAATTTGTGTGACAAGATTGAGGGACTTGTCTAGAAGTGAATTAGCATAAATATTGCAAATGGAAGACTTAATCTTTCTATGTTCTGCCTGTTCTTGAGCTGTAAGTTTATTTTCTTTCTGGGTTGCATTTACCATGTGTATTCCACCTTCTACATTCATGTGTTTTTGTTGAAGCACATATGATCTATCTAGAATGGTTGATGGGTTCAATGTATATGAACTGGGAACAATTTTACTTGACTAAGTTATAATGGCATGGTTTGGGAAACTATTTGCATGAGTTTACCAAGGGTTGGGAATAGTGTTTGACGTTATTGACTTGGAATTTTGGAACTACTGCCAAAGATTCTGTGAGTTTCCAACATTGGACTCGACTAACCCAGACTTAGTCAGGTCAACAATATGGTGTTTTTAGAGAAACTCATCGCTTTGGGAAGGGTCGATTTTTAAGGCTTGGTATGTCCTTCTACCTTGTCATTCATGTTTTTTAGGAAATGAATTAGAACTATCTTCATTTTTCTTGGAAGTAATTATTATAACATCCTAAGGTGTGAGGGGATTCTTTGAGCTTATTTATCTGTAAATAAAAATCAAAGGGGTTGAGTGACATACTAGTATGACATGAAAACTCATTCAAATTAGGTGAATCTATTGCCTTACCCCCATTATAACTATAAGATCCCTTCTGGAACGTGTAATGTAACTTGAAACACGAATGGCTTCCTATTTGTGAAGCTTCTTTTTAATTGAGCTAATTTATAACCCTTTGGAGTTCTTACCATCTTCTTTTCCCAGGGATACTAATTTTTGATAACCATTTTAGTCTATGCACTCTGTGTCTTGGAGCCAAAGGATATTACCTTGAAGTTTGAACCCTTGCAAGCAATAGTTTGATGGCTTCATTCGTTTGTCCCTAGAGTGTTGGAATTTGTGGTATGCTTAAGCTTTGAGACGTTCTTATCTTCACTAGATTATAAATTTCATCACTCTAGTATAGATTTGGGTGCTTTTTTACGAATCATTACCTTCCATAGCTCAACCCTGTGCATGTTGATAAATCATCCATAAATTTGTTGCAGGTGTTTCTCTTAGTAATTTTGTTTTTACCCCATCTTCATGAATGAAAAATTCAGATAAATTAGGCTTAGATCAGGGCATTTTTAGCGAGCTTTAGGATCCCATTTTCAAGATGGGAATAATCTTGGACAGGTAGGGTGTTGATAAATATAGCATCATGTTGTGGCAAAATTTTTTCAAGGAAATCTGAGGGGAGCTAATGCTTGATTTCTTCAAGCCACAGATCCATCGTTATCCTCAAGTTTGTAAGTTCCAATGTTTCTAGATCAAACATACGAACAATTTTATGCTGGTCAGCAACATCAGTGTTGCAGACAGGGGGATGTTTTCTATCAGAAATTAAAGCTCCCCGAATACAATTTATAGTTAGGAGAAGAAACTCCTTTGAAGATCAATTATCATACCTATGAACAATAAGAGACAAACTTGGAAATGATTTTTCTCATTGTGTAGTTAATCAATTATGGGTTTGCATAAGTCCTCTTGTTTTCCTAGATATTGGTTTGTTCTTTCAATATGACAAGACTATTCATCTTCAATAAGGATGCCTTCAACAAATGGAATGGAACTTTCTGCCTTTGTCTCATATGGTTCATAAAACGACTTGATGATATGATCAACCTTCTTTTATTCCTCATCTGAGTCCATGTCATATGTAGGATGACTATTAAAGAAAAAAATATTAGATCTTGCAGTGTTATATTAAAACTTAATAGGCAATGCTAATTGGAGATGCACATAATTATGGGTGCCAAAGTTTCTACCATATTCAAAATCACAGATAGGAGTGTTGGTCTCTTGAACCTTAAGGGATCTTCAGGATTTCCCTTCATTAATGAGTGTCTTATTACTCTCATTCTCAGGAGAACTAGAACTACAGTCTGGTCCATTATCTCCATCTGCGCTCAGGATTTTTTCATATGTTAGTTGAATTCCAATTTTACAGTGTAGAAAAAAGGCATGGCATGATACCCATGTCATCACGTGCTAACTCTTCTAGGGTGATTGCAAGAGTGGTAGAAAGCTGTTTCCTACCCTCCTGCTGATATTCCTCCTCTCCATTCAGGACCTTTTCTCACACTATCAATCATTTGGAAATATGGATTGTTTTCAAGGGGGAATCAAATGAAGAGAAGTGTAGCATATCCCTGTCCAAGTGTAGCAAGCCAGTTAAGCAAGCTGAATTTTTTTTCAGAAACTTTATTTGTCTTCTTCAATAGGGTGGTCATTAACACTGCCTCAAAATGAGTAATGGCTAGACTGAAGCATCCCACTGTTTTCACATCACAATATTTCTTAGGAACATACCTCTCTTTATCTCTACCACACTCATTATCGGCATCAAAATGCAATGTAGGTGTTATATTTCTGTTTTGCTCAAACTTAGATTGCAATTTTGAGCTTCCAAATGTGTTTCCATGAATTCCCATAGCTTTATTACCCTCACTTAGACTTCTACATGATCAGTTTATATACATGTTTATGAGGATGTCCTAATATATTATTCTTTGCTTCATTTTACCCTAGATTTAGCTTTGACATTTTCTAGGAGTTGCATTTTCCTTCCCACATTGTACTCATACTAACTGTATCTTTCAGTCCCATTGACCTATTTATTGTCATTCGTTGGATATATAAAATTATCTTATATTATCTTATCTCATTTTTTGCTAATCAAAATACACTTCTCTAACCTGAGAAACATGTTCAGGTTTCAATGCATCTACAAATAGATTATGATTGGATGTGTTTAGGGCTTCATCATATCTGCTGCCTGATTTTTCTTCTAATCAAAAGTGAGAAAAACTTTACACATCCATATCATCAGTCTAAGCATTATAGATGGTCTATACACTAGTGAAAAAATGGAAAGTAGGGCCTTCATCATCAAGTGCTTCTAAATCTATGCAGTGGTATTTATGGAAATCATTTATTACTTGTATTTTCTCTTAAATATGACATAGATGCCTCGTCATTGACATAGATACATCCCATTGTAGTGTTAGATTTCTCACTATCTACAGTAATGTTGGATTTAGAAGCTAAGAGTTGATCTTCTTGTGATTCTTGGATGTCTTCTTTCAGATACACCCATTCCATTGCTGTGTCTAGTTCCAGAAATTGTTTGGACAACATGATGGGCTGATTGATGCTGAAAGGGTCTTGGTGAGGTTTCAATAGCCCTTATTTTAAATGGAATTGGTTTATTTATAATCCTAACATTATCTTTTATTGCTACAAATGGAGTACAATGGGACAACTTCAAGCCTCTAGCTTCACCAGCTGACAGTGTTTTCCCTAATCAGCGTTTCTAGTTCATAGTTGGACTTAGGATATTAATATTTTATAGACACATTCAATGTGTTTTTTCCAAGTTGAGGCACCTAGTTTATAGTAAGTTGTTGGATCATTTTTGCAAATGTCATCTGAACTTGTATAAAATTGTCTGGAGCTTGTGCATGCATCATCCCTTTGTTGGAAATATTGTCATTGATGGAAAAGCAGCTCAAAGGAGCATCACCTGAATTATCACTAAGGCAAAGGAGCAGAGAAGAACCAACAATAAGGCAAAGGAGCAGAGGCAGCAAAGGTAACAATGAAGCAAAAAATACAACAGAGGCATCGAATGCAGATAAGAAGGCACCAAAGGCAACAAAAGCAGCAAAACAAGCTCAAGAGAGATCGACGCACTTAGAAACTAAATAAAGCTCAGGGAGAAGCAGCGTGGAGGACTCGATGAAAGGAAGTAGAAAACATGAATCAATGGTTTGCTTGAACATTTTACCAAATATGCGGAGAAGCGCATTGAATAGTTGAAAGCGGAACCATGAGTCAATAGTGAAAACGGAACAGTGAAAGTGGTTTCGAAAACCACCAGAGGGTTTTCGCACCGCTTTTGGAGGATAAGTGGTTTTAAGTGAGATGGACACAATACAATTAGAAGGGCGACGCGTGGCATACTGAAACAACCTATTTCGCATAGGTTCAAAAACATTATTCCATCGGTTTTAAGTCCCTTATTGTTATTAGTGTAACACCCTTATTGTTATTGTTGTACCCCTGTAACCCCCATATTGTTATTATTGTACCCTTAAATTATTATTGTTAAGTCAGCTAGGATTACATTGTGGCCCCATGGACTCCTATATATAAGAAGGAGGTTTTGTCATTTGTATCATCCAAGAATTGTTCATTCATGTAATGTATTGGAGGTTTCCCCCTCGAAGTGGCTTATTTCTAATGCGTTGATATCTCTTTTCTTCTATTTTTGGAGCTGGTTTCACAACATTTGGTATTAGATCTTTGGATTCTAGGGTTTCACTGCTCCAAACAGGTCATCGTGGAATTTTTGCTATAACTTGTTTTCTACGAAGGTTCAGAAGCTGACATTTTTAGGGTGTGAAGCTGAAATCCTGAGGAACATCTGGAAAAAATTTCAGAGCTTGGTTCGCAATATTTTCAGAGATATGATCTGTGGAAGTTAGGTCTTTTTGCACGCTCCTCAATTTAATATAAACAGATCGTCGTGGAATTTGCACTATAAATTTTTTTCTACGAAGGTTCAGAATCTAAAAATTTTAGGGAGCTAAGCTGAAATCCTGAGGAAACTCATAAAAAAATTTCAGATCTTGATTCGCAATATTTTCGGAGATATGATATGTGGAAGGTAGTGATTTTTTAGGCTCCTGAATTTCATCTCCAAGAGGTGATCGTGGGAAAATCTTTATAACTCTCTCTCTGAGAATTGGATTGGAGTTCCGTAAAAAGTGGTCACAACATGGACTATAGTTTCTTTTCTATCAATTTCAGAGCTAAAAGACGAAACAATGACACATGGTAAGTCGTACAAGTTTTCTCTACTGAACTAGTCCATAATTGGGTCATTGTGGGAGATTAAACATAAATTTGTCTTAAAGAATCCAAATCAGTTCAGACATGTGACATTTTAAAGAAGCTTTAGAGGGCTACTACAGGGCCTAATTTTAGATATTGAGGATTTGCAAGTATAGAGATAAGTCAATTTCAATATTGAGCTCCTTAAAAGCAAGAAAAAGGTGTGTATTTGGTTTTTAAAATTGCATAAGTCTTGTTTGAAGAATCAATTTGAATTGGTTCCAAGGGAATATTTTAGAATTTTTTTCAGTATTGGGTTTTATAATGCCTCAAAAAATAATTTCATACCCATTAAGCCCTCAAAAATCTATAATAAGATGCATGAAGAGGAATAATTGCAGTATGAGATATCAAAATTACGGTACCAAGTGCAAAAAATTTCGATCTTACAAAGAGCAACTGAAGATGACATAGATGGTTTAAAAGTAGAAATGGAGGCTAAGTTGGATGGTTTGAAGGATCAAATAATAGCTAATATGGATGATAAACTAGTGGAATATCACATCGAGCATCAACAACAACTTCTCCAACTCTCAAAGGATAACCTAACTTTGGTGCATAATCTAATGAAACAACAGGAAGATAAACATCACATTGAAAGATGTTCTGAAGCAGTCATAGAAACAAGAACTCGACAAGTACGATCAATTTCAGAGTATCTCAGCAAGTGGAAGAACCTTCCTGTAGAAGATTCCACATGGGAGGATGACAATTGTATAGAGAAGCATCAAGAATTAATCAAGCATTGAGGACAACACTTGTTTGAAGGAGAGGGACATGTTAGGTCCCTATATTACTAGTATAGTCCCTTATTTTTGTTAGTGTAACCCCCTTATTATTATTGTTGTACGCCTGTAACCCCCATATTGTTATTATTGTGCCCTTAAATTATTATTGTTAGGTCGGCTAGGATTACATTGTGGCCCCATGGAATCCTATATATAGGAAGGAGGTTTTTTCATTTGTATCATCCAAGAATTGTTCATTCATGTAATGTATTGGAGGTATCCCCCTCGAAGTGGCTTATTTCTAAGGCATTGATATCTCTTTTCTTCTATTTTTGGAGCTGGTTTCACAACAGAGATTATATCGGAATCAAGTGGGACGCGATCACATATCGGACATCCCAAGCGAATGCGATAGCCACTAGATGAAGGAAAAGTTGCGATGCGATGTGGCGATGCGAAGGGAAACATGGCGGCACAATGCTATATCGCACATCGACGATGCGAAGTCCATCGCATACCGCGAAGTGGTGATGCGGTGCGATGCAAAGATGTGATGCGATGTGAAGTGATGCAATGCGATGCGATCGAATATCGCATATCGCATATGATATGAGTGCGACGGTATGGTAAATAAATATGCGATAGCCGATATTGCGATATTTCGATAGCCGATATTGCGATGCGATATTACCATCGCATATCGCAATCGGGGCAGGAGAAAAATTGCACAAACACATGGGAACGCCGAAGTGCGATAAAGAGAGCAGACGTGATGAAGACCAAAGCCGAAGCCTAAAGATTTTCAAGTCCGGGAGTATGGGTTTTCCCTTTGTAAATCGCATCGGAGAGCAAAGGATCCATATACCAAAGAATGATGGAAATAATGAAATGCGATAAAAAGTGGACGCGATATTGTTCAGAGGTAAATAGTAATGAATTTCATGTCCAGGCTTACTGTATTCTGCATTATTTGTGAAGAAAAGAGTGGAAGCAGAGGTCGACTCGGGTAAAAAAAGAAAAGGTTGAACACGAAAAGGAAAGGCTCGCGCAGTTAAAAGGACCTGTTCCTATGCAGAACAGTTAGAAATACAACATCAGGTAGAGAAGATAAAGGGACAACAGGCAGAGAAGACAAAATAAACGGAAAATCAAGAGGCTAAAAGGGTTGAATTGAAATGTTTGATTGTAACTGTAAATGTATTATTGAATTTATATTGTTTGTGATGTAAAGGCAAGTCTCCGTAGGAAAAGAAAAACTCCACTGTAATACACAAATGTATACATTCTGTTATATTATTCTGAATGTGCTGGACAAGAAAATGAGAAGGGGGAAGGTAAAGAGTCATACCTGTTCATCTCGAATTCCCTATGGAATGCAAACAATTATGAGGTGATCCCTAAAAATAATGTTACCAGCATATGCATAAGGGGTGAAATAATGGAGAAAGAGGTGAGAGAATGTAAGAAGAAGAAGGATCAGAGAGAGGAGTTGTGAAGATCCAGAGATGATATAAAGAAAATTTGAAGGCTGGAAGGACAGTAGTAAAGAAGGAGAAAAACAAAGCTGATATCTAGGTAAATCAGCATATGATTTTATTGTATAGTGAGGATGTTGGTGCTTCCATATCAAGTTTTAGCTTGATATATGTTCGGTTGTAGATGGCTGAGGTAGGAGCCTCCTGTAGGTTGTAGCCTACAGCAAATAAATGGGAGTTGGAGCTTCCTTGCAAGTTGTGGCTTGCAGAATTAAGGTAGTAGCCTCTTGTAGGTTGGAGCCTACAGAAAATCAGTGGTGAGAGGGAGTTGGAGCTTGCCTTTGCATCACAACAATAATAAGATGTGGTTTTATCCCTTATGGGTTTCCACTTATATCTGTTGTCTATGTGCATGATGATTATGTGTTGATATTCTGTATTTAATCTGCTTAATACCTGCTGCTCACCTATTAAGATTGTTGTTCCATTGTATATTAAGTTGATCACGAAATGAAGATGTAAATAAGTGTAAAAGAAAGTTTTAAAAGACCATGACTGCATTAAACTGATTCACCCCCCCTCTCAGTTTAACCAAGGGTCCAACAATTGGTATCAGAGTGGGTTCCTTCTGTATCAGTTTAACAACTGGAAGGAGATCCTTGGTCCCCAAGATGGCTAGTCTAGAAGGATGCTCAACAAATAAAGCCCCTTTGTTTACTGGCACAAATTATGCCTTCTGGAAAATAAGAATGAGGACGTCCATAATGTGTCTAGGAATAGAATTCTGGGCTGCTGTGGATTTGGGATATGCCCCAAAGGAGTCTGACACAGAGAAAGAAGCCAAACAAGATTTTATAGCTAATTCCAAAGCCATGAATGCTCTCTTAAGTGGTCTATGTGAGGCAGAATTTATCAAAGTAATGCACAACAAGACTGCCAAAGAAATATGGGATACATTAGAAAGTATCCATGAGGGAGATAAAAAGGTGAAGGCTGCCAAGCTGCAAGTATATAGAGCCCAGTTTGAAAATATAAAAATGAATGAAGAAGAAGATGTTGCTAGCTTCTTCTTAAGGGTTGCAAAAATTGTGAATAACATGAAAGCTCTAGGAGAAACCATTAGAGAATGTGTAATTGTTCAAAAGATATTGAGATCTTTACCATCTAGTTTTAACCCCAAGGTTTCTACCATAGAAGAAACAACTGAATGGGAAACATTGACCATGAACCAATTACTTGGAAACTTAATAGCCTATGAGATGAGACTTCCACTAAGGAAGTCAAATGTGAGGGAGGCAGCCTTTAAGGCTGAGAAGAGAAAAGAAGAAAAGGAAGATACATGCTCCTGCTCTGATGAAGAAGAGGCCAAATTTGTTAGAAGATTGGATAGAGGCTCAGGTAAGTATAAAGTTAAGACTCCATTTAAATGCTTTAACTATGGAAGAGTTGGGCACTATGCATCAAAGTGTCTTTACAAGAAAACAAAGAATTGGACTCAAGAGACAGAGAAAACCAAAACAAATAATTGGTAGAAAGGGAATGGATTCAACAGAAAATCACTTTATGCTTAGCGAGATAGCAGTGCATCTGAAAACTCAGATGAATCCTCAAATGAAGAAGGAACCTCTGAATTTGTGTTGATGGCCAAGGAAGAGTTTGAAGGATTCCTTCTAGAAGATGAGGAAGAAGGTGAGGTATGTCTTGAGGGGGAGCTAAAAAGTGCCCTGGAAGAAATAGACAGACTTAAACTCAAGTGCAGAAAATAGAAAGACATTCTCCTCAAATATGTAAAAGAGGTACCAAATTCAGAAGACTTCATTCAATTGAAAGTAGAACTTGAAGAAGCTAAGAAGGTAGTAGACATTTTGCTAAATCAAATTAATGATAAACATTAGGAGCAAGAGAAATTGGAAGAAGAAGTGGTATGCCTGAGAAAGAAACTAGAAAACACCCAAAGGGAATTGTCAATAAATACTCCTTGAATAACAAGCACTAAACAGTTGGACAAGATTCTAAATGCTCAAAGGTCTCCTCTCATAAAGGCTGGGATAGGATATGAAGGAGAAACCAGCAAGTCCAAGGTAGAAGATAAAAAGAATATCAATTTTGTAAAAGCTGTAAAGGATAATGAAATAGCTCAAAAAGGAACAACAGAAGCAGAATCCAGCAAGAACTTGATGTGTGATGAAACAAAAAGAAACAAGCAGCAACATCAAGAGATAGAGAATCAGAGGAAGAAGCAAGCAGTTGCAAAAAGCTCAATTGTTCCTGAAGATAAATTGAACAAGTTCGAAAGATATCAAAGGATATTCTTTCCTCCTATGAGAAATGCCACTTGTTTTTCTTGCCACAAACTGGGAAATATTCCTACATACTGTCAGACAAAGATAATCGATTTCAACCAGCAAAAGATGCAGAAATTGAAAAGACTACCTCAAGCAAACAAATGGAGAGGACAACCCTACACCAGATACACTAATCGTTTCTATGGGTATTATTTTTGTTGTAAGGGGTTCGGCCATAAAGCCATGGAGTGGAGAACGTATGGAAAAAGACTGATGCTTAAAACCCCAAGGAGATTTATGAACAATGGAGAGTTCACTCATACACATAATCCTTTTAAAAATATAATCAAAAGCTTTGTATGCCATCAAATTGGACACATGTCTTCCAAATGTCCTCTCAAAGAATGTGGTCTATCTTCTCAGAAAAGGTGCCAAACAAATAGCTACCTGTAGTGGAAAAGGAATTTGAATAAGTGTGACCTTGTTCTAATAGCTCAAGATCAGAAAAGCCAATGGTACATGGACAGTGAATGCTCAAAGCATATGACTGGAGATCAAAGCAAGTTTGTAACCTTTGATGAAAAGAAATCTGGAAATGTAACATTCAGAAATGATAAAGCGGGGAAAAGAAGAGGAAAATGCTCAGTCAGTCTGACTAATGGAAGAGGAAAGGCTCAAGATGTACTATTTGTGGATGGGCTAAAAGCCAATTTGCTAAGTGTCAGTCAAATGTGTGATAAAGGTTGTGAGGTCCTTTTCAGAGCCCAAGATTGTGAGGTAAGATCAAGCACCATAGGAAAGACCTTGATCAAAGGTGTTAGAATAGAGAGTAATGTATATATAGTGGAAGAAGAGAATGAAGCATGCCACATAAAAAAACTTGATGAATCATGGTTATAGCATAGAAGATTGGGACACCTAAACTTTGACCACATCATCAGTCTGAGCAAGAAGAATGCAGTCAGAGATATGCTAGCAATAAAGAAGCCTCCAAATACCATATGTAAATCCTACCAATTGGGCAAATAGACCCGCACATCTTTCAAGACCAAAGATGAACTATCTACAAGTAGGCCACTTCAGCTTGTACACATGGACCTGTGTGGACCTTCAAGAACTAATGCAGTAGATGGAGAATCTTATTTCATGTTAATAATAGATGATTTTACTATATTGTCGTGGGTGGCATTTCTCAAACATAAATCTGAAGCAATTGAAAAATTCAAGATATTCAAGGCATTCGCTGAAAATCAAACAGGATGCAAGCTAAAGTGCATCAAATTAGACAGAGGAGGTGAATTCACAGACTATGATTTTGTAGACCTATGCAATGAACATGGGATAAAACAACAGTTTACAATTGCAAGTACACCTCAACAAAATGGAGTGGTAGAAGGAAAAAATAGGTCAGTACAACAGATTACAAGAGCCATGATACAAGAAAGTAACATTCCCAAAACCTATTGGGTAGAAGCAGTACACACAGCTGTTCACATTCTCAACAAAGCTCATCTAAGACCAAATTGCGACAAGACTACTTATGAATTATGGCATGGTAAACCAGCATCAATCAAGCAATTTAGAGTCTTTGGAAGCAAGTGTTTCATAAAAAATAATGATGAAAACCTGGGGAAGTTTGATGCAAGAGCTGATGAAGGAATATTTTTAGGATATGCATCCAAGAGTAAGGGTTACAGTTGCTACAACAAAATACTAAACAAGATTGTGGAAAGCATTGATGTATGATTCGACGAAGATCTACCAAATAGAACAAGAAGCAAAAGATAAGGCAATCCTCTAGATGATCATGAAGATGAGAACCAAGATAATGATGAACTGAGCAAGACAACAAAATATACTGAATTAAACTCAAAATGTCCCTCAAGACACAGTCAAAAGGACCATCCAGAAGATCAAATCATTGGGGACAAGGGTGTGGGAGTCCAGAAAAGAAGACAGCTTGCTGAACAGATAGAAGAAGTATACCTAGCCATGCTATCTCAAATAGAGCCAAAGAAGTTCGAAGAAGCCAGCAAAGACAAAAACTGGGTAAATGCTATGAATGAAGAACTAGACCAAATTGAGAACAACAATACTTGGGAATTAATTCCAAGACCCACCGGGAAAAATTTCATTGGCACAAAATGGATATTCAAGAATAAGATGAATGAACAAGGTCAGCTAATCAGAAATAAAGCCAGACTTGTATGCAAGGGATACTCTCAAATTGAAGGACTTGATTATGATGAAACCTTTGCCCCTATAGCCAAAATGGAAGCAATCAGAATGTCTTTGGCCTTTGCATGCTATCATGATTTCAAGGTATATCAAATGGATGTGAAGTCTACCTTCCTGAATGGAGATTTAGAGGAAGAAGTCTAAAGGGAACAACCTGAAGGATTCTCCTTAACAGATAAACATGACTATGTGTGCAAATTAAAGAAAGCCTTAATGGGCTGAAACAAGCTCCTCGTGCATGGTATTCAAAGCTGGAAAAATACTTGCAAAAACAAGGTTTTAAGAAATGAGGAGTAGAAAACAATTTGTACATAAAGGCTAATGAAAATGAACTCCTAATTGTAGTAGTATAAGTAGATGATATCATGTTTGGTAGCAACAAAGATGAGTTAACAAAAGGATTTGCTGAAGAAATGAAATCAGAATTTGAGATGTCTATGATTGGAGAGCTCACCTTCTATTTATGACTTCAAATTCAACAAAAGAACATAGGAACATTCATCTCACAAGAAAAATACTTAAGAGAGATGTTAAAAAGGTTCCAAATGGAAGACTGCAAACCTGTGACAACTCCCATGATCACTGGATGCAAACTATGTGCTAATGATGGATCTGCAGATATCGATCAAAGACTTTACAGATCCATGGTAGGAAGTCTGCTATACCTAACTGCTTCTAGACCAGACATTATGTTGGCAATAGGACTCGTGGCAAGATATCAAGCAACACCAAAACAAAATCACTTACTTGCAATCAAGAGAATATTTAGATATTTATAAGGAACTGCACACTATGGCATATGGTATCCAAAAGGAAAAAATTTCACATTGACAGCATACAGAGATGCAGATTGGGCCAGCTGTGTGGATGACAGGAAAAGTACAAGTGGAGGTGCATTTTATTTGGGAAAATTTCTGGTGGCATGGCTAAGAAAGAAGCAAACTTCAATCTCTCTATCTACAACATAAGAAGAATACATAGCAGTAGCTGCATGTTTCACACAAGTAATGTGAATGAAACAAACTCTCCAAGACATGAAGGTAAGCATTGATGAACCCATTTCTATCAAATGTGACAACACAAGTGCAATAAGTATATCAAAAAATCCTGTACTTCATTCAAAAACAAAGCACATCCCAATAAAGTACCACTTCCTCAGAGAACAAGTAGCACAAAAATTAGTAAATTCGGAATATGTACCAACCAAGGAACAAACATTAGACATATTCACAAAACCTCTTGCTAAAGAACCATTCGAATATCTAAGAGAAAAGCTAGGGGTAGTGTCTACAGATGTTACTCTGTAACATGATCAGAAAAAAAGAAGAAGAGGGGTTGCATACAAGAAACAAGATCAGTGCAGAAGACAAGTGATAGTCAATATCAGATAAGAAAGCATCATTCCAGGGGGAGAGCAGTCGATAAATTGTCATCAAAGAGCTAGAACAATGGAGCAGTGCATGGAACAGGTCCTCAAGATCAGAGGAAATGAAAAGATAGAATCTACATTGAGAGATGTGCAACCCTTTTCCATTGATGTCAAAGGGGGAGGAAATTAAGTAAGCAGAGGAAGAAAGACACTTCTCATAATGAGAAGGGGGAGGAAGTCCTGGAGGAAGTATTGGAGTATTGCCATCAATTCCAAAGGGGGAGACTATTGGAAATATTGTCATTGATGGCAAAGGAGCACAAAGGAGCATCACCTGAATTATCACTAAGGCAAAGGAGCAGAGAAGAACCATCAATAAGGAAAAGGAGCAGAGGCAGCAAAGGTAATGGAGAAGAAACAAATACAGCAGAGGCATCGAATGTAGCTAAGAAGGCACCAAAGGCAATAAAGGTAGCAAAACAAGCTTAGGAGAGATTGGCGCACTTAGAAAATATATAAATCTTAGGGAGAAGCAGCGTGGAGGACCCGATGAATAGAAGCGGAAAACATGAATTGATGGTTTGCTTGAACGTTTGACCAAATATGCAGAGAAGCGCATTGAAGAGTTGAAAGCGGAACCATGAGTCAACGGTGAAAAAAAATAGTGAAAGTGGTTTCGAAAACAACCAGAGGGTTTTCGCACCACTTTTGGAGGATAAGTGGTTTTAAGTGAGATGGACGTGATACAGTTACAAGGGAGACGTGTGGCATAATGAAACTGCCTATTTCGCGTAGGTTAAAAAACATTATGCCATCAGGCTAGTTGGCACGCGATAACGCGATGACCGTTGGATCATTCTAGGATCAACGACGGAGACTCAACATTCTTTGGCATAACGAAATTGTGAGTTAAGAGGAGGCATACTGTGGGGCCAGTACATTTTGCTGACGTTTTTTGTTTTAAAGCAAAAAGTATATAAAGAGTGGAATGATAAAAGGTGTGGGACTAGTGTCATAGAGTTGAACAATGCATCTTAAGAGCGCATTTAACGTTGATCTAGGATCAACGGTACCACGGGGGCACAAAAAACCTGATGATTAATCCAAGGGGGTGTCTCCGCAGTTAACCTGCCCATCAGGCGTTGACCGCAGATTGACGGTTGTCATTCACTGCGTTAGCACAAGCCCGATGATTATTCCATACCAAGGAGTGCCTTCGCAGTGTCGTGAAATGGGACCCGCTTTCCTAAAGCCCAAGAGTATAGTTGTGGATCGGCGCGATCAACGGATGAGATTAAAGGAGATAGACGGCAGAGATTATATCGGAATCAAGTGGGACCCGATCATATATCGGACATCGCAAGCGAATGCAATAGCCGTTGGATGGATGCAAAGTTGCGATGTGATGTGGCGATGAGAAGGGACACGTGGCGGCACAGTGCTAAATTTCACATTGGCGATGCGTAGTCCATCACATACTGCAAAGTTGCGATGCAATGCGATGCGATCGCATATCACATATAGCATATGATATGAGTTCGACGGTATGGTAAATTAATATGCGATAGCCGATATTGCGATATTGCAATAGCCGATATTGTGATGCGATATTACCATCGCATATCGCAATCGGGGTAGGAGAAAAATCGCACAAACACATGGGAACGTTGAAGTGCGAAGTGCGATAAAGAGAGTGGACGCGATGAAGAACAAAGTCGAAGCCTAAATATTTTCAAGTCCGGTAGTATGGGTTTTCCCTTTGTAAATCACATCGGAGAGCAAAGGATCCATATACCAAAGAACGATGGAAATACCGAAATGCGATAAAAAGTGGACGCAATATTGTTCATAGGTAAATAGTAATGAATTTCATGTCCAGGCTTAATGTATTCTGAGTTGTTTGTTAAGAAAAGAGTGGAAGCAGAGGTCCACTCGGGTAACAAAAGAAAGGTTTAACACGACAAGGAAAGGCTCGCACAGTTAAAAGGACCCGTTCCTGTGCAGAACAGTTAGAAATACAACAACAGGTAGAGAAGATAAAGGGACAACAGGCAGAGAAGTCAAAATAAACGGAAAAGCAAGAGGCTGAAAGGGTTGAATTGAAATGTTTGATTGTAACTGTAAATGTATTATTGAATTTATATTGTTTGTGATGTAAAGGCAAGTCTTTGTAGGCAAAGAAAAACTCCACTGTAATACACATATGTATACATTCTGTTATATTATTCTGAATGTGCTGGACAAGAAAATGAGAAGGGGGAAGGCAAAGAGTGATACCTGTTCATTTCGAATTCCCTGTGGAATTCAAACAGTTATGAGGTGATCTCTACAAATAATGTTACTAGCATATGCATAAGGGGTGAGAGAATGGAGAAAGAGGTGAGAGAATGTAAGAAGAATAAGGAGCAGAGAGAGGAGTTGTGAAGATCCAGAGATGATATAAAGAAAATTTGAAGGCTAGAAGGACAATAGTAAAGAAGGAGAAAAACATAGCTGATATCCAGGTAAATCAGCATATGATTTTATCGTATAGTGAGGAAGTTGGTGCTTCCATATCAAGTTGTAGCTTGATAGATGTCTAGTTGTAGATGGCTGAGGTAGGAGCCTCCTGTAGGTTGTAGCCTACATAAAATAGGTGGGAGTTGGAGCTTCCTTGCAAGTTGTAGCTTGTAGAATTGAGGTAGTAGCCTCCTGTAGGTTGGAGCCTACAGAAAATCAGTGGTGAGAGGGATTTGGAGCTTGCCTTTGCATCACGACAATAATAAGATGTGGCTTTCTCCCTTATGGGTTTCCACTTATATTTGTTGTCTATGTGCATGATGATTATGTGTTGATATTCTGTATTTAATCTGCTTAAGACCTGCTGCTCACCTATTAAGATTTTTGTTCCATTGTATATTAAGTTGATCACGAAATGAAGATGTAAATAAGTGTAAACGAAAGTTTTAAAAGACCATGATTGTATTAAACTGATTCACCCCCCTCTTAGTTTAACCAAGGGTCCAACAATTGGTATCAGAGAAGGTTCCTTCTGCATCAGTTTAACAACTGGAAGGAGATCCTTGGTCCCCAAGATGGCTAGTCTAGAAGGATGCTCAACAAATAAAGCCCCTTTGTTTACTAGCACAAATTATGCCTTCTAGAAAATAAGAATGAGGACATACATAATGTGTCTAGGAATAGAAGTCTGGGCTGCTGTGGATTTGGGATATGCCCCAAAGGAGTCTGACACAGAGAAATAAGCCAAACAAGATTTTATAGCTAATGCCAAAGCCATGAATGCTCTCTTAAGTGGTCTGCGTGAGGCAGAATTTATCAAAGTAATGCAAAACAAGACTGCCAAAGAAATATGGGATACATTAGAAAGTATCCATGAGGGAGATAAAAAGGTGAAGGCTGCCAAGCTGCAAGTCTATAGAGCCCAGTTTGAAAATATAAAAATGAATGAAGAAGAAGATGTTGCTAGCTTCTTCTTAAGCGTTGCAGAAATTGTGAATAACATGAAAGCTCTAGGAGAAACCGTTAGATAATGTGTAATTGTTCAAAAGATCTTGAGATCGTTGCCATCCATTTTTAACCCCAAGGTTTGTGCCATAGAAGAAATAGATGACTGGGAAACATTAAGCATGAACCAATTACTTGGAAATTTAATAGCCTATGAGATGATACTTCCACAGAGGAAGTCAAATGTGAGGGAGGCAGCCTTTAAGACAGAGAAGAACAAAGAAGAAAAATAAGATACATGCTCTTGCTCTGATGAAGAAGAGGCCAAATTTTTCAGAAGATTGGATAGAGGCTCAGGAAAGTATAAAGGTAAACTTCCATTTAAATGATTTAACTGTGGAATAGTTTGGCACTATGCATCTAAGTGTCCTCATAAGAAAACAAAGAATTAGATTCAAGAGATAGAGAAAACTAAAACAAATAACTGGTAGAAATGAAAGAGATTCAATAGAAAATCATTTTATGCTCAACAAGATAGCAGTGCATCTAAAAACTCAGATGAATCCTGAAATGAAGAAGGAACCTTTGAATTTGTGTTGATAGCCAAAGAAGAATCAGAAGGATTCATTTTAGAAGAGGAGGAAGAATGTGAGGTAGATCTTGAGGGGGAACTAAGAAGTTCCCTAGAGGAAATTGACATACTTAAACTAAAGTGCAGAAAACAGAAATATATTCTCATAAAATATGTAAAAGAAAAACCAAATTTAAAAGACCTCAGTCAGTTAAAAGTAAAACTTGAAGAAGCTAACAAGGTGGAAGACACTCTACTAAAGAATATTGAGGATAAAATTCAAAAGCAAGATAAATTGGAAGAAGAAGTGGTATGCCTAAGAAAGAAACTAGAAAACATCCAAAGGGAATTGTCAATGAACACTCCTCGAATGACAAGCACTAAACAGTTGCAAAAGATTCTAAATGCTCAAAGGTCTCTTCTCGTAAAGGCTGGGATATGATATGAAGGAGAAACCAGTAAGTCGAAGGTAGAAGATAACAAGAATATCATTTTTGTAAAAGTTGTAAAGGATAATGAAACAGCTCAAAAAGGAACCACAAAAGCAAAATCCAGTAAGAACTTGATGTGTGATGAAACAAATAGAAACAAGCAGCAACATCAAAAGACAAAGAATGAGAGGAAGAAGCTAGCAGTTGCAAAAAGCTCAATTGTTCCTAAAGATCAATTGAACAAGTTCGGAAGATCTCAAAGGAAATTCTTTCCTCCTATGAGAAATGTCACTTGTTTTGCCTATCACAAATTGGGACATATTGCTGCATACTGTCAGATAAAGATAATCGATTTCAACCAGCAAAAGATGCAGAAATTGAAAAGACTACCTCAAGCAAACAAACGGAGAGGACAACCCCACACCAGGTACACTAATCGTTTCCATGGGTATTTTTTTTTTTGTAAGGGGTGCGGCCATAAAGCCATGGAGTGCAGAACGTATGGAGATTTATGAACAATGGAGAGTTCACTCGTACACATAATCCTTTTAAAAATATAATCAGATGCTTTGTATGCCATCAAATCGGACACATGTCTTCCAAATGTCCTCTCAAATAATGTGGTCCATCTTCTCAGAAAAGGTGCCAAATAAATAGCTACATGTAGTGGAAAAAGAATTTGAATAAGTGTGACCTGGCTCTAATAGCTCAAGATCAAAAAAGCCAATGGTACATGGACAATGGATGCTCAAAGCATATGATTGGAGATCGAAGCAAGTTTGTAACCTTTGATGAAAAGAAATCTGGAAATGTAACATTCGGAAATGATAAAGCAGGGAAAATCAAAGGAAAAGGCTCAGTTAGTCTGAATAATTGAAGAGGAAAGGCTCAAGATGTACTATTTATGGATGGGCTGAAAGCCAATCTGCTAAGTGTCAGTCAAATGTGTGATAAAGGCTGTGAGGTCCTTTTCAGAGCCCAAGATTGTGAGGTAAGATCAAGCACCACAGGAAAGACCTTGATCAAAGGTGTTAGAACAGAAATTAATGTCTATATAGGGGAAGACGAGAATGAAGCATGCCAAATAAGCAAACTTGATGAATCATGGTTATGGCATAGAAGACTGGGACACCTACACTTTGACCACATCATCAGTCTAAGCAAGAAGAATGCAGTCAAAGATATGGCGACAATAAAGAAGCCTCCAAATACCATATGTAAATCCTTCCAATTGGGCAAACAGACTCGCACATCTTTCAAGACCAAAGATGAACTATCTACAAGTAGGCCACTTCAGCTTGTACACATGGACCTGTGTGGACCTTCAAGAACTAATGCACCAGGTGGAGAATCTTATTTCATGTTAATAATAGATGATTTTACCAAATTGATGTGGGTGGCATTTCTAAAACATAAATATGAAGCAATTGAGAAATTCAAGATATTCAAGGCATTCACTGAAAATCAAACAGGATGCAAGCTAAAGTGAATCAGATCAGACACAGGAGGTGAATTCACATACTATGATTTTGTAGACCTATGCAATGAACATGGGATAAAACAACAATTTACAATTGTAGGTACACCTCAACAGAATGGAGTGGCAGAAAGAAAAAATAGGTCAGTACAACAGATTGCAAGAGCCATGATGCAAGAAAGTAACATTCCCCAAACCTATTCGGCAGAAGCCGTACACACAACTGTTCACATTCTCAACAAAGCTCATCTAAGACCAAATTGTGACAAGAATCCTTACGAATTATGGCATGGTAAACCAACATCAATCAAGCAATTTAGAGTCTTTGGAAGCAAGTGTTTCATAAAAAATAATGATGAAAAATTGGGGAAGTTTGATGCAAGAGTTGATGAATGAATATTTTTAGGATATGCATCCAAGAGTAAGGGTTATAGGTGCTACAACAAAATAGTACACAAGATTGTGGGAAACATTGATGTAAGATTTGACGAAGATCTACCAAACATAACAAGAAGCACAAGATGCGGAAATCCTCCAGATGATCATGAAGGTGAGAACCAAGATAATGATGAACCGAGCAAGACAATAGAAGATACTGAATTAAACTCAAAATGTCCCTCAAGAACCATCCAGAAGATCAAATCATTGGGGACAAGAGTGTGGGAGTCCAAACAAGAAGATAGCTTGCTAAACAGATAGAAGAAGTATACCTAGCCATGCTATCTCAAATATAGCCAAATAAGTTTGAAGAAGCCAGCAAAGAAAAAAACTGGGTAAATGCTATGAATGAAGAACTAGACCAAATTGAGAAGAACAATACTTGGGAATTAATTCCAAGACCCACTGGGAAAAATGTCATTGGCATGAAATTCATATTCAAGAATAAGATGAATGAACAAGGTCAGATAATCAGAAATAAAGCCAGACTTGTATGCAAGGGATACTCTCAAATTGAAGGACTTGATTATGCTGAAACCTTTGCCCCTATAGAGAGAATGGAAGCAATTAGAATGTTTTTGGCCTTTGCATGCTATCATGATTTCAAGTTATATCAAATGGATGTGAAGTCTGCCTTCCTGAATGGAGATTTAGAGGAAGAAGTCTACATGGAACAACCCGAAGGATTCTCCTTAAGAAGTAAGCATGATTATGTGTGCAGATTAAATAAAGCCTTATATGGGCTAAAACAAGCTCCTCGTGCATGGTATTCAAGGCTGGACAAATACTTGCAAAAACAAGGTTTTAAGAAAGGAGGAGTAGACAACAATTTGTACATAAAGGCTAATGAAAATGAACTCCTAATTGTAGTAGTATATGTAGATGATTTCATGTTTGGTAGCAACAAAGATGAGTTAACAAAAGGATTTGCTGAAGAAATGAAATCAGAATTTGAGATGTCTGTGATTGGAGAGCTCACCCTCTATTTAGGACTTCAAATTCAACAAAAGAACACAGGAACATTCATCTCACAAGAAAAATACTTAAGAGAGATGTTAAAAAGGTTCCAAAAGGAAGATTGCAAACCTGTGACAACTCCCATGATCACTGGATGCAAACTATGTGCTAATGATGGATCTATAGATATAGATCAAAGACTTTACAGATCCATGGTAGGAAGTCTGCTATACCTAACTGCTTCTAGACCAGACATTATGTTGGTAGCAGGACTCGTGGCAAGATATCAAGCAGCACCAAAACAAAATCACTTACTTGCAATCAAGAGAATATTTAGATATCTACAAGGAATTGCACACTATGGCCTATGGTATCCAAAAGGAAAAAAATTCACATTTACAGCATACAAAGATGCAGATTGGGCCAGCTGTGTGGATGACAGGAAAAGCACAAGTGGAGGTGCATTTTATTTGGGATAAATTCTGGTGGCATGGGTAAGCAAGAAGCAAAATTCTATCTCTCTATCTATAGCAGAAGAAGAATACATAGTAGCAGCTGCATGTTGCACACAAGTAATGTGGATGAAACAAAATCTCCAAGACATGAAGGTAAGCATTGATGAACCCATTTCTATCAAATGTGACAATACAAATGCAATAAGTATATCAAAAAATCCTGTACTTCATTCAAAAACAAAGCGCATCCCAATAAAGTACCACTTCCTCAAAGAACAAGTAGCACAGAAATTAGTAAAGTTAGAATATGTACCAACCAAGGAACAAACAACAGACATATTCACAAAACCTCTTGCTAAAGAACCATTCGAATATCTAAGAGACAAGCTAGGGGTAGTGTCTGCAGATGTTACTCTCTAACATGATCAGAAATTAAAAAAAAAAAAAAAAAGGGGCTACATACAAGAAACAAGATCAGTGCAGAAGACAAGTGATAGTCAATATCAGATAAGAAAGCATCATTCTAGGGGGAGAGCAGTCAATAAATTGTCATCAAAGAGCTAGAACAATGGAGCAATGCATGGAACAGGTCTTCAAGATCAAAGGAAATGAAAATATAGAGTCTACACTGAGAGATGTGCATCCCTTTGCCATTGATGTCAAAGGGGGAGGAAAAGTAAGCAAAGGAAGAAAGACACTTCTCAGAATGAGAAGGGGGAGGAAGTCCTGGAGGAAGTATTGGAGTATTGCCATCAATGCTAAAGGGGGAGACTATTGGAAATATTGTCATTGATGGCAAAGGAACACAAAGGAGCATCACCTGAATTATCACTAAGGAAAGAGAGTAGAGAAGAACCAGCAATAAGGAAAAGGAGTAGACGCAGTTGAGGCAGCAAAGGTAATAACGAAGCAACAAATATAGCAGAGGCAGTGAATGCAGCTAAGAAGGAACCAAGGGAAACAAAGGCAGAAAAACAAGGTCAGGAGAGATCGACGCACTTAGAAACTAAATAAAGCTCAGGGAGAAGCAGCATGGAGGACCCGGTGAACAGAAGCGGAAAACATGAATCGATGGTTTACTTGAACGTTTTACCAAATATGTGGAGAAGCGCATTGAAGAGTTGAAAGCGGAACCATGAGTCAACGGTGAAAACGAAACAGTGAAAGTGGTTTCGAAAACCACATAGAGGGTTTTCACACCGCTTTTGGAGGATAAGTGGTTTTAAGTGAGATGGACGCGATACAGTTAGAAGGGCGACGCGTGGCATACTGAAACCGCCTATTTCACGTAGGTTCAAAAACATTATGCCATCGGGCTAGTTTGCACGCGATAACGCGATGACCGTTGGATCATTCTAGGATCAATGACAGAGACTCAAAATTCTTTGGCATAATGAAATTGTGAGTTAAGAGGAGGCATACTGTGGGGCCAATACATTTTGTTGACGTGTTTTGTTTTAAGATAAAAAGTATATAAAGAGTGGAATGATAAAAGGTGTGGGACCAGTGTCATAGAGTTGAACAACGCTTCTTATGAGTGCGGTTAATGTTGATCTGGGATCAACGGTACCGCGGGGGCACAAATAGCCCGATGATTAACCCAAGGGGGTGCCTCTACAGTTGACCCACCCATCGGGCATTGACCGCAGATCGACTGTTGTCATTCACTGCGGTAGCACAAGCCCGATGATTATTCCATACCAAGGAGTGCCTCTGCAGTGCCGTGAATTGGGACCTGCTTTCCTAAAGGCCAAAGTACAGACGTGGACTGGCGCAATCAACGGATGAGATTAAAGGAGATAGACGACATAGATTATATCGGAATCAAGTGGGACCCAATCACATATCGGACATCGCAAGCGAATGCGATAGCTGCTGGATGGATGCAAAGTTGCGATGCGATGTGGTGATGCGAAGGGACACGTGGCGGCACAGTGCTATATCACACATCGGCGATGCGAAGTCCATCGCATACCGCGAAGTGGCGATGCGATGCGATCACATATCGCATATCGCATATGATATGAGTTCGATGGTATGGTAAATTTATATGCGATAGACCATATTGCGATATTGCGATAGCCGATATTGCGATGCGATATTACCATCGCATATCGCAATTGGGGCAGGAGAAAAATTGCACAAACACATGTGAACGCCGAAGTGCGAAGTGCAATAAGGAAAGCGGACGTGATGAAGACCAAAGCCGAAGCCTAAATATTTTCAAGTCCAGGAGTATGGGTTTTCCCTTTATAAATCGCATCGGAGAGCAAAGGATCCATATACCAAAGAACAATGGAAATAATGAAATGCGATAAAAAGTGGACGCGATATTGTTTAGAGGTAAATAGTAATGAATTTCATGTCCATGCTTAATATATTATGCATTGTTTGTGAAGAAAAGAGTGGAAGTAGAGGTTGACTCGGGTAACAAAAGAAAAGGTTGAACATGGCAAGGAAAGGCTCACGTAGTTAAAAGGACTCGTTCCTGTGCAGAACAGTTAGAAAATAAAATAGTAGGTAGAGAAGATAAAGGGACTACAGGCAGAGAAGACAAAATAAACAGAAAAGAAAGAGGCTGAAAGGGTTGAATTGAAATGTTTGATTGTAATTGTAAATGTATTATTGAATTGATATTGTTTGTGATGTAAAGGAAAGTCTCCGTAGGCAAAGCAAAACTCCATTTTAATACACAAATGTATACATTTTTTTATATTATTCTGAATGTGCTGGACAAGAAAATGAGAAGGGGGAAGGCAAAGAGTCATACCTATTCATTTCGAATTCCCTGTGGAATGCAAACAGTTATGAGGTGATCTCTACAAATAATGTTACCAGCATATGCATAAGGGGTGAGAGAATGGAGAAAGAGGTGAGAGAATGTAAGAAGAAGAAGGAGCAGAGAGAGGAGTTGTGAAGATCCAGAGATGATATAAAACAAATTTAAAGGCTGGAAGGACAATAGTAAAGAAGGAGAAAAACAGAGCTGATATCCAGGTAAATCAGCATATGATTTTATTGTATAGTGAGGAAGTTGGTGCTTCCATATCAAGTTGTAGCTTGATATATGTCCAGTTGTAGCTGGCTGAGGTAGGAGCCTCCTGTAGGTTTTAGCCTGCAGAAAATAGATCGGAGTTGGAGATTCCTTGCAAGTTGTAGCTTGCATAATTGAGGTAGTAGCCTCCTGTAGGTTGGAGCCTATGGAAAATCAGTGGTGAGAGGGAGTTGGAGCTTGCCTTTGCATCACAACAATAATAAGATGTGTTTTTCTCCCTTATGGGTTTCCACTTATATTTGTTGTCTATGTGCATGATGATTATGTGTTGATATTTTGTATTTAATCTGCTTAATACTTGCTGCTCACCTATTAAGATTGTTGTTCCATTGTATATTAAGTTGATCACGAAATGAAGATGTAAATAAGTGTAAAAGAAATTTTTAAAAGACCATGACTGTATTAAACTGATTCACCCCCCCTCTCAGTTTAACCAAGGGTCCAACAATTGGTATCAGAGTGGGTTCCTTCTGTATCAGTTTAACAACTGGAAGGAGATCCTTGGTCCCCAAGATGGCTAGTCTAGAAGGATGCTCAACAAATAAATCCCCTTTGTTTATTGGCACAAATTATGCCTTCTGGAAAATAAGAATGAGGACGTACATAATGTGTCTAGGAATAGAAGTCTGGGCTACTGTGGATTTGGGATATGCCCCAAAGGAGTCTGACACAAAGAAAGAAGCCAAACAAGATTTTATAGCTAATGCCAAAGCCGTGAATGCTCTCCTAAGTGGTCTGTGTGAGGCATACTTTATCAAAGTAATGCACAACAAGACTACCAAAGAAATATGGGATACATTAGAAAGTATCCATGAGGGAGATAAAAAGGTGAAGGCTGCCAAGTTGCAAGTCTATAGAGCCCAGTTTGAAAATATAAAAATGAATGAAGAAGAAGATGTTGCTAGCTTCTTCTTAAGGGTTGCAGAAATTGTGAATAACATGAAAGCTCTAGGAGAAACCATTAGAGAATGTGTAATTGTTCAAAAGATATTGAGATCTTTACCATCTAGTTTTAACCCCAAGGTTTCTGCCATAGAAGAAACAACTGACTGGGAAACATTGACCATGAACCAATTACTTGGAAACTTAACAACCTATGAGATAACACTTCCAAAGAGGAAGTCAAATGTGAGGGAGGCAACCTTTAAGGCTGAGAAGAGAAAAGAAGAAAAGGAAGATACATGCTCCTGCTCTGATGAAGAAGAGGCCAAATTTGTTAGAAGATTGGATAGAGGCTCAGGTAAGTATAAAGGTAAGACTCCATTTAAATGCTTTAACTATGGAAGAGTTGGGTACTATGCATCAAAGTGTCCTTACAAGAAAACAAAGAATATGACTCAAGAGACAGAGAAAAACAAAACAAATAACTGGCAGAAAGGGAAGAGATTCAATAGAAAATCACTTTATGCTCAGTAAGATAACAGTGCATCTGAAAACTCAGATGAATCCTCAAATGAAGAAGGAACCTCTGAATTTGTGTTGATGGCCAAGGAAGAGTTTGAAAGATTCCTTCTAGAAGATGAGGAATAAGGTGAGGTAGATCTTGAGGGGGAGCTAAAAGGTGCCCTGGAAGAAATAGACAGACTTAAACTCAAGTGCATAAAACAGAAAGACATTCTCCTCAAATATGTAAAAGAGGTACCAAATTCAGAAGACTTCATTCAATTGAAAGTAGAACTTGAAGAAGCTAAGAAGGTGGAAGACATTCTGCTAAAGAAAATTAATGATAAACATCAGGAGCAAGAGAAATTGGAAGAAGAAGTGGTATGCCTGAGAAAGAAACGAGAAAAAACCCAAAGGGAATTGTCAATGAACACTCCTCGAATGACAAGCACTGAACAATTAGACAAGATTCTAAATGCTCAAAAGTCTCCTCTCATAAAGGTTGGGATAGGATATGAAGGGGAAACCAACAAGTCCAATGTAGAAGATAACAAGAATATCTTTTTTGTAAAAGCTGTAAAGGATAATGAAACAACTCAAAAAGGAACCACAAAAGCAGAATCTAGCAAGAACTTGATGTGTGATGAAACAAATAGAAACAAGCAGCAACATCAAGAGACAGAGAATGAGAGGAAGAAGCAAGCAGTTACAAAAATCTCAATTGTTCCTGAAGAGCAATTGAACAAGTTCGGAAGATCTCAAAGGAGATTCTTTCCTCCTATGAGAAATGTCACTTGCTTTGCCTGCCACAAACTGGGACATATTGCTGCATACTGCTAGACAAAGATAATCGATTTCAACCAGCAAAAGATGCAGAAATTGAAAAGAATACCTAAAGAAAACAAATGGAGAGGACAACCCTACACCAGGTACACTAATCGTTTCCATGGGTATTGTTTTTGTTGTAAGGGGTTCGGCCATAAAGCCATGGAGTGCAGAACGTATGGAAAAATACTGATGCTTAAAACCCCAATGAGATTTATGAACAATGGAGAGTTCACTCGTACACATAATCCATTTAAAAATATAATCAAATGCTTTGTATGATTTGTAATGGGTCAGAAGGGTAGATCTAGGGTCCGCAAAGTTACAAAACTGGACAAAATTATTGCTTAGGAAACCATGTTCCAACATGTGTTGAATGTGTTTTTGTTGCATTTTGGTAAGGACACAAATCCAAAAACAATTGGTCTCAAGTCTTGAGTTTAATGTCATGGGATTCTCCTATGCCATGTCATGTTCTCTAGATCTCTAAGGTATTCATTATTTAGCTTGACTACCTCCAACTTCCTTTGTATGCACAAGCAAAATGTTGCTCTTGGATAGCACTGGTTATGCTTGCACAAGTTTGACCCTTTGATGCACAAGATTTACACTTCTCTTATTGCCAATAGTGGGTATGTTTGCACTAGTGGAGGATGGAGGTGAATTTCCATATTTAAAGGGAAAAATGGATTTGCAAGTGATGCTTCTTATGTGATGTAGAGACAAAGGAGCACTTCTTTCATTGCTCTATTTCTTACAATATTTTTGTGTAGATAAAATCTGAATCACTTGGTTCATGTTTGTCTTTGAATTTAATTGTAATGTTAGACTTAAATAATCATTCATTGGTTTGCATTAAGTAGTGACCATTGTTGATCCCTTTAAGACATGACGAGTTTGTATAAACGATTGACAAAGTTTGCTTGCAACTTTAAGGCATGTCTAAATTCAAGTTTTAAATTTCAAATTTAGTGAACACAATGACTTAGGATGCATTTTCCTCTTTAAGAATTGTAGGCCTAAATTTTTTTCTTCTTAGATACCTTGATCAAAGGTTCTTGTCATTTCTCATCAAGGCAGTGGTTTCCTTCATACACCATAAGCTCTAGTATCTTGCTATGATAGTCACATCGATTACCTCTTTCTTCTAGGTTGTGATTAGGAATAGGCATAATTGCTCGATATTCTCCACCCAAACTGAAGTCAGGGTGTGGTTGGGTTCACTAGGGGAGTATAGTTTCTATGACAACAACGTCAATGTTGATGAAACATTTACCGGGTAACATAAATAATTACAGAGAGGAATAATTAAACATAACCATCAAAAAATCATAAACATAAACACAGATTTTTAACCGGGAAAAACCCCAAACTCTGGGGAAAACCCATCCTAATGAAATTTCATTAGCCTTGGCCAAAACCCTGGCCAATCCGACCAAGTGAGCCTTCACCGCTCACCTTCAGGCCTGCATTACAATGAAGTCCTCCGAGCCTTTTATAGGCTCCATTACATGCAATACCATGAGCTAAAAACCATGGGTGCACAATACCATGTGCTCCAAAACCATCACTCTCTAAATAAACTTGACTATAATCACAAGTCAATTTACCTAACATTCCCCCCTTAAACTTGACTTGGGGTTTCTTGACTAAATCCAGCCAAAACTGCTAAATGAGAAAACCTAGCTCACTCTAGCTCCTCCCCCCTCAAATTTTTACCCAGGGTAATTGTTAACTTGACTTACCCCTATCACCTAGGTCTAACCCAGACTTTACCAGTGATTACCTAGGGGTACACATGCCATACCAGGTCTTACAACAATATGCCCATTTACATGTAATAAAATTTGACTCCATTACAACAATTTTTTTTTTCATTGTTTCCACTTAGTACATCCTTAATCAATTTAACAAACTCTTGTTAACATCATGCTTTGGTATGCCATTACACACTAGACACGATTCTTCACATGTTCTACCTCCGTGCATTAGTTCTGTCCATCTCCACGGCTTCTACACAGTCATATCCTCGAACATGCACACCTATTGGCAGTAATCATCACAGCATCATCCGCCAATTGGGTAGTGGCTCACGTATTCTTCCATGACTCCACGGAAATTATTGTATGCCTCGTTCATGTCCTCAGCGTGTTCTCCTCCTCCATATTAAGAGCAGATGATTCACTATATTTCATTGTGCCCGAATGCACCAAACCCATCTATAGCACTGCCACTTGTATTCTACAACCCAAATTTAATTTCCATGACCTTTTCCAAAGTCTATAGCTTTCTCATGAAAATTCTTCGGATCCATTAGAACTTTGTGCATTGTCTACGTAGGGATCCAACCTCCCTGCCCTTCTATAGTTTGTAGCATTCTCTTGTGGATTTCCTCTTTGCGCTCCATGGAATCCAACAGATCCATGAAAAACCTTTTCTGTTGATGCAACAAGCTCTCCAAGAGCTCACGAACATTTTCCAGGTCCGTTTTCGAGAGGCCTAGGCATATTTTTTCTCCACCTCCCAGCAGGCCTTCACGGCTTCTTCATTCTCCTCCTACTTCCGCCCATCGAAATGGCCTTGTTCATGGCTTATCTTATTGAGTCCAGGCTCATGCAGATCACCTCACTGTCACGATTCAACGCACCCTGCAAACTTCACTTTTGACCGCACTCTAACTAGGTTTTGCAGTCACCTTGTGCAAGGCCAATGCAATATTATCCATTGCATTATTTATTTTCTCCTTGAATTCTGACATGCGCTCACCACTGGAACACAATCCTGTAGATTCTCCCCTTGCAGCCAAGCCTCTAGTAGATCTTCAAAGATCATCGCAGGAGCAAATTCTCAACCAAAACCACTTTGCCTTTGCCATGATCGTCGTTCTCCTTGCTGCAATTCTGACCTCCATCTGCAGCAAGATTTTCCTCCTCACTATTGCTTCTACTCTAGCCTTGACCACTGATGCTCTCGACGTCAGGACTAAGCCCATTTTGTCGAGGTCGATTTCCACCAACTCTTGCAACAACTGCTCTAGCCCGGGGCCGAGTAAACAATCCTCCAGATTCCTTCGCATCTACTACTCTGATTCTGACACTAATGTCTCTGCATGCGCATATAAGCTCCATTTCTAAATTTCTCGAACCAACTTCTTATTAATGCTAGTTTCCAAATCTGGGCAATGGCAACACCATTTTCCTCTTTCTCCATCGAGCAACCCTCCATGGAATTCCCCATGGAATCAATCAATCAAATATTGCCTATTTCCTAGAAACACCATGGTTCGTATGGACAGATCTGCAAAAGGTTGTATTGATTTCTCCTTTCATAGGCGAATAAAACCCTTGGCTACAAAATCATCCCTCTGAAGCCAAATATGGCTCTGATACCCAATGAAGAAACATTTACCGGAGAACATAAATAATTATAGAGAGGAACAATTAAACATAACCAGCAACAAATCATAAACATAAACACAAATGTTTAATTAGAAAAAACCCCAAATTTTGAGGAAAACCCATCCTAATGAAATTTCATTAGCCTTGGCCAAAACCTTGGCCAATCCGGCCAAGTGAACCTTCACTGCTCACCTCCAGGCTTGCATTACAATGAAGTCCTCCGAGCCTTTTATAGGCTCCATTACATGCAATTTCATGAGCTGAAAACCATGGGTGCACAATACCATGTGCCCCAAAACCATCATTGTTTAACTCGGTCAAACTTGACTATAATTGCAAGTCAATTTACCTAACAAATGTTTCTTCAATTGATGGTTAGATAACTGTCTTTGCTACTATTATGAATTCATTGTACTTGGATGCTAAAATAGTTTTGAAACAATCCTTTCCCTTATCCTTAGTTTCTACAACCCCTAAAGGGACTTTTTGGAGGTGACCATGGATCACTTTGCATAGGCTCGTCTTTGTAGTTCATTATCTAGGTAAATATTATAACATTGTGTACATGTTCTCGAGGTAGACACTTCCAATATTTGTCTAGTGTTTTTGAGATTATTTGACAATTATCTTTTTACGATGTGTAGTGTTTTCGAATTGAAGCATAATTGTGTATTTTTCCATTACGAAAACAAGCATCACACGGTTTTGAGGCTAGTTGGACAATTGAATTAGAATCGTATTAGAATCGTAAGGGAATTTTAGAATTGTTCCATCTATCACAACTAGGGTCAAATTTTCTCCATCTATGGCATCCACCTCTTTGTTGGACACCTATGTCTGGAATCAAATCCGCTTGAGACTAGGTACCTCTCTTCATTGTACTATTAAAACTTTTACCCTCTCTTTGGTGTTAAAGACTTGGTGCATATTTTCTAAGTATTGGATCTTTTAAGGTGCTTACATATTTTGCTACTTTAAGAACTACCATCCTAAGGCCTAATCTTAGGTATTTCTTGGTGAAATATGGGGCAAAGACCTTGTAATTGATGAACTTCATCACTAACCTAGGAAAATGAACTTCTCCACCTTCAATTTGATTTTCATGATAATCGTTAATGACCATAATTTATTCATCTTATTATAGGCTTCACAGGGAGGGAAACACCGAAATTTTATTTTTCTAAATAAGAAACTAATTTTAGATGAAAAAATTTGTCATCGTGTATGAAATTTAGTAGAAAAAGGCTTGGAAACGATGAGAAAACATAGGCCATTTACAAGGGTAGATAGAGAAAGTGGATTAAAATGTTTTACCAATTCTTGGATTCCATATTGACTTGAGTTGCAAGTTAGTAGAACAAGGTTTGGCATTGATGAGAAAGCATAGGGCCATTTACAAGGGTAGGTAGAAAAAGTGGAATAAAATGTTGGACCAATTCAACGGTAAGGAATTTCATTAAACAAGATAGAATGTTACAAGTAAATATAAGGGAAGGTCCTTATGAGTCACTGCTGATTTATTACGAAGGAAGGCCTTATTACCAATTGTTGATTTTTTTATTACCAAAGTTGGAACTTGGAGCACTTTGTTGCTTCCCACTGTTATCAAGATGGATTACATTATTGAGTTTTGCTTCATAATTGCTTCAACGTTGAAGAGCTAAAGTAACTTTTTAATTGGAAACATATGACCTGATATAAGGCTGTAATATTGCTTTATTTATTGAACCCAAAAACATGAAAACTAGAAACCGAGCTTAATGACTTTGTTGTCATGCCTTTTTCGTGGTGAAATTATAGAGAAGAGATTGAAACCAATTATTACATTAATAAATAAGTATTTAATAATCTTGTTACACCACCACATGGATAATGGATGCATACTTTATTTGATGAGAAAGTAATATTACTATAAGAGCAAACTATTTATCTTGTTTTCTGTGCATGATGGATTGGATTTACGATGACAAGATATATTGTTTTTATAGGTAGTTCTAGATGAAAGATCTAAAATTAGGAAAGCTTATGTCTTTCTGAAAGGTATGCTATTTTTTTTGAATTCACACGAGCTAGATGAAATTCAATTTGGTTGCATATATGCATGGGAGCTAGTAGTAATTGAGTTATTTTGTATTTGAAGTAGCTTAAGATTTTTCTCTGACCATAATAATAAAGGAGAGTTATGTTAATATATTTTAATGTTCATGTTATGGTCTCAATGATTTGGATCCTTCAGTCAAATTAAAGGGTATATAATTGATCCCAAAGACAACAACCAAGATTTCTCCCCAACAAGAATTCTCAACTTGTACTGTTATTTCAGAAATTACAATTTTTCAGTGAGATATTTGATTTTTTTTGGTAGTGAGAAAGACAAATCTTGATAGGAGGACAAGCGCATCGAGGAAGGGAAGTGTGAATTGCTTTCTAGTTGTGGTTCAAAGTCACTAGCCATGCAAGGAAAGTGTTTGGAGGCTAAAGAGAAGAGGGTATAGTACTCTCATTTGCTAAAGAAAGAGAAGTTTGATAACAATACCGTTCTTGTAGGAACATTGAAGAGCCCAAAATGCAATGACGATGGCATTAAATCAGATTCAAAACTTAGAAATGTGAAGAATAAACAATCTGAATCAACAAGCGATAATGCTAGACAAAGATACAACAATAATTTTGTTAATTTTGCAATTGGAGAGAAGAAAGATCTTGGAAATGTTTGCCATCCTGAGCATGAGACTGTTGTGGCTTCTGATTCCCCATCTGAGTTGTTGAGTTCACCTGATGCTAACATAAACAAAGAGCTGACTTATTTTTCCAATTACATTATTGGAAAAGAAAAAGCTAGTTTGCATGCTGGGGAGAGCAAAATCAATGGAATGCATGACAGTTTCCCAAGAAGGAATTTATAACATGAAACCAAAAAATTACAAGAAATGTTAATGAGTTTGTCGTTCCAAGGCATATGATAGAGAAAAATGGCTTTATTTAGGGCTACTCATCCATATAGGGTTCAATGTGCAATTGGTTAACTAGATAATGAATTGTCTTTTCTCAATATATGTGAAATTCTAATTAATGGCTCAACCTATTCTTCTATCATGCATGTTATCACTCGGATTGTACTTAAGGCTGAAGAAGGAAATTTTGAGGTAACCTCAAACCATGCTTAGCCAAGTAGCTATCCCTACTAGGAAAGGAGAGGGCTCTCTCCGTATGGATCACAGCCAAGATGACTGAGGAAAGAAGATTTTAGGCTAGGTATAGTAGCTTAGGGTTTTGATTTTGATTGTATAGGGTTTTGCTAGATCAAAAGGAGTCAAACAATCAGGACAAGGAAATTAGCTCAATATTTGCAGGGTGTTCTATGGGGAAAGGTAGGTACAGTGGTTTAGCACTTTAGGCTTTCAATGATGGGATGATCAATATAGGTGAGGAGCTAGAAAGAGCATGGTGAAATCATGGTTTATTTCTAAATTGAAGAAATTACAGACTGTGAATGTCTACCCAAAACCGAGCATATGAGAATGGATTCTGCTTATCTAACTTGCAAACATTCACCTAATAGAAATGAAATGATGTATGAAAAAAAAAAAAAAAATTCTAACAGATGAGTACAAAAGAAGAAACTGAAACTAAACACCATACCACATGGATCCCATAAAAATAGCTGTAATTTTGATTAATGTCCAGGCCAAAACTAATACAAAAGTGTCTCTCTTCAAAAGCCAAGCATCCAACTGAGTCCAACCATTACAATGACTAAGAAAATACATCATATAGACCTAAAAACCACTCTCCCTATCCTCAGGGAGTCTAATCCATGAGATGGTAATCAGTTACACCAAATGCCAAAAAATAAACTGAAGACTAGGAAGACCCAA